>CM046398.1:17337069-18047069 GCA_025413875.1 Rhododendron molle | reverse complement strand
TCAAGGACCATTTCCCAAAGTTGATTGAAATCACACCACGATCCCACATAGAATCACCAAAAAGTAGCATCGCCATCGCCCAAATTTCAGTTTACATGGTTTAAGTGAACACTGACTAATACTTTCTGAGCATAACTGGGGTTCAATGAGCAAGTAGCAACAAGAAGAAGAAAATGTAACATTAAGGTTGTGCACTACCGTTCGATATGTAACGAGGTGAATAGTTCCCCCGTCCACCCCTACTTCCTCGCCCCTGCATACCAGGTTTCCACCTCAATTCTGCAGAATCTTTGTTGCTCAAATTCTGTAGGAGTGCAAACAAAAAGAAGCCAAAATTATTACAAAGTTCCAAAGGTGGGTTAAGAGGACATAAAGGTCATATTCACCAATCACCACATACAAGAAAAAGAATCATAACACACAAAAATTAAGGTTTCAATTCTCTCTGTCACATACTAACTTAGTCACTTGCTTGCTGGGAAAAATCCGTTTTATAGCTATTGTTATCCTGTAGCTTTTACCTATTTATTTAGCATCGTAATAGTCCCAACTTGACAGAAGAAGTTACAACAATGGACAGAAAGTTGGACATCTCTCAGTACATAAAAACTGACCTCAGAAGAACCAACTTGACAGAAGAGGACGATAGAATGACAGGGTTCAGAATCTTAAATGGTACCTCTCATTTCTTGATTTCTTCCTAGAGAAGAAGCCGCACTTGAATTTCTTGACTGGAAGCATGGAGATAAGGTCTTGGGAAAGACCTTGGCTTTGAGTTCCAACTGCCTCACCCAACTCAAGTAACTCCTGCAATTGAAATACTATCTCATCAGTATCTTCATAACAAAAATGGTTTTTACCATTAATCAACTACCACAACAGCTTCTAGTTTTAAAAGAAGTTGATTTTATTTTAGCAAGCATTAGATTTTACCCTAACAAGGAATTTGCCGATACTTTCAATAAATTAGCTTCAACAAGGGTAATGCAAGAGAGAGAGAGAGAGAGAGAGAGTTGAGAACTAGGGTAATGTGCAATACCTTCAACAAATTAGCTTTCAGGTCAGATTGAGAGCTGCAAAACAGGCAATGAGAACCTTTAGTATCTAGAATAACATACAAACTGGACTGAAAGCAACACAGATAGAAAACAAAAGGTAATTGGTGATGACGTACTTGTCGAGAAGGCTATCATCTATGAGCAACTTTTTGAGTTCAAGAAAACAAAACCAGATAAGCAAAGCTTCTAGCAAAGAGTCTGCACAGGGTTCAAAAAGAAAGAGTTCATATTCACTTTTTCATGTACAAGTCCTGCACACCGCTGTATGATTCATACACAACTTCTAATGTGTGAGAGATTAGAGGGGAAATGTCAGAGAACAAATAAATGTCTTATCTTAACCAATACTCAAGCCTATAATTCCCTTTCGGGGAGTAGGAGATACCATACAAGTCATAACAGCTAGTGATCTCCAGAAGGTCTATTGTTACCTTCAAAAATGATTTACTTTCTGATATAAGAAAGAGCTGAACTAATATTTGATAGAAAAACTTTTTGAGATCCATGCAACAGCCTTTAAGGTTTATGCAAACACCGTTAGTCTTAGAGGTCTACGCAAACACCATTAGTTCTTAGTACTTTGCACAAACAATCTTATCCTTCTCCTAATTTGACTCTTTCACTTTTTGGATCATTTTCAAAAAGGGAAAAAAAGGGAAAAAAAAACATGCATAAAAGGAAAAAAAAAAAAACATCCCCCACAATAGAATGTGTCTATAATTACATGGTACAGTGGAAATACCTTGTTAGGTTTGTCAGCCTATGTCATGTTCAATTCAAAGGTTGCTAAGCTTTAACTTAGCAATCTGCTAATGTTCTTACCCATAAGCCCCATATTTTTTCATGGATTCAATAAACGAAGATTCGAAAGCCAATACAACTAATGACAAAAACATACCAGGCGAGAGAGAGAGAGAGTTGAGAACCAGGGTAATGCACAATACCTTCAACAAATTAGCTTCCAGGTCGAATTGAGAGCTGCAAAACAGGCAATAAGAACCTTTAGTATCTAGAATAACATACAAACTGAACTGAAAGCAATATAGATAGAAAACAAAATGTAATTGGTGATGACTTACATGTCGAGAAGGCTATCGTCTATGAGCAAAATTTTGAGTTCAAGAAAACAAAACCAGATAAGAAAAGCTTCTAGCAAAGAGTATGCCCAGGGTTCAAAAAGAAAGAGTTCATGTTCACTTTTTCTTGTACAAGTGAAGTGAAAAAGGCTGAATTATGCCAAGATGTGTTGGCCCTAGTGTGCCGGCTCTAGAAGTTTTTAAGAAGAATAAAGGAAAGAGATTGAGGAACAACTCTGTCATTCAAATCTGTGACAGGGATGCTGCACTCAGGTGGTTGTGAGCCCAGGTAACACTACACCAACCATGTGCCCAAACCTCAAAAAGACTAGCAACATAATAATAGTAAAATAACCAGAACAAAAGGCCTGACAATCATCAGCAAAATTAGGCCTTAAAACACCAGCAGTAGTAGCAAACCAAAATAGTAGCAGCAAAAATAAGCTCTTCCAAAGCAACATAGAAAAACAGTGACAACATCAGCAATGCTTAGCACAAAAACGTGCCCCACTTTCACCCAATACCTCCTTACTAGAAGCTATGGTGTATGTATTCGCATGAAAGCATAATACATACATTGATAAGGCTACATAACAAATGAAGCTGCAGATTATGAAGAGAGAAAAGAGTAAACAGATACACACTATTTAAATTGAAATGAGAGTTTATATATATAAGGAACAACCAATAAGAAGTCAAGGCCTTAGCAGTCTCAGCAGAGCCTTTCACTTGGACTTCATTTATTGGGTTAATATTTTTATAAGCAACTAAACATTCCTTTGTAACAAATCAAACCACTAAGAAGGAATTTAAAAGATGAGCTCCAAGATAGAGCATTAATACCTCGACAAAGGAGACACTAACATTCAAGTTAAGTTGCAAACTAGACTTCAGCATGTATGCCCTTCATAGATAAAGTTAAAAGATGGCAAATATGTCTGGTAAGTAAAAGTAACGCAGAGAGAGTGAGAAGTAAAATACAAAGAACTTAGATAGTTTTTAACTAGAACTAATCGATAAGACATCTACATAACTCAAACATATACAAAAATACCTAAAAATTCCATCCTAATGTGAATAAAACATTGTGCAAAGAGAAATTCACGAATACTTAAACAATTCCAAACCTTAAACGTAGGGCCTAAGGAGCCTAAGCAGAAACCTATACGGTAGAACGCCATATAGTATCGTTCATATTATACAACTTCGTTCTGTTTTTTGTCCATTCTCCAAGCCCCATCCTGCATTAGTATCACACTCTTGATTTCTGAACATTAAAAAAGGACCAATTGAGCAGGGCACTAAAACTTGCACAGGGTACCTAATCACAAGAAATCTGAAAAAATTATACATACCCAAGAACAAAAAATGAATGACCATCCATGTGAAAGCTCAGCACAATAATGTCATTGTTTTGCAATATGAGTTCCATGGAGTGGTCATACGTTCCATTAATGAGAGAGGTGGCAATCCAAGGCGGCCCGCTCAGCAACGTGTTCAGGAAATCGAGATTGTAAACATCTTTCGATTTGTGAAACTGGTCAGCTAGCCGAATTGGATTACCAGGATTTTCGAACGAAATTCCATTAAATGTAGGTCGAAGTTTGCCGTCAATTGTTGATGGTTGTGTGCTTCTTAAAATGAAGAGCTCAGTGGAACTGTTACTCCCTTGTATACATCCTTTCCGAACTCACCACACAAGCTCTAGCCAACAAAGGCAACAATTCCTAATACAAAACCCTAGATGGGAACCGAGAAAATTAGGGACTGTAAATGGGGAATCGACAATTCGAGTATAAGCATACACTGGTACACATGCGTACAAAGGAGGGGAGAGAGAGGATAATACCTGGTGGAGGAAACTACGAGAGACGCACGTCGCCGAAGCACCGGGAGCCGTCGCAACTTGGCGGTGCTAGCGGTGGTGGAAGATGTTGATGTGTTGCTAGCTAAGCTACCCATGGTAGTTGTTGGTCGCCGGGGGTCCAAGATCTATGAGAGAGAGAGAGAGAGAGAGATAGAGAGAGGAGATGTGCCTCCATCTCGATCGATCTGGAATATTTTGTAAAGGGATATGAGATTAGGGCGCGGAGGAATGGCGCTATGTTTTAGTGGAACGCTGTTTTTGAGTTAATGAAACGCTATTGTAGATAAGGCGCGAGGTTTTCCTTCATTTTCTCTTCCTGAACGCTATAATCTAATGCTATAAAAACTCATATCTGTTGTAGTGTTGATTGAGTTCTTTCCTAGCAAATCTATGTACCAAGTGTCCTAATTGTTAAACAAATGACCAAATCTCTTGCAATACAAATCTTGTACACTTCCTCTAGTCAAACCAACAACCCTTGTCCTTATATATATATATGTACAATGTACTAGGAGTGAGAGAGTGAGAGAGCGAGAGAGGGAGAAAGAGGGAGAGAGGCCGAGAGAGATGGAGAGGGAGAGAGAGAGGTCGGTTGGAGAGGGAGAGTGATATGTGTGTACGTGTACTCACCCAATTCCTTTGGCCAAATTCTCATACCATCCTAGTACCACCAAATCTAAGTTTTCTATACTTTCTCATCCAACCTAATCTCCTTAGTACTAGGACTAGACTAGAAACCCAATTGAATAACCTAAAAATTGTCCTAGGTGTTGGAGTGCAAGGAAAGTAAGATCTTGTTATGCTTCCAATGCATGAAATGACTAGATTTGGAAGCATAATCCAATGGACAAAGAGAGAGAGAGGGCCGGCTAGAGAGAGAGAGGGAAGCCAAGGTTTTGCCTATAAATAGCAAACAATTCACACCATATTGCTCACACCTCTTCTTGCTCCAACTTCTCTCTAGAAAGTTAGTGTTCTTGCTTGTTCTTGCATAATTCTTCCTTGTTCTTGAAGTTTTTCTCTAGTTCTTCAAGAAACTCTTCAATAACCGCCACTAAACCACTACTCGACCACCACCTCGATCCAAAAGTTTTAGTAGTAGTAATCAAGACTTAGTTTCGAGAGAAACCATTCTCTTTCGAAGCTACCGGAAGCTCACCGCAAGCCGTTACTCTGCCCAATTCCCGACGTACTTTCCATAGCCTTTACTACCGCCAAGAAGAACGGTAGATTCTCCAATACTTTCTAGCTCTAAGTATATGTAGTATATTTTAGTCTTAAGTATAGTGATTGCATGTTAATGTAGAGTTCTTTGAACCTACTTCCCCTAAGTATAGAAAGCTATATGTTTAGTATGATCTTGTTTTACATAGTATACTTTAATCTTGAGAATGGTTGATTGCATGATTTTGTAGATATCCCTATCTACTCTTCCTAAGTATACGTAGAGTGTTCTTACTCTTATCTCTAAGTATGTGTAGTATACTTTAATCTTAAGAATAGTTGTTTGCATGATTTGTAGGATCTTTCTAACTTGAATTTCTTCGTCAATAAACATATGTTGTTTTAAAGTTCCCACAAGAAAAGATTGAACGGAATTTTGGAAGTATAAACATGATTAGAAGTATTCGTATTTTGACCTTTTAGATGATCGTAAGCTTGTTTGAATGTTGCTTGCATTACTTGTGGTTATTTGAGCATGTGTTAAGTAAGATAGAGTTGGATGATCTTGCTAGTTTAGTTTCAAGATTTCAATGTATGGTTTATGATATGAAAAGTCAAGCCGCGGAGTCTATGCATGAATACGAGACACGAAAATCGAGAAGTAGAAACATGACACCTAGGGTGTGGTTAACATGGATAAAAATAGAAACTACATAATGGCCGGACTTGGTAGCTATTATGTAGATGTGAAAACCCGCAATGTGGTCGGACTTGGTAGCCCTTTGTGTGGACTTGCAAAAACCTCAACGTGGCCGGACTTGGTAGCCCGTTGTGAAGATTACCGATGGGGCCGGACGTGGTAGCTTCATTGGTAATATGGCTTGGTTATCCGCGGAGATGAGCCAATGCAAGATTTGTGATGTTTTGAAACCACGATGTGCCCGAACTTGGTAGCCCATTGTGAGCATTGCAAATGGAGCCGGACTTGGTAGCTTCATTGGTAGCGAGAAATAAAATGATGTTTGAAATGTTGTTTTTGGTAAAAGTGTAAATGGAGACACGGTCTATGACGAGTCGCGTAGGAGAAACACAGAAAACATGGACACCAATGATAGATAGCGAATGCGGATGTGTCATTGTTGTTATCCATATCATGTATTGTATGTACTGTTCATTACCTTTTATGATATATGCATGACTTGCTATGTATAAGTTAAGGGTTAGTGGGTTTTGGATTATTCTATTGAGCTTTGTAGCTCACGGTGTTACCTTTGGTGACCCTGACATATTATACTGGTGGCGACGCTGGTATAATGTGTCAGACCTGATAGATGAACAAGGAGAGCTGTACACTTTGGAGGCATACGGAGCTGAGGACCTTGCTGGAATGGAAGAAGAAGCGGAGCAGTAGATAACCTTAGCTGTCCTATCCTCTTATGTAATATAGGAACCCTCTGGGAGTTTGTGATGTAATAATGAGCCAGACTTTGCTTAGTTTTATTAATAAAATGTTTAATTAATGTACCCGATTTTGGGGGCATTACATAACTATTGCATGATTGCCTGTTGTATTGCATTTTTACTTGATCACATAACTTCATAGTACTAGTACGTCGTTCAACCACTTGGTTGCATACATAGTACATGGGTCATTATATTAGGGGTAGCTTGCATTTTAGGGGCAATAGGCATGTCTCAACATGAACGTAATTGAGCTTTTGCTTCTCGTAGATTTGCTTTTGGACTTACATGTGACAGTTGTGGCCGCTGATGTTTCAGAAACCCTTTCCTCCAGAAGTTGATAGCACCGTAATCATAATGGAAAACCATGAGCTTGCCCAACAAGTCTAGGACATCAAAGCTACCTTGGCTCGCTCACAAAGAGATCAAATCCTTGATTTTGATGGACTCTGCCTTTTCCCAAATGCCAAACTGCCAGAGAAGTTCAAGATGCCCGATATTGAGAAGTTCAAAGGCACCTGCAATCCCACCAACCATGTTCGCCATACCATCAACACCTTAAAACCTATGGGCCTGAATGATGAGCTCATTGCCCAACTTTTTCAAAGGACTCTTACAGGCAGTGCTCTCGATTGATTTCTTACTCTGCACTTCACCAAGTACAAGGGATGGCAAGGAATCGCCAATGCCTTCATCAATCAATATGCATACAATGTCCAGATTGAGGTAACCAACCTAGATTTGGAGATGACCAAACAAAAGCTGAATGAGAACTTTGCCACTTTCCTAACTAGGTGGAGAGAGAAAGCTCCACAGATGAAAACTCCTCGCTCAGAAGACAACCAAGTCAGAATGGTGGTAAGAAACTTGCAGCCACAGTTCCTAAGGCACCTGTGCTCCCAAGCAATCTTTACTTTTAAGCACCTCTATGTTACGGGAATGCAAGTTGAAGACGACCATAATCAAGGACTACTTGACAATGGAGAAGTTAGCCACAAGGTGAAGACAATCATAAATACCAACAATGATACTGGGGTATTAATATGGTGAGATCTCATCACAAGCGTAAGAGGGAATTCGTTCCTCTTGAAATGAAGTTAGAAGATGAGTTCCATATCTTAGAAGCAACAGGCGATCTAAAACCGTTGCAACCAAAATTTTCTAGTAATCTTGCACAGAAGGGTGGGGATTATTCCAAGTATCACCAAGTGACTGGTCATTCCATTGAACAATGTGGGGCTCTCAAGAATGCAGTCCAGGATCTCATCCATCAAAGGACAGTTGATCCAACCAAGCTGACACCGAGCCTTGTAGACATGTGCTCTCATCTGGTTCAGGCAGTCACTTTCCCCCGATCACTTTCCCTTGGTCATCTGCCTTTCCATACACGGCCGAGCAATGTGAGCCGCTTCCTGACGAAGATGGCAGAGATGAAGAGGAGGAGGTTAATGATGATGTGGAGATGGATACGGAGAGTCAGAATAAGGTTAATGAGGCCGAGGCTCATGACCCTGTCGTGGAAAATGTGAAAATTGATGATTGAAGGAAGTAACCCTTGTAGGCACCAACTCTAGGGTGGTTGGTTGCTGTAGTTAACTCAGCCCCAACATCGTTTTAAGTCTTTGACAAACTTTGAAAATTTTGGATTCAGCAGCTATGTAACACAAAGAGACCATGACAGATGTAATAGTTTGACCTAGGTTTGTTGCCGAACTTTGGGCAATTTAATTTGGATGTAATAGTTTGTGGGAGGACGGCACTAAACAATCTACCATGTCCTGGCTCCCAGTTTAGGGATTCCTCAACACATTTCACTCTATGCTTTTGGATGGTTTCGACATGCAATGCCTTAGCATTTTCCCATGTCTTAGAATTTTTTCAATTATCTTGTTTTGATTGTGGCATTATTGTTCACAGCCCCCACTTTGGTAAAAGGCTCAGCTCTGATGCCAGTCCTTTGCCAAAGTAAGACAGACTTTAGTAAATTTCTAATGCCGTTCTCACCTAAGTGTGAGTGTAACCAAGCATCGGGCCAACCTTAGTGTTGTGCTGAGCTAAGGTCCAAATGGCAAGGTGTTCGACCTAAATTGAACCTTAAGCCTAGTTGTAGTGTGGGTCTTAGATGTCGTAGGACCGTACGTCCAAGGTGCTTAAAGGCCATCATAATGGCCGAAGCGATGGTGCACACGCCATTGTATAGTGGCGATCGAAGTTATCTTATGGTGCTTGTTTTGGGCCGAGGTGAGCAAATACTTAGAAAATATTGAAAAAAGCGCAAGTACAGAGAAATCTTTGAACCGAGAAAACTTCTTGTACTAGCATTAAAATGACCGAGCTAACGCTGGCCATACATAGGGTGGGGTAGGCCAAAGCCGAAACAAAAATAGAAAATAGATAAAGCCAAGCCTAAAACTCGCTTTTACAATAACTGGTCGAAGCCGATGCTCCTAGTGCCGCTCGCTCGACATACATCTCATTAAGTGCACAAAACCTTCCAACCATCAACATAAGTTCGTCCATACCATGCAGGGGTCGGATTGCTAGCTCATCAAGGATCTTGCTGCCAGACTTCAGGCCGTTCTTGAAATTGCACGCAGCCCAACACTCATCCACCCTAGGGATTTCGTTAAAGAGTAACCAGTAACGGTCGGCATAGTCCCTGAGTGTTTCGTTTGGGTACTTTCTCATATGCGACATGGAGTCTGGCTCTTTGGCGGCTTGTTGCTTGTGATGAACCGAGTGTTAAAGGCCTTTTCAAGCTCAGCGTAGCTCCTGATTGACCTAGCAGGTAATTTGTTAAACCACTAGAGCCTCAAAGGCCCAAGTCTCGATGGGAATGCCTTACACTTAATTTCATCCTTGCAGGTATAGAGATGGATTGTTTGGCAATATTGCATTAAGTGCGTATAGGCCTCACATTCCCTTGGGTCGAACTTTGTGAATTTTGGCAAGTGGTAGGTCAACTCTAGTAGCTCAGCATCGATTTGTGGCATGAAAGGCAAAACGTCGAGTTCCTTGAGTTGGTATTCGTAGCTCGTGTCAGGGCAAAATATTTGTGATTGTCAATGGCATGTGTCAAAACACATTCGTCCGTGTAATTGCGATTATTTATTTGTCGAGTTGCAATTTTATTTTATTTTATTTTATAGGCTAGTGAGTCTGTATAGGATTAGAGTGGAAGGAATCTTTTTATTTGTAATTGAGTGTGCGTGAATCGAATTACAAAAGGCAGAATGACTTTGCGAATGGAGGGGGGCTAAATCGGAATGGATTGATCTGAATATCAATTGGATATCCATCAGAAGCTATTGACTAAATGAGGTGGAAATTGGAAGTGAATTTGTAACGACCCTGATTTTTGGTAAATAAAAATTTTGTTAAATATTTGAATTTTCTTTTAATTAGTTGGATTGCTTTAAAAATTTCTTTTAAATTCTAATAATCCGTCATAATTAGATTTGAAACTTGTAAATTGAATTCTTTCACTCCGGACAATTTAGTCCTTCTCCCATGACTAGTATACTTGTAAACGTACTCGTATATTTTTCCTAGTAAGTAAATAATATCTTTAAATTATATTTCTTGGCTGGAAATCCTACATGGCAAGTATAGTTAGTTTTAACCGATTAGTTAGCAAACCCTAACTACCGTTTGGCTTAGTTACATTTCCCTAACTTGGAGTGATGCATCGATGCCGAGGTGGTTAGTAGCAAATTTTAGTTTTTGCCTTGACCGTTGACTTGACGGCTTTTGCTTTGGCTTAGCTAGGCTGCCTTGGCGTCGGGTCGCGCCTTGGCGTCGGGCCTTCGTTGCCTTGGCATCGGGTCGCTGTCGTGCCTTGCTTTCGCCTTGGCGTTGGGCTTGCCTCGCCTTAGCGTCGGGTCGCTGTTGGGCCTGCCTCGCCTGGGCGTCGGGTCGCTGTCGGGCTGCTCTGCCTTGGCTACCATCGGATTCTGCCTTGGCGTCGGGTCGCGTTTTGCTTTTGCCTTGGCGTTGCTGGGCTGCCTTGCTCTGGCCTCGCCTTGGCCACGCTCACGCCTCGCCTTGGCGACGCCTTGGCCACCGCTTGGCCACCGCTTTGCTAGCGGGCTGCCTTGCCATGCTCACGCCTTGCCTTGGCTACGCCTTGGCCACCGCTTTGCTAGCGGACTACCTTGGCCACGCTCACGCCTCGCCTTGGCCACCGCTTTGCTAGCGGGCTGCCTTGGCCACGCTCACGCCTTGCCTTGGCATTTGGCACCGTCGGGCTTTAATATTCCGTTATTAGGTGATTTCCTACAAAATACAACCAAAATACCACTCGAGCAATGAAAGCCTAGATTAAGTATCGTCTGTCTTTAACCAATTAGTTAGAATAGCCTAATGCCCATTTAGCCTAATCACTTCTTCCTAACCCTAGTTAGACCACTTGAACCTTTTTGTCTTTATCAAGTACTAGGGAAATCTTTATCCATTGGACAATAAGTGCTAGGGTAATTGTAGACACCCCAATCCGGACCTCAGAGAGTCTTTGTCCGCCCCGATGATGAAATAGAGCAAACGATACATTTGCGAGCTTGAACAAGGATCTCTCTAAACCCAAAAGCCCAGACAAAGCCCAAACAAAGCCCAAAACCCTGGACTTAGAAAGAGGCACTGCGGGAGTGGCTCGAGCGCACGACCTGAAATTCAAGGCGGACCGTGGCGCAGAAACCTTCACCGCACGACACCTGAGCAAAAGGTCGATCGCTCAAACCGCCGGCCACGCCATTGAGCTACCTGATGACTGCTCAAATTAAAATGCATTTCTGGCCCGCCTAAAAAATACCTCCACCATTTGAAATTCAAAATCCTTGGCCTTTGCCTATAAATTGACCCCTCCACTCAAGGAGAAAGGGCCCTTCTTTTGAGTCCCCTCTTGGTGTTTTCCTTTTGGTTCTCCTTACTTTCTCTCTCTAGTTCCCACACCCACTTTCCCCTTACCACTTCCATTTCCAAGTCTTAAAGGATGTCATTCCCTAAAGACATTCTTTAGGCACCTCCCCCCACTCCTTTCTCATCATTGAAGTTGATCATTCATTAACTTCAAAGCCCCATTTCTCAAAATACCTAACCTTCACTCATACTCATACTCTCCTTGTCTCATTCAACCTCCTCCATCCACATCCGTGACGGTCCATCCACATCCTTGCACCTACGATCCTTGATCAAAGCTCGAAACCAAAGGTAAAAACTAGTTTCCTCGGACTAGACCGTGTTCTGGTCCTGAGTGGACTTTCCTGTCAGCAGGTCTAACCCCTTTTGGTTAGATCCTAACCAAAAACCCATTTTCAGAGAATAAAACCAACACTGTGTGGAGGTTGGGGAACCGCGCGGTCTGTTGATCAGACGCGTGGCACCCTGACACTCAGCGCACGGCATGGCACATATTGATGCTATAGTAAACAGGCTTCCTTGATCTGAGTCTTCCTCTGTTGTGGTTGCCCGTATCTGCTGTTTACTGTTTCTGTTGCTTTTAAAATAAGACCATATCTACAAGCCATGTTTTGGCTCTTTAAAAAGTCTTTATAGATCATCCCAAATGATCAAATATGTCAAAAACTGTCTTAAAACCTTGTTTTGAGAAAACAACCACGTTTTGGGATGATCTGACCGTCATGAGGCTTCTAACAAGTTTTCCAAAAGATGCATAGAAGGAATAATGGGCTAGATAGTTTTTTGAAAGTCTGAAACAGTCTAACAGCAGTGCAGCTTCCCCGCACGGCATGTTGAGTTGCCGCGCGCTGCAGCTTAAGATGCCGTGAACAGTACGACTAGGTCCAGACAGTTTGCTGAGTGTTGTTCATTTCATCCGCTCACATCATTTTACCACTACTGTATAGGCAACACCACATGCACGCCAATGTGATATATTTCCCATGTCCCTTCCCCGTTATGTGCTTTTATTAAAGAGCTTGATACTCTGAATGATATTGAAGATTCCCCTTTTTGAAAATATTAAGTAAAGACTGGTTTTACCGGGCGAGTGGGGTGCTTTTTAAAGAAAAACCTTCCCCATTCGTAATGTGGCTCCCAAACCCGAAATCTCAACGTTTTCGCTAGACCAAAAGCCTTTTCCAAATGACTCTTCGGTTTCTCGGATGATCCATCTCAAAAATCCGAGTGACGACTCTTTCAAGAAGGCGGAGGGCGCGGGAGCCCACAGTGGAGACTCTGTTGGGGACCGCTTTATCCAATACTTTTTTTTTTTTTAAATGTACAAAAGTATTGGATAATCAAGAGTGCCAAATTTGAAAGGTGTTTTCTAAAGGGGGATTTTCAAATATTTTTCGGAAGATTAAGCTCTTTTATCCTGTACACTTTGCACCGCACAAGCCTCGCTAGCGTGTTTCGGCTATCTTGCCCGGTTTACCGGTGACAAGCTCTCCCGGAACGCCTAGCAACCCTCGACTATGATGAGCCATCGTGCTGTTCGACCATTGTCTTGCAATACACTCGACATGGGGTAGTACATCTTGGCTCTAGTCCGGGGAACCCTTCGGAGACCAAAACCAGCCTTTACACTTGTACATAACCGTAGAACCTTCCCAACAAGGACAGGAACCCATGGCTAGGACTTATGTGTTATATCCTGCTTATGTGCTTTTTTTTCTGTACACATTCATCATTCACACACCATTGCATCTTGTGGGCTAGAGGAATAGGCTCCCTTAGAATCCTTTAGGGCCTCCGGTCGGTCTAGGAGACCTTAAATCCATGGAGTTTGTGATACCTCCGGTATTTACCGTGCCCGAACGGCTCCCCTGGTTTTGGGTCTAGCCTTAAGTGCGCGCGTATCTGGATTCCAGTAGTCACATTGCTCTGTCTCGGATGGTCACGATAAGGAGATTGGCTCTGGTTCCAACCCATTCGGAATTTAACCTATCCGGACTATCAGGAGATCTTCTGTACGAACGCCTTAAGTGAGATTTGAACCACGGTAGGTCCGCTAGGACGGTCTAGGAGACCTTAAATCCATGGAGTTTGTGATACCTCCGGTGTTTGCCGTGCCCGAACGGCTCCCCTGGTTTGGGTCTAGCCTTAAGCATGTCTGTATCTGGATTCCGGTAGCCACATTGCTCTGTCTCAAAGACTAGTTCGCGTAGACACACTGGAAGGAACCCCGCTGTTTGAAGTCCAAGTTGCGCAGGAAGAACAACCGTTGCTAGAAGAACCCGTGGTAGAAAAACCCATAGCCTCAATCCCATCTGAAAACCCTTTACCCATGGCCGATCAGGGAGACGGAATAGAGGAACTCAGGCAGAACATGGCTAACATGGATATTCAGTTTAAGCAATCCCTCGCCGGTGTTGATGCACAACTCAAGGCCACTGTGGTTTCCATGAAGAACGACATGAACATGCTAATGGAAAGCATGCAGGAAATCACTGATAAGCTCCTGACTAAGACTCCTCCGCAGTTCGAGTGACCCAAAGTTGAGATACCAACAACTGACCCTAACCTAGCCGTTCTTATGGATAAGATTGGCAAATTGGAGGAATCTATTCAAGAAACCAAGCGACTTGGAAAAGGAGAAATTGACATGAGCAAGCTATGCCTCTTCCTGAATGCCAAGCTGCCAGAGAAGTTCAAAGGAGTGGATTTTGCGAAGTTTGATGGTACCGGCGATCCTAGAGCCCATCTTCAAGGATATGTGGGATCCCTCACTATGCGAGGCATTGAAAAAGAAGCTATGGCCCAACTCTTCCATGAGTCCTTGTCTGGTCTAGCCCTGCAATGGTTCCTCTCTCTCGAACCATCCAAGAAAAGGACTTGGGAAGACATCGGGGCAGCTTTTGTGGCTTAGTATGACTTCAACGTTGACCTGAAGATGACCACGAGGGAGTTGGAAAGCACTAAGATGAACGAGAAGGAGAGTTTTGCCGACTTTGTGAAGCGTTGGAGGCCAAAGGCCGCCCAGATGCAGAATAAGCCTGACTTGAAAGAACAGATACGGATAATAACCAAGAATTTACCAAGCTCCTTCGCTCCGCACATGGTTCTTTCCCAGGCTGCCCCAAATTTTGAAACCTTTTATGACTCTGGACTGGCGGTGGAGGAAGCTCTACGAGATGGAACTCTGGAGAAGAAGGAATCAGGATCCGGGTCGAAAATTAAAAGGGCATATTCGGGAAACAGCAATGTCCCCTTCGGAAATGCCAACCAGGCAGGAACCTCATCCACTAAACCAGTAGAAGTCAACCAGATCTCTGAAAAACCCAAATCCCAGAGCCGAACCTTCACCCAATTCAGCACTCCCAGATCCACTATTTTCAAGAAACTCACAGAAATCGGAGTATTGAAACCTCTTCCACCACCATAAACCATTCCACCAAACCTAAACCAAAATGTCTGCTGTGACTTCCACCAAATGCCCGGCCACACTACCGACAACTGCATCCGCCTCCGTCATGAAATTCAAAACCTCATCGACAACAAGGTTATCGACACTCCACCTGCCGATAAACCAAATACCGTTTCCAACCCTCTACCTCAGCACAATGCTCCCTTCCGTATTAACCAAATCACCCTAGCCGAAAATCAAAATCTTCCAGAAATTGACCCTACCCTGCTCATTACCCCTAATACCGAACCAATGCCTGCTGGTGAAATTCCCGGAGAGACTGCCTTTCATTCCATGTGGGAGTGGGAGGATACATGGGGAGAACTGATTGCTGACTGGGAAGAGTTCGAAGCCGCCCACTTCCAAGGAAATGATGAACTTCTATTCGAAGCCGGATGGGAGGTTGACTGGCAAAACATCTAGGCAGATCCCCTTGACGGATTCTCTTTGCATGCACTATTTGAAAATCAAGGGGAAGAATACCAAGTTTTTCAAGATGTACCTGAATGGGGATGGGATCCGACCCCAAACGAATACCAGCTTTTGGCTTGGAATGACCCCTTGGATACCTTCTCCCTGCCGGCACTGTTCGGTGAAGAATGCTAGCCTGGATATCCACCTGAGATGATGATATACAATTGGCCGGAGCTTGCCCCTCTCCGCCCGGATTTCTCTCATTTCAATGATTTCGTCATCAACAATCTATACAACAATGTAAACCTCACCCCATACCCGAACCTTCCTGGATGTGAGGAAGAAGTCGCTAGCAATGAGTTTGATCCAATGGACTACCTTATCGACAGAACTGAATCCGAGTCATCGCCACTTTTCCGAAAGACGCAGAAGTTGCTATGATGAACTTATGGGAAGATGAACCTATGGGAAGATGAACCAGCAGTTGGAACAAACTTGTGGGCTAACACTGAGGTGTTTAACATAAAATTGGGAAACGAGGAATGGACTGTTAACAAGACCGTAATGAAGGCTGAAAAGTGGAAACCCGAAGATCTGTGGGATGACTTGGTCATTGCTGATTTGGCTGCCAATTTGCGGGATACGACTATTGGAAACAAGCGTAAAGCCCTGGCCGATTTGTGGAGTGAAGAATCAAAATACCGTCAAATTGATCACCTGACTAGAAGTGGCCGTTTTTACCAACCTCCAAACCTTAAAATTGGAGAACATTCCAACCCTGCAGCCATAGAGCCCTCTGACCCTTTACCACCCCGGTCAAAAACACCTTCCGACCCTATGATCCACCAGCCAAAGAGCCTTCCCAACCAGAAAAGAACCCCGAGGGAATGATTAAGCGACAACTCGAGCAAACCCATGCCAAGATGTCCGTCTGGGATGTGCTGGTCCATTCCACACGTCACCGTGAAGGTCTCATCCAAGCACTCTCTCAGCTGAAAGTGCCTTCTGCTATAACCCCCGATGAGCTTGTGGCACTGATCAAAACCATACCTGTCAAACATGCTATCACCTTTACTGATCGAGACTTGCCTGCAGAAGGAACTGATCACAATCAGCCGCTGCACATCACCCTAAAATGCCACGGCAAATCGGTTCCAGTAATCTTGGTCGACAATGGTTCAGCAATTAATGTCTGTCCACTCCGTGTTGCTTACTGCTTGGGGTACAAAAATAAGGACTTCTCCCCATCAGAAGTCAAGGTCCGAGCATATGACAACACTCGGAGGGATGTGGTTGGGACTCTCATGATTCCTATGACCTTTGGACCATATCAGACGGAGGTAGAGTTTCACGTGGTGAATATCCCCACCTCTTTCAACCTGCTCCAGGGGAGACCCTGGTTGCACCGGCCCGACATCATGGCTGTGCCCTCCACACTCCATCAGAAAATTCAGTTGGGACTGGAAATGGGAATGCTTACTATTCACAGGGACTCTGGGATCCATGCCCCTGTTGAAGATAATGCCCCACTCTTGAAAATTCAACACGGAGAAGAAGATATCGCCTTGGGAGGATTTTCTCTGGATACCTCCAAATCTGTCTATTCAGTTAGAATTGATGACGACTTCGTCGTGAGCAATGTTGCCATCAAGATAATGAAGAAAATGTCTTACATGCCAGGATTGGGGTTGGGAAAAAATCTCCAGGGCCCTGCAAAGTTTGAAGCTCAGGGCACTCTGATGCGTACGACCGGTCTTGGTTACTCACCTTCGAGTAACAGCAAGGTGAAAAGGGGGAACAGGCTAGAAGATTACTTTGTCAAAGAAAAGGCAAAACAGATCTATCAAGGGCAGCCAGAACCATTTTGGGATGCGGAAAACAATACCTTCTTACCAGGGTTTGAGATATTCGCCAACGATGTCTGGCCGGATAGTGATGAAGAAGCTGAGATTGTGAAGGGACAGGAAGAACCAGCCGACTGGATTGAGGTTTTTGCCATGTGTAGTCTCGCAACTTTGTTCAAGGAGGACGAACCAATGGGTACATTGCAAGTGCTGATGATGGGACAAGATACTCCTGAGGATCCGACTTCGCTCATCATGGATGCTGCTGGAGAATACAAGAACTGGACCTTCATACCAAGTGCAACTTACCATGGATCCGAGTCTGAGTCTGAGTCTGTTAAGTCTTCTGAGTCTTCTGAGTCTGTCGAGTCCGAGTTGGTGCCTCTCGGCCCAAACTCTCAGAGTCTGTACTTCGAGTTTGAATCCACCCGTGTGTATGGTGCCCTCGAGGCCTCCGTTGATCATGAAATGAATGAATCTGATTCCGCTTACTCCCTGACTTTGAAATAAATTGCGTCGACCCTGGTGATGAAGAGATTGATTTCGATGGGGACATCCCCAAAGAAATTCGATCCCTAATCGACAGGGAAGATGAAAGGCATGCTCAGCCTGTAAAAGAAGAAATCGTTTTAATAAATTTGAGAGATGAAGGGAATCCTCGGATGACCCAGATCGGTTCCACGCTATCCGCCGAAGAGCGTGAAGCCCTTGTAAACTTGCTTAAGGAGTTCGAAGATGTGTTTGCATGGTCACACGCAGATATGCCCGGAATCGATCCTGAAATCGTGGAGCACCGGATTCCCCTTTATCCCGATGCAAAACTAGTAAAGCAGAAGCTAAGACGCATGAGACCAGACTGGGTGCTTAAGATAAAAGAGGAAGTTATTAAACAGATTAATGCTGGATTTTTAATGGTAACCGAGTACCCTCAGTGGGCCGCAAACATCGTCCCCGTACCAAAAAAGGATGGTAAAATAAAAGTCTGTGTCGATTTCAGGGACCTTAACAAAGCCAGCCCTAAAGATGACTTCCCGTTACCGCACATTGTTGTGTTAGTTGATAATACCGTCGGCCATGCCCTGCTCTCTTTTATGGATGGTTTTTCGGGGTACAACCAAATCCTTATGGCTCCAGAGGATCGGGAAAAGACTACGTTTGTCACTGAATGGGGGACGTATTGTTATCGAGTCATGCCCTTCGGATTAAAGAATGTAGGATCCATTTACCAACGGGCCGCCACGGCATTACTGCATGACATGATTCACAAAGAAGTGGAAGTTTACGTTGACGATATGATTGTCAAAGCCAAGGAGCGAGAAGGGCATTTGCCAGCCCTCAGGAAATTCTTCGAAAGGATCAGAAAGTACAAGATGCGTCTCAATCCCGCCAAATGCACGTTTGGAGTCACTGCGGGGAAGATGCTCGGGTTCATGATCACCGCCCGTGGCATCGAAGTCGACCCATCAAAGATTAAAGCCATCTTAGAAATGGAGCCGCCGCGATCTGAGAAGGATGTAAGGAGTTTCCTTGGCAAGGTACAATTCATCAGTAGATTCATTGCAAAGCTGACCTCGACCTGCGAACCCCTGTTCCGTTTGCTCAAGAAAGGAGTGCCATTCACTTGGGACGACCGGTGCCAGAAAGCCTTCGAAGCCATCAAAGCCTACCTGAACAAGCCGCCAGTGTTAACACCGCCCGTAACAGGAAAACCTTTGATCCTATACCTGTCAGTCACTCCTTTTTCGATGGGGTGTATGTTGGCACAGGAAGGAGACGATGGGGTTGAAAGGGCGGTTTACTACCTCAGTAAAAAGATGGTTGGGCCCGAGGAGCGTTACACTCCCCTAGAAAAGACATGCTGGGCACTCGTATGGGCTTCCAGGAAGTTCATGCTCGCCTACCCGGTGAGGCTGATATCTCGGATGGATCCCTTAAAATACCTATTTGAGAAACCAGCTCTCACAGGTAGGATGGCCCGATGGTTGCTGATGCTAGCCGAATTCGAGTTAAAATATGTCACCCGGAGGTCAATAAAAGGAAGAGCCGTCGCGGAATTCCTAGCTGACTGCCCCGTTGAGGGAGGGGAAGATGCCAAATTCAATTTCCCCGACGAAGACATAATGACGATAGCAGAGGATATTTGGCAATTGTACTTTGATGGAGCAGCTAACCAGAAAGGGTTCGGAATTGGTGTATTACTCATTTCGCCCGATGGATCGCACATCCCGTTGGCATTCAAGCTTAACTTTGAAGTCACCAATAATCAAGCAGAGTACGAGGCTTGCATCGTGGGTATGGAGGTAGCCATCGAGATCGGCATAGAAAAACTGGAAGTTGTGGGGGATTCGAACTTGGTTGTGTCCCATGCGAATGGCGACTGGAAAGTCAAAGAAGAAAAGCTAAAGCCGTATCATCAGGATCTCGAAGATCTCATCCCTCAGTTCAGCAGGGTGACATTCACTCATGTCCCAAGATTCAAAAATCAATTTGCAGACGCTTTGGCGACGTTGGCATCAATGGTCGAAATCCCTGTTGGCGTAAAGTTGAGACCGATTGTGATAGAACAAAGGGACATCCAGTGCACCAGCATGTCATGGCAGTTGACGAGCCCGACGATGGTCACCCGTGGTACTTCGATATTTGGAGATACATAGAAAGGGGAGAATACCCCATGGGAGCAAGCAAAAAGGACTGAATCGCTCTCCAGAGAATGGCGGCCCAATACATTCTCTGTGGGGGAAACTTATACCGAAGATCGCACTGTGGCACGCACAAGCTATGCATCCATGGGGAAGATGCAAAAAGGGTAATGGAAGAAGTTCATGATGGCGTATGCGGTCCCCACATGAATCGAATAATGCTCGCCAAGAAAATCCTCAGGCAGGGATACTTCTGGACCACCATGGAAACGGAATGTGTGGAGTATGTGCGAAGGTGTAGAAAGTGTCAAACTCACGCCAATCTCACGCATGTCCTGCCACATGAGCTGCAACAAATGACCTCACCATGGCCTTTCTCGACATGGGGAATTGACGTCATCGGGAGAATAGTGCCGGCAGCATCCAATGGTCACAAGTTCATTTTGGTGGCCGTCGATTATTTCACGAAATGGGTAGAAGCTACCTCCTACACCACTCTGACCGCAGTTCAGGTCGCACACTTTATCAAGCAAAATGTCGTTTATCGGTACGGGGTCCCCCAAGCTTTCGTATCTGACAATGGAGTCCATTTCAAAGGACGAGCCCGGGAAGTTCTGGATGAATTCCAAATTCAAGTGCACAAATCAACGACTTATCAGCCGCAGACCAATGGCGCTGTGGAAGTGGCAAACAAAACGATCAAAGCCATTCTGGAAAAGACTATTGAATCCGCAAGGGACTGGCATGAACAACTACCCCCGGCTTTGTGGGGGTATCGCACATCTGTGTGAACACCAACAGGAGCGACCCCCTACTCTTTGGTTTATGGAATGGAAGCAGTGCTTCCCATCGAGTTAGAAGTCCCATCTCTTCAGACAATGATCGAGTGTGAAGTCCAAGAGGCAGAATGGTTGAGTAATCGATTTGAAGAACTCATGCTGTTTGATGAACGCCGATTAAGGGCTCTTTATCACATCCAAGGATACCAACGAAGGATTGCACAGGCATTCAACAAGAAAGTAAAACCCAGAAACTTGGTAGAAGGTGACATGGTTCTAAAAGAAATCCGGGCTCCGATTTACGACCCGCGAGGAAAGTTTCGACCAAAGTGGCCCGGGCCATACATTATCAAGACCATCCTTTCTGGGGGAGCTACGCAACTCATCGACTTGGACGGAAACGAATTCTCAACCTTGGTTAACTTGGATCAACTCAAGCGCTATTACCCTTGAGAGAAGCTTGCTAGGCTGAAAACCTCAAGGGCGGGCAGTCTCAGGCAAAAATTAGAGCAAAGCCTGCTAGGATGAAAACCCGTCAGGGCATCCTAGGCACAAGTTAAGGCATGCAATAAATGAGCTCGCTAGACCGAAAACCCGAAAGGGCGGTTCTAGGCAAAAGTTAGAGCGCAAGAGAGTGTTAAAACCAGAGCGAACCCTACCCTAAACTACGTCCTGACCTGATTCCTTCGCCAGAAGGATACGTAGGCAGTCTCACACTGAGGCCCGGTCACGATCCATCAAAATAAGAATCCAGGTTGGGAATCCTTGAAGAACAAAAGTCGAGAAAGGGGGAAACCCTCCAAGACTCGTTTTTATTAACACGATTACTTCTACTACATAAGGTTGAGCAAAGCTTTCAAAACGAAAAGAAGTACAACATAATGAAAAGGGGTCCACAATTTATTGAACGATCAGGGTGGTAGGATTGAGTCAGTTTCCTTGAACTCCGGCCCTTGCAGCAATATCCCTCTTAAGCCACTTTCGATAGCTCCCACGTATCGCCACAGAAGGATAGGGATGTGCGCCGGTCACCTCGCGGGTCCTTCAGAAGCGCTGGTAATGGCAAAGAACTGAATGGCGGAAAAGAGGCAGAACCACATCCACGAGAACCTCAGCAGGGGCCTCCTACCTCAAACCTAGCTGTCGCTGGATGCGGTAAGGGATGTAGAAGGTGAAAGCTCCCAAACCAGCAAGAACGACCCACTGAGAGCCCATATAGTGCACTATCATGGGAGGGAGATCCAGCCATCGGCACCTCCAAGCAATAGTCTCCGCTCGCCGGCGCCTGAGGAAGTCAACCCACTCAGCCCTGCTCCTATCCTTAAACTCAAAACATCACTGAGAGAGTAATCTCGCCTCATATGCCCAGTTGCCAGGAGGAATGGTCAGCACATTCACCTTATCGCAAAGCCAAATCTGTGAGAAGAGAGAAAACAAGTGAGAAGCCTTAGACAACCAAGCCAAGCGTTGAGGTAAAAACCCGAAAAATGAGGGCTGAGGGAAAAGCCAACCTGTAGGAGGAGAGGACTACCCCCGAAAGTCTTGACCTCTCCAAAACGAACCTTGTCCAAACCTATCAGTGTCTCGGCCAAAACCATCGGAACCACATCCTTCCGGGCTTCCACCTGAACGGCGATGCTAACCAGTGCCGAGCTAGCATGACCGGCAGAAGGAACTAGGAGGTAAGTTGCAAGTAAGCACATGCAGAGTGCAGTCATGCATCGAGTCTAATAAGCCATATCCGCGAGCTCACCAGGAGGAGAAAACAGCTCGATGAGGCGCATGACATTGAGATGACCATCCCTGACCAAGTAGCGAGCAGCACCATCGCTTAGTGCAAGGGCCGCGGCCAAGACTCTATAAGCGCTCTCGCGTACAGAAGGAATGATGACCTCCCCTGAACCGAAGCCCCCGAGGTACGCACGGAACTCCTCGACAGTAGGACAGAGCTCCTGGTCGCCAAACCGGAACACATGAACCTTCGGATCCCAAAAACTTACGGCCGCCCTCAAAAGCTCGGGGCGAAGACGAATGTTACGAAGGTACCGCATGGAGTAGAGCCCATGGGCCCGGAAGTTCAACCAATCAACACCTTCCATGGAAGCCAACCATGGACAGAGTGGACCGGTGAGAGAAAGGGCCATTGCAAGGGGTAGGAAGTAGAACGGGGCTCAAGTGAGATGAGGAGAATGTAGCATGAGGGAACTTGAATTTATAGGAAGAGTGGAGAAGACAACTTCAACTTTCAAAGAGCCTTGAGTTTCAAAAGGTGCATGTTTACCATGAGTCCTACATAGGGAAAGGCTTGGTCAAGTCCTAAAAAGTTCAAAACAGACATGCACTGGTTCAGAAATGCCATTGCATGGGTTAAACCCCAACCCCCGAGCAATCTGCCTTGGAAAACAGCAAAACTGGAATCTGTCAGGAAAGATGCCTCGCGCAACACCTTGCCGCGTCGCACGGCATGTTGAAACCAAAGAGATCCCACGGTAAAGTGATTAAGGTACCGTGTGACAGGTTTTGACCCGCACGGCACCTTGGGCGGTCCGCACGGCAGGTTGAATCTGTATTTCTGCAGTTTTTAGCAGCAACATGCCAAAATGGAATTGGGGCACTATGAAGCACCAGCAACCACCAGAACACACTCTAACGGGTATTTGGGACTTCAGGGATGTTTCGTTTCAAGACAACTCCCAGGATTCGTCGTCGTAGCACAAAAACTCAATAAAATCCGTTTCTTAGGCCGTGTCAAGGTGTCAAAGTCCGTTTCGGGTCATTCCAAGTCATTCTTTCAAGTCCTACAGGTCATAATGGTCAAAAGTGACTTAGTCCAGGTTCCGGTTCGTGTTCAGAGTCAAAACTCGAGAATGTCACATGCTAAAGTCAACATTTTCCTACTTTTCGAGTATACTTCAAAAGCAAAGTAGAGTCCCCGATTCTCATATCAAGATTTAAAGGTTTTTTACTCGTGCCCGGAGTCGGTTACGAAGATGTTTGAAGTCTTGTATGCGGAATCAATTTTATAATGGTTTGCCTAGTTGCTTTCTTTGATTTCTATTCCATTGTCAATATGTCACTCATCACAAGTCTCGCTATTAGCTCGATCTCTCGAGTCAGAGGCCAGTTGCACGTTTCAGTCAATGTTTTAGTTATTCAGTTTTCTCCATGCAAAAAAAAAAAAAAGGAGATTGAATGGCGTAAACAATGAAGGAACAAAATCTCTGTATATAAACCCTAGAAGGCATCCATGAGTTGAAGTATAAAAGGGGCATAATGGCCCAATGATCAAAATCCTACCTATCAAAGGCAAACAGGCGCCCTACAAAAGAGGCACGCAGACTCCGTCAAAAGCACAAAACAATAGAGGAGCTCAACTCTCATCCTCGTCCTCGTCCTCCTCAGAGACCTCCTCGACCGCCGGAGAGCTGCTCGCCTCTGGAGTGCCAGTCGCTCTAGGCACGGTGCCTCCAGAGGTGGCCTCCAGGTCGACGTCCGTAGGCTCGGGGGTCTCATCCTTAGAGACGCCAATGGGCTCATCCTCAGTCCCCGCCGAGTGCCGTCTCCGCTTCGATGCCGTCTCCTCCCGTGAGCCAGCAGAGGAGACCTGTCGTACTATAGGACGGACGGACTTCCGCCGTAACCCTCGTGGAGCCCCTCCTCTAGCCTGCAATGGTATAGCATTCATATGACATTTGCATCATAATCATGATATAAACGATAGAAGTAAAGCAAATGACTGGGGTTCGAGAACGTACCATCGTCCCACCAACACGAGGCAACACCTCAGAAGGGTGGCCCATGGCGTACTACCGCACCAGCTGCTCCAGGCCCATCATGGCCTCTGCCATCTCCTTCACATACCCTGGAGGAGCCTGTAATGAAGGAAGTCGATCAGAACATGCGAAAAGAGCAAATGGACGAAAGAACGAAACCATGTTATACCTGAGCGAGGAACTCTGGAGCCTCAACTGCGGGGCGTGGCACTACAACCAGGCCCGGAGCTCCCTGGAGAGTCGTCACGTCTACTGTCCAAGAGAGAGCAGGGAGGCTGGTACCACTCGGGCCCGCACCCTCGCTACGACCTCCGTCACCACGACCCCCGGCTCCTCTACTACCTCCATCACCTCTGTCTCGTTTCCTTCCCCTTCTTCCTCTAACGCCTCCTCGTGCCACCTGCGCCGCCTCCCAAGCAGCGCATATCCCCAGACTCGACATCAAGTATTGAGAGCAGTACTCCGCGTAATCAGCAGCGAGGCTAGCGCCTGCCTCGAGGTCCGGCCGTGTGAACTGCTCGACCTCCCTCCATGTGTACTGGCCTGTGCTCTGCACCAGAGAAGGGAGCAGCCCAGGGACTCGAAAAGCGTCCAGCCTCAGCGACTGGCGTGACACTCGGTCACCCAGGTACCACTGCCAGCCGTAAGGGGACTCGAGAAGCACTCTCCCCCTGGCAACCTCCCTACTCTGCGCAACGTAGGGGATCTCGAAGCGGTCCCACACCCGCCAGCGGACCTGTTACCAAAGATAAACGATGTCAAGATGCTGCTCGAATGGAAACGAGCAAGAAGGCCATGAAATGGATATGGAAATGTCCTAGTACCTGATCAGGACGCAGCTCGTCCAGGTAAAGACGGAAGGCATCCAGCTTGCCTCTTCCCCTCTTCACACCCTTGTACTCCGTCGACTAGCACAGGGCACGAGGGAGTATCGTGTCATCAGGACACGTGGACTCGGGAGGGTACATCCCTATAACCTCGTACGTCCAAAGCTGTAATTCAAGACATTGAAAGTTAGCGCAAGATATACATCGAACAGATAAAAATAGAAAGCTAACTATTCATAAGAAAATAGAAGAAATGTACCTCCCAGATCCTCCAGTAGCCTCCGAGGCTCACTCCTGCCCCGCGAGAAAGAGAGCCCATGAAGGCCTAGCACGTCCCTAGTGCTGCACCTCCCCAGTCGAAGCGGGCGATCTCCCCGACGTCCCTCAAGGCCGGGAGAAGCGAAAGGTGTACTCGGTTGCGTCTGTTGGGAAACAGGGACGCACCAAGCAAGTATAACAGAAAGCACCTCGCCATCTGCTCCTCCTCCACCCTGTCAGTCGGGAGCCTCTCTGTCCAAAACCTCAGGAGCTGGGCATACTTCGCATCGTCACCCTCCGCCCTCAGCTCGTACCCTAGCATCGCCCGCTGGAACGCTACCTGTCTCCCTGTGGCAGCGTCGAAAGGGATAGGATCACCCCCGACCCTGAGACCAGTGATCGCCGCAAAGTCCAATGGCGTCACGGTCAGCTCACCAAAAGAGAAGTGTAAGGTGTTCGTCGTGTCCCACCACCTCTCAGCCAAAGCCCTCACCACTGGGCGGTCGTTGCACATGCCCCTCGCCAGTACCCCCACAAACTCCCCGAAGCTTGCCTGCCTCACTATCTCCCGCGCAGCCTCGGGCAACCACTCCCAGAATGACGGCACAGCCGCCGAACCTCCATAGTACGAGAGCGAGATCGCCTGTTGCAAACAAATCAGCAAATATTCAATAAACAGGCACGGCATGCACTGCAATGGCATACTTGGATACAGTGAAATGGAAATACGGTGCATTGGAATTTGAAATACAGATATTTAAAGTATACCTCGTCTAGGTGCAAAGAAAGGTGCTGCTGAGGGTCCCTCAGGACTGAGCCTCGTCGTAGGTCGGTCTCCTCGGAGCGTAAGGGTCGAAAAGCGAGGGCACCACCATGTGCTGGAAGGGCACGTAGGTCGCCTCGTCATAGGCCCCTCGCCTCTGCAACGCTAGCGTCGCCTCGGCCACCACAGTAGTACGAGGGGCCATCACCCCTCCGACCTCTTCGTCAACTCGCCTCTCCTCAACCTCCGGCTCTCTAGTACCCCCACTCCCGAGCTCGGCCTGTAACTCCGCCTCGCGAGCCGCGAGTAAAGCATCTGCCAACCCAGGATACCCCTGCACTACCTCCAGCACGTCCTCCATGGACGCCGTCGCTAAGTAGTCGCCCACGCCTATAGGGCGTGACGACCCTGCACCTCCGCCACTACCCACGAACACTGCTGGCTCCACCACCGGCTCGTCCACAACAATGGGGGCCTTCCCCAAGTCAGTTCGAGGCTCTCTCACAGGAGAGGTCTCTGCCTCCTCTACCACCTGGCCTAAACCGCCACCGCTAGGACCCCTCGAGGCCCTCTCCTCCACGCTAGCCGCCACCTCCAACCGGCCCGAAACCTCTGCATCGCCCCTCGACTCCGCTGCACCCGGAGTCTCCGTCTCCTGGCCATACCCGGCCAACACTACGCTGCCACCATCATCACCGCCACTACCAGCCACTGCAGCGACCAGGGCCGGGGCCTCCTCAGCTAATGCCGCCTGGTCCGAGACCCCCGTGGTCTCCGGACCACCCTCAGCCATCGTAACACCCTCCGGGACGGTCGAAGGCGGTGTAATCTCAATCTGTGGTAAATGATCATCCCCGGGTGTATCCCCTTGCTCCATGCTCATAATATACGAGGGAGAGAGAGAGAGAGCAGTCGGGAGAGAGAGAAAACGGCAGCAAGAGAGAGAGAGAATATCGAGAGGGAGAGAGAGAGATGATCGGGAAAGAGAGAGAGATGGTCGAGAGAGAGAGAGAGATAACCGTGAGAGAGAGAGACGATCGAGAGAGAGAGAGAGAGAGGGAAATTCGAACGAGTGGGGTGTACTGTGTACACCCCGCGTATATATATATATATATACTCCCTGAACCGGTTCGCCTGGAAACCAATTCTGGGCCGGGTTCGAAGCCAGCCCAACCGCACGGCACCTTAGACGAGTCGCACGGCACCCTGGACGAACATGCAGTACCTTCAGTTTACGATACCATGCGTCCCTAAATTTGCTGCGTGTGGCACAATAATTTGTTTCGACAGTATGCTTCCTGAAAGCAGTCTGTGGCATTTTCTTGTTCGATTCAATTCAGATTTGGAAGATAGATGCGAATAGAAGGAGGAAGAAAGGGCTTTTTCATTAAATAAAACCCGAGGTTTCCCCCGGGATTTGCCATTACATTTCAAAAACAAAAACAAAAACAAAATTAACAAACTACGGGCCTACTGCCCTTCTTCCTTCTTCTTCTTCCTTCTCCTCCTTCTTCCTTCTTTTTCTTCCTTCTCCTCCTTTTTCCTTCTTCTCCAGCCCCCTGCCCTAGTCGCTTCCCCCGTCGGAGGCATCATTTGCGCCGTCCGAACGGTCATCCGAACCGTTCGGATTCCCCTCGGAATCCTCCACATAGTCATCAGACCCACGTTCCGGCACGTGCTCGGGGTCATGTTTGTCATCCAACTGATCAAACACAAAGTCCTGCAAGTTGGAAACGGCACGACGAAGGGAACGGATGGTGGAGATGAGTCTCGCGATCTACTCGTTCAATTGTTCGATCTCCCCGCGATAAAAGGCCATCTCAGCCTCTAGGGAGACAACTCGTGCTGCCAAGTCGTTGTTCGCCATGCTCGAAAGTGGACTGATCTCAAAGGATGCGAAGGAAGACTCTTGAGATTTTGTTGGTAGTGCATGGGATGAGGCACCACCATGCTTATAAAGCCGTTCCAGCCGACGAAGGGGCACACCTGCATTAATGGGTGCCCTTAAACCTGCCAACTGTTCTTGGAAATCGAAGGGGTTTGAGGAAGAACGAGGTGCCGCGCGCCTTCGGCACGGCCCGCACGGCACCTTGACTCCAGAAGATTAAATGTTTTCTCGAAAGTTGATCCATTCAGCCGCCAAAATCCTCTTGGAAGTTCAATTTTCAGCCGTTTTGCAGTAAAAATCCCTTAGAATGCTGTGCATTGGGTATGGCACCATTTGATCCCCCGGGAATTTGCCATATTTGTCTTTTCCTCGGTAATCCGTCCTCCGGGACTTGCCGTGACCGGTCTCCGGATTTTTAGTCTGATGTTTTTAGCTCGACATATTTTCCCTAGCAGGTCAAAAATTCAATTTTCGCCTTCCGAGGGCTCGTCTCAAAAATTCAAAATTCAATTTTTGCCTCCCAAGGGCTCGTCTCAAAAATTCGATTTTCGCCTCCCGAGGGCTCGTCTCGCTTTTTCGTCTCTGGAGCCACGGTCTAACGGACCTAACGTCTCTTTGTCTCTCGAGCCACGGTCTAACGGGCCTAACGTCTCTTCGTCTCTCGAGCCACGGTCTAACGGACCTAACGTCTCTTCTCGTCTCAATTTTGGCCTCCCGAGGGCTTGTCTCGATTTTCGCCTTCCGAGGGCTTGTCTCGATCTTCGCCTCCGGAAGGCTTGTCTCGATTTTCGCCTTCCGAGGGCTTGTCTCGAGTTTTTCACAATATTTGCATGACACACGACACCACAAGCACTTCATTGTTGCCTCTGCATGATTTTGTCCTCCGGGACTTGTTTCCTCACATCGCATTGTCCCAATTGAACTACGCCAGTCTGATCCCTACAATGGGGTACGTAGGCAGCTCCCTGAGCACGACCGCCATCGTTTTTCACTTGCATTCTTCGTTTTGCCTCCGTTCAAAGGCTCTAAAGCAACGGATTGGGATGCCTATTCTTTAAGCGTCACTCGTACCAATCAATGGTATCCGAGTTACGTTAAAGAGGGACTACTGTAGACACCACAATCCGGACCTCAGAGAGTCTTTGTCCGCCCTGATGATGAAATAAAGGAAACGATACCTTTGCGAGCTTGAACAAGGATCTCTCTAAACCCAAAAGCCCAGACAAAGCCCAAACAAAGCCCAAAAAAAACCCCAGACCGAAGAAAGAGGCACCGTGCGGAGTGGCTCTGGAGCGCACGGCACCTTGAAATCCAAGGGACCGTGCGTAGCAAACCTTCACCGCACGACACCTTGAGCAAAAGGCTGACTAGCTCAGAAAGCTGTCGGCCACGCCAGTTTGAGCCACAGCTGATGACTGGCTCAGCCGAAAATGCACTTCTGGCCCGCCCAGAAAATACCTCCACCATTTGAAATTCAAAATCATTGGCCTTTGCCTATAAATTGACCCCTCCACTCAAGGAGAAAGGGCCCTTCTTTTGAGTCCCCTCTTGGTGTTTTCCTTTTGGTTCTCCTTACTTTCTCTCTCTAGTTCCCACACCCACTTTCCCCTTACCACTTCCATTTCCAAGTCTTAAAGGATGTCATTCCCTAAAGACATTCTTTAGGCACCTCCCCCCACTCCTTTCTCATCATTGAAGTTGATCATTCATTAACTTCAAAGCCCCATTTCTCGAAATACCTAACCTTCACTCATACTCATACTCTCCTTGTCTCATTCAACCTCCTCCATCCACATCCGTGACGGTCCATCCACATCCTTGCACCTACGATCCTTGATCAAAGGTCGAAACCAAAGGTAAAAACTAGTTTCCTCGGACTAGACCTTGTTCTGGTCCTAAGGGGACTTTCCTGTCAGCGGGTCTAACCCCTTTTGGTTAGATCCTGACCAAAAACCCATTTTCAGATAATAAAACCAACACTGTGTGGAGGTTGGGGAACCGCGCGGTCTGTTGATCAGACGCGCGGCACCCCGACACTCAGCGCACGGCATGGCACATATTGATGCTATAGTAAACAGGCTTCCTGGATCCAAGTCTTCCTCTGTTGTGGTTGCCCGTATCTGCTGTATACTGTTTCTGTTGCTTTTAAAATAAGACCATATCTACAAGCCATGTTTTGGCTCTTTAAAAAGTCTTTATAGATCATCCCAAATGATCAAATATGTCAAAAACTGTCTTAAAACCTTGTTTTGAGAAAACAACCACGTTTTGGGATGATCTGACCGTCATGAGGCTTCTGACAAGTTTTCCAAAAGATGCACAGAAGGAATAATGGGCTAGATAGTGTTTTTAAAGTCTGAAACAGTCTGACAGCAGTGCAGCTTCCCCGCACGGCACGTTGAGTTGCCGCCGCCGGCAACTCAAGATGCCGTGAACAGTACAACTAGGTCTAGACAGTTTGCTGAGTGTTGTTCATTTCATCCGCTCACATCATTTTACCACTACTGTACAAGCAGCACCACATGCACGCCAATGTGATATATTTCCCATGTCCCTTCCCCGTTATGTGCTTTTATTAAAGAGCTTGATACTCTGAATGATATTGAAGATTCCCCTTTTTGAAAATATTAAGTAGAGACCGGTTTTACCGGGCGAGTGGGGTGCTTTTTAAAGAAAAACCTTTCCCATTCGTAATGTGGCTCCCAAACCCGAAATCTCAACATTTTCGCTAGACCAAAAGCCTTTTACAAACGACTCTTTGGTTTCTCGGATGATCCATCTCAAAAATCCGGGTGGCGACTCTTTCAAGAAGGCGGAGGGCGCGGGAGCCCACAGTAATCTTTATCCATTGGACGATAGATGCTTGGGAAATCTTTAGCCCTTGGTCAATAAAAGTTAGGAAAACTTTTATCCATTGGACAATAACCGCTAAGGGAGGGGGGGGGGGCAACCATGAGAGAGTGACACATGGAGCAAGAAGGTGAGAGGAAGGGGGGCTGACCATGGGAGAGAGAGGGAGAGCGACACATAGAGCAAGAAGGGGAGAGGAAGGGGGGCCGACCATGAGAGAGGGAGGGAGACCAACACATGGAGCAAATCCAAGGGAGATAGAGAGGGGGGGGCGGCCATATGAGGGAAGGAGAGGGCTCAAGGGTTGCTATAAATAGCCTCCTCACTTCTCATTCAACTCACACCTCAAGCATTGCTCCATCTTCTCTCTAAAAACCATTCTGTGATTTCCAGACAGCCCACTGTGCATTCGTAAAACCTCATTTTTCTCCTGCTTAAATTAGTTTTAGAACAAACTTCCTTCGGGAAAGTCGTAGAGCACTTCGAAACCTTCAAGTTAGACCCAAGAACCACCCCAAACGGTCAAGAAATGACCAAGATATTGCCATCCGAAATTCAGTAAAATTCTCGGATTTTCAGTCCAGACAGCTTACTGTCACCTCTTTATCACCATTTTTCTCTGGGCGAAAGTCGTTTTTAGGAACAACGTCCTTCACAAAAGTTGTAGAAAACTTCGAGATCTTCGATTTAGACTCAAGAACGATCCTATTCGGCCAAGTATTGACCGAGTTACTGCCATCCAAAGTTCAGTCTAGATTTGCGAGTTTCAACGCCCGTAGAGTTTCCAACTAGCTTATTCGGCCCCGACTAGTTTCGAATCAAGGTAGATTTTTCCTATACTTCCTAACCTTAAGTATACGTAGATTTCCTATCCACTTTCCCCTAGTATAACTCTAGTTATGTTTTTTATGTTCTTGAAATGAAAGCATGATCTTGTAGATTATTCGTAACCGTTAACTCTAAGTATATTGTACGATATTTGTTGGAGATGCATGAAGTAGAATTTTCCATCCCCACTATCTCTAAGTATATGTAGAAAGTTCTTAATCTCTATCTCTATGTATAGTTATGTTAAAACGTAGATTGTCTCGAACTTTAAAAAATATGGTACGAAGCTTGACGTCAAATGAATGTTAAAAATAAACCTATCTTGCTTTTGAAAGTATGACATGTTGAACAAATGATTTCTACGTCAATAAACATATGTGGTCTTTTTGAACTTTTCAAAAAGAAAGAAAGAACGGATTTCAAAACAAGAGAAATCAGAAGCTTTATTCGAAGTATTCGTATTTTGATCTTTTAGAAAGTTATGAGTTTGTTTACATATTGTTGCAATACTTGTGGTTGTATAAGGATGGTGATGAGTTTGTTTATAAGATTGCTTGTATGATCTTGCTAGTTTAGATTACAATGAATGATTTAAATGGTTTATGATGAGAAAGTCCTACCGCGGAGTCTATGCATGATAACGAGACACAACAATCGAGAAAGTAGAAACATGACACCTTGGGTGTGGTTATTGAAAAGGAGAAAAAGTTTTGAAATCACAATGTGGCCGGACGTGGTAGCTCATTGTGTAAAGAGATGTTAAAAACCGCAATGTGGCCGGGCTTGGTAGCCCATTGTGCGGTGTGTGTTGCCAATGGGACCGGACGTGGTAGTCTCATTGGAGGTGATTTAAATGTTGTGAAAACCTCGATGTGGCCGGACGTGGTAGCTCATCGTGAAGATTGCCAATGTGGCCGGATGTGGTAGCCTCATTGGTAATGTGTCTTGGTTATCCGCGGAGAGGAGCCAATGCAAGGTTTTGTATGCCAATGGGAACCCAGCGCGGCGGAACCATTGTGAGGATACTCGGGAACCCGACGCGGCGGAACCGAGGTTGGGTGTGTTAAAGGTGATTTTCAAAATGTTGATTTGGAAGTGAAAAGGATTTCAGAAATGTTGATGAATATGAGACACGTTCTACGATGAGTCGCGTAGGAAAAACTCAGATATCACCGACACCAACGATAGAATAGTGTATATGGATGTGTCATTGTTAATGCCTTGTTAAACATGTATTATTCCGCTGCTTGTTCAAGAGTTGGTATGCTGCTCTTTTACTCTGATATTGGTAATTTATGGGTTAGCGGGTATAGGATTATTCTGCTGAGCTCTTGTAGCTCACGGTGTTGCCTTTGGTGACCCTGACATATTATATCAGTGGCGACGCTGGTATAATGTGTCAGATTTTGTAGATGATCAAGATGAACAGTATACCTTAGAGGCTTTTGGAGCTGAGGAGCTGGCTAGGATAAAGCCGCAGGCGAAGCTGTAAACCCTAGAACCCTTCATTTGTATAAATATTGAACACTAGTGGGAGTTATGTTGTAATAATGAGCCAGACTCCATTTGATTTTATCAATGAAATGTTTATTTAACGTACCCAAAAATCAGTGGCGTTACAGAATTGGTCAACTTGTGAAGATATTACAACTAATATAAATAGTTGTATTATTTTTCCTCCTAGGGTTTTGCCTACTGCCATACAAAAACAAAAGAGGCAGTCATATATAAGAAAAAGGCAGCCACGTATAAAGCATATACATGAGAAAAAGAGAGCAGCGAAATACATGATTTTTGAAGAGAAAAAGTTTCGAGGGGTTTTCAACTGCAACAATAGTCAATCTCTGAAGAAGAGCCCTAGGAGGATTCCTAGGCAAGTTCAAGTCCTTCGGTGGATTCTGAGAGGCAACCGAAAGGCTCGTGGATTCGGGCAACGGCAGTCAAGCATTCAAAGAAGTGTGCGTGGATTCATCAAGAGCATCTAGGTTTAGGTTTGTGGAGCTCAAACTTATCGTAAGAGTTCTTGTAACCTTGTGTTTCATAGTGCTTGATTTCTTCTCGTGCTTTTTTTCTCGTTTACGGTTTTCCACGTATATCTTGCATTTATCTATATAATTGTTTGCTTTCGTTTGGGCGATGAAACTTGTTATCAATTGGTGGGTTGATTAATTGAAGAGATAAAAAATAGCAAATCTCTAAACCTAGGCTATCTAGGATTTTTTAGCTCGGACGCGGAGGTCGGCTGTGCCCATTGATTTTTGACCTCTTATGCTCTCTGTGTTTCAAATCCTTGTGCGAGGGCTTTTCATGCCACGCATGGCTTGGCTGCTCCTTCATCTTGGTGTCCTTCTAGTGCGGGACTTCCCTCTTTTGATCTCTTTCGTGCCGAGCCTGTCAGCCATCAGTTCGGCCGTCATTGAGGATTTCTACGCTCATTCCTCTACCAGACCGCTGAACATCCCTACCGCTATACAGGCTCCCCTGAGGGGCATGTCCAAGTCATTCGACAATGGGGCATCTTGCGGTTTCTAGAGGATATTCGCCCGCGCCTTCGTACTCCACCTCCTTACCATCTAGGCTATCATAGCCTACCGTGGTACGAGAGTACTCTGCGCGTCCGGTGGAGTAAGTGCTGGTATAGGACGCACTTGCCGCTCGAGAGGAGCTTTTCACGCGTCCACCTCCATCGACGGTCCCATCGACGAGTTCTCTGCCCATTTCCACTGGATTTTCAGAGGTTGAAAAGTCACTTGGTGAAGAGGAATACGGTGGGTAATCTGAAACTGCCACAAGTCAGAGGGTCGGTTCACGTTGGGTCACACCAATTGTGGGGCTACAAATCACGGATTGGGACTCCTCTTCGATGGAACTAAGTATATTGGTGGGATCCTAGCTCTTCGACCTAGCTTGCACAAGCAACGTATGACTAAAAGACCAAACTGGAAGAGCTTCGGCAAGGCCATCCGGCGAGAGAATGAGTATGTGAAAAGGAAAAGGCAAAGTACTCGAGGGCTCTGAGTGTGAGTGAGAATGTCCTCTTAGGGTTGCCATCACTTGGTATTTATAGAGTACCTATTGCTTGCCCTCCAAGTATGAGCTCATGCCACGCATGTGTTGGCTGGCGTCACCATGACATCAGGGATAAAGCTGTTAACCATTTCTTGGAATGAGCTGGCACCCCCATGTGCGCTCATCATTATCCTTAGGAGTAACAGCCAGGCGTGACATCGTATACATGAACACGGGGCGAGTAATCATCCTGCACGTGGGAGCATCGGTAATTTGAGCATGGCCGAGCCTAAGGGCTTGGCGTCAACTATACGCCCGTTGGGGACGAACATCCACGAGGGCGTCCTCTTCCCGAGCCCAAACATGGCCGCGCCTAAGAGCTCAGCAACTAGTCGAGCCAACCGTCGGGCGAAGGGGGATGTCCATGATACGTCAGCAAATAAATCCCTGGCCTAGCCCCAAGCTGGGGCAGAGAAGTGTCTGCTGCTGGGTTGGCTAAAGTGGTCCGAGCCGTCTAGTTTGGCCCACTACACACTTCTAATAGACCCCAGAAATATTATGCTCAAGCATGGAAAACATCCAAACGGAGAGAGAGGCACAATGAAAATGAAGAGAAAGAGAGGCACAATGAAAATGAAGAGAGAGAGACCTGCAATTATCGACTCAAGAGCCGCCAACCGTAACGGAGCTGCTGACTTTGTTCTTATTCTGACCGATTTTCTCTCGCATAGATATTCCACATTCGAACCTATACAGTTTTACACACAAAATAACTTCTAAAAATTATACTACTATATACACGTGGACCCCAATATATTAATTAATGTCATAGTATTTGTTTGTCCCTCATTTTCAAATCCCTCTAATCAAATAGGCCTTAAGCAAAAACAATATATCAACACAGGCCCAGTGTTGCTTGTGTCTGCTTTTGTCCTAGTATCGTGAACGTATCATAAGGATATTCCACCCGAGAAATATACGTAGCAAATTAAAAAATGGACAACCTACGTGACCGAATATCGTTTACCTCTCTTCTTGATTTATTCACTTAGCCTATAAGTCCTTTTATCATGGAAGTCAAAATACTAAGCCATACTAAATTATATTTCAATTCAAAGAGTGACAAAATTTTTAGTTATAAGTAGTATCAAACTTGATATTTTCATTCTGTAACGCCCCTGATTTTTTGGGTACGTTAAATAAACATTTATTGAACATCAAAGAGAGTCTGGCTCTTTATTACATCATAACTCCTAATGGAGCCCAATATTTGTACAAATGAAGGGTTCTAGGATTCCTAACTACAGCTCCGCCTGCGGCTTCATCCTAGCCAGCTCCTCAGCTCCAAAAGCCTCCAAGGTATACTGTTCATCTTGATCATCTACAAAATCTGACACATTATACCAGCGTCGCCACCGATATAAGATGTCAGGGTCACCAAAGATAACACCGTGAGCTACAAGAGCTCAGCAGAATAATCCTATACCCACTAACCCATAAATTACCAATATCAGAGTATAAGAGTAGCATACCGACTCTTGCACAAGCAGCGGAATAATACATACATGTTTAACAAGGTATTATCAATGACACATCATCATTCCTTAGTCTAACGTTGGTGTCTGCATTATATGTGTTTTCCCTACGCGACTCATCGTAGAACGTGTCTCATATTCATCATAAATTCTGAAATGCTTTTCACTTCCAAATCAACATTTTGAAAATCACCTTTAACACACCCAACCTCGGTTCCGCCGCGCCGGGTTCCCATTGGCACACATTTGCATTTCAAAATCATTTTTAACACACCCAACCTCGGTTCCACCGCGTCGGGTTCCCGAGTATCCTCACAATGGTTCCGCCGCGCCGGGTTCCCATTGGCACACATTTCCATTGGCTCCTCTCCGCGGATAACCAAGCCACACACCCAACCTCGATTCCGCCGCGCCGGGTTCCCGAGTATCCTCACAATGGTTCCACCGCGCCGGGTTCCCATTGGCACACATTTGCATTTCAAAATCATTTTTAACACACCCAACCTCGGTTCCGCCGCGCCGGGTTCCCGAGTATCCTCACAATGGTTCCGCCGCGCCGGGTTCCCATTGGCACACAACACACACACTCACATAATGCACCCCACATTTGGTCATTATGTAGTTTCGAAAATATTTCATCATTTGTAACACGCATTCCCACAATGGGCAAGTCCGGCCACATTGCGTTTTCAAAACACACCTTGTCTTTAACCCTTTTTATCCATATCAACCACACCCTAGGTGTCATATTTTTATTTTCTCGATTTTCGTGTCTCGTTTTTATACATAGACTCCGCGGTAGGACTTTTCTCATCACAAATCATATAAATCATTCATTGTAATCTAAACTAGCAAGATCATGCAAGTAATCTTATAAACAAGCTCATCGCCATCCTTATACAACCACAAGTAATGCAACAACATGTAAACAAACTCATAACTTTCCAAAAGATCAAAATACGAATACTTCGAATAAAGCTTCTGATTTCTCTTGTTTTGAAATCCGTTCTTTCTTCCTTTGTGGAAAGTTCAAAAAGACCACATATGTTTATTGACGTGGAAATCGTTTATTCAACAAGTTGCAGTCCCATTAGCAAGACAAGTTTATTAACTAACAAGCATATCGACGTACAAGCATCATACCAACTTGAGATATACTTAAGGAAGGAAATATACTTAGGATTAAGAAGTATAGAAAAAGTCTACAAGATTGTATCTTCATTTCAAGATTTTTCTAAAACAAACTTTCTAATAATTTAACTTGCCTTATCATAGCAAACATAACTTAAAGTTATACTAGGGAAGATGAGTATAGATTAATCTACATATACTTAAGATTAACAAGTAAAGGAGAATCTACCTTGATCCGAAACTAGTCGGGGCCGAATAAGCTAGTTGAAAAATTCTACGGGCGGTAAAACTTCCAAATCTGGACCGAACTTTGGATGGCAGTAACTCGGTCAATACTTGGCTGAATAGGATCGTTCTTGAGTCTAAATCGAAGATCTCGAAGTTTTCTACAACTTTTGTGGAGGACGTTGTTCCTAAAAACGACTTTCGCCCGGAGAAAAATGGTGATAAAGGAGTGACAGTTTGCTGTCTGGAAATCTGGAATCCGAGATTTTACTGAACTTCGGATGGCAATATCTTGGTCATTTCTTGACCGTTTGGGGTGGTTCTTGGGTCTAACTTGAAGGTTTCGAAGTGCTCTACAACTTTGTCCAAAGGAGTTAGTCCTAAAAACTACCTTAAGCAGGAGAAAAATGGGGATTTACGAAGGGCAGTAAGCTGCCAGGAAAACAGAAAATGGTTTCTAGAGAGAAGTTGGAGCAATGCTTTGAGATGTCAGTTGAATGAGAGCTTTGGGTGCTATTTATAGGCAAAAACCTGACCTCTCCTCTTCCTCCATGGCCGGCCCCCCTCTCCCTCCATCTCTCTCATTGGTTAGCTCCATTGTATTGTCAAATCATGCTTGAAAGCATGGCATGCTTCCATGACTTGTCTTGTTCAAACTTTTTAGGCTTTAAGGCTAACAACCTAGGTTATCATGAAGGGTTTTGGGCTGGTCTAGTCTAGGATGGGCTTTGCTTGGATGAAAGTACCAAAATCATTAGCTAGGTAGTACTTTGGAAGACTAGAAATGGGTTGGCATGGTCATAAATAGGCTTAAGGCTATATGGTGACTTGTGTAAGTGGACAAAACCCATGTATACACTCCATCTCTCTCCCTCCCCCAACCGGCCAGCCCTCTCTCTCTCCTTCCTCATGGATTTTACTCTTTTGTATTGTCCAATCATACCTTTAAACAAGCTAAAGCCTTGTCAATTCATCCAAGGTGTGATCATGGAGATTTTCTAAGGCTTGAAAGGCAATTCTAGGTATTTAAGGGCTAGGATTCTATGCTTGAGAAAGACTAGAAATGGGTTGTCCTCATGTGGAAGAATAATGATGAAAGAACCCATGATTAGTCTTGTCATCCTATTTGGCAAGACTTAACATTTATTGACCAAGGGGCAAAGATTTCCCTAGCATCTATCGTCCAATGGATAAAGACAAAAAGGTTCGAGTGGTCCAATGGATAATGACAAAAAGTTTTAAGTGGTCCAGCTAGAGTTAGGAAGAAGTGATTAGGCTAAATGGGCATTAGGCTATTCTAACTAATTGGTTAAGACTAACGATACTTAATCTAGGCTTCCATTGCTCGAGTGGTATTTTGTAGGAAATTGCCTAATAACGGAATATTAAAGCCTGACGGTGCCAAATGCCAAGGCAAGGCATGAGCGTGGCCAAGGCAGCCTGCTAGCAAAGCGGTGGCCAAGGCGTAGCCAAGGCAAGGCGTGAGCGTGGCCAAGGCAGCCCGCTAGCAAAGCGGTGGCCAAGGCGAGGCGTGAGCGTGGCCAAGGTAGCCCGCTAGCAAAGCGGTGGCCAAGGCGTAGCCAAGGCGAGGCGTGAGCATGGCCAAGGCAGCCCGCTAGCAAAGCGGTGGCCAAGGCGTAACCAAGGCGAGGCGTGAGCATGGCCAAGGCAGCCCGCTAGCAAAGCGGTGGCCAAGGCGAGGCCAGAGCAAGGCAGCCCAGCAACGCCAAGGCAAAAGCAAGGCGCGACCCGACGCCAAGGCAGAATCCGATGGCAGCCAAGGCAGAGCCACCCGACAGCGACCCGACGCCTAGGCGAGGCAGGCTCGACGGCGACCCGACGCCAAGGCAAGGCAGGCCCGACGCCAAGGCAGCCTAGCTAAGCCAAAGCAAAAGCAGTCAAGTCAACGGTCAAGGCAAAGACCAAAATTTTTCTACTAACCACTCCGGCATCGATGCATCACTCCAGGTTAGGGAAAAGTAAGTAAGCCAAATGGTAGTTAGGGTTTGCTAACTAATCGGTTAAAAGCTAACTATGCTTGCTAAGTAGGATTTCCAGCCGAGAAATATAATTTAAAGATATTATTTACTTACTAGGAAAAATATACGAGTACGTTTACAAGTATACTAGTCATGGGAGAAGGACTAAATTGTCCGGAGTAAAATGATTCAATTTTACAAGTTTCAAATCTAATTATGACGGATTATAAGAATTTAAAAGAAATTTTTAAAGCAATCCAAGTAATAAATAAAAAAAAATCAAATATTTAACGAAAATTTTATTTACCAAAATCAGGGTCGTTACACATTCGTATGAGAGCCTATTTGAAGGAGTCATATATACAAACGCTTGAAACCAGTCTTGATATTATAATTCGACTCGTCGCCAGAATCGTTGTGATACAGAATGTATTCAAGAACACTAGTGATAAAGAAAGTTAGTCCCAAAGACTCATAAAGTTAAAAATCATCAACTAAAGAATAACAAGACAACTGCCGCTAGACACACAGTGTTCTCCCAGCGTGAAACCAATTAGTTCCGTAGTTTTCAAAATTCCGCTGGACGATATTGATTTCACCATTAAGTGCTTGAAAGCATAGATGTTCTGAATTTCTTGAATTTGTTACATTCACGCCAGATCCTGTTCACTTCTTAGAGGTACATGAGAGTAAAAAGGGGGACATGAAAGCCCTTAATATGTCCATGTCCTGTTGACGGGGCTCGGGATATACGAGAGAGGAGTTGGACATTTGGGTGGGGCGGCGGAGAGTGCAAATAGCTGTAAACATGTGAAAGATATCCTTATCCAAAAAAAAATGTGAAAGATAAGGGTATTTCCAATGGCATAACCAAACTTGAATAATCAAAATTTGTCACTTCATCTTGTGGTTATTTATCTAAGAGGTTGCTAGTATTAACAATGTGAAGTCTTACAATGGTCCATAATCAAAAATTCATTTAGTAAAGAGAGTTGAGAATAAACGTAAGTGGGTATGTCTATTTATAGTGATAGGAGGAGAGAGAGAAAGAGAGAGAAAAGTCAAAAATTTTGGTTATCCAAGAGCCAAAACTTGATTAATAATTTAATGATTGCTAAGTTTGGTTATACCATTAGAGTATCTCCACTCCTTACTCAAATCTTGGCTCAAACTCAAATTTAAGTAAAAAAAAAACACCGAAAACCCTCCTCAACTTCTTACCTAGAACTAGAGATGGCAAATTGAACTCAGATCCACTAAGAAACCCAAACCCATCTATAGAGGTGTCAAATGGGCCGTGCCGGCACAGCACGACACGGGCACAGCACGGGCACGGGGTGGCGTGGCACGGCACGTCACAGGCACGATCCTGGCTTGGCATGGCACGACACAGCACGATTTGATTGGGCCCGGGGCACGGCACGGGCACGAAAGTGATTGGCACAGCACGGGCACGGCACGAAAGTTGTCCTGGCACAACACGGCACGACACGGTCTTAGACGGGCACGGGCACGGGCACGGAAAGTGGACTGGAACGGAACGGCACGGCACAGTTCTAGCAAGGCACGGGCATGACCCGGCATGACATGGGCACGGCACGAGGAACAGAAAAAAAAAAAAAAAAAGAGCCAAATAATTTGTAATTTAAAAAAAAATTAGTATATATTATGTAGCTCTATTATATAAAAACGAGGCCATCAAGTAGTAGCCACACAATCGCAATGCAATCACGACGATCGATACCATTCATTGCGTTCATTTTGTTGTGCTTAGTGTTTTAATCATTGGATCCAATTTTTTCGTGCGTTAGATTTTGAAATCTCTTTCATCGGCACGCTGATTCATTGTTTGATTGAATTTTTTTTACGTCCGATCAAATATATAGCGATAAGCATTTTAATCAAAGTAGGTTCAGCGGCACCTACGAAACATCTTTTGTATCATTTCATTTTTGTTTTGTCCTACTTTAAACATGGTTTGGATGAAAATTGGTTGGCGGTGTGCCAGCACGACACGACTTAAAATGACATGGTCCGACCTGTCACAATTAAGTAAACGGGCCGGCACGGCTTAACAAGATTGAAAATGGCATGGCACGACATGACACGATTTAAGAAAACGGGCCGGCATGTCACGACATGATTGGCAAACGGGCCGGCACGACACGACACGATTGGCAAACGGGCCGGCACGACACGACACGATTTAAGAAAACGGGCCGGCACAGCACGACATGATTGGCAAACGGGCCGGCACGACACGACACGATTTAAGTAAACAGCACGGCACGGCACGGCACGACACGATTGACAAACGGCACGGCACGACACGACGCGATTTGAGTAAATACTATAAACGGGCCGGCACGGCACGGCACGAAGCACGGTTAGCACGGAGTTAAACGGGCCGTGCCGGCACAGCACGGCCCATTTGACACCTCTACCCATCTATTAAAAGATAGACCCAACCCAACTCATTTATTTGTTGGGTTAGAATGGGTCCAAACTCATCTAACCCATTTATTATTGAGCCTTGATTGAGTTTCAATTGGGTCAACTTAAATGCCCAATGAATCATGAACATTACCCAACAAAAAATAACTTAATTTGTGACGTCTAACGAACTACACCACGAAACCGCTTGCTTCCCCAACTCGTAAACAAATCATATATATATCTATAAACTATGTTGTTGCTTTTAAAGCTAACCCAGTTCACCCTTCCCACACACCACACACACACACACACACCCCCACCCCCATGAAAACCTTTACCAAGTCAAAAATAAAAAATAAAAAATGTCAAACCTGGACAAGTCAATGTCAACTCTTCATCATAGGAGATTTACGGCAAAACTTCTCCGGGGGGAGAAGAGAGAGTCCATCTATAACTTAATTTGTGACGTCTGCGTTATGGTAATTCGTTAATTGCTCCTCCTCCTTCCCTCTCCCTCTCTCTGTGTGGCCCGTGATCTTCGATCTGAGTCCTTCCTCCGTTGGTTCTGGGATCGCTTAGCCTCTCCACCCAATTTGCAAAACGAACGCACGACTAAGACCAGGCCGGGGGTTTCCCAGGCAAGGCCCTCCGGCGAGAGGATAAGTATGGAAGGAGAGAAATGGTGAGAGACTAGTGTAGTGTGTAGAAGCATGTACCTCTAAGGGTTGTCATCATTTGGTATTTATAGAGCTTCATTGGCTTGCTCTCCAAGTACGAGCATGTGCTTTGCACGGGCCGTGTGCCGTTATCATGACATCACTGAATGAATCTGATAACCGTTTTGGTGTGAGCTGGCACCCTCCATGTGCACTCATGATTATCTTTTAACGTAACTGCCTCAGCACGTGAGAGAGCACGTGAAGGAGCTAGCGGCCAAATTCCAACCGTCACTGTGCTTCGCGGGTTGCCGAGCACGCACTTGGCCGAGCCCGATGAGAGGATGGGTGAGAAGGGTCCACACACGAGCTACCCCCGATGGTGGCCGAGCATGGTTGATGGCCGAGCCTGAAGGCGATCATGCGGAAACAACATGGCGTCGGGGCCATCTTCCAAAGAGTGGTCGAGCGGGGGTTCTGCCTTCGGCGATCCCGGGACAAATGTGTTGGCCTAGGTCGAGTTTGGCTTTGAGCGAACATGGTCAAGCATGTTCGGCCCGCTACAATAGCCCCTCTCTCTGCCGATGCCATGCGCGCGGTAGGGATTGACGCTCAGCTTTGGCCGAACACATCGGATACCGAACGTGAATCATTATTTGACGCGGGTGAGGTTTAGCCGAACACAATTCTTCTACTTCCTATGTGGAGCGCCAGGTGTCACATCACGGCTGGGTACGGCTGGCGAGAGGATGGCTGACAGGCACAAAACCCTGCGGGTTGTCCTTTCAATGCCACGTGTTGCGTGCTTAATGGCCGTTGGTTCGGCGGTGTAATGATGGGCGGGAATTTCGAATCCCAAACCCTACCTCTATATAAGGACGACGGGAGGAGAGAGAAGGGTTACTTCCCCTTTCTCTCTCTAGCACTCCATAGTCAGAGCTTCCCCTTGCAACCGTTCGTCTCCCAACTTCGATTTCCAGCAGATTCTTCGCCAGATTTCACTGAGATTTCCAGGTATGCATTCGATCTCTGCCTCTCCAGTTGTTTTTTGTAGTTTTACCGCTTTTTTACGCCATTCTTCTAGGCTTTTGGGGAGTTTTTGCCCTTTGTGAATAGTACGAACCTAGAGATGAATGACCTGTTCATCTTCATCTTCATCTTGTTCTTCCGAGCCCCAACCCCAGTGCTGATGGGTTTGGCCGACGCTGGTGTTGGCCGAGCCCAATGGTTTGAGTAACTTGTGCTCCCGAGCTTGAGTCTTGTTAGAGAAGTAGGGTGGGCCAGTAATGTAGCCGAGCGTTATTGAGTCTCTTGCCGCCTGGCCGACGACGAGGTCTCTCATCTTTATTTTTCCCTTTGTTTTGTTAGGTCTGGCTCACCCAATCATTGTCATTTCTTCCGACTCTGAAAGCTCGGGGGACGACTCCGCGGATTTATTCATCCGAGAGTATTTGGAGAGACGTCGAAGCCGACGCCAGACTTCTTCAATTGCGTCCAATATGTCGGACTCCAGTGATTCCAATGTCGAGCACGATCATGAGTATGACAGCAGGTTTAACACCGAGCCCGAGATATCCTTCACCTCATCCACTCACTCTGATGCCGAACACGAGATGGCCCCGAAGCCGAATCTAGATTTCGTTCAGGGACCGAAGCCCAAACTTCTTCACGTTCCATGCCTAGTGAAGTACCATCCGAGGATAGAGAGATTGCCGACCTCTACGAGAGAGGTCAAGTTTGTCCACATGCCCACTACTTCAGTGGGCAGCCAAACGAGTACGAGGACTTCTGCCGAACATACAACGTCCCAAACGATGTTGTCATTAGTCAGGTTGCTAGCAACCGTATAAGGGACAAGCCGGAGCATCGCCCCGAGCATATCACCGTTCCCCTTTTGGCCATCTACGAGACCGGACTCCGTTTTCCTCTTCATCCATTTATAAAGGAGCTGCTTGCTCGGTTTAGTTTGGTGCCCCATTTCTTCGCCATCAACAGCTATAGGATAGTGATGGCCATGATCAAGTTGAAGGAACTTCACAACCTGGAGTTTTCAGTCGCCAACCTTTTCCATACGTATATAATGTCTAGGCACAGTGTGACCGAGCGTAGATATCTTTCTACACGAAGTGAAAAAGAGCCCCTCATAGACGGCTTGCCTATTACGGACAAGTGGGCTAGTTTCTACATCGAAGTGAGTGGTAACTACGAGTTTGGTGACCAAACATCACGGCTATATCATTTGCCGAAGTGGGCATGAGTACAAACCTGCCCCCTTTCGTAGAGATCGGCAACCTCCTCGTTCTCGGGTGAAGTTTCACCGGGCCTGGATCGTGAAGAAACTGTGGTTTCAACCTCTGAACAAAATCTAGATTCGGCCTCTGGCCCGAGTTCGAGCTCGGCGTCAAAGTTTGTAGTTGGGGTAAAGGTTATCTCAGGCTCAGTGTTGAAACCGCCGTCGTATTCATGGTCACGTTCGGCATTGGAGTCACTGGAGCCTGACATGTTTGAAGCAATTGAGGAAGCTTGGCGTCGGCTTCTGCGCCTTTCCAAGTATTCTCGGATGAACAAATCCCCAGAGTCGTCTCCCGAGCTTTCGAAGTCGGAAGAAATAACTATGATCGGGTGAGCCAGACCTAACAAAACAAGGAGAAAATAATGAGGAACCTCGTCGTCGGCCAGAAGGCAAGGATCTCACTAGGCTCGGCTACCCTACTGGCCCACCCTACTTCACTATCAAGACTGAAGCTCGGGAGTAATGAATGACTCGAACTGTGGGGCTTGGCCAGCTCCAGCGTCGGCCAAGCCAACCAGCATCAGGGCTAGGGCTCAGAAGAACAAGTTGAAGGCAAAGATGAACAGTCCGCCCATCTCAACCCACACACCGTTCACATAGAACAGAAAAAACCCCAAAACCCAGGAAAGAAAAGCAAAAAGGGATAAAAACAGCAGAAATGTAAAGAGAAGCAAGGATCAAACACATACCTGGAGTTTTCTGGGAATCTAGCGATGAATCGACGAAGAAATCCGATCTGAAGCGAGAGAAAAGCTTCGAACAGGTTCTGCAATGGAGTTCTAGAGAGAGAGAGAGAGTGAAAGTGATTTCTCTCTCCTCTCATGACCCTATTTATTGGCGAAAGGTGGGGAAATCGAGTTTCCCGCCCGTTCTGACACCGCCGAACCTACAGCCAATCGGCGTTTGACACGTGGCGTCAATAGGACAATCTGGCACGCTCCTGCTGTCCTTTCAGCCAGCCGTACCCAGATAAGAGGCGACACCTGGCTTCTTCCCATCAGCGTTCAGCTCTGGCGGTTGCAGCCACATTGAAGACGGAGACAAATCAGGCTCGCCCAATTCTTGTCAATGGTTCACATTCGGCGAGGTATGGGTTCGGCCGCGGATGGGGCTCAGCTAACTACTAGGCCACGTGCTAAAACGGTTACGCTAAAAGATAATCATGAGCGCACATGGAAGGTGTCAGCTCACACCAAAACGGTTACCAGATTCATCCAGTGACGTTGCAATGACATCACCCAGCTCGAGCGGGGCACGTGCCCGTGCTTGGAAAGCAAGTCAAGAAGACTCTATAAATATCAAAGAATAACAACACTAAAGAGGTACATGCTTCTACACACTACACTAGTCTCTCACATTTTCTTTCCACATATACTTATCCTCTTGCCGAAGGGCCTGGCCGGGTAAACCCCGACCGGGTCTTAGTCATGCGTTCGTTTTGCAGACTAGGTTGAAAGGCTAGGCGATTCTTGAACTAACGGAGGGAAGACTCAGATCGAAGATCACGGGCCACACAAAATGAATACTCTATTTTTCCCTGGTAGCCGAAAAAGAGTGAGACTTTCATTTTCTGTAGTCCTGCTTTAATTTTTCTTTTTAGTCGAATCGAACATTACAAACAGGCATCACCAGCCATTCAACAAGAAAAGCAACTGCAAAAACCACGTCAGAAATCACTTGCTACTAAAATGCTAAAAAAAGCCAAAGGGCTATTGTTAAGGTTAAAACATGCTGTCATTTGTGTAAAAGGCGCATAGAAGTATGCAGAAGCGTATTGAAATATTTGTTTTAGAAATCGAGGAGTATATTACTATTTTGGACGTTCCCTCAAAGGCAGCCCAGCCTCTTACTCCATCAGCCACAGTACACAGACAAGCGTCAACATAAGTTCTACTCAATAAGACACTCCTAGAAAAGCATTGCATTTGATCTCCTCTAGAAAAAAATGGGGAATTTGTCCATTAACTAAATTATATTTACCCGGAAAAGAGGAAATACCCCATCTTGAACCATTTTTACATTCTGGGAGAGATACTTGTAATACTCCCTTTCACATCATCAAAAACCTTACTCCAGAAATATGAAAAGCACAAACGCCTTCAAGACAAAATGCATGAATTCACAAAGCAAGCCTATATTTGTTAGGTAGCGATCTCATCAACCTCGGAATGAAATACAAAACTTGGAAATGTTGTGGTTATATCCCTGCATTTCAGAAAACAAAATAATTGTTTCTAATGTGTAAAATTTGAAATTATTTCCGAGTAAGCGGAAGAGTACGAAACTGCAAACCATACCTCAGATACGGAAGTGTCATTATCTTCAACAACGAAGGGTTTCGACTCACAAAATTCCGCCACTCAGATTTATCAATCTTTCCATCCTGGCTCAAATCTGCTTCCAAAAATGTCTGCAGACAAAAGTAAAAGGCCCACCCAGTGTAAGATAATATCAGTTTGGAACACAACGCAAACCCAGAATTCTTAACGATCATTTGTTAAAATCGCAGCATTTCAAGCACAATTCCCACTCTTGAAGTTATGTTTCCTCGAAGTACAAACCTACTCGAACAATTGCAGACGTCATCACTAATTAGTCGTATTATAAAGGTTAGCAGTTCAGCACCAAAGCCTAAAGAGGATGCAAACCAGTGGCAGAGGGAGCATGGGACTAGCAGGGGCACGTGCCCCCACTCAATTTTTTTTTTTAAATTTAAGATTTTAAAATGTATATTTTGTATTTTGTCTAGTTAATTGTGTTTCATAAATTTACTTTTAATCTGACTAAGACATGTTCAATATCATTTCATTCTCAATTTTTTGTTTCACATATTTGAACATTGTCATTACAAAAGCGAAATGAGATGTCTAATGTGAAAAATAGCAGTCACTTACTAATTGGAACTCTCTAATGCATAATGTCCAAAATTCAAAAACGCCTAAATCATGGGTTATACGTTTTATACTTTAGCAATTATTAACAATGGAAGCAATATTGCTAAATATTGTATAGGGAATTGCTCTTAGACCTGATACGCTAAGACAATTCAAGCAATTCTATTGTTCCTAGCAAAACAGTGAAGGAGATTGAGAGTACTCTGATGGCATTTCTCTGGTCAGGCTTTGATCTGAATTACAAAGCTGCAAAGGTTAAATGGGAGCATGTCTGTTGTCCAAAAGAAGGGGGTCTGGGTTTTAGACGAATCAAAGAATGGAATAAAGCAGCAATGATGCCACACCTTTGGGCTCTAAGTATGAAAGCTGACACTCTATGGGTTAAATGGATACACACTTATATCATCAAGGATCAGAATATCTGGGCTATGGAGGTCCCTAGTGATGCCTCCTGGACCAGCAGAAAAGTGTTCGGACTCCGAGAGTTGGGACAACCTATGATCCAATACAAGGTAGGCAATGGCTATGGGACTTTCTTATGGCATGACAATTGGCATCCCTTGGGACCTTTACACAAGCGATTTGGTGAAGAGGTGGTCTTTAATATGGGGAGATCCCTTCAAGCTAAGGTCTCTTCCATCATTTACCAAGGAAATTGGAGATGGCCTAGAATCCGCAATAGGGTCACTCAAAAGATAATCAGCCACACACCTGTTGAGCTAAAACCTGACAGTTTGAAGGAAGATTATGTTGTTTGGTTGCCTCACCCAAGTGGCAAATATTCAGTTGCATCTGCGTGGGAAGTTCTGAGAAGTAAAAGACCAAGGATGCCATGGGCTTCAGTTGTTTGGTTCAAGCAAATGGTCCCCCGATGGGCTTTTGTGCTTTGGTTAACTGTCCAGTATAAGATGACCACTAAGGATAGATTAGTAAGTTGGGGAATGCAGTTGGATGATACGTGTGTTCTGTGCAATAACGCTAGGGAAACCCATCACCATCTTTTTTTCCAGTGCTCCTTTTCTTCTATATAGTTTGGTACCATGTTTTGGGAACGTCTTCAATACCTGGTATACCTGATACTCTAGCAGATATTGTGGAATGGTTTGTCTGGAATGTGAAAAACAAGGAGTTCAGGAGTTTGGTACTCTCGAGTATGCTTGCAGGCTTGCAACTACGGTGTATGGCATATGGAGGGAAAGAAACGTTCGAGTATTCCAAAATCTACTGACACAGGTTGATGTGGTCTCCCTCAGTATCATTAACTCCATTAGAGATTTCCTGTGTTCTAGAAGAAGAGTTAAGAGATCAGCTTTGAATAGATCGTTGGGAGCAAGTTGGAGGCTTCCAGATAGCGTGTTCTCGGTGTAAAGAGTTGATATTCCTTAGATAGGCTACTGTTTGCTTTGCTTCTTTCTTGGCCCCACGAATGTTGTATAGGAGGCTTTGTTTTTACTAAGGAATGCCCCTTTAAGCTCTGTAATTGGTTTTATGCCTTTTCAATGAAATGTGATTATCAAAAAAAAAAACTATATTAATAAATATGTTTGGTTTTTTTTTTATTCCCAGCACAAACGTCTTAACGTTGCATAGTACAAACTGTTTTGGTTGAAATGTGTTTAAAAGGTGCCCCCACTTGCAAAGATTTCAGGCTATGCCGCTGATAGAAACCTATATGGTTACTAAAAGCCATGATAGAAAGGAATGGAACCTATGCAGCACCGACACTCCACTAGGGGTGGCGTACCGGTGTCGAACACATGTCGGACACCGACACGCACCGGACAGGCGGCCGACACGTGTCGGACACTTCTCCAAAAGTGTCCTGTTATTTTGGGCAATATTTGGAGTCCGACACATGTGCATACCGATGCTCTGGACTATCAATGAAGGAAGTATGGTAATGTGCACATAAATTGATTTGGGTCTCTAGGCCTGCCCTCTGATGCCATTTGGCTTTGATTTAGGGGCATGGTTCTACAACAAACGTTCTTGTAGCTCCTCGATTCTTGGAGGTTTAGGGGGGCCACTGTTTCAGTGGTATTCTGAGAGCAACCACTTTGTGCATATATTGCCAAAGGTTAGGTTTGTCTCTAATCATCTCCGCCCATACCCCCAATGATTGGGGACTAGATGGGCTATGTTATGTTGTATTTGGAGTCCGACACTTTCCAGACACTTTCAGACACCTTGGGGACACTTTCCAGACACTTTTAACACACACTTTTGGGACACTTTTTGTTGCAAGGTATAGATAATAGATGTAATGACTTGGAAAACAATGTACTGCAAAAGTGAAAACAAGGCTATCTGGATATAATATTATTTACTTTTATCTTATTTGAATTTTTTTATTCTTGATTTACATATATACATATACATTTACATATATACATACATGTGTGTGTATATATATATATACACACACATACATACATATATATATAGACGTGTCCCCAAACGTGTCGTGTCCCCCATTTTCTGAAAATTTACGTGTCGGGGTGTCGGTGTCGTGTCGTGTCCGTGCTACATAGAATGGAACAAATACTGCACTGTTTGGAGAGAGGATTCCTTGCTCCTCATTCCACAATATTGGAGAATCAGCAAAAACTGGCCTTATCAAGTATAATCTCAATGGTCTCATCCGCCAGCTTCATTTCAGACTCACACAGGAGTGCAATTAACATTTGCTTGACCTGTGAAAAATCACACACAATTAATATGCCTGCAAGAAGGTTCCAATATCACATACTTGTCTAGAGTATGTGCATCATAGAAATACATATCTCGTACTACAAACTGACAAATTAGCAATAATAATTGTCAGTTGAAGAATGTTAACGTCAAACTTTATGAACAATCAGAAGAACAGAAATCATCTGCAGAGGTAAAGGACAAAACATATAAAATGACTTTGATGTTTAGTCTGGAAAATGAGGAACAGTGTTCATACTTTCGTTTATCGAATGTCAATGTGATGCAAAAATAGATGTTGCAAGAACGATGAAGCTGAAGTCAAGAAAACATTCCTAGCTTCTTTCATGAATTTACAACCATTGGATTTATCTCCGAAACTACGAGAAACCAAAGAGAAGATCCATGAGGGCTAAAATGCAAGTGTACTGAGTAAACCAAATCTCCATATAGAAATAAGAAGCCAGGATATAACAACGAAGTTGATCTAGTATAAGTTTGGAAAGGGGGAAAAAACAGAAATATGATACTTACATTTTAGTAACAAATAGTGTTGTGTGATTAAATCAAACAATGTTCTTCTGTAGTGTAATAATTTCCTTTTCTTTTTCGAAAGTAACAGATGAAATTCCCGCCACACCAACTCATACACAAGCTGTGGGCTCAAGTAGCGCGGTCAAACTACGTGCCAATTTGTAGTCCACACCACAGGTTATTTTAGCTCTAAAATCACACTGAGCCATATTCATTTTACAGGCAGATAAATATTGGAATACTGGTAATTATTGTTTCAGTTCGCACATAGACCTGATAGAAGTACTAAATACCTCGTGTCTTTCGATAAACCCGGTGCTGTCCAAATCATAGAGCTTAAATGAAACTGCCATGTAAGCAATCATTCAGTAGCAAGTACATATATAAACATACAGCACTGCAAACGTACACATGTAATCTAACACAAATGTACTATATCTTTTCAACTCACAGTCAATTTTGTCTTCTTCTGGGGCATTTGGGTGGAAGACATTGAGTGATCTAACAAAATCACCAAAATCAATGACTCCCTTTCGCTTAACATCAAATAGATCAAAGATCTGCATCCGAAAAGTTTCCACTTTCAAAACAAGAACTTGATTCTCAAAATCTAAGAAGCACAAATACAGACACAAGACATGGATACGACACGGCACCGCACCGCACGTACACGCGGATACATTACTTGTGAGAAATGTAGGACACAACACGATGAGGATACGCTCAAGTATAGATGTGCTGTTATCTAGGTATAGGGCATAAGCATACGTCCCAAATCTTACAATGGATGAGGGAGAATAAGTTCTCACTCAAGAAATCTTTAAAAAAAAACGGCATGTCCATGGTTGAGAGTCCTCAAGAAATCCTTAAGAATTTCCAATTGACTTTAAATAGATTAGCTTTACGAATTACTATTTTTCCTACTTTGCATGTCATACTGAAATGTGAAAATCCCAAATCTTTGATGATCACATGTTAGCACTTTCAAGGAGTGTTAATCACATACTTATTTCTTAAGTCATAGACATCACAAAAAGTGTCGGACACGCTAAAGAAAGAGTGTCAGAAACGTGTCCGTTTGAGATTTTATTTCCAATAATGAACACGGAAAAAAGAGTTTCACACGTGTCAAAGAGTGATAGTGTCCGAGACGTGTCGGACACAGACATGCCCACCTTCTCTTAAGTGTCCGTGCTTCTTAGCTCCAAATAAATGAAATAGTTTTATGGTCTAGATATCATATAACTAAATCTTTTAGAGTGCAAGGGAATTTAATTTCACAAGGTAACCGGAAATCCACAAATTATCACATGCTGAATCAAGTCCTAGATTTGTATCTAACATAGAACATCTAGACCTGTTAAAGTCACGTAAAACACCAAAGTCCAAGCTATTTCTAGTTGGACACAAAAAATGCCTACCATCTTGCCAACATAAATACAGGAAAGAAATGAAGAGTACAACTGCAGACAGACAAACACAGAAACATAAGTACTCAGTTGCTCTGGTATAACATAAGGCTCATAAAATGAAGCGCGTGCATATATAAAAATACCTACATATAAAATATATATATGTATATATATATATATATATATCTACGATTCTACAGAGAGAGAGAGAGAGAGAGAGAGAGAGAGTGAGTGAGTCTGCAACTCAGGTTGGTTGTTATGCGGCATACCCTCAAAAGTCTAAGTAGCAAAGATGACTCAAAAGGAGTCTCCAACCTGGGTTGGTTGTTACGTTGCCTCAAAACTCTAACAGGTGAAAAGGATGACTCAAGATCCATACAATATGCACCACAGTAGAAACACAGGTAGATTATGGGACTCCTCTCAGCAGAAATTATGATCACAAGGCAAGAATAATTCGAATCTAAGTGAAAAATAATAATTTTTTCCATAAGTAGACATCGTGATTTTCATATAAATAGGCAGAACCAACAAGACATTCAAGCACAACTACAATCATTTCATCTCAACTAAAAACAAAATGATAGAGCAATGTACCCTGTTTGCAAAAAGATTCTCCTTTTTTCTATTCTTGAATAAAGCCAATTGAAACTCTTCCTGCACATCCAAAAGGAACAACTGGTATCACTTTAAAACACTTAATCAGGAAAAAAAAAAAAAAAAGTACGCACCTTTCTTAGCAATGATATTATTAGATGATTCATAATGACAAAATGCATTAAAGTAGTTAAACACATGCAGTAGTTGTAACTTGGAGACCAATTTTATGGAATATGAGACTCCAACACGAAGCATTATCATAATGCCAGTTGTACAAGGGAACTCCTGTGAAACATAGGGCTGAGTTAGTAGGAACTGACTGTGCACTCCCACTTCAGTATTTCTCCATTTCTCTACAAGTAATTCAAAGATCTCAAGAGCACGTGGTCACCAGGAGGCTGACTACTGGGACTTGCTTTCCCAAAAAATGGACAAAGCAAACCAACCATATACTTTGCCCTATGTTCACATGCAATTCAATGCAATTCAATATCATCCATCAAGGAAATGTAGGTTTTGAGTTGTCTATAAAGTTTCCACATCATCAATATCAAGGACGATCAGCTTTAACATCATCATTAGTGTTATTATGATACAAAAGAACATGCCCTTACCGTTTTCTGAATGCTTCTCCATCAACGAGAAAAACCGTATAATACTAGTTGGACTCGAGAAAAACCGTATAATACTAGTTGGACTTACAGTGACCAACATTGGAATGTAGATCACTTGTCTACAGACTCTTCAACATTACAATGGAGGATGGAGAGGAATGCTACTAACCACAGCCTTACCCACATATATTTTAAGATGGCAAAAACACTCCCACATGCTGCCAATAATGTACAAGCATAAAAAAATAGAAAGAAATCACGTGTGGAAGAACATGAATAAAAAAAATGAAATAAGATAGCTTTGGCATTACGTAGTGGCAGACATTACCTTATTTATTAGTCCATCGTCGATTACAGAGCTGCTGATACTCTTAAATAGCTCAAATAATGCTTCAACTTCACTCACACTAACTGAAAGAATAGAAAATGGAGACATGAAAAACACAAAAGCTTTTAGCAAACATAAGAAGAGGAAGACTCAGTATTTCCCTTATCAAACAAAGGGAAAATATTATCTGACGGTAATCAATACAGGAGACATCACAAGTAACGTGAGAGACATGCAATAACGTAAGACATTCAGTTTCAACATAAGCACCTATCATGGGTATTATTACGAATCTAAAATGAGACAAATCAACTATTAACACTGATATAATGCTCGAATTATGAGCCTGAAACAACATAGATCCCCCCACACCAATAGTTGTTACTTGTTAGAAACATATGATTCCCAGTTCGTATTGATTTGATGCAATTCAGTGGGTCATCGCTAAAAATAGGTTGCATGAACCAGAAATAGCAATGAATCCTACGTAATTGCTAAATCGGTGTACCGAGACCCCATTCCATTAACACTTTTTCAACTTTTTCTACTTGTTTTGGTTTTGCCATCGAGACGAATCGGAAAAGTAAAAAAGTGAGCCGTAATTGTAAAACTAATAAACGCGAAAAAAATTCAAATAAGTACAAAACCCAAAAAAGTCCTTAAAGTTTCTATTGGAACAAGGTCCAAGTCATTGAATCACTGAACCGAATCAGTGAATCGTTTGATTAATACGTATTTTTGTCACCACCTGCAAAAGTATACTTGCCCATGCAATTTATAAATCATGACCGAATCAGAGCGATTCACGATTCGCAATTCAATTCATGATTTGATAACCTTGCCCACACCACCACTAGAATATATAAGAAAAAAGTAATTTACAACATACTCCCATGTGGTTTGCATTTATTACACCCAGCCATCCCCCACCACAAGTTGATTGGGGAAGTCCCTACTAAATTCCCTTAATTCATTTTCTTGCAAAACTTCCAATTCAGAACTCTACCAACCCCAACAAACAACACCGCTTTGCAAAATACAGCCAAGAGAAAAACCATCAACCTTGCCAAATCTCATTCAATACCATCATCGAACCACCGCCACCATTTCTAAACATCTGAACAAAAACACCAAAACAATTACATCATCAACCAATGATAAATCTTCCTAAATAACATCACCACTGCACAAGCGCCTCCTTTGGCAACACCTCCTCTCTTGACAAAACCTAGCACCATTGCTGCCTCATTCCTCTATCATTCATTAATCATTCTCAATTCTTAAATCTAAATTTTTATTCTGTTTAACCCCACATGACCAGAATCCAAATCACCCCAAGAGAAGACGCCCCAGAGCCACTTGTCAGAGCCATGAAGGTGGTGAAGAATTGGGGGTCAGAGTAGAAGTAGGTCGTAGAGGAGGCCATTAACCCCAAGGGAAACAGATGTGACAGTGTCTATCCAAGGCATAGATAACAGAGTAGTTAGATAGGTTGGTGAAGAGTCAAAGATGCTGCTACAAATACTTTTTCATATGTGCATGTGCAATGTACCTACATATAAAAAATCTAAGAGAGCCTTGATATAAAAATAAGAAAATTTGTTTCTTATTTTTGTTTTTCATTATTTTTTTACTAGAAGGCAAATATTGGGTTTGGGATTTAATAAGAAAATGGTAAACTATTGATTTCATGAAACATCTAGAGTGACAAAAAGAAGTCTTTAACTAGTACACAGTTCAACTGCTGCTGACAGGTTAATCTGTTACGCGATTGAAAACTTGAGGATGTCAAGGTCATTCCTCAAACAAAGGGGGTTCACCCTAAGAAATTCATTAGCCACCAAATAGCAAGCTGCAACAACTTCGACATGCCAAGTAGAAAAGAGAAAAGTTCAACAACTTACAAGCTGTTTGTGAAGCCAGAGTAACTGGGTCCTCATGTCCAGGAAACTGCTTTCTTGCCTTGGACGGATAACAGCCCATTTACGAAGGGAAAGGAAGAGAAGCACACCACTAGACAAGCGCCTAGGCTTCACTACAATATATTATCAAAATCATCTTAACCTTTGAAATTACCAATCCAAATCCAAAAACCACCATACAAAGTAATCAGTAATCCCACACATATTCACCAAGTTTCCTGATCACAACAGGGACCCAAGTTGAAATCAAAGGTCACAAACTTCATAAGCATATTGGTGAAGAATAAACATCCAAAGAAATTTTTTTATCAGATCGATCTATCATAGAGCTACACAATAGTATTTTTGTCGAATAATCAGTCAATGAAATTTAACTTATCCTATTTAATCAAAAACCCAAAATAAATATATACTAGGAACTCTAAATTCAGTTTAATAAACACAAGGTTGCGGTTTCCAGAGCACCTGTTAAAGTGCAAACTGTCTATACTTAGCAAACTTTGATTTTCAAACAACCAAATAAATTATATAATAATAACCAAAAGCATATAATTTCTATCTGAATTGTGAAGACTGTTTTCGTTTCTGTGGATCTCATATCAAACAATGAAAGGCTTTAAATATCTTTCCTTTTTTGCCCCCAATTTTCTTCGTTACCTGACAAACACGAGAACTCAAAACATTTGTTCTTAAAGAATACAAAGCACAAAAATTGAACTTTGTTATTCTCCCCTCGTAGACCTAAATGGAAAATAGGATTCATGTACCCAATTTATTGGGACACAAGGCTCGGCTTGGTTTGGTTATTCTCCCCTCGTCTTTTCACCAACCAAACCTCAAACCTGGTCCCAAATCCTAAAGTGAACCAAAAATAAAAATAAAACAAATGAACCCTGAAACCCCAAAGGCCAAAACCCTAAATTTCACTAATCGACCATTCAATAAACACCGAAACAACGTGATAAATAAACAAAAGATCCAAGAAAGTGGTAATACCTGGGTCACCGACCAGAACCGTGGCCGGGAAATTCCGTTACTCTGGAGAGGGACGAGCTGGAATGGGTTTGTAGCTGTTGGGACGGCAAAGAACGGTGTGAATTGGTTTGTATGTCTATACGTATACAGATCAATCAGACGGCTGCGATTGGCTGTTCGTTGATCAAAATAAGAGAGAGAGAGAGAGAGAGAGAGGAAGAGAGGGGTATGTGTATGTATATTCTGGAATTACAAGTTGGTGGTGCTTTGTCGAAAGGAGAGAGAGAGAAATTCCGAAGTAAAAAAAAAAACTGAGGAAATCGACAATGAGTACCGACCATGGAACCTACGGGCATGAGGGGCCTACTCCGTCTTGCGCAAATAATTCAAGTGTTCAATAATTTTAAAATAAAAAAAAATTGAGTACTGCCGTGAAGAATTATCTCAATCGAATGTGTGTAGGTATTCAATCCATTTTTTTATTTTTTCATTCTAATTTTGAATTTGTGAAAGAAATGAAAGATTGGATTGAGCATCAACGTAAATTGGATTGAGCCTATTTTTCACGGACTCACTTAGTTTTATATTTTAAATTTATTAAACGACTTGGATCATCCGGGTTGTGCCCGGAGTGGACTCACATGCCCATTAGTTACCATGATCGGTACTCATGGTCTTTTTCTGGAGAAGCGTTCAAAAAAAAAAAAAGGAGGAGAGAGAGAGAGCGCGTTGTGGAAAACGCCGGAGGCCCCGTTGCAACAAACAATAAGACCATGTTCCAAAAACCTTCTTAAAAAATAAGTAGTTATCTTGAAATTTCTCAAAGAAAAATAAGAAGGGTCATTCCACAAAATCCAAAAAAAATGTTTATTTTACATTTTCAAACTCAAAAATAATATAAATGAAAAAAAAAATTAATTTTTTTTGCACTTTCAAACTCAAAAACAACATCGGTCATCTGGTCGTTACTTTGAAAACCCAGAAGTGTGAAAACCCTGACGTGTGGACAACAAACAACGGTCGTTTCTGCGATCTCCACCATGTAAGTCGCACCATATTTGTTCAGTTTCAGTACGATTTTGAACCTGGTTATATGTTTTACGTGTTTATTTCTCAGAAAATTTGGGTTTTGAACTGAAACCCTAACTTTTTGAATTAAAAATTAGGGTTTCTGTATATATTTGTTAATTTTTTGTATGATTTCGAACCCTAAACCTTTGATTGAAGTTGTTAAATGGTTCACGTGGTTTTTGTCAAAAATTTAGGGTTTCGAACCGAAACCCTAAATTTTCGAATTAAAAATTGGGGATTCTGTATAAATTAGTCATTTTTCAATACGATTTTGAAACCTTAACCTTTTCGGAGTTGTTAAATGATTTACGTGGTTTTTCTCAAAAAATTTGGGTTTTGAACTGAAACCCTAAATTTTAGAATTAAAGATTGGGAATTCTGTGTAAAGTTGTCATTTTTCAGTACGAATTTGAAACCTTAACCTTTCTTCGGAGTTGTTAAATGGTTTATGTGGTTTTTCTCAAAAATTTTGGGTTTTGAACCGAAACCCTAAATTTTAGAATTAAAAATTGGGGATTCTATATGTATTTGTTCTTTTTCTGTACGATTCTGTATATATACTGTATATTGTGAACCCTAAATTAGGGATTAGAGTTCCCAAACTCAAAACTCAATCAAAAGAAAACAGAAAAAAAAACCCTCCAACAGTCCCAAAACAATCTCTGATAAAACAGGAGGAGCAATCCCTGCTGAGATTCTGAAACACCCTACTATTCCTTTCCCTCCACATCCAATACATAATTGTCACGCCCTCGATTTTCAAGATAAATATAAAGAATTTTCATAAACGAAATCTCACAATATTCAATTCGATACCCAAAAGATTTCCATTCCCATAACAATGCTCCCAAGTTCACAAAGTTCCAAAATATTACAATATCGGCTCGACGGCCCCAAATTAACATAAGTACCAAATGTCAAAAGAGAGTTAAGGGTTACAATATTCTAAGTCAAAGAAATTATAATTAAGTTACAAATACATCTTTCAAAAGAAAATTTACAAAGATGAATAGGTAACTCCTTTGGTTAGCTTTCAAAAATAATGACCACACTCCAAGCACTCCAGCCATGCAAGCTATAGCTCCGGATTAGTACCTGAAAATGATGTAAGACTTGAGCTACACTAGCCCAGTAGAAAAGTCTACGCAAACTCTATATGCAAATGAGCTAAACGAGAGAACAAATGATGGGAAATCAAATGACAACGAAGGAAGCACAACTATCTTGATCAAGTGTCCCAATATCTCCAATCTTTCTTTTATCAAACTCATAAATCATACACATTCAACTTGTGTCTCAACATATCATATACTTTGTGTCTGAGCCAAAGCCCCTGCCGGACTATTTGTGGGACCCCGATATCCCCTGCCAAGCACCCACCTCGTAGGTTAGGCCTTGAATATCCAATACGAGCATTAGCTCCTACCAGGCTAATTATGGGACCCTTATCCCCTACCAGACACCCACCTGTTGATGGGCACCGAATATTCACGCGTCGTTTACAAACTCAAGTGTATCGTTGATACAAATGTCGTGCAAAAAACTCATATTTTATCATTCCACGATTCCACCTGTTTGAACACCAACAGTGCTATCACGTTAATTTTTAAAAAAAAAAACCAAGCATGGCTGCCAATTCATTATTTTACAAATATATAATCACTAGTGCCAACCCGTGCCTACGGCACTACGCACAGGGGATGTCAGTTGTGTGATTTATGTGATAACCATGAGCACTTAACTGGGAAGTGGAAGGATACATTACAGCCTTTGGATCAAATGAATCTAAGTCGTTTTAATAACTTGTCCCCACACCCTTCTGTTTTATAATAGAGATATAAAGCCATGGGTTTGACTAAGACTTTAGAAAAGTAAGACTTCAATGCACCAGGAGAATCTAACAATTTGACGGGTAACCTACCGGTAGCAATTAGAAGTCTACCGGTAGACATTGGAATTTTTGTGTTTCTATCGGTAGGGATTGAGTCCTATCAGTACAAAAGCAAATCAGAAAGGCCACCATTTTTGTACGAGAAAAAATTTAAACAATCTACCGGTAGGAAACAAAATTTCTGGCAACGCAACAACGTTCTACCGGTAGAAAGGATAGGCCTACCGGTAGAAATTCAAGAAAAACAGACGATTCTTACAGCAACAATAGATTTTGATCCAAACCCAATAACAACCAATACAAGCTCAAATAACGCATAGGAACACTCAAATACCATATAAAGAGAGGTAAAATTTCCTACCTCAAGTCGGATGGTGAAACCCAAGCGTTTTGAGCAAGCCCTAATTTTTGGAATCCAAACTGAACGAAAATACACCCAATCGAGCTCTACCCACCGAATACGAGCTCGGATATGCAAGTAAACGATGGAGTTGAGAGTGATTGTTGTGGGTTTTGGGTTATTGGATGAGTTTTTGGGTGAAAAGTGAGAGATCGAGAGAGAGCAGAGAGCCGAGAGAGATGAAATGGAAAATGGAAAAAAGAAAGAAAAAAAAAAAACATTTCCCTGGTGTACACGACACACACATGCACAAATCACACAAAATCCCATGGTTTCCAAGTTCTCGCACTTTAACCCCCACATTCGTACTCATGACATTTTAACCCTTTTTTCCTTTTCTTTTCTTTTCAACTACAATTATTAAAAATAATTAAAGAAATTTACGGGTCTCTACATTCTACCCTCTTTAAAAAAAATTTCGTCCTCGAAATTTAAACGACCACGCTCAACTAAGACATGTATTACATAGATATGCAACAAGTGTAAACATCAATATCATGCAACAAGTTAAACGTCAAAACTCTTCAATCTTGAGTACTCACATTGGAATTTATGCCGAAAACAAGTGCGGATACTTCTCTCTAACCCCGTCTTCTCGTTCCCAAGTCGATTCCTCGCTACCCTGACTTCTCCATAAGACTCGTACTAATGGTATTGTCTTACCCCTCAATACTTGATCGCGTGAATCTAGGATACGGATCGGTTCTTCCCCATAAGACGCATCAACTTCCAACTCGAGTTCGGACCACTCTAACACATGCGACGGATCCGGTTCGTATTTCCTTCACATAGACACTTGAAACACGTCATGTACGCCCGATAATCTAGGTGGCAAAGCCAAATGATACGCAACCTCCCCGATCTTCTCAATGATGTCGAACGGCCTGATATAACACGGCGAAAACTTCCCTTCTTCCCGAAATGAGACAAACCTCTACGCGGCGATACTTTGAGGAATACATGATCCCCCTCTTCAAATGACAACGGGCGACGACGACGATCAACATAACTCTTTTGTCTGCTTTGCGCGGTTAACAATCTTTGGCGAATCACCTTAACTTGTTTGGTTGTTCTCTCTTGAGCTTCCTTAAGGCATTGACGAATTACTTTCATGCTCTCGAAGGTCTCTTTAATCATATCCGGTCCCACAAGCGTAGCCTCTCCCAGTTCGGTCGAACACACAGGCGATCAACACGGTCTCCCATACAAAGCCTCATACGGTGCCATTTCGATACTAGACTGATAGCTATTGTTGTACGCGAACTCAACTAACGGCAAGTGATCCTCCCAACTACCCCGGAAGTCCATCACACAAGCTTGAAGCATATCCTCCAAAATTTGAATCGTTCTCTCGGATTGTCCATCGGTTTGAGGATGATATGCGGTACTAAACAAAAGGTTCGTGCCCAGAACAGCTTGCAAACTCTGCCAAAAACGTGCAGTAAACTTTGGATCGCGATCGGATACGATGGATACGGGAATCCTATGAAGTCGGATAATCTCCTGAATATACAAACGACTAAGTGTATCCACGGAATCGGTAACCTGAATAGGTAAGAAGTGAGCGGTTTTAGTCAAATGGTCCACGATTACCCAAATAGCGTCATGTCCCCTTGGCGATCTCGGTAAACCCGTAATGAAATCCATGGTCACATTCTCCCACTTCCATTCGGCTACCAGCAATGGTTGTAACTCCCCCTCGGGTCGTTGATGTTCGGCTTTCACTTGTTGGCACGTGAGACACTTAGACACGAAACTCACAACATCCCTCTTCATTCCGGACCACCAAAATTGCCTACGTAAATCATGGTACATTTTCGTTCCTCTCGGATGAACGGCTAATGGAGAATGGTGAAACTCTCGCAAGAGTTCCTCCCGACACGAAACGGGTATGAACAACTTCCCTTGATAGCGTAAGCTTTGATCGGCGTGTATCATCCACCCCTCTTGAGCGTTACCACTAAGGAATTTTGTACGATGTTCCTCCGCTTCCTCATCATGTTGTTGAGCCTCAATTACTCGAGTCAATAAGGTTGATTGCACCGTCAAGTTACATAATGTGACCCCTTCCCGAACTTCCTCAAAGTACATGGCATAGAAGCCCAAATCGTTCATTGCTTTCCATTCGTGAATCGCTAAGCTCGCAAGGTGTGTCGATTTCCTACTTAACGCATCCGCCACGATGTTCGCTTTCCCCGGGTGATAGTGCAATTCGAAATCATAATCCTCCAAGTGCTCCATCCAACGGCGTTGACGCAGGTTAAGTTCTTTTTGAGAAAACAAATATTTCAAGCTTTTGTGGTCGGAAAAGACTTCAAATTTTTCACCGTATAAGTAATGACGCCAACTTTTCAAAGCAAAAAAGACGGCCGCAAGTTCTAGATCATGTGTCGGGTAATTCCGCTCGTGAGTTTTCAACTGTCGTGACCCATACGCTACTACTCGCCCTGCTTGCATCAACACACACCCCAACCCTTCCTTAGATGTGTCACAATACACGGAGTAGCCAACTCCAAGTTCGGGCACAATCAAAACTGGCGCGGTAGTCAATCGCTTCTTTAACTCCTCAAAAGCTACCTCACACGAGTCACTCCAAACAAAACGGGTTCCTTTACGCGTCAATCTAGTCATCGGTGCTGCTAAACGAGAGAAGTCGAGAATGAAACAGCGGTAGTACCCGGCCAAACCCAAGAAACTACGGATTTCAAACACATTCTTCGGTCGCTGCCAATTCATAACCAACTCTATCTTTCCCGGATCAAGGGACACTCCACCCCTCGAAACAACGTGACCCAAAAACTTGACTTCAGACAACCAAAACTCACACTTATTAAGTTTGGCATACAATTGGTGCTCTCTTAAGAGTTCAAGAACGATGGTAAGATGAGATTGGTGTTCCTCCTCTGCAGGCGAATAAATCAAGATGTCATCCACAAAGACGACGACAAACCGATCAAGGTATGCACGAAAGATACGATTCATCAAGTCCATGAACGTAGCTAGAGCATTCGTCAATCCGAAAGGCATAACAATGAATTCATAATGACCATAACGAGTACGAAATGTGGTTTTAGGAATATCTTCTCTCCGAACCCTCAATTGGTGACAACCGAACCTTAGGTCGATTTTGGAAAAGCAAGTCGCACCCCGAAGTTGATCAAATAAATCATCGATTCTAGGCATAGGATACTTGTTCTTAATGGTGACTCGGTTTAGCTTACGATAGTCGATACACAAGCAGAGTGAACCATCTTTCTTTTGCGCAAAAAGAGCCGGCGCTCCCCACGGAGATGTACTTGGACGAATGAATCCTAGGTTCTCCAATTCTTGCAATTGAGCCTTTAACTCTCTCAATTCGGCGGGCGCGAAACGATAAGGAGGTATGGAGATAGGAGCAGTACCGGGAAGTAAATCGATTGTGAACTCGATCTCTCGCTCGGAGTAATTCTTTCGGACAAACATCTGGAAAGTCACGAACCACTAAGGGTAACTCCCCATGCACGGAGACATCCTCATCTAACGTCAAACTCGCCAATAGAGAATAAACGGACTCGGGCTCTCGAGGCCCACATAGATACGGTTCCAATGGTTCCCGACGCTCCCCAAAGAATTCGAAACAAGGACCCTCGGGTGGACAAATACGAACTCGACGCTTGAAATAATCAATAGTAGCATGAAATGTGGATAACCAATCCATTCCCAAAGTCAGATCTAACCCCGACATTCCCAAGACAATGAAGTCGAATACAAAGCGACGATCACGAATAACCAACACACAATCTCGACAAATACGATCAAGAGGCGTTCTACCCCCTAAAGGTGTCTCAACGAATAAAGGAGGACAAATAACTTCCGTTTCCAGTTCCACGGCACACACAAATGATGCAGCAATGAAAGAATGCGATGCTCCCGAATCAAAGAGTACTTTAGCAAAGGAGTTGAACAAAAGAAATGTACCCTCACAACAGAAGTCTTCGGAGCCTAAGAAGTGGTAGGTGGAGTAGCAGACGTGATGTTGTAAACTCGCCCCTGAGTACCCTGACCCTACACAAAACCTCCTGTGGGCTACCACAGCCCCGGGTGGATTGGGGCGGCCCGGAAAACATGTTTTATTTGAAAAATAGAATTGATTGAAATTGAAGAGTCGCCACCCGGATTTATGGTTCGCCACCCGAGAAACCGTTTTGATTTGAAAATGATTGATTGAATTTGAAAACCAGAGATTTGTTAAGGGTTCGGAAGCCACGTTACAAGGGGGAAGGGTTTTACGGCACCCCCCTCGCCCGATACGAGATCGGTCTCTACTCAATGTTTGTGGGATTTATTGAAAATATTTTGTTTCATTAAGCAACTAGCACGTATGTACAAATACCAAAAGATAGCAATGCATGCATGTGCAAAGTGTACAAGGTGCAATAGGTAGATGAAGCAAGTAAATAGAATGAACTGTCACTGGAATCGCTCTCGAGTGCTCAGGAGTGGTTTCGAGCGCTCGGGACCACTGTTAAGTCATCCTGCAAATTTGGTTAGACATATCCACATGCTACCAATGCCAGCAAGACAAAAAGAAATCAAAGTACAGAAGTGCTCAGCCAAAAGTTTAAACATCTAAGAATTGGTCTTAACCATTCAAACTTTGCTTCCTTGCAATTGTATATAAACCTAACAGGGCTCTGGAAGGACCAGTGCACACCCAGTATCTACTAAGAACAGAAAATGCAGCATTTGATGACAAAAGAAGATTTTGGTGAGCAGCAGCAGCACTCCTGAGCGCTCAAGAATGGTCCCGAGCGCTCGGGAGTGAACTCAGTGCTCAGAAAATATTTCGTTTATTTGTGCTCCTCTTGCTCTTGTTGTTAAACTAGGATCAAAAGAACTCACAACCAGTGTAAGGAACTGGTGTAAGTCCCTGATCTCCCTCATAAGTAGGAAAAAAAAGTGGCTTAATGGAGGTGTTTATACCTTTTGTGCTTGAACTTAACTCCTTGGATTGACTTGGATGCTTGGATGAGAATTGAAAAACAGTGGAAAAATGAAGTCTAAGACTTCAAATGCTTTTGTGATGTTTGGATTTCCTTTGAAAATTATTTGAAGATGGAAGTTGGAAAATGTTGGATTGAAAAATGTTTGAGGGTGTTTTAGAGCTAGAGTTTTATGAAAATAGGGGAGTGGAAGAGTTAAATTTCGTGGCCTAAGTGGTGTAGAATGAAGGGGTATATATAGGGGAGGGGAAAATAAATTTGAAACTTGAAAAATAAAGGAAAATCAAATGGAAAATGCTTTTGGGGGGAAAAATGACATAATGAGATTCCTGCTGGATCAGGCAGGCCTGGGATATGCAGGTTTGAACGTTGAAAGATTTGAAAAGCCTGAAAAGCCATGGTCAAAGGCCAAGCTCAACATGCATTGGCCTGTCAGCACTCCCAAGCGCTTGGGAGTGGCACTCCCGAGCGCTCTAGAGTGGTCCCGAGCGCTTGGGAGTGGCTGCCCAACTTCAGCAGGCCGCCACGGACACTCCCGAACTCGGTTTTGGGTGTTTTTCGAAGCGTTGGAAAGCTCGTTAAGTCCTCTTTCTAACCCAATTAGTTTCATTCAAAGGTATTTTATATGCCAAAAAGTGTGCCCATTTTACCCTCAGGGTGTCGAGAAAAAGGAATATTTTGGTTTTGAAAAAGTTCAAGAAGCATCGTCCAAGTTTGTCCAAGGCCTGTTTTGATTCCGTTTCATCATCGGGGAGCCTCAAGGGCACAAATTAAGGATAGGTAACAGGTCCAAATTGGGGTGTCTACACCTCCCCTCTGACCAAAACCCTGAGTAGGCGCGGAAGAACTCGCTCCCTTATCAACCCCGGAACTCTGAGCTGACGTAGTCTGGCGGAAGTGAGACTGCTGCTGCCTCTGAGTGCCCCTAAACTGCTTGCCCACATTACACCCCGTTCCCGGCTGCTGCACGAAACCTGACTCACTACGCATTCCCGACCCCTGAGGACAACTCCTAGCAAGATGATCCGCTTTCCCGCAAATGTAACAAGCCTTCTCGAGATGTGGACACTGAGCACGAATGTGTCCAAGTTGATTGCACTTACAGCACACGGCCTGAGGTCTAGACAAAGCTCCCCGATTTCCAAAAGAAGAAGGCGGTCTAAGGTTTGATGAACTACCTTGCGGTGCTTGAGATGGTTCCCTTGGCCTTTTCCTCCCCTGACTCCCAAAGCTCCCTGACGAAGAACTCACATTCACGGTTAGTTGTCGCGGTTCCCAAACTCCCCTATTCCGTTGCGCTTCTTTCGGTGTCTCAATGCTCCTCGCACACTCCACAACTTCGAAAAACTTCATCCTACGTTGGACAGTCACCATTCTCCTTAAGGTATTATTCAGCCCCTTCTCAAATTGTCGACACTTCCTCTCCTCCGTCGCTACCAACTCCAGAGCGAAACGAGACAAGGATTGGAATTTCAACACATACTCAGAGACAGTCATATTGCCCTGCTCTAATTTCTCGAATTGATCTCTCATAGCGTCACGTGAGGTTTCCGGGAAATACTGCTCCTCAAAGAGCGCCTCAAACTCAGCCCATGTCAAATTTTCAACATCCGGCTCATCCACTTGAGCCGCGGTCCTCGCCGCTCTCCTTGCGTCCTTCCTACTTTCCAATACTGCTTCCCACCATTCGCCGGCTTCCCCGACTAGCTGAACGGCCACAATGCCCACTCGAATGTTGTCCTCGGTGATATTAAGGGCTCTGAAGAGTTTACAAATTTGTGTTAGCCATTGGTCAGCTACCAAAGGGTCACTACTAGTTCCGTCAAACACTGGAGGGTTCCTACGGCTGAACTCCCGCATCGCTACCATGGCTCGATCCTCGGCATTCTCTCTAGGAGCTTGGTTCAAAAGATTTGCAGCTGTAAGTGCCGCAATGAGATCCCTAGCGAATTGAGTTTGATTAGGAGGTACCCCTGCACCTCGACCGATCCCAGCCCCCGGATCCCCACCTGGGTTCTCCCCATGCTGACTAACCTCATCCTCCGGCAGCACCCCACGGCCACGGCCATGGCCACCCCGGTTTCCAACCCCACCTCGTCTATCACGCCTCCTCGGAGGAATACTACACGATATAAGAAAGGAAAACTATTAACCACAACAGTATAACTATGAGGTCGAAGCCCTCAACTTCCCAACACGGGTCAATAACAACTCTACGCCACTCTACAATATCGAAAATGCAATGCCAAGTAATCACATGAATGTTAGTCACACAAGCATGCACAAGTTATGTTAGAAGGCGCGACATTTTGAACCCATGAGACTGAACGTTTCCCCACGGTCACTAGGTGTTCTAAACCTATGCTCTGATACCAAATTGTCACGCCCTCGATTTTCAAGATAAATATAAAGAATTTTCATAAACGAAATCTCACAATATTCTATTCGATACCCAAAAGATTTCCATTCCCATAACAATGCTCCCAAGTTCACAAGGTTCCAAAATATTACAATATCGGCTCGACGGCCCCAAATTAACATAAGTACCAAATGTCAAAAGAGAGTTAAGGGTTACAATATTCCAAGTCAAAGAAATTATAATTAAGTTACAAATACATCTTCCAAAAGAAAATTTACAAAGATGAATAGGTAACTCCTTTGGTTAGCTTTCAAAAATAATAACCACACTCCAAGCACTCCAGTCATGCAAGCTATGGCTCCGGATTAGCATCTGAAAATGATGTAAGGCTTGAGCTACACTAGCCCAGTAGAAAAGTCTACGCAAACTCTATATGCAAATGAGCTAAACGAGAGAACAAATGATGGGAAATCAAATGACAACGAAGGAAGCACAACTATCTTGATCAGGTGTCCCAATATCTCCAATCCTTCTTTTATTCAAACTCATAAATCATACACGTTCAACTTGTGTCTCAACATATCATATACTTTGTGTCTGAGCCGAAGCTCCTGGCGGGCTATTTGTGGGACCTCGATATCTCCTGCCAAGCACCCACCTTGTAGGTTAGGCCTTGAATATCAAATACGAGCATTAGCTCCTGCCAGGCTAATTATGGGACTCTGATATCCCTGCCAGGCACCCACCCATCGATGGGCCCCGAATATTCACGCGTCGTTCACAAACTCAAGTGTATCGTTCATACAAATGTCTTGCAAGAAACTCATATTTTATCATTCCATGATTCCACCCATTTGAACACTAACAGTGCTATCACGTTAATTTAAAAAAAAACCAAGCATGGCTGCCAATTCATTATTTTACATATATATAATCATATAAAGCCATGGGTTTGACTAAGACTTTGGAAAAGTAAGACTTCAATGCACCAGGAGAATCTAACAATTTGACGGGTAACCTACCGGCAGGAACTAGAAGTCTACCGGTAGACATTGGAATTTTTGTGTTCCTACCGATAGGGATTGAGTCCTACCGGTATAAAAGCAAATCAGAAAGGCCACCATTTTTGTACGAGGAAAAATTTAAATAATCTATCGGTAGGAGAAAAATTCTACCGATAGGAAACAAAATTTCTGACAACGCCACAACGTTCTACCGGTAGAAAGGACGGGCCTACCGGTAGAAATTCAGGAAAAACAGACGATTCTTAAAGCAACAACAGATTTTGATCCGAACCCAATAACAACCAATACAAGCTCAAATAAGGCATAGGAACACTCAAATACCATATAAAGAGAGGTAGAATTTCCTACCTCCAGTCGGAAGATGAAACCTAAGCGTTTTGAGCAAGCCCTAACTTCTGGAATCCAAACCAAACGAAAATACACCCAATTGAGCTCTACCCACCTCAATACGAGCTCGGATATGCAAGTCGACGATGGAGTTGAGAGTGATTGTTGTGGGTTTTGGGTTATTGGGTGAAAAGTGAGAGAGATCGAGAGAGAGTTGAGAGCCGAGAGAGAGATGAAATGGAAAATGGAAAAAAGAAAGAAAAAAAAAACATTTCCCTGGTGTACACGACACACACATGCACAAATCACACAAAATCCCATGGTTTCCAAGTTCTCGCACTTTAACTCCCACATTCGTACTCATGACATTTTAACCCTTTTTCCCTTTTCTTTTCTTTTCAACTACAATTATTAAAACTAATTAAAGAAATTTACGGGTCTCTACAATAGCTGTAGCTAGGGAAAACTTGAAAATAGTGTGAAGCATGGAACTGGCACCTCTGTGTTGCCTGGTCCAACTCAACAGTCCAGAAAACTCCATAGGACCAATCGTCAGACCAACAATATAGAAGATCGGACTGCCGAGCATAAGGAAAAGAAAAAAAGTGATGAGAAATCCCTTAAACTCGGACTTTTGCATAGTTTTACTAAGGCAAGAAAATTGTGAGATTCTGTATAACTTTGTGAATCTTTTGAACATAGGTTTAGTGCTTACTTCTTGTATTTGTGGATATGGTTGTGCTCTCTTTGGATATGATTCTGCTCTCATTTTATACCTTGTTTTTGAGTGACACAATTACATTATTAGCTGCTTATGTATAGTAATTTTGTTTGAATGAACCCTAAATTAGGGATATTAACTGAAACCTTAACTTTTTTTTGGTGATCTTATTATGAAATTGGGGATATTAACTCAAACCCTAGCTTATGTATAGTAATTTTGTTTGAATGAACCCTAAATTAGGTGGTCCTATTGATAATCTAACTTATTTGTTGCAGAGAAAACAATATTGACTTCAAGTGTACTTTGGAAATTCATGTTGGTGGTAAACTTGTGAGGGGGACCTAGGTTGAATACTTGGGTGGGTTTGCTGCACAGAGCAAGGTAGATCCAGACTTCTTCTCATTTTATGACTTCATGTATATAAGTAAGGAGATAGGATATTCAAGAGCAGATAACATTAGTGTGTTTTATAGACTTCCCAACACTAACATGAACTGTCATGCCCTCGATTTTAAACGTAAATATATAAATCATTTCGATAAAGAATCATCGCATAAACTAGATAATACCCAAAATGAGTTTTCCCACCTGTTTAATTACAAATGGAGTTCCCAAGTTTCATAACTTACAACATTGGCACACCGGCCACAAAATAAGATTAAGTACGAATACGAACAAGTTGATAACTTATAAACTGTTTAGGCAAAAGGAAATTCTCGAATAAATAGTTACAAATCCATCTTTATCAAAAGAAGGTTAATTACAAAGATGAATGAGAAACTGAAATGTAGTTAGCTTCCAAAAATGTCTTCACATCTCAACACTTGATGCAGACATGCTATTGACCGGCATTCGAACCAGAAAAGAAGGATTTTATTGAGCTACACTAACCCAGTAGGAAAATCTCTACAAAATCTACATGCAATGAGATGATAAGCATGAAAAAGGCGAATTCAATTAAACGACAAATCCAAATAACGCACATCAACACCCTTTTGCAAATGTCGTAATAATTCACAATCACAAACCCATACGTACACACACACGCACACACTTCTTCCAACGAATTTCCACCCTTTGCGAGATTGTGTTTCCACCCCTTGCGTCACAATAGACTCCACCCCTTGCAAATCGTGTGTTTCCACCCTTTGCGTCACACTAAATTCCCCATTCACTTCACAACAACAACAACCACACTATCGTCACAATTGATACCAATGCCATAAACTCATTTCACACACACAAACATTATCTAATACGACACGTATAGCTCATGGACCATGGCACTCGTTACCACATTACCACTATCAAAGAATATGCAATCCTTATGCCATAAAACATTCTATTCGTCCATATATCGCAAATAAACACCTAAATCACACATAATCACTACAAAACATGTAGAGGAAGAGAGAAATCCCTACCAAAGTGGGTTTTGAGCAAAACCCTAGGTCTACCGAGAGGTATATGCTTGAATCCACCAAAAACGAGCTCCATCCAAGCTTAGATACAAGATCTAGAGTGGATACAATCCAAAAACAAGATAACAAACAAAGATAAACAAGTGATTGAGACGAGAGACAGAAAAACGTGGGTGAGAGCTCAGAGATGAGAGCAAGAACACAAAACTTACCCCTTGTTCTCCAAATGCAAGATTCAAGTGATTTTGAAGTTGGGAACCCTTGGATCTTGAAGATTTGAGGTAGAAATCAATAGGTTTGAGTGAGATTGGAGTTGGGTAGGTGAGAGGGGGTGTTTCTAGGGTTATTTCGTGGGTTTGGATATAAAAAATGACAAAAGGTATTTATAGGCGTCTGAAATGCGTGCTGAAAATTACAGAAAAACACAGCATGTACCGGCACTGGGCGACTCCCAGTACTAGTTCAAGAGCCTTCAAAATGCCAAAAAATACAACTTCTGGACTTCATGTACCGGTACTGGGCGACAGCCAGTACTGGTTCAAGCTGGACAGAAAATAAATTTTTTTGTAACGGTTACCGAATCAACCCCACTTGTTACCAACACTTCCAGACACCATCACAACATCAAAACTCACATTTTACTATTCTTCGAGAGTCTGATACCCAATTGAATACGTATATCCGTACACCCCCACAAACATATGCACAACTTTACTAACAATATTATGAAAACAATCAAGTTAACAATCATAGAATCGAAATTTGGAACTCACATTGATTCAATTTTAAAATAGATGCAGATACTTCTCCCTAACCTCGTCTTCCCTTTCCCACGTCGACTCTTCCTTTCCGAGATTACTCCAAAGAACTCGCACCAACATAATGGTCTTGCCCCTCAATACTTGGTCACGTGAATCTAGGATATGTATCGGCTCCTCCCCATAAGACGCATTGGCTTCCAACTCCAACTCGGACCACTCGAGGACATGAGACGGATCCGGCTCGTACTTCCGTAACATCGATACGTGAAATACATCGTGAACGTCCATAACCTTGGCGGTAAGGCCAATCGATATGCGACTTCCCTAATCTTCTCGATAATATCAAATGGTCCAATAAAATGCGATGAAAGCTTCCCTTTTTGCCCAAAACAAAATAATCCCCTACGCGGTGACACCTAAGGAAGACATGATCCCCCACTTCAAATGATAACGGTCGGCGACGACGATCGGTGTAACTTTTTTGCCTACTTTGCGCGGTTAACAATCGTTGATGAATCACTTTGACTTGCTCGGTGGTTCTCTTTTGCGCTTCAAGAAGACGTTGGCGAATCGCTCTCATGCTCTCAGAGGTCTTTTTGATCAAATTCGGCCCAACCAATGTAGCCTCACCCAACTCAGTCCAACAAACGGGTGATCAACACGGTCTCCCATATAAAGCCTCATACGGCGCCATCTCGATGCTAGATTGGTAACTATTGTTGTACGCGAATTCAACCAACGGTAGGTGATCTTCCCAACTACCCTGAAAATCCATAACGCAAGCCCGAAGCATATCTTCTAGAATTTGGATGGTTCTCTCGGTTTGTCCATCCATTTGAGGATGATACGCGGTGCTAAATAAGAGATTTGTGCCAAGAGCAGCCTGCAGACTTTGCCAAAAATGAGCAATAAATCTTGGATCTCAATCCGACACGATAGAAATGGGAATTCCATGAAGACGGATAATCTCGCGAATGTATAAACGACTAACCGTATCAATCGAATCCGAAACCTGAATAGGTAAGAAATGCACTGGCTTGGTCAATTATCACCCAAATGGCATCATGCCCCCTCGGCGATCTCGGTAACCCGGTAACGAAATCCATAGTCACGTTTTCCCATTTCCACTCAGCCACTAGTAATGGTTGTAACTCCCCGGCGAGTCGTTGATGTTCGACTTTGACTTGTTGACACATGAGGCATTCGGACACAAAAATAACAACGGCCCTCTTCATTCCCGGCCACCAAAACTGTCTACGCAAGTCATGAAACATTTTTGTCCCTCCCGGATGCACGGCTAGCGGTGAATGGTGAAATTCTCTCAAAATTTCCTCCCAACACGAAATTGGTACGAACAATTTTCCTTGGTATCGCAAACTTTGATTAGCATGAATCATCCACCCCTCTCGAGCATTTCCACTAAGAAATTTGACAGGAAACTCTCCCGCTTCTTCATCTTGCTGTTGGGCCTCAATTACTCGAGTCGACAAGGTTGATTGAATGGTTAAATTACATAAGGTGACTCTCTCTCCAATCTCCTCAAAATGCAATGCGTACGAACCCAAGTCGTTCATCGTTTTCCACTCACGGATAGCTAAGCTTGCAAGGTGTGTCAATTTCCTGCTCAATGCGTCGGCTACCACGTTTGCCTTTCCCGGGTGATATTGCAACTCACAATCGTAATCTTCTAGGTGTTCCATCCAATGGCGTTGACGTAGATTAAGCTCCTTTTGAGAAAATAAGCACTTAAGACTCTTATGATTGGAAAATACTTCGAATCTCTCACCGTATAAATAATGATGCCAACTCTTCAAGGCAAAAACGACGGCCGCGAGTTCTAAGTCATGGGTAGGGTAATTCCACTCGTGAGTTTTCAATTGCCGCGATCCATACGCCACTACTCGACCCAATTGCATCAATACGCACCCTAACCCCTCTTTCGAAGCGTCACAATACACAAAGTAACCGACTCCCCATTCGGGCACAACCAAAACTAGCGCGGTAGTCAACCTTCTCCTCAATTCCTCAAAGGCCTTCTCACACGCATCATTCCAAATAAAACGAGTTCCCTTACGAGTCAATCTAGTCATCGAAGCTGCTAGACGAGAGAAATCAAGGACAAAACGACGGTAGTACCCGGCCAAGTCTAATAAACTATGAATCTCAAACACACTCTTCGGTCGTTGCCAATTCATTACGGACTCTATCTTCTCCGGATCATTCGACACAACGTGACCCAAAAACTTGACTTCGGACAACCAAAATTCACACTTACTCAATTTGGCATACAAGCGGTGCTCTCTCAAGAGTTCGAGAATGATAGAAAGGTGAGTTTGGTGCTCCTCCTCCAAAGGTGAGTAGATAATGATATCATCCACAAAAACGACCATAAAATGATCAAGATAGGCACGAAAGATACGGTTCATTAGATCCATGAAAGTTGCCGGTGCATTCGTCAATCCAAAGGGCATAACAATAAACTCGTAGTGGCCATAATGAGTACGAAAAGCGGTTTTAGGAATGTCTTCCCTTTGAACTCTCAACTGGTGGTAACCGGACCTCAAGTCAATTTTGGAGAAACAGGTCGCACCTCAAAGTTGGTCGAATAAATCGTCAATTCTAGGCATTAGGTACTTGTTCTTAATGGTGACACGGTTCAACTAACGATAATCGATACATAAACGAAGCGACCCATCTTTCTTCTGAGCAAACAAGGCCGGTGCTCACCACGGTGATGTACTCGGGCGGATAAATCCCAAATTCTCCAATTCTTGCAGTTGAGTCTTCAATTCTCGCAACTCGGCGGGCGCAAAACGATAAAGAGGTACAGAAATAGGAGCGGTACCAGGAAGCAAATCGATAGTGAATTCAATTTCTCTCTCGGGTGGTAAACCAGGTAACTCCTTCGGAAACACGTCCAGAAAATCACGAACAACAAGGGGTAATTCCCCACGCGCAGACACATCCTCATCTAAGGCCAAACTCACTAACAAGGCATACATTGACTCCTGCTCCCAAGACCCACACAAATACGGTTCTAAAGGTTCTCGATGCTCGCCAAAGAACTCAAAACAAGAACCCCCGGGTGCACAAGTGCGGACCCGACGCTTGAAGCAATCTATGGTAGCATGAAATGCGGACAGCCAATCCATTCCCAAAATAAGATCAAACCCCGACATATTCAACACAATGAAGTCAAAGGTAAAAGAACGATCTCGAATAATAAGCTCGCAATCCCGAGAGATACGATCTAATGGCGACCTATCCCCTATGGGTGTCTCAACAAACAAGGGAGGACTGATACTTTCAATTTCCAATTCCAAAGCACAAGCAAAAGATGCAGCAATGAATGAATGCGATGCTCCAAAATCAAATAACACTCTAGCAAAGGAGTTAAACAATAGAAATGTACCCCTCACAACAGACGTCTCTGGGGTCTGAGAAGTGACAGGAGGTGGTGGAGGCGGAATAGCAGAAGTGATAGCAAAGGCTCTACCCTGAGTCATCTGACTCTGAACATGTCCACCCCGCTGATCGGAACCCTGGGTTGGTGCCGAAGAAATCGCTCCTCTCTTAACCTAAGATCCCTGAGCTGATGTAGTCTGATGGAAATGAGGCTGCTGCTGCCTCTGAGTACCCCGGAATGATTGCCGACCAGAATTTTGACCACCCCTCGGTTGCTGCACCGAACCCGACTCTCTTCATGTCCCTTCCCCAGGCGGACAATTCCTAGCAAAATGACCAGCCTTCCCACAAGTAAAACACGTACCCAAAAGCCGCAGACACTGAGCACGAATGTGCCCCGATTGACCACACTCTTGACACACAATCGGAGGCCTATTCGAATTTCCCCGAGTCCCAAACAAAGAAGCAGATGGAGGCCCAAAGCTTGACGGACCTTGCGAAGTGGAAAATTGATCTCGTTGCCTCTTCCTCCCCTGACTACTGAAACTTCTCGAAGAAGAGCTCACACCTCCCACTGGTTGCCACGGTTCACAAGTCTTAGGATTTCTCGGCGCCTCCCTAGGAGTCTCAATACTCCTCGCACACTTTACAACCTCGAAAAACTTCCCTTTGCGTTGTGTCACTACAAACTTCTTCACGGTGTCATGCAAACCCCTTTCGAACCGTCGACATTTCCTTTCTTCAGTTGCCATTAATTCCAGTGCAAAACGGGACAAGGACTGGAATTTTAGAGCGTATGCCGACATAGTCATATTACCCTGTTCTAACCTTTCAAACTCATCCCTCAATCGGTCTTGACTAGTTTTTAGAAAGTACTGCTCCTCAAAGAGCACCTCAAATTCGGCCCAAGTTAAGTTCTCTACATCTGGCTCATTTGCTTAAGCCGCGATCCTTGCCGCCCTCCTCGCGTCCTTCCTCGATTCTAAAACTGACTCCCACCACTCATTTGATTCCCCGGTAAGTTGAATGGCCACAACATTGACTCGCAAGTCATCCTCCGTAATCCCAAGAGCCCTAAAAAGCTTTCAAATTTGAGCTAGCCAATGGTCGGCTACAAGAGGGTCACTACTCGACCCATCGAACGATGGTGGGTTCTTACGGCTGAACTCTCTCATTGCCGATAAGGCACGACTGTCCGCACTCTCCCTAGGAACTGGGTTTAGAAGATTTGCAGCCGCAAGAGCCGCAACGAAATCGCTAGCAAAGGGATTTTGAACGATCGGTTCTTCCTCTCTCTGACCATGACCGGCCTCTCCCTCTGGATTCCCACTCGGATTTCCCCATGGTGACTAACCTCATCCTCAATTTGCATCCCTCGGCCACGACCGTGGCCACGACCACGACCGCAGCCACGACCACGACCACCCCGACTTTCGACCTCACCTGCTCTAGCACGCATTCTTGGAGGCATCTAGCTATAAGTTATAAGAAAAGGGAAGTAACGACAGCATTATTTAATGGGGTCTCAGCCCCCGACTATCCCAACATGGGTAAAACAACTCTACGCCACTCCACCATATTGAAATGCAATGCCAAGTAATCCATGAGACTAGAAGTCTCCCCACGGTCTCAAAGCATTCAAACCTAGATGCTCTGATACCAATTTGTCACGTCCTCGATTTTAAATGTAAATATATAAATCATTTCAATAAAAAATCATCGCATAAACTAGATAATACCCAAAATGAGTTTTCCCACCTGTTTAATTACAAATGGAGTTCCCAAGTTTCATAACTTACAACATTGGCACACCGGCCACAAAATAAGCTTAAGTACGAATACGAACAAGTTGATAACTTATAAATTGTTTAGTCAAAAGAAAATTATCGAATAAATAGTTACAAATCCATCTTTATCAAAAGAAGGTTAATTACAAAGATGAATGAGTAACTGAAATGTAGTTAGCTTCCAAAAATGTCTTCACATCTCAACACTCGATGCAGACATGCTATTGACCGGCATTTGAACCAGAAAAGAAGGATTTTATTGAGCTACACTAGCCCAGTAGGAAAATCTCTACAAAATCTACATGCAATGAGATGATAAGCATGAAAAAGGTGAATTCAATTAAACGACAAATCCAAATAACGCACATCAACACCCTTTTACAAATGTCGTAATAATTCACAATCATAAACCCAATACGTACACACACACACACACACACTTCTTCCAACGAATTTCCACCCTTTGCGAGATTGTGTTTCCACCTCTTGCATCACAATAGACTCCACCCCTTGCAAACCGTGTGTTTCCACCCCTTGCGTCACACTAAATTCCCCATTCACTTCACAACAACAACAACCACACTATCGTCACAATTGTTACCCATGCCATAAACTCATTTCACACACACACACATTATCTAATACGACACGTATAGCTCATGGACCATGGCACTCATAACCACATTACCACTATCAAAGAATATGCAATCCTTATGCCATAAAACATTCTATTCGACCATATATCGCAAATAAACACCTAAATCACACATAATCATTACAAAACATATACAGGAAGAGAGAAATCCCTACCAAAATGGGTTTTGAGCAAAACCCTAGGTCTACCGAGAGGTATATATGCTTGAATCCACCAAAAACGAGCTCCACCCAAGCTTAGATACAAGATCTAGAGTGAATACAATCCAAAAAGAAGATAAATGAACAAAGATCAACACGTGATTGAGATGAGAGAGAGAAAAACATGGGTGAGAGCCCAAAGATGAGAGCAAGAACACAAAACTTACCCCTTGTTCTTAAAATGCAAGATTCAAGTGCTTTTGAAGTTGGGAACCCTTGGATCTTGAAGATTTGAGGTAGAAATCTAGAGGTTTGAGTGAGATTGGAGATAGGTAGGTGAGAGGGGGTGTTTCTAGGGTTATTTCGTGGGTTTGGATGTAAAAAATGACAAAAGGGGGTATTTATAGGCGTCTGAAATGCGTGTTGAAAATTGCAAAAAAACACAGCACGTACCGGTACTGGGCGACTCCCAGTACCAGTTCAAGAGCCTTCAAAATGCCAAAAAATACAACTTGTGAACTTCATGTACCGATACTGGGCGATAGCCAGTACCGGTTCAAGCTGGACAGAAAATAATTTTTTTTGTAACAGTTACCGAATCAACCCCACTTGTTACCAACACTTCCAGACATCATCACAACATCAAAACTCACATTTTACTATTCTCCGAGAGTCCGATACACAACCAAATACGTATATCCGTACACCCCCACAAACATACGCAGAACTTTACTAACAATATAATTTCTTTTGCGTATTAAACGATTTTTGAAATTCAAATAAAATTGCGAGTCTCTACATGAACAATGGCATAGTGTCATTGACTCCTCATGATGAAATGCTTAACATGTTTGCAACACATTCTCCTGGTATGAAGTGTTTCTCTATTGATATGTATGTTGACTGTCCTAATGTGGTTGATTCAGAGGATGAGGAGGAGATAGGTAGAGACACAAACACTGTAGACCAAGGTTGCTTAACTGAGCTGGGATTTGACTTACAAGTATAGGAAGGCAGGGAGGTGTTGACTTAGGAGTAGAGGGAGGACAAGAAATTGTTGACTTATAAGTGGAAGGTGTAGCCGAAGGTGTGGATGCAAATGAAACTGATCATATGGAGTTCCAAATGGATGATGATGATAGCTCAGACATTGAGTGGTTGCCCTATGATGATAGCTCAACTTCCATTGGGTCTTTTAGTGGGTAGAAGAGTCTTCTGATGTAGAGGAAGAGGACAGTATTCCCTTGGTAGGTTTAGGTAAAAACTTGGGTCAAAACATAGGTGATGAAGAAGATGACCTTAGTTCTAATAGTGATGATAATGCCTTGGTTGATGATGTGATTGATGAAGATGGGAAACCTATTTTTCCAGAGTTCAAAGAGTATTATATGAAGAAGCCTGAATTAATAGAATGGATGAAGTTCCCTAATGTGCAGGTGTTTAGGAAACTGTTGAGAGAATATCATATAAAGGAGGGGTATACGTTTAAATTTTTAAAGAACGAGTCTAAGGGGTCACAGTGAAGTGTACACATGATTGTGGCTTTAGACTTCATGCCTCTCCCATGTACGAAGAGAAATCCTTCCAAATAAAAAAGATAAATCAACAACATGCATGTACTAGGAAGTACACTAATAATAATGCAACCTCGTCTTGGCTTTCTGAAAAGTACTTGGCCAAAGTTAGTGATGGCCCAGAGACAAAAGTCAGTTCAATGAAGAAAATAGTTAGGAGAGAATGGTTGTTAAATGTTTCAGAGAACAAGATCTATAGGGCAAAGAGAAAGGCCCTTGAATTGATTCAAGGAGATCATAGAGTTCAGTATGTGAGGTTGTGGGCCTACTTTGAAATGGTAAAAATACAGAATCCACATAAAACTGCGAAATTGAAGGTGGATAGGCCCTTTCCTAATCAAGGACCAGTGTTTAAAAGGATGTTCATAAGCTATGCTGCACAACTAAGGGGATTTTTAGCAGGTTGTAGACCAATAATTGGTTTAGATGCCTGTTTTTTGAAAGGGCCATTTGGTGGTCAGTTGATGCATGCAACTGCCAAAGATGCCAACAATCAGATGTTTCCTTTGGCATTTGCTGTTGTGGAGGCTGAAACAAAAGAGAGTTGGACTTGGTTCTTGGAGAATCTGATGGGCATGATAGGCAATCCAGAGGAAAGGGGTTGGTGCTTCATCTCTGACAGGCAGAAGGTAAACCTAACTATTTTTTACTTAATCACTGCTTTTCTTTACTTCATTACATGTTGCCTATATTTAACTACAATTTTTTGTTTCCCTTAGGGATTGACACAAACATTTGCACAGTTGTACCCCAATGTGGAACATAGATACTGCATTAGGCACATGTACTCTAATTTTAGTAAAGTGTACAAGGGTAAGGAGTGGAAAGACCTCATGCGAAGGGCTGCATTAGTGTACACAATTCCTGAATTTGACCAAGCTATGGAGCCATTAAAGCAATTGATGAGAAAGCATATGAGAATTTGATGAGTGAACAACCCTCAACATGGGCTAGGTGCATGTATGGAACAAGGTCTAAATGCAATCGAATGGACAATAACACAAGTGAAGCATTCAATAGAGCAATCAAAGATGCAAGGGACCAACCAATACTGACCATGACTGAAAGTATTAGAAGGTACCTAATGACAAGGTTGCAAACAAGAAATCAATTATGCCAAGGCTGGAAGGGTAATGTATGTCCAAGAATTAGAAGAAGGGTTGAGAAAGCATGCAAGTTATTGGAGAGTGTGAGGTGATTTACAGTGGTGGCAGAATATTCGAAGTACTTAGGACCCATGTTGTGGACATAGGAGAGAGAACATGCACTCGTAGGAAGTGGGATGTCAGTGGGATACCATGTTCACATGGTATGGCTGCAATAATAGAAGATAAAAGTGACCCATATTGGACTATGTTGATGAGTGTTTTCATGTAAGTACATTTGCCAAGATATACAACTTCATCATCAAACCAATTCCTGACCAAACAATGTGGGTTCATATAGAGTTTGATCCCATAGGTCCTCTCCCTTTAAGAAAGAAGAGTGGTAGACCCAAGAAGAATAGAAGGAAAGGCTTGATGAACCAAAGAAACCCAATGGAGGTGTTAGGAAGTATCACACAACTCTCAAGTGTAGCATATGCAAGCAGCCAGGACATAATGCGAGAACATGCCCTCAAACGGCTAACAGCACTATTGTTGACCAAGTATGGAAAATTCTATTTTTTTACCATTTTCCTTTATTATTTTTTAAAGCATATTTGACATGTTACTGTAATTTTTTGTACAGGACTGCCAAGTGGCAATGGAAACAGCAATGGATGAAGGACATGAAATTGAAGTGGCTGAGGAAATAAGAGCCAATAGTGGGAGAGGTAGTGGTAGAGGAGGGAGAGGAAGGGGAGGGAAGACTGGTAGAGGAGGAAGATGAGGTATATATGAGTGTTAGAGGGAAGACTACCACAGGAAGTGGTGCAATGGTGGTTGGAGGCACAAGAAGAGGTGGTGATTCTTCATCAAAGTATGGCACTATTGCCCCAAGAGGAAGAGGAAGAGGAAGAGGAAGAAGAGGTGGAATGACTGCTCCACTTCCTGGAATTGTGATTAGAGAAACAAATCCTAACACTAGGGTGGATGTTGGTACAGACAAAGGTGTAAACTGTGGGAAGGGTAAACAACCCATCGTTTGTAGAGGCAAAGCACCAACAACAAGGTTCAGAGGTGCCCCAAGGGTGGGTCTGCCAGCACCACAGGTAATACACTACCTTGATGCCCATACTTTTCAGTTTAGTCCATACACTAAGCTAAGTTATGCATGTTGTAAATGTAGGAATGGAGAAGATCCACAAAGATGGCAAATGCCCTTTTTTGGACTCAACCAGAAACTTCATCAGCAGCATCATGTGGCAGGGGTGGTGGAAGTGGCAGTACCACAATGCCAAGCACTTAACCTTCAAGTTCAACCCTACGTACCCAGAAATCAACCACTTGAATCTAGCTTAGGGAATGGATTAGGATAAGTCTTTTGGTTTAGGATAAGTCTTTTGGAACCTATGTGTCATGTTTACACACAGTTGGAACAATGTGTAATCCATTAACTAGTACTGCAATGTTTATTTTGTCGGTTGGAAGTGCTTTATTAGCTTTCATTTGGCAATCAATGTAATGTGGCACTTCACTGAATGAATGAATGAAATCTAACCTTTTGAATTGAATCAATGAATGGTGCATGGTTGCTGTCAAGTTGTTACTACTGTTCAGCTACCTCTATTGTTGTTGTTATTATTATGTTAGTGCAATCCAACTGTTGTTGTTCTGTTAGTCCAGCTGCTACTGTTGCCTTGGTACATCAAAAATGTGTTATGCTATTGCTCTCCAGTTTTATGGTGGTCTGTTATGGAAAGGGGTTGTTGCTGTCTGTTTTACCTGTTATGACTATTATGCTACCTATTCTGTTGTTTTTCTGCTGTTATAGCAGCTGTGTTATGCTCCTGTTCTGCTACTACTAAGGGACTGGACTGCTCTGTTATGGACTGGCTGTCTGTTCTAGCTCTATTCTGCTCTGTCATACTAGGAATGGACTGCTGTTGTGTTGATTGCAGGTACTGATTGCAGCTTTGTTATGCTCCTTTTCATTGGTGGTTGTACCAATTGGTTATTATGTTGGTTATGTTTGACTAAACCCCTTTCTGTCTTATTTTATTCCAATGTTCTAGTAGTTGCGTTAGTTTTGTAATTGGTTTAAGTAATGAGTGAGCTGTGAGAGTGAGCTGCCCCATTCGGTCAGATCCAGAGAGAGCAGCCCTAGTTTCAATGTTTTTCATTTCCCCTGTTTTCCAGAGACAAAACTCTCTCCTCCCATGTTCTTGCTGTTCTGTCGACTGCTTTAGGCAGTCCATTTTCATGTTTCAAATGCTTTTGTACAAGAACATGGCCAACAGATCCTTTGCTGACACAATGCAAGTACTGAAGGTTTTTGAGTGACAAAATTTCTTATGCAGGGAAATAGAAGTGCTGGTTTTATTGATGAAGAAAGGTAATCATTTGAGACAAATTTCTTACCTAAAGGTTTTGTTGATACCTTTAGGGAGCAGCATACTGGTATTGTTGGGTACACATACTGGGGTTACAGGCATGGTGGATGCAAAACCAATAGAGGTACTTTCGATTGAATCCTTGAAACTTGTATTTCCATTTTGCAGTAAAGATATCATTATGCAGTAAAGTCTAAGTATGTGTAATTCGTGCACATTACTCTGAACAAGAAGCTGTTGTTTATGATTCAAAAAAAAGAAATGAAGCTGTTGTTTTGATACTATGAATAACATATAATGAAGTCAAAGTGATGTTTCTGAGTGAGTAAAAAGTTACAGATATTTCTACTCTTTCTTCTTTGAAAACTTTCTAGGGCTCGATTTCATATGATTGCAAAGAATGATATTCAAAGAAACATTTTGTTCTATTGTCTTCATTGGATCAATTGGGTTGTCTTGGATTTGGCTAGGGTAACACATTTGATATCATGCATGGATAGTAGATAGTTGTGTTCTAAGCTATGTGACTTGGATTGTTTTACATGTACAAAGTACCTGTGTTGAACACATGACACTCGAATAAGGGGTACCACTATCCTTTCACATGTTCTCTTATATTTGTATCTTGACCTTGAAACGGGATGGCATGTCAACTACTTCCTTGCCGCCAAATGTAAGTTCCAAAACCTTTCGAGGGGTATTATGGTTGTATTATGCAAGTATAGACTTTTAGAAAAAAAATGGATGTGTTGTGTCAGTAAAGAGACACCCTGTTACTTAAGCTTTTATTGTTTGACTTGTCAAGATGGACATGTTTTCTGGGACATTCAAAACTGGACATGTATTATGTCAAGGAGGGAGCAACAAATCACTATTCAAAAACCAATTTATCATATGAAATACCATGGTGGAAAATGCATGCTTTTCATTCATAGTTAGGTTCATAGTTATGGCAAATACAAATATTTTTTCTTAGGGGTATTATGGTTCACACTTGACATAAGCACACCAATTACAAACACAATGACTACCACTACTATGATGTTCCTAAAATAGCTTGGTCCTATCTCTCCAGTCTTTCTTGCTTCAATCTGTGCATTTAGGGCTTTAATAGTAGTTGTAAGGTTGACATTCATTTTAATCAAGTCTGCCAATTTGACAACCAGTGCATCATTTTCTTCTTCCACCATTTGTCTTCCTCTTTCCAACCTCTCATTTATCATTTTCAACTCTTCAACTTGTTTCTCAAGTTCTTCCTTTTTCGCTTGCATGATCTTGGCATATTCCAATCCTCTAGGGCATGTTTCAGGATCTATCCAGACAAAGAAATTGCATCCATTTTCTTTCTGAAAATAAAACATAAACATATTGCATTATCTAATTTTTTTAAAATGTACTAACAGTTACACAATTGGTGTATTCCAATATATTTGACAAATTACCTTGTAGTTGGAACACCCAAGGAACCTTCTTCCTGGATTTTTCACAGTTATTGACGTTTGCATCACAACCCTCTGACCACATCTGCATCTTTCATCTCCATTGTACTGAGAGAAGTTGGTGGTGTAGCTACTAGAGCTGCTCATGGTGATATTGGGTTTGAGTGGGTTTTGGAATCCAGTGGGTTTTTGGGTTTATTGTGTTTGTGGTTTGAGAGTTTGGTTTCGAATTTGGATTTAGATGGGGAGATGGGGAGGGCAGTGGGGGGAGAGATAGAGATGACTGAGATGAGAGGGACGGTGGGTGAGAGAGAGATGACAGATTAGTAGAGATTAGAGAGAGCAGTAAAGATTACAGAGAGATTAGAGAGAGAGAGAGAGAGAGAGAGAGAGAGAGAGAGAGAGAGAGAGCAGTAGAGACCTGCTTTCGTGGGTGAGAGAGATGGTGGGTGAGAGAGAGATCAGAGAGATGAGAGAGAGGTGAGAAAGAGAGGACGGGATGTGTGAGAGAGAGAGAGAGAGAGAGAGTATGATTTGGGTTTTTGCTGTATGTGGTGTAAAACTGAGAGAGGTATAAATACCCAAAACTTTTTTCCCACCCAATAGCCAAGGGTATTTTTGGGTCCAATTCTATGTTTCTGTCCAATTTAACCTTTGAACTGAACATTTCTTAAGCAACACTGGACGGAATTTCACACAGGGGGTGAAGTTGTTGAGTTTTAATAGTTGATGGGGTGATGTTGTTGAGTTTTATAGTTGAAGGGGTGAAGTTGACAACGGTGATAGTTGAAGGGGTGTCCTTGCAAATAAGCCTCTTTTTTTTTGTGTTGAACAAGCCTTATTATCGAACAAAAAATAAGAACTTATTCAAGTTCTGGAACACAGCCTAAGTCTACACACTAGGAAACCAGCCCATGTCCCAACCCTAGACTGGGTCCCACGTCACTACACATGTTGTTTTGGGGCGTCGCTAAAAAAAAAAAATCCAAATTTTCCTCAAACCAGTCGGCGTACAACTACGAGAGAGAGAATAGAAGAAGAAGAGGAAGATAAGGAGGAGGGGGACACCACAGCCAACGCAAACCACCGCCGAAGAAACCAACGAAGAAGACGCCTCCACGATCGCCGACCACCACCACCACCAACGGACGCCGATGAGCTTCGAACCACAATCACTGATATCGATTTCGAACGCTCAAGAAGGTCTCGACCACCACCACCGTTGCCATACGCCAACGAAGGTATCTCTCTCTCTCACGCTGGTATCAATTGAACTAGGGTTCCAATTTCAATTCGTAAATACTGGGGATTTTTGCACAAAAAAATAGCGTTCCAATTTTACTGAAAGACTACCGCAACCCACCTACATTCTCACCTCACAATCAACAATCCGTGGGTACAGTGTAGCAAGAGCAAATTCTGCTTTGTTATTGTCGGGCTCGGAAACAATAGATTTAGTTCCGGTTTTGTAAGTAATAGTCACCTTTTCTTTGAGGAGTTGTATTTCAATATATCAGTAGAGGTTTTGTTGCTGCATTTTGGTAATTTTTTTTAGCTATTCCTGGTTCCACATCCTCTAGTTTGTAGGGACTATGTTCTTTCCATCCACGTATACTATTTGACCAACTGCCTAGTTATGGGAACTTTCTAAATAGGTTATTTGGTTCCATGTTGATCCTTACATGTCTGGTATAGTATTTTTGGTTCTCTCTTGCAACTCCTTAGTTGATTGATTATTCCCTATTAGTAAACTTTAGACAAACGAGTGGTGGTAACGGGACTTTTATTTGAGTCTGTTCGTGCTCTAGTACAAGCTGGTGAGCCCGTTATCCGATTAGCAGCTGGAGAACCTGATTTTGATACCCCAAGTGTAATGGCCGAGGTAATTCTTGACCACTATCTGTGTATTTTTTTTTTTTTGGGTTAAAACATTAGGTTATCTATTTCTTATGCCATTTTGTTGCTCTTTCTATATTTCGTGACCTTGTAAGATTAGGCTGGGATGAGTGCAATACGCGAAGGCTACACGAGGTACATTCCAAATGCGGGGACCCTAGAACTCCGCTCAGCAATTTGCAAAAAGTTGAAGGGTTAGTTGTTTTTCTATTTGTCAAATGCTTTCGTCCAACTTAAGTATTTTATATTCTTGGTAAGAGAGGGATTCTCATGGTTTATTTTTGTGGCAGAGGAGAATGGGGTTTCTTATACACCTGATCAAATTCACGTGAGTAATGGAGTGAAGTAGAGCATCCTTCAAGTAGTGTTAGTTGTTTGTTCACCCGGATATGAGGTTTAGTATAGTCCAAACTTCCAAAATTATCTCTATAATTTGTTGTTTGACTTTTGTGTGCTCTGTAACATGTAATTAGATTGGTTGTTCCATTTCGGTTACTGCATAATGGATGCCGTTTTTGCTTTGTATTCAACTCTAATTGCACGTTTATTATGCTCCCGATTGAGATGATGATTTCTTAGTTGACACTACCATTTCTACATCATTTAACTACCATCAGGAAAAAAATGCACCTTTTCTGATTGATGTGCTCATTTTACACGTTAAGATGTTTATATTTCTGACTCTCACTTTTTTGTGTTCTCTATCCAGCATGTTTTTTCTGAGGGGTCATCCCATGGTATGTATCTTTATTAGTAGAGGCCGGAATGAACCTGATCCAGACCTTCTTTCTTCATGCTTGCACATCTAAAAGATAGCGACTTTGTATGGTTTTCTTCAACCATGGACTTTGTGTCAATACGGAATCCGCGATGGGGATCTTCTAGATCATGCAGTCAGAAAAGACAGAATTGTGTTATGTATTGAGGTAATTTAGATCGCCAATAAGGACATAATCTAATTGTTTGCAAGTTGTGTTCTATTTTTCAAAATCTGCTTCTAGTAACTATAGCATGATCTTGTGTTGATCACTTGTTAATCTACTTTCATATTTTTAGAAGAATTCTACCAAGATCAAGAACAAGGAGTACCATGACACCACTTTGAATGGTGCTTTGCAAGAGGGAAGGAGAGCACAAAGCATTTTCACAACTCCAAAATCCAGTTCCGCTTGGTGTATGGAGCGTCCAGCCAAGAAAAGATGCTAGCTGCACTTAGGATTTTTCTTTTTCATTTTGCTTTTAACATAGCTTAGGGTAGACGATGATGATGATGTTCGGCTCATGGCCTTTGCTCCAATTTGACGATGTTTCATGGCTTGTTTAAAAAGAAACAAGTTTGTACTCCATTTTTGTTGCTGTATTGGTTTTAGAGTGGTACATTTTGAGATAATGAGTGGTACATTATGAAATTCAAATATCACTATGGTGTCAACTTCTTGAAACTTCTCTACATAGGTTCTCTTTGTTAGTTATTGTCCTGAAACTCTTAAGCTAAGGCCTTTTTTTTTTTTTTTTCCTTCAGAAGTTTTATTTACCTTGATCATTTTCGAAACAATGGGAATGTTGTTTTGCCATGAACTGCTGTATTGCCCTTTTTTCTGTTGCTATTGCTATTGACTGAGATGCTATGACGTCGTGCTAGACTAAAAACAAGGGAAACTTCTGTCGATTTTTTTAGAAAATACAGATATGGATACGACACAGTACATCTTTCAAGATACTATATGGATTTGGATACGATACAAATACGATCCAATATGTTTGACTAATATAAATTGCATTCATCCGATATAATCCAACACATTCCAACCTTGCAACATTCACATGTTCAACAAAGCAGTCGTAATGCTAATACTATTACAGATTCATCAATGTCATGACCAATTAAAATAACAATACATATTCATCATTTCCATGGAACAACCAAGTGAACTACACTCCATTATTATTGGGATCAAATTCCACATCACATTATTTTTCAAAAACTAGGATACGAGCCGTGTCCGACACAGAAACGGACACGACACAAGGACATTCTAGAAACTCAAATTCCACTAGTCCAGAAACTCCAAACTGAAACTCAATTTCAGCACGCTAGAAACTCAATTTTCAGCACCTACTCATGAAGTAATTGTTACCAATATTGAAAATCAAACTGGAATGCATACACAATTGTTACTAACATTGAATGTGACACCTTTTTCATTAAACAAAATGATAGAAACACCACATAATTTTCACTTCACCACAAAACATGAATGAGAGAATTACCATAAATTAGTTTCTAACAAAATACAAGAAACTCCCTATATCAATAAGCAAGTCTTCTACTATTCGCCGTTATCATTTGCATTCATCATTTCTGAAAAACTTTATTGTGCTCCTCCCCACCCTTGCCCTTGACTTTCCATAAAACTTGATTGTGCTCCTTCCCAACCTTGACATTGATCTCATCACTCTCTTTTTCTAAAGAATCACTCAATACATATTCGTCATCTTCATTGTGTCCACTCCATACCTCCACCTCATTAGTATCTATCTCATCTTGATTCGATGATCGAGGAGGCATTGTCGACGGAATGGGCTCCGGCGACATTAAAGATGTTGGTGATGGCAACGGAAACCTGCATGTTCAAGAATAAAAATATTATGACATGAGCTTATCTCGGCAAACCGCAATATCATTGCATGCCAAATATCAAATGTCAAAGCCACTATCCCAAAATTATGACATGAGCTTATCTCGACAAACCACAATATCAATCCAATGGGGTATATGCATATGAACAATCAATTCATATGTATGTATGGAGGAGGAAGAGAGGGTGGTGTTGGCAGGGTTAGGCAAAATGATGACTAAGAACCATGTAGCCCTCAACAAAATGGGATTTCCATTCTCAGGCAGTATAAAACACAAAGTAACAGCATAATTTGTGGTGCAAATCAGCTAGTTAATGAATGAATGGGATAAGAGATAAAAAATGTTACATGCATTCACATGTCTATATGCAATTATACATACCTAAGCATAGACATATGGAGATTTCCAAACAACATTGAAAAATGGAAAGGCATGAAAAAGCAACGATAGCTAGTAAATTGCTACTTATGTGCAGGATAGACAAGAATTGCAATTTCCTTCTACCAACTTCAACCTCCAAATTAAGTAAATCTCGAATATTAATAGATACCTACACGCATTCTCCCAATTACAGAACCAGTGGCAGTAGAAGCTGAAACTTTGATGCAATAATGCTTATACTTCTTAACTCTACAAGCACTAAGGACAATACCCAAGTGATTGGTTTTCTCTTAATACGAGCCCACTATCCTTACACATCAGCAAAGTATGAACTAGATAGAATCAGAAGCCAAACAAATCTTTTTAACTTTCTACACAAACAACACTCAAACAAATAAGCACTTGGCAAAAACAAAAAAACAAAAACCTTTTCAAGACTGTAAGACTTCTATCATATGCCAAAATACTTCAAAATATTGCTAATTTGCATATCAGTCAAAAACTACTTCTAGTTTAAAACCCAAATACAAAAAGTGAGAATAGGCTACAAAATAAAAACGAGATATCAACAAGCAAATTCCCAGGAGTCCCCAAATATGGTCATATTATTTGGTTCGACCAAAAATGTTGGGATTTTTTGAACTAGCTAGAATCGATTCAAATTGAAGGGCTCATCGACAACCCACAGATATCAACAGATATATAGATAAGAGAGAGAGAGAGAGAGAGAGAGAGAGAGAGAGAGAGACCTTGGCGGTGAATTTGACATCGATGGTGCGTTGGTTTTCGCAATGGGTCGATCACCGGTGGTGCTCATGGTCGTCGGAGTGGAGGTGACGCTGGTGGCCGCTGGTGGTGGTGGTGAGGATGATGGTCGACAGTGGTGGAGGTGAGGCTGATGGTCAGGCTTCTCCTCCTCTTCTATCTCCCTGTTCTGTTTTTGCGCGCGTGGGTTTCCTGGGTGGGCTGATTCAAAATTTCAGGACTTGTTTTTTTGACTTTGAGCTGATCTCAGCTATCCTGGGTTGGGGCATGAGCTGGTTTCCTGGTTTGTAGACTTATTGTGCAAGAAAATATGGGAAAGAATGAGAAAATCAATTTTCTCATAACTTATCGATGTCCATTGGAGCTGATTTTTTACAGGGTCCCATAAAATATTTTCCATTGGAGCTGATTTTTTATAGGACCCCATAAGATAAAATTGAAAAATTTATGGCTATTTTTTAGATTCTTGTGGAGCCCAAAATGGACCCAAACGAATTTCTCCTTGCGTCGTTCCTTGGAAATCTTTCTTGCGATTAGGATTTTAGAACTTTTATAGTGTTCAGTTGTCAGAAAAGTAGTGAAACCTATGTTTCAAGTTTTTCTGCAAAAATTACTTTCTTGCAAAAGTAATCCGGCCAAAAGCATAGGATTTTGTGTTACTGGAAAAGCTTTTCCATTATAGGGCCAAAATAATTGGCAGGTAAGGAAAAAAGTAAATGACACCAATACAAAAAAAAAAAAGAAGTGAATTAGGCTCTTAGAAAGTGTAACGCCCCGAAAATTCAGAGACATTAAAAATAATAATAAAAAGATTATTTCCATAAAAGAAATTCATAGATTTCCTACGTCACCATTTCAAAAGCATATGTCATTATATTACAGCCGTTTTGAATAAATCAAAATATTACAATTTCCCAAATAAATTTAGACAGCTGCTAAAATAGAGTAGACTTAAATTAATCAGAGCGACTATGCGCACGGAAACCAAGGTTTTCAGCTTCTTCCTCAATAGGATTGAACTCGATCGATTCATACAACATTTTTGTTCCGTCTTCGGTAGCGTTCGAGTTACCTGGGCAACATAGTACTGTGAGCGATGACGCTCAGTAGCCAAAACCAACCCAAACCCATAACTTAATAACAGTAGGAATATATTTGACATGCATTAAAATAACATAAAAAGAGAACAATCAACCTTTTTTTCATTACTATCCTTTAACTTAAGTGAAATCTCGGATCTTATCCACAGATCCGTTCCTACCCATAACCTCTGGCATGAGACACTGGTGTGGTCCGACTCCCCTTTTCCAGATCTGGATGAAAGATACCTAAGTTATGTACTCGGCTACCCCATCCACGACCATAAGCTTGGATAAAACTTTCTGGGTGCGCAGGTGAGCACACTCTGTCCCGGTTTGTGACACAAGTACAATACCACCCTTATTTCCCGTCCCAACATCCGAGAGCCGATCACTACCATGCCGTACCCAGAGTTTTGTAAATCAACACTTTCAACAAATCACCACCAATCAACCTCCAACAATTTTATCCCCGGATTCCTTGTTCGGAATCACAATCACAGCCTCTCACTTTATTCAATTTCCATTACTCCTCAATTCGCGTCTAAAGTGATAATTCATACATTGCAACCAACCCATGAACCTATTTGTCCGATCTATCAGTACAACAACATTTCACACAGTTCAACATTTTTCGTAACATGCTCACAGGCTAACAACAATTAAATTCGCGATAATAACAACTCATGCAATAAAGCTAAACACGTATTAATTTATCATACGTTCAATTTAATCATGCGATTCAATGATCCAACTAAATATACTAACATGCTAAAACTATTTAACCGTGCGATAACACTAATCATGCGATTAAAATAAATTAAGTTATTCCTTTTATTTTCTCTTTTCTTTTTCAAAACTAAAGTCTACGATTTACTCTTAATCACGTCGGGACTTATAATCTAAGCCTTTAATATTCAAGGGTTAGATTTATAAACTAATCTAACTTGAGGGACTAAACTGTAAATATTATGAGAATTTTTCGGGAAAAACAGTGGGCTTCGGCCGGCGGCGTCGGAATCGAAAACTAATTAACTTTGGGGCTTAATATTAACTTTTACTACTCAAGAGTTAGATTTTTGAGCTCATAAATCATGAGGGACTAAACTGTAATTACTACAACTAATTTTTCGACTAAGTTTTCCAGAGCTACTATTTCATTACGGAAAAACAGAGAATCTCAGCCGGGCTCGACCGGCGACGTCGGGTTTGATTATTATCATACCGAATCACGAAACAATCAATACGGAACATAATATATATTTAGGGAGGTGGGTTTTGACTACCTCTCGTCCGGCGAAACGGGTTTCAGAGAGATTCGGTGGCGGTTTGGAGCTTGGTGGATGGAGCTCGGCTGGTGGTGCGGTCCACGTGGGAGGTGGAGTTAGGTGAGGAGGTGTTACGGTGGTAGTGGTGGCCGTAGGAGGTGGTGGCTGCCGGCGGGAATGGTGATGGTGAGGAGCTCGATCGGCCCCTCTCTCTTTCTCTCTCTCTCTCTCTCTCTCTCTCTCTCTCTCTCTCTCTCTCTCTCTCTCTCGTGTGTGTGTTTTCTTGGAAAAACAAGAAGAAAATGGGGAAGGGGATAATATGAAGGGTTGGATATTTTTTTTTGCCAAAGGATATTAACCTATGGGTATTTATGTAGAGGAGGTGAAAGGGGTGGGTTGTCAGCCGAAAATAGGGAAAGAAGGGATGGTGAGGTGATAGCTTGTGTATGAAAGTGTGTATGTATATGTATAAAAAATAGGGAAAAGAAAAGAAAGTGGGGAGAGGTGTTGTTTGGCTCCTAGGAAAGAGTTAAAAAAAAGGGAGGGTGGGTCGGCTACTGGGAAAGAAACGGGAGGGAATTATTATCGCCGGGAAACGTGTCACGCGGCGTACAGTGGTCTGATTTTTGATTTTGAAAAATTACGAAATTAATATCGTAGCCTAAATAAAATATGTTGAGACTAATCACAGTCTCAGTTTACGAAATAAAATCTCGTTGATTAAAAAATAATTATTTATGCGGATACGAATACACCTAATTCAATTTAATCAGACTAATTAGCTAATTAAGTAGTCTAATGAAATAAAATATATTATTAACATAGAAAATAATTTTCGAAATTAATATCACAAAATTTTTATTTATTGAAAATTTTGGGATATTGCAGAAAGGCACTTTGAGATTTACGTGAGTAACAACAATTTCGACTACTATGGTGGTTTTTGAGATAATTGTAATGGAAAAAGATTAATAGTTTATTTATTTTGGAAGTATTTATTGATCTGGTCATCAGTCTTCTGAGTCTTCAATTTTGTTTTGTACTAACTTATTATCAATGCCGTAAAGACCCTGTATTTTTTTAATAAATAATAATTATTATCAAAACAAAAGTATTATTTTTGTTCGAAAAATTATTTATATCGTCACACCAAATTTATTCTATAATTGGTTGTGTGCGCGCGTGTCTGACGAGTAATTTTACTAGTATGTGCATGTGTTCTTTCGGAACAAACCCTCACCTTTTCCTTCAAAATATTTGGCTAAGGGAGGAGAGACCGAATGATCCCCTTTTTCCCTCCTTAAATTTCCCCTAGTGTAGAGTGTAGAGACCCGTTTTTCTTTTTTTTCTTTTATAGACGTACGGCCCGTCGAGATAGATGTTGTGAATATGATCGTTCTTGGGTCGATCGAAATCGAAGCTCTAGAAGTGCTCTACAACTTTTGTGAAGGAAGTTGATCCTAGAAACTATTTTAGGTAGGAGAAAAATCGTGATAAAAGAAGTGACAGTATACTGTCTGGAACTGGAAATCCGAGATTTTTACTGAACTTTCGATGTCGATATCTTTGTCATTTCTTGACCAATTGGGATGGTTCTTGGATCTAATTTGAAGATCTCGAAGTGCTCTACAACTTTCCTAAAGGGAGTTGGTTCTAAAAACTAATTTAAGCAGGAGGAAAATGAGGTTTTGTGAAGGGCAGTAGGTTGACTGGAAAACAGAAATGGTTTCGAGAGAGAAGTGAGAGCAAGAGAGTGAAGGTGTGAGAATGGCTTGAATGAGCATGCTATTTATAGGCCAAGGCTTGGCTTATTATCCAATGGATAAATTTTCCCCTAACAATTATTGTCCAATGGGTTTTGCTCCATAACTTGTCATTTTTATGCTTGAAAGCATGCCATGACTTGTCTTGTCCAAATCTTTAGGCTTAAGGCTAATGAACTAGGATATCATGAAGGGTTTTTAGTCTAGTCTTGTCCTAGAAAGGGGTTGCTTGAAAGAAAGAATAAAATCATTGGCTAGGTTGTACTTTGGAAGACTAGAAATGGGTTGTAAAGTGAGGTTTAGGCTTAAGGGCTATTAGGTAGCTTGTGTAAGTATCCAACACATGCACACTAGGTAAATCTAGGAAATTGTGGTCTAGGTTAGCAAGTCTTACAAGTCTAGGCTAGGGTTTGATTAGGCTAGAGTATAGCCTTCCATGTTTAGTCATTCTTAGGTCTAGGTTTGTAGTCAAATCCTAGGGTAATCAAAGGCTAGTTTGGAAGAAATCTAGGATGATTAGGGCTAGGATTCTATGCTTGAGAAAAACTAGAATGAGTTTGTCAAGTCAATTGGACTTAAGGCTAGAATAGGGCTAGAGAGGTAGCTTGTGCAAGTGTACAAACCTCAAAGCACACACATGCACTTTTCTCTCTCTCTCTCTCGGCCTCCCTCTCTCTCTCTCCATTCGGCCATCTCTCTCCCTCTGTCTCTCTCTCTCTCTCTCTTATACCAAGTATACTTATATACAAGTATATAAAAAAGAAAGTCTAGGAAGAATCAAGTACCAAGGGTTTTCAAGTGACTTGTCAATGGCTAATACTTTCCTAAAAAGCATACATGGGCTAGGAAAATCTAGGAAAGTAACATAAATAGGGTTAGGACTATTTAGTCTAGGGTGGCATGCATGACAAGGCTATGGTTGCTTCTTTTAGAAGCAAAATGATGGGATTTGGTTTTGACTTTGTCTAGTCAAATCTATGTACTTATTGGATCATGGAAATACTAACTTCTTTTACACAAGGGATAAAATTTTCCTTAACAATTATTGACCAATGGGTAAAGAGGTAATGATGAGAAAGAATGTCCTTTGGAAGGAATATCTCTTTGAAAGTGACCTATCATTGGAGATAAGGACAATGCACTTTCTAGGAAAATGACTAAACTAAGAAAGCATAATGATTCTTTTGAAATGACAATACCATATGGTTAAGACTTATTTCTTTTACCCAAAGGGCAAAAATTACCCTAATAACTATGGTCCAATGGGTAAAGGGAAAAGATACACTTGGAAGATGTAATGATGAAGAATAAAGTCTTGATTTGACTAGTCAATAAAGTGCAATGATTACTAGTCTAGGGTTGGAAGGGTTCACAAGGTTCAAAGGTGGGTGAAAAGGTTCACCTAGGAATTAAGAGGGTCCACATGGTTCATAAGGTTCATCAATGGCTAGGGAGATCTAACTAGACTTGGAATCCAATTGGTTTGGCTAATCAACTAGTTGGAATCTATTTTTATTTGCCAAGTAGGGTTTCTAGCCAAGAAATATAATTCAAAGATATTATTTACTCACTAGGAAAATTTACTTGTCTTGGAAAAGGACTAACTCGTCCGATGTTGAAAAGATATAATTTTAAAAGTCTCAAATCTAATTATGACGGATTATTAGAAATTAAAACGAAATTTTTAGAAGCACATCCAAGTAATTCAAATAAAATTCAAATATTTAACAAAATTTTTATTGACCAAAAATCAGGGTTGTAACAATAACGGTTGGCGATGACGATCGGCATAACTCTTTTGCCTATTTTGCGCGGTTAACAACCGTTGACGAATCACTTTGACTTGCCTAGTGGTTCTCCTTTGTGCCTCAAGAAGATGTTGACGAATCGCTCTCAAGCTCTCAGAAGTCTCTTGGATCAATTCTGGTCCAACCAAAGTAGCCTCGCCCAACTCAGTCCAACAACGGGTGATCGGCACGGTCTCCCATACAAAGCTTCATACGATGCCATCTCAATACTAGAGTGGTAACTATTGTTGTACGCAAATTTGACTAATGGTAGGTGATCCTCCCAATTACCTCGAAAATCCATGACACAAGCCCGGAGCATATATTCTAGAATTTGGATCGTTCTCTTGGATTGCCCATCCGTTTGAGGATGATACGCAGTACTGAACAAGAGGTTGGTACCAAGAACGGCTTGCAAACTTTGCCAAAAGCGCGTGGTAAATCTTGGATCTTGATCCGACACGATTGAAACGGGAATTCCATGAAGATGGGCAATCTCATGAATGTATAAACGACTAAGCGTATCTATCGAATCCGTAACTTGTATCGGTAAGAAATGCGCTGATTTCGTCAATCGATCAACTATCACCCAAACGGCATCATGTCCCCTTGGCGACCTCGGTAAATCGGTAACAAAATCCATGGTCACGTTCTCTCACTTCCATTCGGCCACTGGTAATGGTTGCAACTCCCCCACGGTCGTTGATGCTCGGCTTTTACTTGTTGGCACGTAAGGCATTTGGACACGAACACGACGACATCTCTCTTTATTCCTGGCCACCAAAATTGTCTACGCAAGTCATGGTACATTTTTCGTTCCCCCCGGATGCACGGCTAACGATGAATGGTGAAATTCCCTAAAGATTTCCTCCGGACACGAAATGGGTACAAACAATTTTTCTTGGTAGCGCAAGCCTTGATCGGCGTGAATCATCCACCCCTCTCAAGAATTCTCACTAAGAAATTTATCGCGATACTCCCTCGCTTCTTCGTCTTGTTGTTGAGCATCAATCACTTGAGTCGATAAGGTTGATCGAATGGTTAAGTTACAGAGGGTGACTCCTTCCGAGTTTCCTCAAAATGCAACGCATACGAGTCTAAGTCATTTATCGTCTTCCACTCATGGATAGCTAGATTTGCAAGTTGTGTCGATTTTCTACTTAATGCGTCCGCTACCACATTCGCCTTTCCAAGGTGATATTGCAGTTCAAAATCGTAATCTTCTAAGTGTTCCATCCATCGACGTTGTCGCAAGTTAAGCTCCTTTTGAGAAAACAAGTACTGTAGACTCTTGTGATTGGAAAAGACTTCGAACCTCTCACCGTAATGATAGTGACGCCAACTTTTTAACTCGAAGACGACGACTGCAAGTTCTAAGTCATGGGTAGGGTAGTGCCGCTCATGAGTTTTCAATTGCCGCGATCCATATGCTACTACACGCCCCAATTGCATCAACACGCACCCCAATCCCTCTTTTGAAGCGTCACAATACATGGAATAACCGACTCCCCATTCAGGCACAACTAAAACCAGCGCAGTAGTCAATCTTCTCTTCAATTCCTCCAAGACTTTCTCACACTCATCACTCCAAACGAAACGAGTCCCCTTACGTGTCAATTGAGTTAACGGAGCCGCTAGATGAGAAAAATCAAGCACGAAGCGATGATAGTATCCGGCCAAGCCCAAGAAACTACGAATCTCAAACACATTATTCAGTTGTTGCCAATTCATCATGGATTCTACCTTCCCCGGATCAACGAACACCCCATCCTTCGATACAACGTGACCCAAAACCTTAACCTCGGACAACCAAAATTCACACTTGCTAAGTTTGGCATACAAACGATGTTCTCTCAAGAGCACAAGAACGATGGAAAGGTGAGTTTGGTGTTCTTCCTCCGAAGGTGAGTAGATAAGGATATCGTCCATGAAAACAACTACGAAATGATCAAGATTGGCACGAAAGATACGGTTCATCAAATCCATGAAAGTTGCCGGTGCATTCGTCAAACCAAAGGGCATAACCACAAACTCGTAGTGGCCATAACGAGTGCAAAAAGCGGTTTTAGGAATGTCTTCCCTCCGAACTCTCGACTGGTGATAACCGGACCTCAGATCGATCTTAGAGAAACAAGTGGCGCCTCGAAGTTGGTCAAACAAATCGTCAATTCTAGGCATAGGGTACTTATTCTTAATGGTGACGCGGTTCAACTTATGATAATCGATACATAAATGTAGCGACCCATCCTTCTTTTGAGCAAACAATGCCGGTGCTCCCCACGGTGACGTACTCGGACGGATAAACCCCAAATTTTGCAATTGAATCTTCAATTCCCTCAACTCAGCGGGCGCAAAACGATAAGGATATACTGAAATAGGAGAGATGCCAGGAAGCAAATCGATAGTGAACTCAATTTCTCTCTTGGGTGGTAAACCGGGAACTCCTTTGGAAACACATCCGGAAAATCACAAACAACTAGGGGCAACTCTCCACGTGCGGACACATCTTCATCTAAGGTTAAAGCTCGCTAGTAAAGCATATATCGATTCACGCTCCCAAGACTCACACAGATATGGTTCTATCGGTTCCCGACGCTCCTCGAAGAACTCGAAACAAGAACCCCTAGGCGGACAAATACGGACCCGACGCTTGAAGCAATCTATAGTAGCATGGAACATCGACAACCAATCCATCCCCAATATAAGGTCGAACCCCGACATATTCAACACGATAAAGTCAAAAGTAAAACGACGATCTTGTATAATGAGCTCACAATCCCGGCAAATGCGATCTAACGGCGACCTACCTCCTATAGGTGTGTCAACAAACAACGGAGGACTGATACTCTCGATTTCCAATTCCAAAGCACAAGCAAAAGATGCAGCAATAAATGAATGTGAAGCTCCAGAATTAAATAGTACTTTAGCAAAGGAGTTAAACAAGAGAAATGTACCGCTCACAACCGAAGTCTCTGGGGCCTGAGAAGTAATAAGAGGTGGTGAAGGCAGAATAGTAGAGGTAAGAGCAAATGCCCTCCCCTGAGTTGTCTGACTTTGAATGTATCCACCCCGATGACCAGAGCCCTGAGTAGGTGTAGACGAACTAGCTCCTCTCTCAACCTCAGATCCCTGAGCTGAAGTGGTCTGATGGAAGTGAGGCTGCTGCTGTCTCTGAGTGCCCTGAAACGACTGCCGACCAGAACCCTATCCACCCCTAGGCTGCTGTACTGAGCCCGACTCACTACTTGCCCCTTCTCCAAGTGGGCAGTTTCTTGCAAAATGACCGGTCTTCCCGCAAGTAAAGCACATCCCCAAAAGTCGTAGACATTGGGCGCGAATGTGCCCTGCTTGACCACACTCATGACAAATGATCGGCATTGAAAACTCCCCGAGTTCCAAACGAAGAAGGCGAAGGCTTAAAATTTGACGGACCCTGCGAAGTTGACATTTGATCTCATTGTCTCTTCCTCCCTTGACATCCAAAACTTCCCGAAGAAGAGCTCATACCTCCCACTGGTTGTCTTGGTTCCCAAACCTTGGTACTTTTAGGTGCCTCCTTAGGTTTCTCAATGCTCCTCGCACACTCAACAACTTCAGAAAACCTCCCTTTGTGTTGTGCCACAACAAACTTCTTCACGGTATCGTGCAACCCTTTCTCGAATTGTCTACCTTTCCTCTCTTCGATAGCCACTAACTTCGGCGCAAAACAAGACAAGGATTGAAACTTTAAAGCGTACTCTGACACCATCATATTCCCTTGCTCTAGCTTCTCAAACTCATCCCTCAATTGGTCATGACTCGTTTCTAGAAAATATTGCTCTTCGAAAAGCACTTCGAATTCGGCCCAAGTTATATTCTCGACGTTTGGCTCATTTGCTTGAGCTGCGGTCCTCGCCACTCTCTTCGCATCCTTTCTCGCTTCCAACACAGACTCCCACCATTCATTCGCTTCCCCGGTAAGCTGAACGGCTACGATATTAACTCGCAAGTCATCCTCCGTAATCTGAAGAGCCCTGAAGAGTTTTCGGATTTGGGCTAGCCAATGATCGGCCACAAGAGGGTCACTACTCGACCCATCGAAAGTTGGTGGGTTTCCATGACTAAACTCCCTCATAGCTATCATCGCGCGACTATCATTACTTTGTTTAGGAGTTGGGTTCAGAAGATTTGCAGCCATAAGAGCCGCAACGAAATCCCTAGCAAACGGATTCTGAATGACTGGCGTTTCCTCTCCTTGACCGTGTCTGGCCCCTTCCCCCGGATTCCTATTCGAATTCTCCCCATGATGGCTAACCTCATCCTCAACCAGCGCCCTTCGGCTACGACCACGGCCTCGGCCATGGCCACGACCACCCCGACTTTCGGCCTTACCTGCTCTAGCTCGAGTTCTTGGAGGCATCTTACTACAAGTTATAAGAAAAGAAGGGTTCATCAATAACAACATTATTTTATGAGGTCGAGGCCCCCAACGATCCCAACACGGGTGAAATGACTCTACACAACTCTACTATAATGAAATACAATGCCATGTAAATCAGGTAATGTCAATGCACACAAGCACACATGTGATATGCAAAAAGGCCTGACTTTTGAACCCATGAGCCTAGAAGTCTCCCCACGGTCTCAAAGTTTTCAAATCTAGATGCTCCGATACCAATTTGTCACGCCCTCGATTTTCAACATATTTAAGTAATACATTTTAAATAAAGAGCCTCGCATATTATACATATTACCCAAAAGAGTTTCCACCTGTCTCAAATTATAGATCAAATCCCCACAATTAAAGATTTACAGCTTTGGCACTTTGGCCCCAAATCAACATGAATACAAGTACGAACCTATTTAAAGTATTACAAACTTTATAGTCAAAAGGAATTTGAGAATAATTAGTTACAATTACATCTCTGTCAAATTAAGGTTAATACAAAGATGCTAAGTAACTATGTGAGGTTAACTTCCAAAAAAAGTCTTTCATTCCCAAGCACACATAGCATGCAAGCTATTGTCCAGCATTTAGTCTTGAAAAGAAAGATTAGGTTGAGCTACACTAGCCCAGTAGGAAAACCTTTACCAGTTCTATATGTAAACATGATGAAATGTGCAGGTGAAACGAAGGCAAGAAGTATAGCTCGAACAATGGAAACAAGCGGTTACCCTAACGACACGGTGATCCCTAACGACACTGGTCACCGTATTACCACCCCTTGCATTACAGGACCGTCTAAGTCTTCGTATTACCACCCCTTGCGTTACGAGACTTCCTAAATCGACTCTCGACACACAATAGCCATTTCCCCACTCGATTCACGAGGCAAGACCACATTCATACATGAGATATGTTTCAACATGCCAACTATATCACAAAACATGCCACAAATGTTCATAAGTAATCCATCAATCACAAATTGGATTTTATTGACACTTAAACCAAGTAAACTATTGTTCAATCCTTACTAATGGAAGGCCAATGGGTCAAGAATAGCATCCACTAATCATAGGAAGTCAAAACGATGGAACGAGGATCTTAGGGGTAGCCAATGGATGTTAGGAGGCCAACACACCCTCAACTTCAAGACCTTCGAATCAATACCAAGTTTGGACAAATCGGACGTCGGTGTTTGGGGGTGAATTAGTTCAATCAAAGGAAAAAGATTGTGTGCGGGCGTGCCAGAAAAGAACCAACTTCACGAATGAAATTATTCTTTTCAACGTGATTTGAAATAACTAATTTATATCAGGCAACTGTGTTATCTGTTCAATTACCTCAACTAAGAGGATTTTTCCTTAAAATGTCAAACCAAGACTAAGGATTGGCTTCAGATCAAAAAAGATGATTGAACACAAACGAACCTGAATCTAATCAAAGGTAAGTTTGTATACAAACACTCTTAAGACCTTACTAAAACCAACGAAACAAATATAAGCACGCTGAATTTAATCAAAGAGCACTTATAACCAATCGAGACGATCGAACACAAACAAACCTGAATTAAATCGAAGGCAAATTTGTGCACAAATACTCTTGGATTTTTCTAAGACTAAGCAGAAATATAAGCACACTGAATTTAATCAAAGAGGGCTTATAAACGATTAATCTTTGGTAAGAGAAAGACTGGAAGAAATAAGAAACTTGAATTTAATCGAAAGTAGTCTTACATGCAAACAAGCCTTCAACTTACAAAGTAAACTAACTAAGTCCTAAACTAAGATAAATCCCTGAGCAATCATATTGAGTATGAGTTGTCAGTGGATGAGATTTTGTCGGGGGTTTTTCCTTCATCTTCTTCTCTTATTTATAGACGCCGAGCCTGCTTTCGAATTCCACGTCTTCAATTAATAGCCACGTTCTACTTCGAACTGCCCATGATTCCTTGAAAAATGGTTGAGTGGAGCCTTCGAACGGTTACTTGGATCTGCTTCCTCAAAATTCTTCTCTTTCCACGTTTGCTAATGCCGATCATGGCTGTTTTCCTTGGTTGTGGGCTTCCTGTTTTTGTGCAACGTGGGTAATTGCAGCACGCCTGGCTTTGTAAATGATTCCCTGCTTAACTTCCCATGAGTCGAGTGATTAATCATCATTGGATGAGTTTTAATAAGTAATCAACGGTTAAACTCAATTACCATTAAATTACCCATAATTGAGGCCCAAACGCCGCCGTTTCCCATCAAAACGATACCGTTTAGTGCTAAAATAATATCGCCATTAGCCCTATGATTCCATGTATCTCGGGCCACAATGGGATATGTTCTGATAGGCCAAAGCATTGTTTGATGCCACGTGTAATTTTCTCATTGGGTGGCATATTTTAGGATGTAAACACACCCCCCGCATTAACATCTTATTTAAGGTAATTAAATAAGTGTTAATGGGGCATGCATCTGCCCACGTCTCCTAAGAACACGGATGCATGGAGTCATGGGAAGAGTCTGCTTTCATGCACGTCCCTTGAGCTTCTCGAAGAAAGCTGCATTAATTCTTCCATAAATAGTGATCAGAGTTAGGGTTTAATGAATCACAAAACCCCTTAACCCTCTTCGAAGCATAATCTATTTTTGTTTAAAAGACCTTCCAGTCATGGACTCTCTCCTAGAAATCAATCTCGTTCTTGATACCCTTGATCAACAGTCCCTTTCGTCTCACACATCTCCTCCAAACTCTCCTCAATTGTTGGCAGGAAAGATTCTTTCTGACCGAACCTTCTGTACTCCTGTCCCTTTGCCTACGGGTTGGGAATCTGCCCTGACCCGTTCGAACTCGACCAATGGCTCCAACTGGGGTGCCTGGGAGGACAAACCTATCCATACCCGTCAGGATACTATTCTGGTCAAGTTCGACCAGCCTGACCCGACTCCTAACAGGTTTCACCACTTTCGAACCCTGTTCGCAAGTCAATTCTTGCCCCTGACTAGTAATGACACCATTCACATGGGCATGATAGAATCCATCTACTCCTCTCTCAAGTACGCTCCCTACTTGAAACAACAGGAAAACTACCTTGGGCCAGCCCCCTATTGTGACTTCAAACGCATGGCCCAATCTCAGAGAGCCTTCTGGCTTAACGAGGTGAAAACCCCTCACTTTCCTGACGGCTTCGAAGAGTCAACCAAATTGGCTCCCCTTCCAGAAGAAACTGATTGGTTTAATGAGGTATCCAACCTTGCCATCAACCCTCCTCATTTCCAATGGTGTTATGGCTTTTCCATTTATCCATCTGATAAAGGCAAAGCCCTTCAACTCCTTGCTGCTTTCTCCTTCCTGGATATCTCTATCCTGGAAGAACAAGTCCCATTGACCAATTTTAAATGGGCTTGTGAAACAATCCTCATGTGCACTATCCCCTCCACGGTATCCTATCAGGTCCACTGCTTCTTGGACTTCCTGCCAGTGATCAGAGCATGGCTCGAAGCAAATGCAGCAGCCTACTGCTTTGACCAAGATCTGCAGGACTATGCTTTGGTCAAAGATAGGATTGAGAAGCTTAACAACCAGATCCAAAGCTTCCAATCTGAGTCCTTCGAAGTGGTGCCCGCCCATGCTGACAAGAAGCTTAGAAGGTGCTTCAAACGAAGACAAATGCCCTGCCAAAGAAGCTAAGCTTCAAAAGAAAGCCAAGGCTCTGGTGCTTAGTTTTAGGCCACTTCTGGAGAAGAAACTGGAATCTGATGCCAAGGAAGACATGAGGAAGATGGAGCTGAAGTTTCTCCAATTTGCTTGGAACAAGTTCCACAGCCTTGTCACTTGGTCCTTCCCACACTATTTTGAGAACAAGAAGGCTGCTGCTTAGCACCCAGGCACTTCGAAGGCCTAATTTGCTCTCGATCAACTGCCAGTAAGAATTAGTACTTTCCTTTTGTTGTTTTTCTCTTTTCCCTCTATTGTAATTATGCAAATTTCATTCATGTAATCCTGGCAAATTAAATGAAATTTCTTTTCGTAACAATGTGTACCTGATTTTTAGTTATTTCTAACTCTGGGTAATAATGAACCCAAAACCAGCCATCCCCTGACTTGGGCTTACTAAAAGCTTGGGCCCAACTGTGGGGGTATAAAAGCAAAAACCATTCAAACTGACCCCCTACGCCTAAAATACTCAAGCTTTTCCGAACTGAACCTTCTCTCTTTCTCGCTTCTCTGCGAAACCGTCGAACCAGACCGAATCAATGGCCTCATCTAGTCGACCCGTCGTCGTAGAACATCCAACCCCTTCGCTTGCTCTCGAAGGTTCGTTGAACAGAAAGATCAGAAACCAACTGGAAATTCCTGCTTCGACAATCGAGTTTTCATCCCAAACCCTAAAGAAGAAGGTACATTTATTTTGGGCCCTCAATTCGTAGGGGAAATTCCTGCTTTCCTCTCCCTCTACTATCCTCGATTAGGGGATGCCGATATCAAAGCCTGTTCCCCCCTGAACTGGCAAAATCTTCCAAAGAGATCATTTCCTTGCTGGCCAACCCTAGATCAAGATTGGAAAATTTGGACTACTCGAATGCTGGCCGCAAAATCAGATGATCTGGAAAGAGTAGGCTTGAAGAACATCATTGTTCTTCTTCGAAGGGGGATTCCCCAGAATCCACCTTTAATTCAAGCTGCCCTAGCCTTTTGGGACTCCTCTTTCAATTTCTTTAGATTTAACTGTGGTATGATGGCGCCCACAGTGTTAGATGTGTCTCAAATGTTGGGACTCCATCCTTATGGCTCTCAATTCGACCCTGCTAAGGAACACAACCCTCCTGAGGGTTTCACCCGCTTGATCGCTTCCAATGGGGCCTTTTCCCAATTCTACTCCAGAGAAGGGAAACTGAGAGGAGAGGTGTCTGAGACAGAGTACTTCTCCTATATACTTTACACCCTCTGCAAACACATCCTGTGTCACTTTGGGAAAAGAGTGATGAGCGAGTTCATCCCATTGGCCTCAGCGCTATCCAAGGGTGAGGAGTTCGATTCGCCTCCTACTTTCTTGGCCATGTGTATAAGGTTGGCTCTAATTTCCGCCAAAAAGGTCCAAACTACTCCCAAGGGGGCCTTCAATGGTTCATACAGCTCTGGCTCCATGCTTATTTCCCTGAGTTAGGTCCGTTCAAGGCACCTATGACGACTGCTGATGTCCCAGAAGCGCCCAATGTCCATGGAGACAACTACGTTCGGCCAGAGACCAATGACACCCATACCTTGGTGTATTACCTCTGCTTCTTTTCTGGCCTCACCTCAGACAGGGAATGGTATAATCCATTTCGAGCTCCAATTGGACCATCATGGTTATTCAACATCTTGACAGATAAACAAGGCAAATCCTCTCAAGCCCTACAAGCATGGAGTAACATACTTACAGGTAGAGAGATCTTTATCTCCTCATCGAACCCTTCTAAGTCTGTGGCCCATGCAGAGGTATACTGCCCTGCACAATTCGCTAGACAACTTGGTTTGGTCCAGGGCATACCTATCCCTTATTGTGGTTTTCTTAACATTTCCATGTCTGAGCGCTCAAGCATCTCCACTGAGCATTTCAAAACATGGTTCACCAAATCCAGGGATCTGATAAGACGAGCAACTGTTCAGAGCTTTCAAGAACCAGAGGTGCACACCACCCCTGAATTCGACAACTGGTGGCACACCAATTGCTCCTTCCTTATGGGACGCCCCCCTTTCAAGAAATTCCTTGAGCACATCAATTTTGCCAAGTCTGAGTTTGGACACAAGAATGATGATGACTCGTCCTCCATTTCCTCGGATGGTGGGTTTGGGATAGCTGGAGGCATCGAAGACACCTCTGGAGGTGAAGTTGACCAACCGGCAGTCCCCCTCGAAGCTTCTCCAATAACGATGATTATCCCTTCTCCTCTCCCAAGGAGACAATCCTCAAGAATACCCCAAAAAAGAGGTAACTCTCTTTGCTGCCTTTACTTCTGCTTTTAAGAAACAAACACTTCTAATGGAGATCAACTCATGAAGGTACTTCCTCCCCTCCTCCAATGGTTTCGAAGAGGGGCAAAATGACTTCTCAGCCTGTCATTCCTTCCAAGCACTATCTTGACTCTTCGAGCACACCATCAGGTTGCCTCTTCTCAACAATTTGTCTTTTATTTCTATAAGTCTTTTGCTCACAAAAACAATGTATCGTATCCTCCCTGTTCTGTAGCTTCACAAAGGACCAGGGCCGGCAAACGGCCCGAGCCTTCACCTTCCCCGAATGATGAAGAAGCTGAGGATGATACGGAGAGTTTAGTACCTAGAGGTACAATCCGTTCTTTCCGTAAAAATCTTCCAAGAAGGCTTTTATTGACCTAACCTGTAATCCTTTCAGGTCGAAGAAAAGATGCGTCGAAAGACCTTGTATACGAAAGAAAGGAAAAAACTGTTAAGAAGAGTAAGACATTGGTCGAGCTTACTCTTCCCGATCAGGTATACTTTCATGCGTTTACTGTATATCTTAATTTTGTATGGGTAGGATAATTAACATTCCTCACAGCTACAAGGGTCTTCCTCCGAATTGTCTATCATTCCTCACCAAGAGTCTCCTGACAACATGCCTGCTCAAGAGCCCAGCACTCATCAAGACTCCATCGAAGTGAGTTTTGACATAACAACTCTGCTATTATCCCTTGCTGAGTCCATACCCCATAATCCTTTCCAGGTAAGAATGGACTTACTAATGTAATCATACATTGAAGGTTACATTAAGCCTAATGCTGATATTGGAATCCTATAGGAGTTTCCGATTTCCGTTACACTACCTAGGCCTAGGAGTGATATGGCCAGCCAGTTGAATGTTGCTGAGCCATTAGGAGTTCGAGATCCCTTGCCATATCCCTTACAAGTTTTGGAACAAGGTTCTTCCTTACCTCCCTCTACTCCTGCTTTGCCAATCTGTTTCGAGGAACAAGGCCCTAATACTCCAACGACTTCGAAGGATCAGGTAGTTCTTCAATCTAGACACCCCTTTGAGTGTCTCAGCTGCTCGATTTATTTATCCCTTTTCCTATTGTGACTCAGGTGGATAATACTACTGTTGACATGGAAGAGACTGCCCATTTGGAACTCAGTTCATCACTGTCTTCTGATGAACAATTCTTCCCTTCGAGGGACCTTCCAATAGTAGCTTTTGACATCCCCTTTTTCAAATACCAATTGGGATTATTCTGTGACAGCATTGCTGACCCTACTCCCCTCATTTCTTCTAACCCATTGGAAAGCCTTAAGCAACTTCTGAATCCGTCCACACTTCCTAATCCTCCAACCTTCAGAATTAAACATGTTCCCACGGGAGATGGGGTTCGAATGTTAAAGCACTACTTAAAAGCTCTACACAACCTAGAACTCCCTACTCTCCTCGGACATGGCTTAATTCACCATTTTGAAGTGTGCTACCAAGCTTTGTTTCTTTCGAATGAACTCCCTTCGTCCATCAGACCCATTCTTCAAGAAAACCTCAATTACCTTCGTAAATTGGTTGCACACAACCAATTATTATCTGAAGGTTTTAAAGACACTACTGCAAATGTGGAAAAATTGGAAGCTACAGCCTCTAAGATTGCCTCTCAGCTTTCACTACATCAGGCTCGAAAAGACAAGCTTGCAGAACTTAACAAGAGAAAGGCATGGCTAGAAGCAGAACTGCAAAGGGTCACAGACGAGCTCCACGAGACTGTTGCTGAATCCCAATCACTAGAAAGTGAAACTTCGAAGAGTGCACAGACATTGCCACAGCTCATTCCCTCGCTTCGAGTCGAGCAACAGAAAATAGTTGTACAAGCCTCACTATTAGACACTAATGTGCATTCCCTTCGAGGTTTAATGTCTAGCATGGGTCTTGTGATTACTCCATATTTGTAATACATTTTTTTGCGTAATTATTCCCATACAGTAACTCTCCAACCTTCACTGGATAATTATCAATGCATCAATAGATAAGTATCACAATGCATTAACTCGGGATAACTTGATTAGACTTCTTATCTACCTCCCCTGAGATCATTAAATGATCAACTCCCCCTTTTACCATTATAAATAGGGGCTACTAGGCAGGGGAACTCACAAGCCTTCTCAATTTCTGATGTCTTTCCTCTCGATCCCCAAAATTTCTCCAGCCTGATTTATTTGGTCGAGATCTCACCGCTTCAACCCCAAGAGTGGAAACCATGATACGCCCACCAGATCTGGTGAAATATGGCTTCGAAATATAGCCACATCAGTTCTCATGACGCCTCTCTCTTGGGCTATGGCTCCTAGGTATAGACACATCAGCTCTCATGACGTTTTCTCGTCGAGCTATGACTTCGAAGACCAAAGAATCGAACGAGACGGTCTCGGAGCATGTCTACCTACCGATGGAGCTTTGGGTCAAGTTTTTGTATCTCAGCTTGTGGAGACCCACTCTGGGACTGGGATACTTCTATGCTTAATTAGGGTTTTGTTTTCCATCTCTTAGGTGGACACAATGAATGTAATTTTCCTCATGAACGTAACGATCAGAGAAAATTCTTATTATTGTAACCCTGTTCTAGTTTTCATGGCATGCCGATTGGGCTATTCATGCATTTATTTATTTTATTGGTCTCGAAGTCTGTATGTTCTAAGACCAAATGCTATCAACTGAATTTATGATTGGTTGTGACAAACAGAAATCTTCCTAAAAAGTACTCTCTCTGCTGTCATATTTATTTTGGTGCACCGATTGGCATTCCAATCACAAACTCACCATTTTGAACAGGGAAGCTCCTCTTACGTTATGGGTTACACTTAGTGACTAGCCCTAAGAATCCGAACGATACTTCGAGACATCATAACGTTGGATTTCGTGTACGATTCGCCCTTAGCAGATCCCCAACAGTCTCCTCGTTGGCTGTATACCTCATTATTACGACTGTTGGCGGCTACTTCCCTTAAGCGTTTCGTTCTTCGAGGGCTTTACACCTGCCCCTAATTTAATACCCGTAATAATTATAGGGGATTGCACCGATGCTTTTGGGGGTATAAATAAACAATCGAAGCTGTCCATTCTCATCCCTTCCTATTTCTTTATTCCCACACCAGTGCTACTTTGAATTCTCCATGGCCTCAAATCCACAAGTCCCTCAGCCCGCTGAAATCATGGAGGAGCTTGCCAAGATGGCGGGACTCATAGAAGAGCTCAAGATGGAGCAACAAACCGAGCTTCGAGCTCTTCGAAGTGAGATCTGCCAGCTTCGGGCTCAGTTGGTGGACGTGGAGACATCTTCACGTCTTTGCTTGGCCCAGACCTGGGACGATCTTACCAATGTCCTGCTGGCTCATGAGGCCAACAGTCCTCCGGAGGGTGGGTCCTCATAAGGACTCACCTTTGGGACTATGAGGGTGCCAAAACCCTCATTCTGGTTTCAGGGCCGTGGACTGGCCGTTTTTTCTTCTTTTCCTTTTTTATTTCAGATCCGCTTGGGTCTGTTTTTTTTTTCTTTTAAACCCCCTAGGGTTTTCTCTTGTATTCGCACCTATTTGGGTGCCACTATAAATAAATAACAGCTTTTGCCATCAGAATGTTGTGACGTACTCTACTTAGCTACTCACGAACACCTTGAAGCAACCGAGGGTCAAGGTTCAATGGGTGATCGAATAAATGCCCATGATCGAAGCTCTTGCCTCCTTACCACCTTCCCTTCTATCGTGATTACATCAAGACAAGCCTTTGGAGAGAAATACCCCCCGAGCTAGGCTCACCTCTTCGAAGACAGCTGTCTTCTATGGAACGACTCCCATATGGAAGGGATATAGGGCTTTAAGTGCCTTCCATTTATTTTTCTTCGATGGACGTAGCCATTTAAATTCCTTAAATGATAAGCTCCGCCCTTTAGGACCCTGTGAATTTGGAAAGGTCCTTCCCAAGTTGGAGCCCATTTTCCTAATCCATCTGTTCTAACTCTTCGATCTCTAATGGGTAGAATGACTTTCCACACAAGGTCACCCTCATCGAAGCTTTGAAGAGCTACTCTTTTGTTGTAGCTTCTGGCCACTCTGGCATTTTGTAGCATGATTTGATTTAAAGCCTTTACTCTCGCTTCATCAATATCCTCAAGTTCCATATTCATGGCCTGATGATATGATTGGGTGTCCAAATCATTTTGGGATGCTACCCTCTGAGACCTCACAGTGATCTCCATGGGTAAAATGGCATCGTGCCCATAGGTCAAAGCAAATGGAGTAGTACCAGTACTAGTCCTTTTTGTATTTCTATAAGCCCACAATGTGTCCAATAACAACTCGTGCCAAGTCTCAGGGTTGTTACCCACCATTCTTTGAATTCCCCTCTTGATAATCTTGTTGGTTGATTCCGCTTGGCCATTTGATTGGGCGTAATAAGTGCTGGTGTATATTAAAGAAATTCCATGGTTATTAGTAAAAGCTTTAACCAACTTTCCTTCGAATATTGAACCGTTATCCACCGTTATGGTTTGAGGGTTTCCAAATCTATAAATGATCCCTTTCATGAAATCAATAACATGAGTTTGCTTGACTTCCTCGTAAGCCTGAGCTTCTACCCACTTAGTGAAATAATCAGTTGCTACTAAAATGAACTTGTGATTTTCCGACGAGGGGGGATGAATCATTCCAATCATGTCCATAGCCCATCCTCTAAAAGGCCATGGTTTTATGACATATTGTAAGTCTGTAACTGGCAAATGTTTAAGTGGCCCTATCCGCTGACATGCTTGGCACCCTTTGGCGTAGTCAATGCAATCTTTGAGGATAGTGGGCCAATAATACCCATATCTTCTTATCAACCACCTCATTTTTATGCCAGCTTGATGCGCTCCACAAATGCCTTCATGGACTTCAGCCATTAATTTAAAAGCATTTACCTTGTTCAGGCATTTCAAGAGGAGACCATCCATCCCTCTTTTAAACAACTCATTGTTGTACATAATGTAGTTTATGGCCTTCAGCCTAGTTGCTTTGTCTGTCCTAGCATCTGGTTTGGTTAAGTAATCGATGAGCACCTGCCTCCAATCCTCGTTCTGATTGGGAGGGAGATTCACCTCTAACACTTCGAAATCAGTCAACCTACTGCTCAACATAGGTAAAGATTTCCTCAGAGTTAGCTGACAGAATTCTTTTTCATTTTCTGCCACAACTTTATATCCTGATGCCCTTTGAGCCACCTCATCAGCTTCTTCATTGAAGAATCTAGGGACATAAGTTAAAGTGATCATAAAAAATCGATCCATTAATACTTTAGCACGTTGGTAATGAAGTGCTAAAGCTGGGCTGGTACATCGAAATTGTCCATTCAGCTGATTGATTACTAACTGAGAATCTCCAAAGACCTCAGCAGCACTTACCTTTAATCTGAGTAAGATCTCTAATCCTATGATTAAAGCTTCGTATTCTGCTTGATTATTTGAACACTGTCCCTCATTGAGTCGAAATCCATATTTGGTTTTCAAACCTTAAGGGGACTCTAAAATTATGCCTACTCCAGCCATTTGGGCAGTCTTCGATCCGTCAAACCATAGCTTCCATGGTTTGATATCAATCAGACTTGCTTCTAGTGCTTCAGGCACTTTGATTCCGTTAGGGTGGTTAGCCAAAAAGTTGGCCAATGCTTGTCCCTTTACTGATTTATGAGGTATATACTCGAGACAAAACTCAATTAAAGATACTATCCATTTCCCAATCTTCCCACTAAGCACCGGATTCGAAAGCATGTGCTTAATTATATCAGTTTGAGAAATAACATAAGTTACTCTAGGCAACATATAATGCCTGAGCTTCTTGGAAGCATAAAATAAAGCTAAATATAGTTTTTCTACTGCAGCATATCTACATTCACAGGAATTCAAAAACCTACTAAGATAATAGATTGCTCGCTCTTTGCCATCCTCATCGTCTTGTGCTAACAATGCTCCTATTGAGTCGTGAGTTGCTGCCAGGTACAGCTTCACTGGTTTCCCTTCAATAGGGGGCATCAACACTGGTGGGTTGGCTAAATACTGCTTGATGGCTTCGAAGGCATCATTATGCTCTCTAGACCACTTGAACTCCTCTCCCTCCTTCAACTTCAACAAAGGAGAGAAAATTTTAGTTTTTCCTGCAGTATTGGATATAAATCTATGAAGGAAATTTAATTGACCAAGAAACCTTTGCAATTCCTTCTTGTTCGAAGGGGGCTTGGCCTCAATAATGGCCTTTGCTTTGTTCTTATCAACCTGTATTCCCCTTTTGTGAACTAAGTAACCCAGAAATTTACCAGCTGATACTCCAAAAGCACATTTTTCTGGGTTTAACTTCAGTTGGTACAGTTTCAGTTGTTGAAATGTTCTTCCTAGATGTTGCAAATGATCATCATCAGAATCTGACTTCACAATGATATCATCTATGTAACATTCCAGAAAACCTCCTACCAAATCATGGAAAATGGTATTCATAGCCCTTTGGTAGGTGGCACCAGCATTCTTTAACCCAAATGGCATCTTGACCCATTCAAAAATGCCAATATTACCAGGGCAAACAAATGCTGTTTTGTGCACATCCTCTTCTGCTATGCGGATTTGGTTATATCCTGAGTGCCCATCTAGGATGGACAATATCTTGTGTCCAGCTGAACCGTCCACAAGCATGTCCACATTAGGCATAGGATATTCATCCTTGGGAGTGGCAGTATTTAGATTTCGAAAATCAATACAGATCCTAATACTCCCATTCTTTTTAGGAACTGGAACTACGTTAGACAACCATTCGACATACCTGGCTGTCCTGATGAATCCAGCATCTAGAAGTCTCTGAATTTCTTTTTTGACTCCTGCAATAGTTTCTGGACTCATCTTCCTGGTTGGCTGCTTCACAGGTTTAAATTGTGGCTTGATAGGCAACCTATGCTCCACCAATTTCCTGTCCAATCCAGGTAGTTCCTTATAACTCCATGCAAAACATTCTTTATTTGCTTTCAGCAGTGCTATTAACTTAGCCCTCATCCCTGATTCGAGCTATTTGTTGATAAACACCGGGTTGGGATTTCCCTCATCTCCCAACTTTACTTCCTCCAGAAGATCTTGGGCTTCGAACTGTTCTTGAGACGTTGGACTGTCTTCCTCTTTGTGAGACTTGTGATCCTGCAGGACGTCTTCCCACATGTTGTCCTCCTGTATCTTCTGCTCAATCCCCAAAGCAACATATCTTATTAAAGCCAATGAGTTGGCCTCTTCTTCCACCTCTCTCTTGGATTTACATCCAAGCAGCATCATCTTTTGGGGTGTCTGATTCATAATCAACAGCTTGCTTCAGCTTGGATTTTAGCTCTGCCAATTCTCCCAATTCCATCTCGTTGGTTGGGTAAGTGGCTGCCTGGAGTAGTTCGCTCAGTGGAACTACGTCTGACTTGTACATTTCTGCTTCAGCAAAATTTGCTGTGGCACTGAATGGATGTGGATCAGCTTTGACTCCTTCAACACCCACTTCTTTGCCTTTATCATACTTGACAATCATCAATTCCTGATGGAGAGAAGAAGGAATACACCCATTAACGTGAATCCAATCTCTTCCTAACAAAGCATTATATTTAGCATATGTATCCACTACGAAGAAAGCAGTGTCTGTTTCTATCCCACCTACTGCCAATCTAATGGAAATTATACCCCTGGCATGTTGGCTTTCCCTTGTGAATCCTGCAATGGATGTGCTGGTTGGAATCAACTTTGCTTTTCCTTTACCCAACTTTTTCAGGGTTTGGAAAGGCAAAATGTTCACTGCAGCCCCATTATCCACCATTCTATTAAGTGGGATTCCATCAAAGTGTGCAGTAATATATAGTGGACGTAAATGTTGTCGCATAGCATTGGTAGGTAATTTAAATGGATATGAAAGCTCAACATAATTTAAATCTTTTACCAATGGGTATTCAATGTCGGACATTGAATCCTAGTACAAAACAAGCACTTTCTTTGGAGCTTACCTCCAAACTCTCTTGATTCTGCTCAATTTCACATACCAGATTTTCATCCATCTCGATCTGGGCCACTTCCTCCAGGTCACAATCATTGCATATGATGTTCAGTTCTTCATCACTGTGCATCCCCTCAGAGGAATTGGCTTTGACCAACCAAGCATTGCTTTCATCTTTGGACGCCTGGCCAACTTTGAAGGAGTCCATCGAACACGGATAAACCATGTTAACTTGAATCTCTGGCTGGCTTCCAAACTGAATGCTTGCTGCTCCTTTGGTTTGGTTAGTTGCTTCTTCTTTCACTTCTCCCTTGGATTCAGACTCTTGCGCTGAGACTTCCATGGGAGAAGAGTTCCCTTCTGCCCCCTCCTGTTCCACCAACATGGCTTCTAACAGCCCAGATTGGTAGCTAGCCAACGAGTGGGGGGAAGGCACATCGAAGTCTTCTTCGAGCATTGCCGAAGCCACTTTCTGTAGAGTTTCAGCTTCAGCTTCTTGATACTGACCTCGAAACTCTTCTGGGTCCCTTTGAGCCCTGTTGAACCTTGGATTAGGCCTTGCTCCTCTTCCAGATTCCTCTCCAGTTGAGGAGTCTCCCATTTGAAAGAGCGAATACTTCCTTTGGAGCTTCCTTTTCTGTGTTCTTGAGAGCAAAGGAACCATCTGTGGGATTTTTGACTTGGGGTCTCGTACCAACACCCAATTTCCAGAGTTTGAGCTTGGTGGCTTAAAGGTCTTGTTTCCCCCTTTGGCTGGATTCTTGTATCCCTGAAACAGATCAGGCTTAACCTGCTTCAGAAACCAATCAGGGACGCCTTTTACCAGAGTAAACTCGTCTTGCTTAACTTCTTCCTGTGCCTCTGGAATCTGGCCAATATTGGCCTTCTTTAGAGGAGGTGCTTCCCTTTTCTGAGCATAAGGGACTATATTTGAGGGCATATTCCTCTTCGAAGCCATCCAAGGCTTATTCTCATTTGGTTTTGCCGATGCTGGAGCAATTCGCTTCATCCCCTGCTCTTTAGGGAAAAAACTGACCTTCTTTCTGTCCAAATCCTTGAAGACCAAATAGTTGGCCCTGCATCCCACACATAAACACTCCAAAAACGAGGCTTCGAGCATGGGCAGATGATTTGTCCCTGGATTTTGTGAAGAAAAGTCAGCATTGCTTGATTTGTAATGACTTTGTCTCAATCCCGTGCTTCGAGGATGACTGGCATATGGCTTCCACCTTGTGGATTGGACTGAGGTCATATTCACTGGTGCTTCCTTGCCTTGCCAATATTTTTTGACAGTACGAGCCAATGAAGTTGGCACGCTGGTATTCACTTCTTCGATCTTTGGAAAAGGTGTGGCATCCATTCCCATGGCCTTTTCAGGGAATTTGATCCTTCCTTTCTTGATTTGTTCCTGAATTCTATCACGAAAAACATTGCAAGACTTAGTTGAATGAGACCAAGAATCATGCCATTTACAGTATGTTTTTCCATGCTTTTCTTCTGCAGTTGGTAGTTTAACTTCTGATGGCAGTTTGATGATCTTTTTCCTTAACAGGTAATCGAAGATTTCATCAGCCTTGGTTACATCGAAAGAATAGACTTTATTAATTTCTTTCTGCTTGAATTTTTGTCCTATAGTAACATTTTTCTGGACTAGAGGCTCACAGACACAAGGATCATGTTCTATGATTTCTGCAGCATCTATTTCATAGTTGGGATCTCTATAATACGTAGAGTAAGAAGAATTATGCCTATCGGTATCTTCTTCCAACAATGACTCATATCTAGTGACTTTATAGGTTAGGTCTGCAAAGTCTCTAAACTCAGTGGAATCGAACCTCTTTCGAAGTTCCCTTTCTAAACCATCTTGTGCTAACCTCACAAATTCTGCCTCTGGCAGTTGGAGTTTGCACTTGGTTCTGGCCCTTTTAAACCTAGATATGAAGTCTGCTACCTTTTCATCTGGTTTCTGCCTTAATCTAGCCAAGTCTGCCATTGAGACTTCAGGTTCTGCATGGAAGAATTGCGCATGAAACACCTCCTCCATCTGAAACCAATTGGTTATTGATCCTGGCGGTAGATTAGTGTACCAAGCAAAAGCTGGCCCAGACAAAGAATTTGAGAACAGTTTCAACTTCATGAAGCCATTCTGAGCCAAGTCCTTACATTGGGCAGAAAACCTAGCAATGTGCTCTACGGAAGACTGTCTTCCATCCCCATAAAACAAAGTAAAATCTGGGATTTTGAATTCCCTAGGGATTTGAAATGTTGCGTCTATCCATTCTGGATATGGCTTTCGATAGATCTGAGGTTGCACCCCCCGAGTTCGAGGTCCACAAACCTCTTGTATGAGACCCATAACTTGGTCTCTTAACACTGGGTTATCTACGAGGAGGTTCTGTTCTTGATTTGCTACAGGCTGATCTTGCCTTTCCAAATCATCTTCATGAACCCCACTGAAATCCCCTTGGTTTTCCCTAGGGAGCCTCCCATATGGTGGCTGTTGCATCCTTTCAGGCGCAACATGAGGCTGTGTATACCTAGGATTTTTCTCTCGAACGGTGGGGAAGGGGTCCCCAGCAATTGGCAACTCTTGATGAGAGTTTGATGGATTGATATCCCTTCTTTTTGGCCTATACCCTTGTTCGAGCTCTACGTTGTCCCCCCATCTCCCCAGAACAGGTTCGAAGAGAGGATTAACATTTTGTCTATTCCCAGTATTTCTTGGGGCTCCACTAGTAATACCATGAGACTGTCTAGGGACCTCCAATGGCTTTGTTGGTTTCACTGGCTCATACCAAGATTGTGGTATGTCCTCAAGAAACATTTTCTCTTTCCCTGGTCTAGACTTTATCTTACCCTGTCCAACATCCTCTCCAAGCCTTCCTTCGAAGGGACTTTGGTGAGTGCTAAAGTTGGCTTGGTTGTTTAGTCCAATATTCACTGGACTGTTCCTTGCTACCTCTGGGTTAGGTAATCTAGTTTTTATGCTTTTGATCATGGCTCTTTGAGTTTGAGCCATCTCTCTAAAAGCCATCATCATTTCTCTAAACATCTCATCCCTATCGCGGTCTTTACCACTAGCCTGCCCCTCTTGGACATTCGAAGGGAAAGTCGCAGGCCCTTGATAGGGAGGCATCTCATAAGAAGGCTCCTCCTGTAGAGGTTCCTCCATTTCTAAAGCCAATGGCTGAAAAGCTAAGCTAGCAGGCGTACCTGGTTCTATAACCTGCTCTGGCTCAATTTGTTCCCCTGGCTCCAAAGCACTAATAGGTGTCCCTATTGGCTTTCTAAGCCTCGGCATTTTGACACTTTCGAGTCCCACTGGGCGTGCCAAAAAATTGTTTGGGGGTGAATTAGTTCAATCAAAGGAAAAAGATTGTGTGCGGGCGTGCCAGAAAAGAACCAACTTCACGAATGAAATTATTCTTTTCAACGTGATTTGAAACAACTAATTTATACCAGGTTATCTGTTCAATTACCACAACTAAGAGGATTTTTCCTTAAAATGTCAAACCAAGACTAAGGACTGGCTTCAGATCAAAAAAGATGATTGAACACAAACGAACCTGAATCTAATCAAAGGTAAGTTTGTATACAAACACTCTTAAGACCTTACTAAAACCAACGAAACAAATATAAGCACGCTGAATTTAATCAAAGAGCACTTATAACCAATCGAGACGATCGAACACAAACAAACCTGAATTAAATCGAAGGCAAATTTGTGCACAAATACTCTTGGAGTTTTCTAAGACTAAGCAGAAATATAAGCACACTGAATTTAATCAAAGAGGGCTTATAAACGATTAATCTTTGGTAAGAGAAAGACTGGAAGAAATAAGAAACTTGAATTTAATCGAAAGTAGTATTACATGCAAACAAGCCTTCAACTTACAAAGTAAACTAACTAAGTCCTAAACTAAGATAAATCCCTGAGCAATCATATTGAGTATGAGTTGTCAGTGGATGAGATTTTGTCGGGGGTTTTTCCTTCATCTTCTTCTCTTATTTATAGACGCCGAGCCTGCTTTCGAATTCCACGTCTTCAATTAATAGCCACGTTCTACTTCGAACTGCCCATGACTCCTTGAAAAATGGTTGAGTGGAGCCTTCAAACGGTTACTTGGATCTGCTTCCTCAAAATTCTTCTCTTTCCACGTTTGCTAATGCCGATCATGGCTGTTTTCCTTGGTTGTGGGCTTCCTGTTTTTGTGCAACGTGGGTAATTGCAGCACGCCTGGCTTTGTAAATGATTCCTTGCTTAACTTCCCATGAGTCGAGGGATTAATCATCATTGGATGAGTTTTAATAAGTAATCAACGGCTAAACTCAATTACCATTAAATTACCCTTAATTGAGGCCCAAACGCCGCCATTTCCCATCAAAACGATACCGTTTAGTACTAAAATAATATCGCCATTAGCCCTATGATTCCATGTATCTCGGGCCACAATGGGATATGTTCTGATAGGCCAAAGCATTGTTTGATGCCACGTGTAATTTTCTCATTGGGTGGCATATTTTAGGATGTAAACAGTCGGATGAGAAAGTTATGGCCGTTTGAAGTTTGGTTGAAAACCAGATGACTAGCAAAATGTCCAGAGAGGGAAGGGGTATCGATAGCCCATGTTTGGGTATCGATACCTGGCTCAAATTTTCCAGAAAATGAAGTGGTATCGATACGCCATGTTTGGGTATTGATACCACGCAGTTCGGAGGCGATATTCTGCAGTTTTGACAGACTTTCAAATCACAAAGGGGGACGATCCAAGCACGACCCATGCATCAAAACAACATATATACTAATAGAAGAGGTAAAGATGTCCCTACCCCAAGACGATAACAAAGATCTCCGAGTTTAGGACAAGCCATAGCTTTCTTGAGCTCCAAAACTTCGATTCAAGCTTCAAAACACGATTGGAAGGTCGGAGGGTGGTCAATCCTTGAAGGTTTTGCAAGATGGTCAATCCTTGAAGGTTTTGCAAGATTGAGTGAGGTTTTGAGTGAGAGGAGAAGAGAGATAGAGATGGTGGAGAGAAGGAGGGTGATGTTCCTAGCCATGGAAATATCCGCGATCTTGGTTTACGAAGCAAACAACCAACAAACAGCAACGACCAATCTGTATGGCGATGCCCCGCTCCAGGGAGGTGTCTACAGTTTTTGGCAACTCTGCTGGGGAGTTAGAGTGCCATAACCAAAAAGTTTGACATAAGACTAACAAATGTTTTGCTTAATTCTCTTATCATATGCATCGAGCGGGCAACCTCGTCGAGTTCACCTAATATCCCGGCATGTCACGGGCTATGTTAGGGGTTCTAGCAAACTCCACAGTCACTTGTACCTAGTGGTATATCAAAAAGGGAACTGTCCGATTGTCGTCTATGTTGGGCAGGCAGAAGGACTCGTGCCCTCTGACAACGGAGCACCCTGAGAAAACCTAAACCCTTCATGTGTTAGAAAGCCGTAGAACTTATCAAAACAAGACAGGAACCCGTAGGTTAAGGAATTTTTCCTACATTTTGTCTTGAAGTTCTTCCTCACACCTTGTATCATTCAATGTTGTGACATCTCTTTCTGTGTAGAAGGGTTGGGATTTTCAGCCCAAATCATAACCCTAAACGGCCAAGTACCGACTTACAGGTCTTTTACTTTTAAAAGCAGGCACGATAGGTAGATCAAAGAAGCAACCTCAGCCACTTTTATACTCTTACAACACCCGAAGTCACGCCAAATAGAGGTCTGCACAGCCATCTCGTCTGTGACCCTCGCCTATTAAGACACCTTAACCGCAATGGTCCCAGTCTCTTCCAGGGACTTCGCGGTCATCTTCTCGATAAGCCCGATCATCTATCAAGTCTCGAGCTTCACCAAGCAATCCTCTCACTCCTAGAATGGCAGACAATGATGCCACCATTGATGAACTTCAAGCTCAAATCACCTATTTACTAGCCGAGAAAGCAACAAGGGAAGCTGAAGACGAGAAAAATGAAGACGAAGCAAAAAATCCTCAAAAAGAAGTAGGAGACCTTGATTTGGCCAAGCAAGTTAAAGAGATCAAGCATGCTCTGGCCCGTTCACAAGGGGATCAAATCCTTGACTTTGAAGGACTTTGCCTTTTCCCAGATTCTCAACTGCCTGAGAAATTCAAGATGCCAAACATTGAGAAATTCAATGGAACTAGCAACCCCACTAGCCATGTCCGTCATGTCATCAACACCCTGAAGCCAATGGGCTTGAATGATGAGCTCATTGCTCAATTATTTCAAAGGACTCTTACTGGAAGTGCTCTTGATTGGTTCCTCACCTTGGAGTTTGAGCATTATCACACTTGGCCAGAAATCACCAATGCTTTCATCAAGCAGTATGTGTATAATGTCCAAGTTGAGCTAACCACCCAAGATTTGGAGATGACAAAGCAAAAGTCAAATGAAGACTTCGTCACCTTTGTGGCTAGATGGAGAGAAAATGCTGCCAAAATGAAGAATCGTCCTGCTGAGGAAGATCAAGTAAGGATAGTATTTGAGAATCTGCAATCTAAATATTTAAAGCATATCTACACACAGGCTATTATAGATTTCAAGCACGTGCATGCTACGGGGCTGCAGATTGACGATGGGATCAAGCTAGGGCTCATTGGGAAAGAAGAAACTCCTCCACCCAAGAAAACCTTCCCAACCCGTATATCTCATACCTCTGTTAACACCCTTAACTCAATCCTACCGTAGGACCCTTTCCAAGCTAGCCCATCCAGAAACTCAAATCACCCCCAATCGCAACTTTGACCCCCACTATATTACCTCATCCCAAGTCTTAGCCATTCTAAGCTGTCAGGGGCATCTCAAGCCTTTGAACAACCCACCTCCTCAACCACGTTATGAACTAAGCTATGATGCAAATAAATAGTGCGCTTACTACTAGCACCTGGACATGAGACAAACCACTGTATGCGTCTTCGTCATGACATCCAAGACCTCATTGATAGCCAAGCTATAAAGCCACCCAAACCTAACGTACAGTCCCACACACAATGCCAAGCCCCCACCTTGAAACATCTGTAACGACCCGGATTTTTGGGTACGTTAAATAAGCATTTCATTGATAAAATCAAATGGAGTCTGGCTCATTGTTACATTATAACTCCCACAGAGTTCAATATTTACACAAGGTAGGGAAACTAAGGTTCCTAACTACAGCTCCGCCTGCTCTTCCATCCTAGCCAGCTCTTCAGTTCCAATGGCTTCCAAGGTATACAGCTTGCCTTGATCATCTACAAAGTCTGACACATTATACTTGCGTCGCCACCAGTATAATAAGTCAGGGTCACCAAAGGTAACACCATGAGCTACAAGAGCTCAGCAGAATAATTCTAAACCCACTAACCCATAACTTACACATAGCAAGTCCACAAGCCAAGATACATGATAGGAATCAAACTAACACATGTGCATTTAATAACTTCACATTTAGAGATGTACAATCACACATGCACATTCATTTCTCAACTAGCGTAAGCGTCCGTGTCATTTGAGTTTCTCCTACGCGACTCATCGTAGACCGTGTCACCATTTCACTTTTCATTACCAAATCAATATTTCAAAAATCATTTTTAACACACCCAACCTCGGTTCCGCCGCGCCGGGTTCCCATTGGGACACAAAAACATTGAATTTGGCATTGGCTCCTTTCCACGGATAACCAATCCACAATTCAAAACCCTCGGTTCCGCCTCTCTGGGTTCCCAAGTATCCTCACCATGGTTCCGTCGCTCTGGGTTCCCATGGGAATTTTCAAAAAAATCATTAAAACAATTGCGTTGGCTCCTTTCCGCGGATAACCAAACCACAATTTATCCCTCGGTTCCACCGCTCTGGGTTCCCGAGTATCCCCACAATGATTCCGCCGCTCCGGGTTCTCATTGGGCTTTTCAAAAATCTTTCTTTTACACACGCACACCACACAATGGGCAAGTCCGGCCACATTGTGGTTTCAAAACACACCTTGTCTTTAACACACCCTAGGTGTCATGTTTCTACTTTCTCATTTTTTTGTGTCTCGTTACATGCAATGACTCTGCGGTAGGACTTTTCACACATAAATCATTCATTGTAATCTAAACTAGGTAGATCATCCAACTTTATATTAATTATCATGCTCAAATCACCATTTAAAGCATAACGCCACATGTACGGACGCCCTTGGAGTGGAAACCACTTATGCTTTGTCAAACAACCACAAGTAATGCAAGCAACATGCACACAAGCTCATAACCATCTTAAAGATCAAACTACGGATACTTCTAATCAAGTTCATACTATCAAAATCCATTCTTTCTTTTTAGGGAAGTGCAAAACAACATATGTTTTTCCGGAAAATAAGTTCGGAATAATCAACATACTCCCCTTCCTTTTCAAATCTTTTTGTAAAACCTTTTTCAATTTCGCATGCATTTCAATCCTACAAGCAACATACAATATACGTAGAGATAGTGGTTAAAGATTAATCTACTATACTTAGAGATAGGAGTAGAAGAAGATTCTACCTTGATCCAAAACTAGTCGGGGCCGTATAAGCTAGTTGGAAGTTCTACGGGAAGTGAAGCTCACAATCTTGACCACACTTTGGATGGCAGTAACTCGATCAATATTTGGCCGAATATGATCGTTCTTGGGTCGAGATTGAAGCTCGAGAAGTGCTCTACAACTTTTGGGAAGGAAGTTGCTCCTATAAACTATTTTAGGTAGGAGAAAAATGGTGATAAAGGAAGTGACAGTAAGCTGTCTGGAACTGGAAATCCGAGATTTTTACTGAACTTCGGATGGCAGTATCTTGGTCATTTCTTGACCAATTGGGGTGGTTCTTGGGTCTAACTTGAAGGTTTCGAAGTTCTCTACAACTTTATCAAAAGGAGTTAGTTCTAAAAACTAACTTAAGCAAGAGAAAAATGGGGATTTACGAATGGCAGTAAGCTGACTGGAAACAGAAATAGTTTCTAGAGAGAAGTTGGAGCAAGGGGTGAAGGTGTGAGTTGAATGGCAAGCATTGGGTGCTATTTATAGCAAAAACCTGGCCTCTCCTCTCCCTCCATAGCTGCCCCTCCCCCTCTCTCTTCTTCTCCCATGGATTTGGTCCATGGACTTGTCAAATCAAGCATGCCATGCTTCCATGACTTGTCTTAGTCTAATCTTCTTAGGCTTAAGGCTAATGAACTAGGTTATCATGAAGGGTTTTATGGCTTGTCTAGTCTAGGGAGAGCTTGCTTGCAAGAAAGAACATAATTATTGGCTAGGATTATGTTTAAAGTTGACTAGAACTGGGTTGGCAATTGGGTAATAGGCTTAAGGCTAACTTTGTAGCTTGATGGAGTGTTCTACGCACAAGCACACACCTCACCCTCCCCCTCAAAAATTTGGCCAGCCCTCTCTCTCTCTTCCTCTCTCTTTTGTTTTGTCACATCATGCTTGAAAGCATGCCATGCCTTGTCATCCAATTGTCACTTCAACTTCAAGCTAAAACTAGGTCATCATGAGGGATCATGGACTTGTCTTGTCCTAGAATGGGTTTGCTTGGAAGAGTATAAGGCTAGGATTGCACTTAGGGTAGTCTAGGATGGGTTGTCAAGAGATAAATAGGTTTTAGGGCTATAAGGTGGCTTGGAGTGCACATCACACAATCACACACCTCACTCTCTCTCAACCGGCCCCCCCTTTCCTCTCTCTACCTCTCGGCCTCTCTCTCTCTCTTCCTCTCACGGTTCTCTCTCTCCCTCTTTCTCTCTCCCTTGGTTAAGGTATAACGTATATATATAACTATATATAGAAGTCGAGGAAAGACCTAGGTCAAATGGCTTTCAAGTGACTTTTCAATGACAAGTCTAGACTAATATTCTTTTCTAGAAAGCATACAAGGTCTAGGATTCAATGCTTGAAAAAGATTAGAATGATTTGTCAAGTCAAACTCCTATTGTCCAAGGGGTCAAAGTTTCCCTAACAAATATTACTCAGTGGATAAAGAAGAAGTATGATGAGAAGGAATAATCTTGGAAGGAATATCCCTTTGAAAGTGACCTTTCATTAGAGATAAGGACAATGCACTTTCCAGGAAAGTGACTAGCATAATGATTGTAAGATTCCCGTGACTTGTCTTGTCAAACCTTGGCTTTCATTGTCAAGACTAACTTCTATTATCCAAGGGATAAAAATTCCCCTAACATTTATGGACCAAAGGATAAAGATGGGAGGTATGGCCTTGGTATGTCACATCATGGGTTACAATGATTGCTTTTGACTAGGCTAGCCAAACTTAGGTATTCTTTCTTTTATTACCCAATGGTTAACCATTACCCTAACAATTCTTATCCAATGGGCAAGGATTTCTCTAGCACTTATCGTCCAATGGATAAAGATTTCCTTAGAAAGTGCACTTAGGTATAGTCATGATTGCAATAGGTGTGCATGCATGACAAGGCTAGTTGTCTTCTCTTGGAAGAAAAAATGATGGGCTTTGGCTTTGACAAGACTAGACAAGTAAGTCAAATGATTACTTCCTAGGGTTCAAAGGTTCAATAGGGGTTCACAAGGTTCATAGGGCTTACTCTAGGTTAGGGAAATGTAACTAAGCCAAATGGTAGTTAGGGTTTGCTAACTAATCGGTTAAAAACTAACTATGCTTGCCATGTAGGATTTCCAGCCAAGAAATATAATTCAAGGATATTATTTACTCACTAGGAAAAATACTTGCCTTGGAAAAAGACTTAACTTGTCCGACGTTGAAAAGATAAAATTTTTAAAAGTCTCAAATCTAATTATGACGGATTATTAGAAATTAAAAGGAACCTTTAAAAGCGATCCAAGTAATTAAAATAAAATTCAAATATTTAACGAAATTTTTATTTACCAAAAATCAGGGTTGTTACAACATCAATTTCATAAGCCTGTCCAACAACTCTACATATACATATAATCCTACTCAATACATTGTCCCGAATACCCAAGCCAAACCATCTCTAACTTACCCAGAGGATGATAAGTGCTTTGTAACAGTAGGAGAACCTCATTTCATTTACATCTATGCAATTGATGATGGGGAATGGTGGTTGGAAATGCGCCATGCCCTACCAAGTGATTGGGAAGTTGGAAGAATAGAGCCTGTTGACCGTTGGAGCACTCAAGAAGAAGAATAGGTCATCTCACTCGAAGCGGAAGAGTATATAAACCTCTTAAACTAAGTGAAGAGAGTTCAACTTCAGCACGAGTAATGGAAGAGGAAGAAGAGGAAAGCCAAAGAATCGAACTGGAGGAAGACATGGTACTGAGGCAATTGAAGAAAATCCAAGCTGATATCTCTATTTGGGGATTGCTTATACCAACATCACAATTCCTTTTTCAAAACCTTAGGGAAAGCTAAAGTTTCCATCAACATCACCCCTGAAGATTTGGTAGGCTTCATAATGACCTCCAAAGCCCTGAAGCCAACAATAGCTTTCACTTACAAGGATCTGCCTCCTGAAGGTCTTGCACACAACAAACCTCTCTACATTTCTCTCAAATGTCTCACTAAATGGATCCCACTAGTCTTAGTGGATAACGGGTCTGTTCTAAACGTGTGCCCTCAAAGGACTCTCGACAAATTGGGAGTATGCACTACTGATATACGCCCTTCAAGCCAAGGTGTGAGGGGATATGACAATTCAAAGAGGAGAGTGGTTGGGTGTGTCACACTACCACCAGAAGTAGAGAAGATCAAGAGAGATGTAGAATTCCATGTAATGGACATACCCGCCACCTTCAATCTCTTCCTGGGAAGGCCATGGCTACATGACACAAGGGCAGTACCCTCTACTTTACATCAAAAGGTCAAGTTTACAGCAGATGGAAAGGTCATCACCATCTTTGGGGATTCATCAATTCAAGCCGATTCCGACACACCTGTGCAAGAAGTAAGGACTGAAGAAACCTTTCTCACTGGGTTTAGTCTTGAGGAAGCAACTGTTGTGCAAGCTTTAATGGCTAAAAGGAGTTTCTACATTAGCACTCCTACCATACGAATGATGAAGAAGTAGAACTATTGTCCTGAATTGGGTTTAGGCAAAAGATCACAAGGCATCCCACAAATGATTGATCCCCTACATAATCAATACGCCTTCGGTCTTGGCTACACCTCGATAGAAGCCGTGATGGAAAAGAGCATAGAGAAAGAAAAGGCAAGAGGGAACAGGGTCAAAGAGGTGAAACTCATGATCCCAAAAACACTCAACGGTTGGTTTGTAAGAGAAGGCGAAGACTTCCCATTTTGTGGTTTCATAGAAACATGGGAAGATCCAACCACCAAGCAAAAGCATCCTGGAATGCAAATCTTCTTTGATCAAGAATGGACTGATAGTGATATGGAAGAGGAACCAACAAATCCAACTCCTGAAGACTGGATTGAGGTGATGGATGGAGTTGACTTAAAGCTTTTATTTGGCAAAGAAGAGGGTGAAGAAGAGTATAAAACTGCAAAGGCAAGGAAAATGAGCAACTACCGACACCGCAGTAAATTGCATGACGAAAACGTTACTTTCATTTCTTAAACCGAGCTAGGACACGTTTTTGGCCCCTGTTTGGGCATTTTCTATAGCTAAATAAACTCCCATTTTATCATTCCATTTTACGCTTATTGGATGATTCAAATGCTATTGCTATATACTACAGTCTCTTTGCCAAAAAAAAAGAAGGAAATTTAAGAATCTAATTCTTTGTGTTGCAAACAAAAGAAAGAAGGGATGAGCCCTGATTACTAAGAACTAAGTTTTTGCCAAATCTCAGAAAGAAGACGCTATCTCCATGAGAACACTTAGGATTAGCTTCCCATTATGAAGGTACAAACGCCAAAGGAGATTCATAAAAATGTCTCCACCAAATTCCTTTTCAAAATACAGAAAGCCTCTTTGAGAGAAATGCTCATTGGGTAACCCAAACAACCCAAGCAAAAGAAAGAACAAAGCCTGCTAGGTCAAGAAAATGCAATAATGCAGCCTAGGCAAAAGTTAAGGCATTCAAAGAATGAGCTCGCAAGGAACTCAACCTCCATCAGGTATCCTAGATCAAGAGCATGTGAGGAGAAAAACCAAGAGTGGAAACCCAACCTCGAAGGTAGTAATTTTGGAACTACGTGGAAAGGCCTGATTCCCTGATTAGGATACATAGGCAATCTCACAATGAGATGCAGCCCAAACATTTGGAGGGAAGATGACAAAATAGGTTTGTACCCAATGATAGGCGTAGCTAACCCTGCGTATTGAGCTCGCAAAAGATGAGTTAGTCATTTTTCTGAGAATTGACGAATACCATAGGACACGAGAATCATTGCTCGTCCTCTCTAACACAAAAGTCACCAACAATAGGGGCAAGATATCCTAAAAATCCAAAATATGGCAAGGAGACTATGGAAATGGCAAAAGCAAATGAATCAAATTCAAGCATAAGAAAGGAAAAACGTCACTTGGCTAAAAACAAAAGTCCAGCTTCTTTAAAGGAATAGAAGTAGCGGCCGAAGAATGGAATCCTCGGCCGAGTAATCCATTCGTCGGCCAATGTTTCCACCTATCTATCAAAAGACCAATTCGCTCATTCAAAAATAGCAAAATATCAGTTTCATACATATTGGAAATATCTCTGGACAAAAGAATGTTTAAACAAAATTACAAACACGCCAAAGTATGCTGAAGGTGCTTCATAAAAATACATATCATTATCTGTTTTGGAACTAACAAATACTGGTACAAAGAAAAAGAGGCCAGCTACTGCCCATGGCCCTTCTTAGATGCACGCCCAGAAGGACGAAAATGCTCAGGAACTGGGACACTGATCCTCTGTCCCTCACCTCCATCGCCAACCTCAGCATCCCCTTCACCAGCTTTGGTCCTACCACCCTCACTAACACCAGCACTCTGAGTAACAGATACCGTCGGTGCTCGCTCGGCCTCAAGCTGCAAAGCACGAAATGTGGATATTCAGATTCACACAAGGAATATTATGGAAAGAAGAAAATTAGAGAATACATACCACAGCTATCCGGCTGCGCTGTCTCCGAACCAAGGCCTATGCACTCTAAAAAGCATGCAACCACTCTTGAACTATGTCTATCGGCACCTGCAAAGGAAGTTGCATCATTCGTAACAAAGTACAAAAGGGATATCGAAAGCAACCAAAACACACAATTTTACCTGCTGGACTCCGGTAGGAAGCACGTATAGCTGGCTAGCGCATGGAGTCAGTGTCAAACGCTCCTCTTCTCCATTAGCAATATGGGAGGAGATGAAACTAGGAGCCCGTTGCCAAACAAGAGGAGCAATAGTAGCAGTGGTAGTAGGAAGCCAGTAAGGCCAAACGGAAGGCCGAGTAATCTCCCGCCTGTAGAAAACCTGTGGCATACTGTCTCTCTAGGGCAAGCAATAAGCTTTCTCCTGTCAAAAGGTGAGTCGACCTCATGCCAGCTGGAGGAGGGAGAGGAACAAACTGCAGCGCTTCTGAGCACAAAAAGTATTGGCTCGCTACCCTCTCTCCAAGATACCAATCCCTCGAGAACGGCCCCTCTAAAAACGAAGTGCTGGCTATCCAAAGCCCGGGCCGAGGTCAACTTCCAAGGGGCGTCATCAAGCAAAGTATCCCATGGATCAAACTGCACCTGTAACCAAGAAAATAACATCAATATAGCGAAGCAGAAAAATCACAAAGAGATGAAAGAAATAGAGGTGCATCTTACCTGATCCACCATCAAACGGCCCAAAACTCACCTCCAGGCCAGCAAATCCATAGCAGGTAACCGCTTCTTTCGAATTCCTTTTAACCGGCGGGCTGTCCGTGGAACAAACCTAGGCTCTTCATGCCTAGTCGGAGGAGGAAACTGCAACAGGTGCTCAAAAGCCCAGAGCTACAAGCAAAAATGGAAGACAAACATGAACTGCAGATGTTAAAGCAGTAAAAGAACAACACGGGAAGTTGAGATACGTACCTCAAGAATGCGGTGATGTCCGCCCAACGACAGACTAACTCCCCGGGAACAGGCACTGAGGTGTCCATAGAGCGTAGCTAAAGCAGGAGTCCCCCAGTCAAACTCTGCTACAGTATCCAAATTCACTAAAGGAGCCAAGAACTGAACATGCACTGAGTTCTCCTTATTCCAAAATAATGTCTGGCCAAGAAGATAAAGGAGAAAGGCTCTCACCAACTGCTATATCGATACCTCAGACTCGATACGTATGCAATCAAACTGCTCCCGAAGCCAAGAATAAGTAATATGACCACCCACTGGCACTTCAGGGACTTTCCCTAGAAGATACTTAAGAATGCCCTCCCACTCATGAATCCGCGAATCAATCGAAAGAGGATCACCACCAACCTTCAAACCTGTAAGCAGAGCAAAATCACCCGGCGTGATTGTCATCTCTCCAGCCTCAGGAAAATGGAAAGTATTGGTGGTATCCCACCACCTCTCCTCCAGCGCAGTAGTCAATCCCAGCTCCGTTTTCGAAAGATGAAAACCAAGTATCAATTGCTCAAAGCCGGCCAAAGCAACTGCATCTTTGGCATTCGAGAAAGTCTCTCATACCATTCAAAGACCTGGGGATCGCTCCCCCACAGGCGCAACTTCTCATTCGCCTACAAATCAAAAATCAAAATGAAAACATAAGGGGATCGCCTACACAGGGGCAAAATCTGAAATCTAATTTCATTCCCAGATATCATATCATTTTTTCCCATAAATTCTTACACAAACAAAATCATTGGCAGGATAAGCATTTACCTTTACATTGGCAAAACCTCAGGCAGAACATCACTAAGAGGGGGGCGATACCATAACGAACCACCACGTCCGATTATATGAATCGAGGGGGCGTATGTACCAGCATCAAATGAAAGTAAGACGTCGCTACCCACGTCAAAAGGAGTCTCAAACTCAGTGTTAGGAGGAATAGGCTGTGAAAAACTCCCCCCAACAGTGGGTACGCACCGACTCGAACGAAGCTCGCGGGTACTCGAAACCCCGCCCAGACGTATGGCCTCAGTGGCCGGAGTCTTGCCCGAATTCCTCGGTGCAGTAGAAGGAGATGGAGGGGCATCTGAAGTGGTGTCGACTAGAGGAGGAGGTGACGAACCCATGGCAGCCAAAAGAAACGGTGGTCGGAACGGTGGTGATTAGAGAGCAACAACAAAAGCGGTAGTCCGGAAAAAGGGTGACCTTGGTCGCTTGGATGAGAGGAAAGGAGGAGGGGTAGAAGAAGAAAGATGAAATGATTCGCGAAATCGATCAAACTTAACTTAAATCGATTTTTTGACTTTTGACTTTCTCACGGCCAAGATATCGATTCCTCGGCTGAGACATCAAATATTCGGCCGATACATTGATCTCCTCGCTCCCCTAATCAATCTCCCATAGCAGCATCGGATCTTGCTCAGTGCATCGAGTCAAGCAACTATGAAGCTCTGGGTCAGTGACCAACAGAGCAATAATTAGGGGAGAGAGAGAGAGATATGGTATTGTACCTAGATCTTTTTCTACCAAATCCAAATTGTATATTCATCCTAAATACATGTACTTGTGAAAGAAGAAGTGTAGGAGAATATGAGAGAGATTTAGGGTACAAGACTTTCCTTACAACAAATCCTTACTCTTTCCTAGTCAACCACCAACCCTTGTCCTTCCATACATATATATATATATATCCATTATTTCATTACTATTCTTTAACCTAAGTGAAATCTCGGATCTTATCCACAGATCCGTTCCTACCCTTAACCTCTGGCACAAGACACTGGTGTGGGCCGACTCCCCTTTTCTAGATCCCGATGAAAGATACCTAAGTTATGTACTTGGAGTATCCCATCCGCGACCATAAGTTCGGATAAAACTTGACCGGCAATGCTCAAATGCCATCTAGCCCGGGTTGAACTTCACCGGCAACGCTCAAGCGCCGTCTAGCCCGGGTTGTGACGCAAGCACAATGCCACCCTTATGTCCCGTCCCAACATCCGAGAGCCGATCACCACCATTGTCACGACCCTAACCAACGAGATACGGGTCAGTGACCGACCAGTGCAATTAAGTCACCCTAGGTCTAAAATTTAAACAGTTAAGAGAAGATTTATTTAAAACCCCATTTTGTTAGCTACCGAAGACTTAAAACTTGAAATCTAAAAGTTGCATTTTTTTTTTCCTTTGAAAAAGTTACTAGTTTCCATATTACAAAATATCCAGAGTTCTAATGTGCGGATGCAAAAGGTCGTACGAGTACATAGATTACACAACATAAGTCATTATAGACCGGAACAAACCGGCTAACAAAAACTATCCTATATAACAATTCTTAACCACAACAGTACATCCGAGTATATATACAGCAAAAGAACTTCGACTTAAGAGAAGTTTAGTCCATCTACGGCTGCTGACCTGAAAGGGTTGTTTTGAAAATTCATAAGCCAAAGCTCGTGTGAAACATGACATATCGAACTCAAAATTTAATTGAAAAACTTCTTGAGAGAAGAACAAGTTCTTTCTTTTGTTCTCAAAACCATGCATTCTTGTTACGTCATGAATTCATCAACTCAAAGTTAATCAATAAGATGAAATCTTATCATTCATAAGTTAAAGTAGAAAACCTTCCAGATATGCAAGATATCATAGTATTCTTTCTGTTCGTTGATTTCATGCATCTTTCATGAACAAGTTTCAATCAGAAATCTAGAGGAGCTACCTCTACATAACAGGGAATGACGTCAAACCATCAGGGTATCTGATCAATATCCTCCAACCTTATTACTCCAATTCCACTTTGTCTTTTTACCGTCCTCAAGTAGGGACACATGTTCAGATGCATCGACAAGAAAATTATATATTCCTTTTCAGCGTTACTTCATAAGAAATTCCTTTTTCATTATAACATGCAAAGACGATTTATGCATCAAAACAAAGTATAGTAAAGATAATGCATGTTTCACCTCTCGTCCTGCCGACGCAGCTAAGGCCAGACGCGTCCTACCGGTTCACCCTCGCACACCCGAACCTAAACATAAAGTAAAATCGAAGTCAAACACCGACCAACTAAGACGTTTAAAGCCGAAAGGAAAGAAATTAGTCAAAAAAAAGAAAGTATAAAAGTATAATTACTTCCCAAAGAGTAAAATAGTTCATTAGCCTTAATATAGTGGACTCAACTACTTTAATCAACTAAACTAAACCAATAAAAATCTGACCCAAAGGTAAGGATTCAAAGAAAATTAACTTAAAAGTCTAACTTTACCGATCAATACATGAAAATGGTAGTTTAGGCTCAAAATAGCGCCAAGGGTAAAATAGTAACTTAAACTCTCTCTTCTTCTTTTTTTTTTTGTAAAAACTTTGATATATTTAACATAGATTTCATGACACACTATGAAAAATCTTATGCATGCAAAGTCACAAGAAATTTGTATGCATATAACAAAATTTAGACTAGTTTTAAAATCGACAGCATAATGGCTTAACCAAATGCAATAACGTAATTTATTTAAGACTAAGAATCAAAATTTAGGTTCTGATCTCAAAAGTAAAATGTTCAATTAATTTTCAAAAATTCGGAGAAAATCAGTTTATAATATAAAAATTTCTCAAAAATGATCACAAACCACTCAAAATAGGAAAAATTGCTACCTTTTAATAAAAGGAGTATAACTCACTCATTTTTAATCAAATCAAAGCAATATTAGTCTCCAAAGTTAACTAATCCATAGATGTAACTCTAGAAAAGAAAATATAGAGACCCTCATTACAAAACAAAAGCATAAATCTAAGACAAAATGGGTGTTTCCAGATTCGTCCTACACTGGACAGCTTGCAGAAAAAAATTCATAACTAATTCATTTTAAATCCGTTTTAGTTGATTCCAGCGGCCAAATCTTCCCAACAAAAAGATCTACAACTTACTTGAAGGAACCCAAAAATAATTCGTGGTTTAAAAAGGTCAAAAATGGCAAAAACTGAAACTCAGAAAATCTGTCTTAGAAATACAACATGTCTTAGCATCCTATTTGGCTTGCATGCAAACCAAATCAGCCAAGATTTACCAAAATAAGATAGAAGACAGAAGAGGTAGCTGTACCTAAGCTCAAAGGAGTCTCTCTCTCTCTTCCTAAACTCCTTCTCTCACTCTCGGCCCTTTCTTCTCTCTCTCTCTCTATATTCTTCCTTTTGTTTTGTAAAAAGTCACAGCCATGCAAGACAAGTCTTATATATATATAAGAGAAATGGTAGTGGGTCATGACAAGTGTCCATGGTTTGGACATTTGTTGTCCCAAACTTGCCACCAGTCCATGCAACAAAAAAAGAAATTCGGTGCATAGCGCGCGCGTGCGCCCACGAAAACTGTTCGGGATTCGATCTCAGAAAAATACCAAATTCGTGTAGTAGATTAATTAGAAAATTTTAAGAATCGTCTTACTCTCGGAATTCTAAGGAAAAATCCAAAGCCTCAAAATTTAATCCAGCAGGCCTCTCGACCTCAAAACATGTCTGCGGCCCGATTCGTAGTCGATACGCAACGCCAGCCAGGATCGGGTGGCACTCTACTTTCGATGCAGAATTCCTAGACTAGTTCAATTTAAATCGTTCGAAGAAAATCATTTCTAAGCTATCCACAAAGTTGTCTAGAAGGTACCGTCGAATCGTCAAAACGAGTCGTTTCTATGACCCTTAAGTCAACAAGTGACCGAAATCTTCTAAAAGAGATTAATAAAATGACTAATCTATTCATTATACCATAACACCTAATCGTAATCGTATTATCTAAGTGAGGGTCCTCACATCCTTCCCTCCTTAGGAAATTTGGTCCTCCAAATTAACTAACACATAAGCACATAGAGTAGTTAAAAGGAAATAGGTCACGAAGTACCTTCACTGAACAGTTCCGGATATCGATTGTGCATATCGGCCTCCACTTCCCAAGTAGCCTCACTTGTGGACTGATTCTCCCACCAAACCTTTACGAGTGGAATCTCTTTGCTCCTTAATTGTTTCACTCCTCGATCTAAAATACGAACAGGCCTCTCTTCATAACTAAAATTATCATGAAGTTCAATTGGAGTCTGTTCCAGAACATGCGAAGGATCAGCAACATAGCGTCTTAACATAGACACGTGGAATACGTCATGCACATTTGCTAATTCTGGCGATAATGCCAAGCGATAAGCAACCGGTCCAACCCTTTCTAAGATCTCAAAGGGTCCTACGTATCGCGGATTCAACTTTCCCTTTTTGCCGAATCTGACAACTCCCTTCATAGGTGATACCCTTACAAAAACGCGATCCCCAACTTCAAACTTTAGTTCCCTTCGTTTTGAGTCCGCGTAGCTTTTCTGTCGAGCTTGAGCAATCTTCAATCGTTCTCGAATTGCTTTAACATGATTGATAGATTCGAGTACAATATCTGGCCCTGACAGTTGTTCCCCTCCCACATCAGACCAACATGCCGGTGTTCTGCACTGTCTCCCATATAGTGCCTCGAATGGCGAAACGCCCAGACTTGCTTGAAAGCCATTATTGTATGCGAACTCGATTAGCGGCAAATGTTGCTCCCAACTTCCTCGATAGTCCATCGAGCATGCTCGTAAGAGATCTTCCAACATCTGAATAGTTCTTTCAGATTGTCCATCAGTTTGAGGGTGATACGCAGTGCTAAGTCGGAGTTCAGTTCCTAAAGCCTTTTGAAAACTCTTCCAAAATCTCGACGCAAACTTGGGATCCCGATCTGAGGTAATCGATACTGGTGCTCCGTGTAGTCGTACTATTTCTTTCACATAAAGATCAGCCAGCTGGTCCATGGTATGGGTGGTTTTAACTGGTAAGAAATGGGCTGTCTTAGTTAAACGGTCCACAATAACCCAAATGGAATCATTCCCCTTTGGTGTTCTTGGCAACCCTATTACCCAATCAGTCGTCAAATGTTCCCATTTTCCTTCTGGTATAGGTAATGGTTGTAGTAAACCTGCCGGTCTTTGTCGCTCTGCCTTAATTTGCTGACACAAAAGACATCTACTCACAAAGTTTTCCACATCCTTCTTCATTCCCATCCACCAATAGATTTTCTTAAGATCCTGATACATTTTGGTTCTACCCGGATGAATGGAAAATTTAGAATCATGACTCTCTTTCATAATTCGTTGTTTCAGTTCAGGTAGGTTTGGTACACAAATACGATTCTGAAATTTCAACATTCCATTTACGAGCGAAAAATCTGAGGCAGATTTGGCACGCAATCCATCACGTATCTTCACCAATTTCTCGTCTTCACCTTGCTTCTCTTGGATCTCGTCATGAATCCTAGGTTGTACAGTAATTGTTGCGCAGAATGCATTCATTCCGGGAGTAACTACTTCTACCTCCAACTGATTCATCTCTTTTAGTAACATAGGTTGAGCAGTCAGTAATCCATTCAGTTGACCCGTCGCCTTACGACTCAAGGCATCTGCAACTACATTCGCTTTTCCAGGATGATAATTGATATTGACATGATAATCCTTAATTAATTCCAACCATCTTCGTTGTCTCAGATTCAACTCCTTCTGAGTGAAAATGTACTTCAAACTTTGGTGATCCGTGTAAATCTCACATTCTACCCCATACAAATAGTGTCTCCAAATTTTCAATGCGAAGACGACTGCTGCTAACTCCAGGTCGTGGGTAGGGTAATTCTTCTCATGTTGTTTCAGCTGCCGGGAAGCATACGCGATTACTTTCCCGTGCTGCATCAACACACACCCCAAACCCAAACGTGATGCATCACTGTAGATTGCAAATCCTTCTACTCCATTCGGCAACGTGAGTACTGGTGCAGTCGTTAATCTCTTCTTCAATTCTTGGAAACACTCTTCTCGCTTGTCAGTCCATACAAATGGTTCGCTCTTCCGTGTCAATTCGGTCATAGGCACGGCTATCCTTGAAAAGTCTAGCACGAATCTACGATAATATCCTGCGAGGCCTAAAAAGCTTCGAACTTCTGTTGCGGTGGTTGGCCTCGGCCAGTTTTGTATGGCTTCAATCTTAGTTGGGTCTACGGATATCCCATCTTCTCCAATTATATGCCCCAAAAACGCTACACTCTTCAGCCAGAATTCACATTTCTTGAATTTGGCATACAACCTCTTTTCCCGTAGCGTCTCTAAGACAATCTGTAAGTGTTTCGCATGTTGTTCCTCATCTTTCGAGTAAATTAGAATATCATCGATGAAAACGATAACGAAATCATCCAGATACTTTGAAAACACTCGATTCATTAAATCCATGAATGCTGCAGGTGCGTTCGTCACTCCGAAGGGCATAACCAAAAATTCATAGTGGCCGTATCGAGTACGAAAAGCAGTTTTCTCGACATCTTCCTTCTTCACCTTCAATTGATGATATCCCGAGCGCAGATCGACTTTTGAGAAAACTCGAGCTCCTTGTAGCTGATCGAACAGATCATCAATCCGTGGTAATGGATACTTGTTCTTGATCGTGACTTTATTAAGCTCTCGATAATCGATACACAGCCTCATAGTTCCATCCTTCTTCTTTACAAATAGAACAGGCGCACCCCATGGTGAAGTACTGGGTCGGATAAATCCCTTTTCCAATAGCTCTTGTAGCTGTACCTTCAATTCCTTCAATTCTGAGGGTGCCATTCGGTACGGTGCTTTAGAGATAGGTTGGGTTCCAGGTGTCACTTCAATAGTGAATTCTATCTCTCGTTCAATAGGGGTTCCTGGAAGGTCCTCCGGAAATACTTCCGGAAAATCGCAAACTATGGGAATGTCAGGCAACGTGAGACTAGACGCGGTTGTATCAATCACATTACACAGGTACCCCAAACACTTACGTCTCAAAAGGCGTCGGGCACTAATGGCAGAGATTAAGTAGGGTGGTACGGCTACTTCGCTCCCCTTGAATTGAAACTTCTCTCGACTCGGATCTTGAAAGTCTACAATCTTTCGATTACAATCGATTGTTGCGAAGTTCTTGGATAGCCAATCCATGCCGAGGATAACGTCAAAATGCCCTATATCCATAAGTACTAGATCGACAAGTAACTGTTGGTCCCCTATTTTGACATCACAGTTTCTAAGAATCGAAGAACAAATGGTGCTTTTATGTTGGGGTTGATGGATCAGTAATTGATACCCTAGTGCTTCAGGTCGTCTAGGAAATTTTGAAGCTAGGTTTAACGATACAAACGAATGTGTCGATCCCGAATCTACAAGCACATATGCTGGTAACGAACAGATTAGCATATTACCTGCCACCACGGCTTCCACATTCCTGGCATCTCCTGGCACTAATGCAAACGCCCTCCCTTGTTGTTGGTTGTTAGCCATTTGTGCCTGATTGATGTTTCGATTCTGCCCCTGCGCTTGGTTCGGATTGGCCTGATGGTTGTTGCGATTGCCCTGATTATTGTTGCGGTTAATATTGTTCCCCTGGTTGTTGTAGTTGTTCCTCTGATTGTTGTGGTTCCTTTGATTGTTGTTGTTGTTATTTCTCTGGCCTCCACCTTGCTGATTTCTGCCCACGGTTACAGTGTTTGCTCCTGTCAGTCTTGGGCAATCCTTCCGAATGTGACCTTGTTGTCCACAGTTAAAACACCCTGGATTGTTGCCTCGGCAAGCCCCATAGTGATTCTTTCCACCAGTCATACATTTGGGTACTCCTCCCCCTGAGTTCCTATTCTGCTGATTTCCCTGGCTTCCATTCCCAGCGTTCGGTTTCTTGTTACTGTTATTATAGTTGCTTCCTCCGCTTGTCCCTACCTTCCTCTTGTTATCATGAAACTGGCGGAGAGATACTTTCCCTTGCTCCACTATCACTGCCCGATCGAACACTTGTGCATACGTCTCTAGCCTCATAGGTTTAATTACTGCCGCAATATCTGGCCTTAATCCATCTTCAAACCTCCTTGTCTTCTTCTCTTCACTATCCACCAAATGCGAAGCATATGGGGACAACCTTGTAAATTCAGTAGCGTACTCAGCTACATTCATCTTTTCACCTTGTTTCAGTAGTTGAAATTCAGCACTCAATGCATCTCGCATCGCTCTTGGAATGAACCTTTCCTTAAACAGTGCTTCAAAGCGAGTCCAACTTATGTTTGGTTCTGCTGGTTCTAAAATCTGCCACCAAGCATCAGCATCTCCTTGAAGTTGATAAGCAGAAAAACTCGCTTGTTGTTGCTCAGAACACGGTAGGATTCTGAAGATTTTCCTTAGTGATGCCAGCCACGCCTCAGCTTTAATTGTATTAATTTCTCCGTCAAAGGTTGGGGGTTTCAGTTTCAGAAAATCTTTGATGTTTACTTCTCGTGCAGGTTCGGCTGGTTGTTCAGGAGGCATGTTTGGAAGTGGGGGTGGGGGTCCTTGTGGAGGTGGATTCGGTGGTCCTTGTGGAGGTGGAATAGGTGGTCCTTGTGGAGGTGGAACAGGTGGTCCCTATGGAGGTGGAATAGGTGGTCCCTCTGGAGGTGGAATAGGTGGTCCCTGTGGAGGTGGAATAGGTGGTCCTTGGTTTTGGGCATTTCTTTGCAGGGTTGCTACCGTACCAACTAACTCTTGCATCATTCGCTCCATACGATCCAAACGTTCGTCCCCTTGCGGTTGACTTGATGATGCGGTATTACGAGTATCCATTATGTTTTCCTTCACATAAAGTAAAAGGACACAGTCACTAACTAGTTGACGATTATCGATATAAGATTAACTTAACCATAGATATTATACACATAAATCTACATACTTAACTATAACATCAACCGGTTTACAACTACATATTCCCAACGGTACAAGTCTTCTACCACAACATGATACCAAAGTACTCATAACATACAACAACTACAACATGAAATCAAAGTATTCACATCACAATACAACAAGTACTAGAATACTACAAGTACTAGAATACTACAAGTACTAGAATACTGACTACATGAGTCTGCTACCACAAAAGAGGCCAGGATGCCAACAAAACCATCCTTTAACTATAAGGGATGCAACGATTACTCTCCTTGACTAAAATAATGGCTCCCTGTTATCCGGTCCATTGACCGAATCTTCTGATCCAAAAGACTGGGTGTCCCACTCCTCCGGGTCTTCTTCTTCCTCCATATTAACTTCATGGACAGGTGGGGGACCAGGAATTGGTGGAATGCCAGGGGCAGCCATCGGTACAGGCTCAGGTGCAGGTGCGGGGATTGGTACCTCTGGAGCAACCACAGGTGCCGGTGGGAGAATAACAGGAGGAGCTATTGGATGCTGGGGTGGCCATTGTCCCAAATCTCCATTTCTTTCAGCTCGATTTACGATTCTATCATACATTTGTCGGTCAAGCACATACTGCTCACACAACTCAAGAATACGCATTCGGGTTTCCACTCGGTACAAAACCTCCGCCCGATTCATCACTTCGAGGTGCATGGGTCTAGCTTGGAACACGCGTGAAATTTCGTCATAGACTATTTCCTCTGCAGCCATCTCATTCCTCAGACGGTACAGGGTAGGGTTCAGTGGTGTGGCTCGTGGACGTGGACGCTGGTAACTCATGTGATGACCTCCACGTGAGTCATATGTATCAATGGAGTCCATCCTACAATTACAAAATCAATCCTAATTAAAATCACAAAATATCCTTTAAGGTGTAATAGGTCTAATGCCCAAAAGTTCAACATACGTGTTGAGATAATTACATTTAATCCTATTAACTATACAAGTATCACATAAGTGCAAAAACATATGTGTTAATCCCTATAACTCTGGATTTTAAATAAAGTTCCAAAACTGTAGCTCTGATACCACAATTGTCACGACCCTAACCAACGAGATACGGGTCAGTGACCGACCAGTGCAATTAAGTCACCCTAGGTCTAAAATTTAAACAGTTAAGAGAAGATTTATTTAAAACCCCATTTTGTTAGCTACCGAAGACTTAAAACTTGAAATCTAAAAGTTGCATTTTTTTTTTCCTTTGAAAAAGTTACTAGTTTCCATATTACAAAATATCCAGAGTTCTAATGTGCGGATGCAAAAGGTCGTACGAGTACATAGATTACACAACATAAGTCATTATAGACCGGAACAAACCGGCTAACAAAAACTATCCTATATAACAATTCTTAACCACAACAGTACATCCGAGTATATATACAGCAAAAGAACTTCGACTTAAGAGAAGTTTAGTCCATCTACGGCTGCTGACCTGAAAGGGTTGTTTTGAAAATTCATAAGCCAAAGCTCGTGTGAAACATGACATATCGAACTCAAAATTTAATTGAAAAACTTCTTGAGAGAAGAACAAGTTCTTTCTTTTGTTCTCAAAACCATGCATTCTTGTTACGTCATGAATTCATCAACTCAAAGTTAATCAATAAGATGAAATCTTATCATTCATAAGTTAAAGTAGAAAACCTTCCAGATATGCAAGATATCATATTATTCTTTCTGTTCATTGATTTCATGCATCTTTCATGAACAAGTTTCAATCAGAAATCTAGAGGAACTAGCTACCTCTACATAAAATGGAATGACGTCAAACCATCAAGATATCTGATCAATATCCTCCAACCTTATTACTCCAATTCCACTTTGTCTTTTTACCGTCCTCAAGTAGGGACACATGTTCGGATGCATCGACAAAAAAATTATATATTCCCTTTCAACATTACTTCATAAGAAATTCCTTTTTCATCATAGCATGCAAAGGTGATTTAGGCATCAAAACAAAGTATAGTAAAGATAATGCATGTTTCACCTCTCGTCCTGCCGACGCAGCTAAGGCCAGACGCGTCCTACCGGTTCACCCTCGCACACCCGAACCTAAACATAAAGTAAAATCGAAGTCAAACACCGACCAACTAAGACGTTTAAAGCCGAAAGGAAAGAAATTAGTCAAAAAAAAGAAAGTATAAAAGTATAATTACTTCCCAAAGAGTAAAATAGTTCATTAGCCTTAATATAGTGGACTCAACTACTTTAATCAACTAAATTAAACCAATAAAAATCTGACCCAAAGGTAAGGATTCAAAGAAAATTAACTTAAAAGTCTAACTTTACCGATCAATACATGAAAATGGTAGTTTAGGCTCAAAATAGTGCCAAGGGTAAAATAGTAACTTAAACTCTCTCTTCTTCTTTTTTTTTTTGTAAAAACTTTGATATATTTAACATAGATTTCATGACACACTATGAAAAATCTTATGCATGCAAAGTCACAAGAAATTTGTATGCATATAACAAAATTTAGACTAGTTTTAAAATCGACAGCATAATGGCTTAACCAAATGCAATAACGTAATTTATTTAAGACTAAGAATCAAAATTTAGGTTCTGATCTCAAAAGTAAAATGTTCAATTAATTTTCAAAAATTCGGAGAAAATCAGTTTATAATATAAAAATTTCTCAAAAATGATCACAAACCACTCAAAATAGGAAAAATTGCTACCTTTTAATAAAAGGAGTATAACTCACTCATTTTTAATCAAATCAAAGCAATATTAGTCTCCAAAGTTAACTAATCCATAGATGTAACTCTAGAAAAGAAAATATAGAGACCCTCATTACAAAACAAAAGCATAAATCTCAAGACAAAATGGGTGTTTCCAGATTCGTCCTACACTGGACAGCTTGCAGAAAAAAATTCATAACTAATTCATTTTAAATCCGTTTTAGTTGATTCCAGCGGCCAAATCTTCCCAACAAAAAGATCTACAACTTACTTGAAGGAACCCAAAAATAATTCGTGGTTTAAAAAGGTCAAAAATGGCAAAAACTGAAACTCAGAAAATCTGTCTTAGAAATACAACATGTCTTAGCATCCTATTTGGCTTGCATGCAAACCAAATCAGCCAAGATTTACCAAAATAAGATAGAAGACAGAAGAGGTAGCTGTACCTAAGCTCAAAGGAGTCTCTCTCTCTCTTCCTAAACTCCTTCTCTCACTCTCGGCCCTTTCTTCTCTCTCTCTCTCTCTATATTCTTCCTTTTGTTTTGTAAAAAGTCACAGCCATGCAAGACAAGTCTTATATATATATAAGAGAAATGGTAGTGGGTCATGACAAGTGTCCATGGTTTGGACATTTGTTGTCCCAAACTTGCCACCAGTCCATGCAACAAAAAAAAGAAATTCGGTGCATAGCGCGCGCGTGCGCCCACGAAAACTGTTCGGGATTCGATCTCAGAAAAATACCAAATTCGCGTAGTAGATTAATTAGAAAATTTTAAGAATCGTCTTACTCTCGGAATTCTAAGGAAAAATCCAAAGCCTCAAAATTTAATCCAGCAGGCCTCTCGACCTCAAAACATGTCTGCGGCCCGATTCGTAGTCGATACGCAACGCCAGCCAGGATCGGGTGGCACTCTACTTTCGATGCAGAATTCCTAGACTAGTTCAATTTAAATCGTTCGAAGAAAATCGTTTCTAAGCTATCCACAAAGTTGTCTAGAAGGTACCGTCGAATCGTCAAAACGAGTCGTTTCTATGACCCTTAAGTCAACAAGTGACCGAAATCTTCTAAAAGAGATTAATAAAATGACTAATTTATTCATTATACCATAACACCTAATCGTAATCGTATTATCTAAGTGAGGGTCCTCACAACCATGCCGTACCCAGGGTTTCGTAAATCAACACTTTCAACAAATCACCACCAATCATCCACCAACAATACATCACCACGGGTTCCAAACCAGGATTGCCCGAAGTCCAAAATCACATCCTCTCACATTATCCATTTTTCATTAAACTTACTTTCACGTCTAATAAGTTAAATCTGCACCTCGCAACCAAACCCGGAAACCTATTGTCCAATCTACAAACGCAATAAAAGATCACACGTTTCAACATTTCCAACTAAAAAAAAAAAATACTAACATGCTAACACTACAAGAAATTGAGTTGTTTGCGACCAACAAGAAGGTTGCAAAAAGTCATCATTATGGTCGCAAATTGATACAGTGACCAAAAAGTGTGGTCACCAAGCTGGTCGCAACAAGCTAGTCGTAGTTGGTATTTCTTGACCAAACTACAATGTGGTCGCAACATGTTCCACCTTGGGCGACCACATGGATCCGGTCACAATAAGGTTATAATTTTGTGACCAACCGCTGGTCGCAAAAAGAAGTAAAATCTGGTCGCCAAATACAAGCTCTGGTCGCGAAAAGGGCCCATTAGACTTCAGAAAAACATGTTTTGGAGACTCAAAAGCGGGTCACGGAATATATTTTCTTTTGTCACAAAAAAGATCCTTGGACTTCACATGTAACTGTTTTGACAACTAGAGAGTTTGGTCGCAAAAACAGTTTTTTTTTTTTTTTTTAACAATGGATTGCATTGGTCACAAAATTAATTCTGCTGCACATTTTATTTTTTTTTTTTACGATGGATTGTGCTGGTCATCAATTTAATTCTGCTATAAATATCTTTTGTAACTACAACTAGCTTGTATTTCAAAAATAACAAGAACCAACTACGTAGTCACAAGATACACCATTAACAATAAAATCCTTGACAACATTAATAACCACATAATATATATGTTTCTCAAAAGCAATACACAGTCATCAACCATCCCCAAAAACAACAAATTCCACAACGTTTTCCAATATGTGTTTAGTAACACCACATCCAAAACTAGAAATACTAGGTAAAGTCGATGATAAAGTAGCAAAAATGGACTTCATACTCCAAGCTGTAACCATCATACTCCAAGCTATAACCAAGTCCAAGTTAGTTCTGAACAATTGCAAAAAGTGGCTCCATGCCCCATTATGCCAAAAAGTGATTTCATAGTTCATCTGCAAAGTTCAAAACATGGTTAGAGTACAAAATGGTTAAAGTCAATTGGAGTTGCAAGGTAATAAAAGTAGCGAGCCACTTTTGAAGGAACCCAAATGCAGTAATAGTCCAATGTCATAATATTATCCAAGAAATGCCATAAGTTCAATGTCATCGACTCATCATAGGTTGGATTCATATTTTAGGGAATCCAAAAGCATGCAACACTTCAAAAATTGCATAAATATCAATCCTATAAGTGTGGAAATGATTAGATGCATGCAACATAGAGTATTCACTTCAATCCAATGAGTATCAGTAACAGAAATGGGTACACTACAAATATTAATCACCTTTGAAGTAGTATTGGACTAAATAACCTATTATTTAGGACACCAAAATGCAGAGAAAAACACAAAATATTAGACATGTTTTGCTCTTAACATGTTTCAATAGTATCCCTAGTGTCTGAGTAGGAAAACATAATAGGAAAATTAGATGCATATTTAGTCATGTTAGACACATTTCAGAGAGTGTCGTGACATGGACACGTGATGGTCGACGTGCCCGTGCTTCTTAGATAGGTTAGGGAAGATGATGACGTGGACAGAGGAGGTAATGACATGGATGCTAGCAAGGACCAACCAAAAGAGGACATGGCTGATGCTGAATATGATGTGGAGCATGAGGTGGAACATGGGGTGGGAATTAATGATGATCACATTCAAAGGCCCAAGGCAAGCCACCTGTGGAAAGCACTTCCCAATACAAAAACAAGCATGGCAGCAGCAACAATTATTACACTAGTTGAGAATATCCAAAATTCTCTTCTACCAAAGTCAGCTGATGTATTAGCCCCAGATCCAGGTGTAATCAATATTGTTTCAAATTCAATTACATCTTCCCACAACTTGGACTCTTTTGTTCAAGACTCCAACAGCCCATCAACAAATAAATTTTCTAAAAGTGAAATTTCTAGTGCAAAAGCCGAAGATGAAAAAGCCCATTTAGTAACCTACTAGATCAACAAGTTACTAGATACTACTTGCCAACAGTGATTGGATCTGACTGCAACTTTCGTCCATCTCAACTGAAAATGGTATTGAGCTCCTACTAAATCTCAACCCAAGTCAAAGTGCCATCAGGAAAACTATAAAAAGCCAAAACTATGAAGAATGCATGAGCTCAGGTGAAAGTGTGCATGAAGACTCGTTCATTTCTAATGAGGCTTGGATATGACTTTTAAAAACCCTCGATGTACCCTTTGTCAAGTTTTAATAAAAAATTTCGCCGATCAAAAAAAAAAAAAAAAAGTGGGGACACTTGTCTCATCTCTTGCTAACTCAACCTTTACGAAATTTGAAGTAGGACATTGTGTAGGGTTGGGAGAATAGCACCAGCTGTTTGCAGTCCAGCATTTGAACTGTCTTCGTTCTACTTTGCTGCTGTTGTAATGTATTCGCTGCTATTGGAAGCTGGCAGCCTGTGGCAGCTGCTTTTCATGTCAAATGATTTATCTTGCTGCTGTCCTATGCTGTGTCAAGATGTATCAAGCTATTTTTTCATGTCAAGGTGTATCAAGATGTTTGCCTATGGTGCTCTTCATGGCTGCTAGAGGCCTAGAGAAGGTGGACGGCTATACAGAAAACTTGGGAATTAAGACCTTGAACTATAGCTTTGGCTCGTCATCAGCTATGACTTTAGATTGCTAATTGGATGTCAGATGAATCCAACATCTGGAAGTATAGGAAAATAATAGATCATTATGCACACAATTAGTTGCTAGAAGCTACGTTGCCTATTAGGCTACACCCTAAAGGGTAAGAGGAAAGTACCCTGATTGAATTTTAATGATCCGATCCGTTCAATGTGATCAAAACGTGATTTTAAGGGTCCCCGCTGAAAATCAGCAAAAAATATGACTGGAAAGTACTTGATTTGAGTAGTTTTCATTAAACAGTTCAATTAAAGACTGCTCAAAACAAGCACTTTTCGATCATATTTTTTGTTAATTTCTCGCGGGGTCTCTTAAAATCACTGTTAGCACACATTAAACGGTTCAAATTATCAAAATTTGATCGGGACATATGAGTCCTTACTTAAGGTCCCTACTTAAGGTTATTACAAGAAGCTTGTAGGTCCTATAAGAGATCCCTTATTTTAATAAAATATGGACCTCGTGAATTTGATCAAATTTTGATGATCAGAACCGTTCAAATTGATCAGAATGTGATTTTTAAGGGTCCTTAAGACAAATCAGCAAAAAATATACCTGGGAAGTGCTTGATTTAAACAGTTTTCATTGAACGGTTCAATTAAAAATTGCTAAAAAACAAACACTTTTCGGTCATATGTTTTGCTGATTTCTTGCGAAAACCCTTAAAATCACGTTCTGCACACATTGAACGCTTCGAATCATCAAAATTTGATCGAGAAATGGGAGGTCCATATTTTATTAAAATAAGAGATTTCTGATAGGATCCGTGATGTATATATATGATACACACACAAAGAGTTAGCTTCTTGTAACAAATCTCCTACTTAGTATAAGTGCGGACCTCATAGATCTCGATCAAATTTTGATGATCCAGTCTTTTCTCTGTGATCAGAACGTGATTTTAAAGGTCCCAGCTAGAAATCGGCAAAAAATATGATCGGAAAGTGCTTCATCCGAGCAGTTTTATTGAACGGTTCAATTAAAAACTGCTCAGATCAAACACTTTCCGGTCATACTTTTTGTTGATCTCTAACGAAAAATCCTTAAATTTACATTCTGAACATATTGAACTGTTCGATCATTAAAATTTGAATGGAAAATGGAGGATTGGATAAAAGGAGATTAAGAATATGAATAGATGGGACAAGTTGGGTTCACAAAAATAATAGATAAGACTATATGCATATTGGAATTAATTATATTGTATTTGGTTAGGTGAGATAAATATGATGAGGGTAATTTTCGACCGTTGGATGCGGAGATAAAGATGATGAGGGTATTCCCTCCATTAATTAGTTAAATGTAATACTAAATGGACAAATAGTCCAGACTTCAGTTTGGTATTGTGCAGTGAATACCATGCTGCACACCTCCAAGCCGTCGGATAGTGTATCCAACGGCTCAGACCTCATTTCAACAACCAACAATCGAGAGCCGTTCATTGCCGAGATGAGATCCGAGCTGTCGGATGCACAATCCAACGACTTGGAGGTGCACAGCACGATGCTGCTTACGCCTCTGCGCAGCACCACGGTGAGGTGCATTGCGCACCTCAAAGTCGTCGGATCGTGCATCTGATGGCTAGGATCTCATCTCAGCAAGCAACGATCGAGAGTTGTTCATGTATAGATGAGATCCGAGCCGTCGGATAGGTGCGCAGGTGGTGCGCACCACGGTACTGCGCGCACCATCCCCCAATTGCAAATAGTCCACTATTGTCCAATTGCCCTTACTTTCGTGTGCAAACATACATCGAACTACAGAGTACGAAAAAAGAGGGTATATGTGAGTCCACCCTCAATACCGTTGATAGATCCCACCTATCTTTTTCCCACCATCAAACATACCAATTAAGTATAACATACGGATTGAGACAAAAAAATTTGCAAGAAAAGAGATTATCTTCATCCCCATAGTGCAAACAGACCATTTTGGTTGAGTTTTTTGGGCTCATTTTCTCCAAGTCTAATGTTCTTATCAAAATTGTTCATTTGTACAACTCTTTGCTACCCTCAACTATGCCGAAAATCATGTTTTGAGACCAAATGCCCCGTTCCATTATAGTGCTTTTAAAAAGAGTATTTATTTTATATTTTTAAATTTAAAAATAATGTAAATGAAATTTTATTTATTTTTATTTTTTTGCACCACTTAAAAGATTTCAATGAAATCTAACAAATAATATTCATATTGTTAAAAAAATTATTTGCATAAAGACATTACTTTTGAGTTCAAAATTATCTTCTTAAAAAATAAGTACTTAAAATGGGTTCTGAAACACACTCTAAGTCACAAAACAAAAATAATAATTAAGCCTCAAAAAGTTCTGCTATAGCATTTAGTGACTCACAATTGGTCACTAAATAGGAAAGATTTTGCGACTAGAGCACCCTAGTCGTTCAAACATTTAATACAGAGATATAATGTAACCAGCTTCTTCTTGGTCGCAAAATAGTCATATGCTGGTCGCAATACTTATTCACTCAACTCTGTTACGTGACAAAAAACATTCTGGTCGTTAAATCAATTTGAGTTTGGTTGCTAAAAGTTTTCCCGCCAGCGGTAAAGTTTGGCGCCAAAGAATAGGTGACTCGTATTTAGCGATCAACACATTGGGTAGCTTGTGGGAACAATTTTCTTCTTTTTACGACCAAGGAAGCTCTTGGTCGCAAATACCATAGCAAAAGAGACCCAGATTTTGTTAGTCGCAAAAAGTTGGTCGCAAAGAACACAATTTGTTGTAGTGTAATAACATACAAGCATGCGATAAAACTAATCATGCGATTAAAATTAATCATGCGACTAAAACACACCAAATAATTATTTTTATTTTCTCTTACTTTAACGATAACACATTTGGCAACTATCCTCTACAAATTTGCACCACGTGACAACAATTGTTCCAAATTTCCATCAACCAAATTCTAAGTCATGCAGATTTAGTTTCTAATCTCATTAATCAAGCCCAAGCATGCTATATATTAAAATTCTAATTGTATTGATCAAATCCAAATCATACTTTTCCAGTCAAACCCAACAGTGGCTAGCAACGTCTCTTTTTTTTTTTTAAAACAAAACGGAGACAGTGGTGTTCGATTAAGGTGAGCTTTCGTCCGGACTCGACCGGCGACGTCGGGCTCGAATATAATCATATCAAAACATAAAAACCTTTACGAATATAATTTATACGTAGGGAGGTGAGTTCAGACTACCTCTCGTTTAGCGAAACGGTGATCGAAGAGAGTTCGGAGTGGGTCGGAGCTCGGTGGTGCAGACTGGTGGTGCTCGGCTGGTTGCAGTAAGCTCCTGTTGGTAAGAAGTGGAACTTGGTGGTGTTGGTAAGAGGAGGTGGTGGTTATGGTGGTATATGGCCGGTGGTGGTGAAAAGAAAAGAAGGAAAGGAAAGGGAATTGGTGATGGAGAATGGAGGCTGCCTAATTTTTTCTCTCTCTGAAATTCTCTCATTCTGCCGAAGTGGGCAAAACAAATGGGAGGCATGGGTTTTAAAAATTGGTTTGGATTTGCATGGAGGTTAATAGCTTATGGACAATCATGTGGTGTCTCAATGGGAGGGATTTAGGGAGAAGATGGGGGATTTTTTCTCCCTGCTCTGCCGAAAATGAAGTGGAAAAAAATAAAAAGGTTGGGTTTGGTCCGGGCAACACACGCACACACTCGAACAATTACTCGACGGACATGCGCGCACACAATAGATTACAGAATAAAGCTTATATGACGGCATAAATAATTTTTCAAGCAAAATAATATTTTTGGCCTGATAATTATTATTATTTTTATAAAAAAATACCGGGTCTTTACACTTATCGCCGTCCACCGTATTGCACGGCGGCTGCTCATATTACACTTATTCCCTAACCCACGTACCTCGTGTTTGGGCCTCTCTTGTACTTGTTCGGGATTACCTCCCCACATCGTCTTCCACTGAACAAGAAAGACTCCTTTGCACGGGGATCTTCTCCTTGCCCTTTCTACTATCCATGGACTCCACCGCCTCGTGAAAGTCCATCTCTATGTCACCTTGCTTCAAAGGTTGCAGTTCCTCTAAAGGTTCCTCCTCCTTCGGATTTTCCAGCTCTCTTTCCTCTTGAGCCCTCCTGGTGGCCTGCCTAAACCTTTGGTAACACCGCTTCTATGATCTAGATAAAGGTGGCCTTTCTGCTGGAACTTATGATGCTCAGCCCTGAACCACTCGCTTGGGGGTGTGTTTCTAGGCTTCACGGTCCGAGGCCTCCTTTCTGCTGAGGAAGAGGCCTCAAATTCACCGTTGCGCCTCGTATCGCTGGCCTGGCGTGATTGGAGGCGAGAGAAAACAGATGAACGTTGGTGGGTTTCCTGCCATTGGTCAGGCCTATCCTCATAAGGCTTTACCATGACACTCTTCAACTGAAGTCTAGATGGCTCGACTACTTGCCCACACTCGTTACAAACTAGGGAGCACCTTGGTTGGAAGAACTTTTTGATTTCTGAGGCAGGCCTACTCCACCGCGATGGCCGCTATTTAGACTTACCCACATGATGAGGCCTTCTGCGCTCCTCCTGAGAAGGTGGGTCTTCTCGGACAGGCCTCCGTGCATGTCGATATGGTTCTCCCAGGCTGATCTTAGGCCTTGGAGATTTCCTAGGCATGCCACTCATGTTGAAGGACACCATGTTGGTACTCAGGCCTGATGGGAATGGATTTTCATCCACTCCCATGGCCTTCTTGTCCTTTGACTCAAACTTGAATCTGCCACGTTCGATCTTATCCTGAATGTCGTTTCTAAAGATCATGCAATTGTTGCTGGCGTGACTCCACGAGTTATGATACTTGTAATATTCTCTGCCTTTCATTTCCTCCAGTGAAGGGATCTTATGGCCTAGATGAAGCTTTATAAGCTTGTCCATCATGAGCTGATTGAATATCGCCTCAGCCTTGGCAATGTCGAACGCGTAAACCTGGTTTGACTTGCCCGATGATGAAGAAAAGTCTGCCTTCTCTAACCTGCCCATCTTCAAGAAATACGGCTTCTTATTTATCAACTCCGCCACAGCTACCTCTGCATCATATTCGAGCTCCATCGCGGCCACCTCATAGTTTGGGTCCCTATAGTAGGTTCCTTTTGAGCTAGCCATACGGTCTTGCTCCGGTCTTAGGATCCGCTCATATCTCGCAGCTTTGGCCGATAATTCGAAGAGGTCTTTGAACTCGCTCTCGTAAAACTTCTTCTTCAACTCGAAGCTCAAACCGTTCAAGGTGAATCGCACGTACTCCCGTTCAGGCAGGGAGACCTTGCATTCAATCTAGCCTTCTTGAACCTGGCCAGATAAGTCTCTTCTCCTTTGTTTGGCAGCTGGCAAAGGCCTAAAAGGTCTGCCATAGTGACCTCAGGCTCCACCCTATAGAATTGTTGGTGGAAGGTCTCTTCCATTTGTCGCCAAGTCTGAATGGAGTTGGGAGGAAGGTTGATGTACCAAGTAAAGGCAGTGGCGGTCAAGAAGTTTGGAAACAACCTCAACTTCCACTCGTCCCTAGTCCCCACCTCCCCACATTGGACTAGGAACCGAGCCACGTGCTCCAAGGTTGACTCCTTTGCGTCTTCTCCCGAAAAAGTATGAAATTCAGGAACTCGAAAGCCCGTCAGGAAGTATAGTTGATCGATCTTGTCTGAGTGAGGCTTAGTATACATAGGCCTTCCCATAGGCCTAAATTCTGGTCCTAGCTGCTCTTGAAGTAGTGCTATGATCTGGTCTTTGCGGGGAACCTGTTCTGGAGGAGGTGACCTTGCCTATCCGATGTGGGCTGGCTACTGCTGGCCTTGCCATGCCCCCCAAGCATCTTGTTGTATGAACCCTGCATTTAGTGCCACATGGAGATTATGGCCTCCCATCGGAGGAGGTCCCCCACCCTTGTTTCCGAAATGAGGTCGAGGAGTGGAGTTTCCTCCAAGCATGAAACGTCTCTCAAAGTTCTCCACAGGCCTTGGTGGGTTTTGGCCTGTCGAGTCTTGAACTTGATTGTGTACTCCACTATAAGCCGGGCCTCCACCAGAACTAGAGGCTTAGAATTCGTATGGTTGAGGTGACGTGCATACCCCAGGAGGTTGACCCCCTGGGAATCCGTTGAACACTCCGAAATTTGGCAACGTTGGTGTTTGCGGGGGAAGATCAGCAAGGCCTTTTGCCCTCTATCCTCCTTCATCATTGCCACCAGGTCACCTACGTTTGTAGACATTGTATTCATGTTGTTGTTGAGTGACCCCATGGAGGCTGCAAGGTGCATGTTTGAATCTTGAATCTCCGTCATTGCTGAACCAACATATTGAGAAATTTCTTGTGACATCTCACGGTTGGTCTCTAGCATGTAATTTCTTACACTGCCCATAGACTCGTTCAGGTCTTGGACACTGAAGAGAGGCTGCTCAAGGCCTCTGTCTGGATCTTCATGAGTAGCTTGTTGAACGCTTGGATCCTCCTGAGAATCGGAGGTTGAAACGCCTTTTTGAGTTTCTTTCTTCGCCATGATCACCCTTTAACAATGAGAGGTCCCACTGGGCATGCCAAAATGTTTTCCACAAAAAGTGTCAAACCAAATCAGAGTGGAATGTGGGCGTGCTAGGACAGGTCTGCTATCCAAGTAGTTTTCAAGGCTTGGAAGCCTCAAAATCTAACTCCTTTCAAGTGAATGTGCTTGGCCCAAAGGGTATGGCCTCGTGAAGGTTCGTTGGTTGCCTTTGCGAGCTAAGGACTTAAAATTTTCTGATCGTTGTACGAAAATGGAAAGAAAGGACGAAACTAGGCTAAACTTGAATCAAACGAACTCTATTAACAGTTTAATGAAGCTTGGATACAAGGAATACGATGAAAGCTGAAACTACTTATGGAGTGAGTACAAGTAAAGTTTGTAAGAAATGGAAATGGAAATGCATAAGCTGTGAGCTTTGAGGTCATGGACCCTTTCCAAGGCCTTCAAAACTGTGAGTTATAGGAGCTACAGGCCTTGAGCTGCTTCAAAATGCACCAACGCATGGCTGCCATGTGGCCTTCTAGCAAAGACTTGGGTTTGAGCAGCTTTGAAATGCTCCAATGAGGGGCTGCTCCCTAAACAAAATGTGCCTTCTACTCCAAGAAAACGGCAAAGGCCTGAGGAATCCTTATACTTTGTGTTAAACTTTGTAAAAGGGCAAAAAGAATCTCAATTTTTGCAGTATCCAGGCCATTTCAGCTGCTTCAACACTCAAGCCACTGCTTGAATGGACTCCTTCCGGGCCCACCAGAGCTTTTCCCAGGCCTTTCCCCCATTTTATTGGACCTTTCAACCCTTGTGGGCCTTCAACTCCTACTGGTTTTGGAGAAGTCTCTAGAAACAAAAGATCAACCAGGCCTGGGTAAGCTGCTTGTGAGCAGCTTGCTTAGGTCTGTGTGAGTCATCTACCAGCAGCTCCAAGGGTTGCATGTGTTCCACTTGCTTTTGGCTTTGCTTCGTAGTGAAGGATGGGGTTCACTCAGATCTTGAGCTGTATATGAGCAGCTTATACAAGCCTGAGCAACAGGAACATTCGAGGCCTTTGAGCTGCTTGCAAGCAATCCAAGGCCTTTCTCTGCTAATTGAAGGCCCAAAATAACATTTTTGAAGTGGGGAAGGGGCCCATATACCATTTGGGCTTGAACTTGCGGTGCATGATGGGCCTTTATCTATTGTAAGCCTTCTGAGCCCTTGCCTGGTGGAAAAACCCTAGCTTTAAACCTACTTATGGGCCTTATTACCTCTTGGAACTGGACTAGGCCTGAACAAACAACCCTTAGGCCTAGTAGGCCAACTTGGATCTTTGGCCAATCTTGGGCTTGGGCTTCATAATGAAATTAACTTGACCCAACCCATTATAAAATTCCGTCTAGGCTTTGGCTCTTAGACTGGCCCAATTTCGTAGGCTAACAATCACAAGGCATTTCAAAGCCAAAGACTGACCTTCAAGACCACTTTCAAACCATAAACTCAATTACTGATTTCTGACCAAAAATGGGTGTAAACAGAAGGTCGACCTTGCCTTGTTGCACGGCAACAATAACAACAGGAGCTCGGTGGTTGCGACGACGACTGTGGGAGTAAGAAGGGCCTGCCTGTTCCTGAGTATAGAGCTTGAGGGCTGGGAAGAGGCGTTCTGTGCGTGCTTCTGGGCGGAGACTAATACCACCCGCGTACATGTATATCCTAAGAGAATATGAGCTGCACGGCCAAGACCGATTCTAATCACGCTTCGGATGCCGTCGTAATTGAGTACACACTTAGGATATTAGATTTGATATATCTAGTATAGATTATGTAGGACATGCTTATATATATATATATGTGTACTTGTATATATATATATATAGATATATATATTATATTATAAGTACACATGTGTGTATTGTAATATTTTAATTGGAAAATCTTATTTACTTGTAACCCTTAGATTATGTAGTACCCATTGTACACATATATATATTAGTATATTTGTATACTTTCCAAGTACAAGGGAGAGAGAGAGAGAGAGAGAGAGAGAGAGAGAGAGAAGGAAAGAGAGAGAGAGAGATTGTACCTTGGTTGATCTTGTTGTGCTTCCATTGACCTAGCTTGATTTCCTTTGTCCTATTGCTATGCTTTCAATCTATGGAAGCTTAACTTTGCAAGCCAAATCTTGTACAATTTGTACATCTTCCATTTAAATACTTGACCAAATCCTCCTTTCCTTAATCAATCTTCCATAATCCAATCAAGAGGACCAATTCTAGCCATGCAAGCCTAGGAATAGACCTTGATCTTGCAAGCAAACTTGACTTAAAGTAATAAAAAAAATGAGATATGGAGAGAGAGAGAGAGGGCTGGCCAAGAAAGGAGAGAGGAGAGCCCTTGCCTATAAATAGCAAGCCCATTGTACTTTGAACTCACACCTTCATTCTGTTCTCCAACTTCTCTCTAGAAAGCTTAGTGTTCTTCCTTAGTTCTTCAAGAAACTCTTCTAGTGCCGCCACTAAACCACCACTTGACCACCACCTTGATCCAAAAGTATTAGTAGTTGTAGTTAAGATCTAGTTTCAAGAGAAACCATTCTCTTTCGAAGCTACCGGAAGCTTACCGTAATCCGTTATTCCGCTCGATTGCCGACTTTCTTTCCGACGTACTTTTCGTAGCCTTACTACCGCTAAGAAGAACGGTAGATTTCCAATACCTTCTAGCTCTAAGTATATGTAGTATACCTTAATCTTAAGAATGGTTGATTGCATGATCTTGTAGACTAGCCTTAATCTACTTCCCTAAGTATAGAAAGCTATATGTTTAGTGTGATCTTGCTTTACGTAGTTTACTTTGTTCTTAAGAATACTTGAATGCATGATCTCGTGATGATCGTTCGTTTTTCGTAAATATGAACACCATGATAAACAAATGTTGTTTTATTGAACTTCCAAAAAGAAGGATATACGCTTTTACTTAAAGATAAAGTGTTGTTTTAAAAGGAAGTATTCGTATTTTGACCTTTTCGATGATTGAAAGCTTTGTTGATTGTTGCTTGCATTACTTGTGGTTATTTGAGCATGTGTTAAATAGAGTTGGATGATCTTGCTAGTTTAGTTTCAAGATTAGTATGAATGAGTCGTACTTGTTTACACTACGCCAAAAATTGCCTTTGCCGGCGGTTTTTTTACCGGCGGTAATAAAACCGTCGGTAAAGGGTGCTATTACTGGCGGTAATAACAAACCGCCGCAAAAGGTAACTATAAACGCCGTTTATTAACGGCATGAGTAAAACCGCCGGTAAAACTAACTATTACCGACAGTAATGCAAAAGTGTCGGTAAAAATTACTATTAACAGCGGTAAGCTAAAACCGCCGGTAATAATCTTTATATAATATAAATATTATTATTCTTCTAATAAAACACATAATTTTATGTAGCTTAGTGGGTAAGTGCTCGGGTATTAATCAATGGGTCGCGGGTTCGAATCTCGGCAATGTCATTATTTTTCCGAAACTTTTAGCGGCAGTAGTAAAACCGCCGTTAATAGTCCGAAACTTTTACCGGTGGTAATTTACCGCCGTTTTTGTATTTCCGACAATTGGTTTGCCGATGGAACTTTTAGCGGCGGTAATTGACTTTTAGCGGCGGTAATACACTTTTACCGGCGGTATTTGGACTATTACCGGCTGTTTTTTAATGCCGTTAATGCAAAAATTTGGCGTAGTGTTACGAAGTCCCACCGCGGAGTCTATGCATGATACGAGACACATGAAATTGGAAAGTAGAAACATGACACCTAGGGTGTGGTTGATATGGATAAAAATATTTTTGAAACTATATAATGGCCGGACTTGGTAGCTATTATGTGGTGAAAACCTGCAATGTGGCCAGACTTGGTTGTAACGACCCTGATTTTTGGTAAATAAAATTTTCGTTAAATATTTGAATTTTATATTTATTACTTGGATTGGTTTTAAAAATTCCTTTTAAATTCGAATAATCCGTCATAATTAGATTTGAAACTTGTGAAATTGAATTCTTTTACCCCGGACAATCTAGTCCTTCTCCCATGACTAGTATATTTTTCCTAGTAAGTAAATAATATTCTTAAATTATACTTCTTGGCTGGAAATCCTTCATGACAAACATAGTTAGTTTTTAACCGATTAGTTAGCAAACCCTAACTACCGTTTGGCCTAGTTACATTTCCCTAACTGAAAGTAAAACATATGAACCTTATGAACCCCTATTGAACCCTTGAACCCTAGAAAGTAATCATTGACTTGCTTGTCTAGTCTTGTCAAAGCCAATGCTCATCTTTTGCTTCCTAAAGAAGTAACCTTAGCCTTGCATGCATGCAACCCTAGATTAAATAGCCCTAACCCTAATTATGTTACTTTCCTAGATTATCTTAACCCTTGTATGCTTTCTAGGAAAGTATTAGTCTAGACTTTCCATTGACAAGTCACTTGAAAACCCTTGGTACTTGATTCTTCCTAGACTTTCTTTTGTACATAGATAGATAAGTATACTTAGTACTTGAGAGAGAGAGAGAGAGGGAGAGAGAGAGAGGGAGGCCGGATGGGAGAGAGGGAGAGTGAGTGTGTGCTTGTGTTTGACAACTCAACCAAGTCATCTCCCTTGTCTTTACTCAACCAAAGTACAACCATTATTACTTCTTTCTTGTGCTTTTACAAGCAAAACCTTTCTAGGATTGGACAACCCATAGAATCCCTCATGATAACCTAGGACTTGACCAAAAATAGGAATGACGACCCTTGGCATGCTTGAAGTACATTGATTGACCCATGAAGGAGAAAGGTTGCATGCTTTCAAGCATGATGGGACAAAACAAAGAGAGGGGAAGAGAGAGAGAGAGAGAGGGCTGGCCGAATTTGAGAGGGAGGGAGAGTGTGCTTGTGTGCTAGTGTGTGGTACACTCCAACAAGGTACATTATAGCCCTTAAGCCTAGACTTCACTTTACAACCATTTCTAGTCTTCCAAAGTACTACCAAGCCAATGATGTTATGCTTTCTTCCAAGCAAAGCCCTTTCTAGGATAAACTATACCAAAAATCCTCATGATCACATAGCCTTAAGCCTAAAAAGATGGATTGACAAGTGAAGGAAGGCTATGTCATGATAAAAGGTGTGAAATGACAATACAATGGAGCAAATCCATGGGGGAGAGAGAGAGAGATATGGCTGGACATGAGAGGGAGAGAGAAGGCCAGGTTTTTGCTATAAATAGCACCCAAAGCTTGCCATTCAACTCACACCTTCACCCATTGCTCCAACTTCTCTCTAGAAACCATTTTCTGTTTTCCAGTCAGCTGCCCTTCGTAAATTCCCATTTTTCTCCTGCTTAAAGTAGTTCTTAGAACAAACTTCCTTCGAGAAAGTTGTAGAGCACTTCAAGACCTTCAAGTTAGACCCAAGAACCACCTCAATCGGTCAAGAAATGGCCAAGATATCGACGTCCGAAGTTCAGTAAAAATCTCGGATTCCAGATTCCAGACAGCAAACTGTCACTCCCTTTATCACCATTTTTCTCCTACCGAAAGACGTTTCTAGGAACAACGTCCTCCACGAAAGTTAAAGAAAACTTCGAGATCTTCGATTTAGACTCAAGAACGATTGTATTTGGCCAAATATTGAACGAGTTACAGTCATCCAAAGTTTGGTCCAGATTTGGGAGTTTCACCGCCCGTAGAATTTTTCAACTAAGCTTATTCGGCCCCGACTAGTTTCGGATCAAGGTAGATTCTCCTTTACTTGTTAATCCTAAGTATAAGTAGATTAATCTCTACTCATTTTCCCTAAGTATAAGCTCGTATATTATGTTTAAATGCATGTAAGTTAAGATACTAAGTATTAGTTAGCAAACTTGTTTTACTAAAACTTTGAAGGAAGTATGAACATGTTGAACAAATGATTTCTAAGTCAATAAACATATGTTGTTTTGAACTTCCCACAAAGGAAGAAAGAACGGATTTTGGTAGTATTCGTATTATTGTCTTGAGGATGATTATGAGCACGTATGTATGTGATTGCATTACTTGTGGTATACGAAGTTTGTTACTTACTTAAAATGTTTAGAATGCATGATGGTTAGTAAACTTAATTTGCTAATGGTAATATGAACATGTGGAACGAACGACTTTTAATCCTATAAACACATGCTGTCTTTTTGAACTTCCCACAAAGAAAGAAAGAACGGTTTTCGATAAGCACTAACTTGATTAGAAGTATTCGTATTTTGATCTTTGAATTGATTATGAACTTAAATACATGTTTTGCTTGCAATACTTGTGATTGTTCGAAAGTATAAATAAATATCACTCCAATGGCATCCGAACATATGGCGTGATGTTTTAAGTAATAATTTGAGTACGATTGGGTAATATAAAGTTGGATGATCTTGTTGGTTAAATTCTAGATTACAATGAACGATTTATGTATGTCTACGTGAAAAGTCCTACCGCGGAGTCTATGCATGAAAACGAGACACGGAAATCAAGAAAGTAGAAACATGGCATTTAGGGTGTGGTTGATATGGATAAAAAGGATTTTTGACACTACATAATGACCAAATGTGGGGTGCATTATGTGAGTGTGTGTGTTTTGTGTGCCAATGGGAACCCGGCGCGGCGGAACCATTGTGAGCATACTCGGGAACCTGGCGCGACGGAACCGAGGTTGGGTGTGTGTGTTGTGTGCCAATGGGAACCCGACACGGCGGAACCATTGTGAGGATTCTTGGGAACCCGGCGCGGCGGAACCGAGGTTGGGTGTGTAGCTTGGTTATCCGCGGAGAGGGCCAATGCAAATGTGTGCCAATGGAAACCCGGTGCGGCGGAACCATTGTGAGGATACTCGGGAACCCGGCGCAGCGGAACCGAGGTTGGGTGTGTTAATTGTGATTTTCAAAATGTTGATTTGGAAGTAAAAAGGATTTCAGAAACATTGATGAATATGGTGACACAGTCTACGACGAGTCGCGTAGGAGAAACTCAGATATCGCCGACACCAACGATAGAATAGTGTATGTGGATGTGTCATTGTTAATGCCTTGTTAAACATGTATGTTTTATTCTGCTGCTTGTTCAAAAGTTGGTATGCTGCTCTTTTACTCTGATATGGGTAATTTATGGGTCAGCGGGTATAGGATTATTCTGCTGAGCTCTTGTAGCTCACGGTGTTGCCTTCGGTGACCCTGACATATTATATCGGTGGCGACGCTGATATAATGTGTCAGATTTTGTAGATGATCAAGATGAACAGTATACCTTGGAGGCTTTTGGAGCTGAGGAGCTGGCTAGGATGAAGCAGCAGGCAGAGCTATAGTTAAGAACCCTAGAACCCCTTCATTTGTATAAATACTGAACCCTAGTGGGAGTTATGATGTAATAATGACCAGACTCCATTTGATTTTATCAATTAAATGTTTATTTAACGTACCCAAAAATCCGGGTCGTTACATTGGTAGCCCATGGTGTGGACTTGCGAAAACCTCAACGTGGTCAGACTTGGTAGCCCGTTGTGAAGATTACCGATGGGCCGGACTTGGTAGTTCATTGGTAATATGGCTTGGTTATCCGCGGAGAGGAGCCAATGCAAGTTTTGCGAAGTTTTGAAACCATGACGTGGCCGGACTTGGTAGCCCATTGTGAGCGTTGTCAATGGAGCTGGACTTGGTAGCTTCATTGGTAGCGACATATAAAATGATGTTTGAAATGATGTTTTTGGTGAAAGTTGTTAAATGGAGACACGGTCTACGATGAGTCGCGTAGGAGAAACACAGAAAACATGGACACTAACGATAGATAGTGAATGCGGATGCGTCATTGTTGATACATGTATCCTGCATTGTATGTGCTGTTTATGACCCTTTATGATATATGCATGACTTGTTATGTGTAAGTTAAGGGTTAGTGGGTTTGGATTATTCTACTGAGCTTTGTAGCACACGGTGTTGCCTTTGGTGACCCTGACATATTATGCTGGTGGCGACGCTGGTATAATGTGTCAGACCTTTTACATGAACAAGGAGAGCTGTGTACCTTGGAGACATTCGGAGTTGAGGAGCTTGCAGGATGGAAGAAGAAGCGGAGCTGTAGATAACCTTAGCTGTCCTACCCTTTTGTGTAATATAAGAACCCTCTGGGAGTTTGTGATGTAATAATGAGCTAGACTCTACCTTGTTTATCTAATAAAATGTTAACTTAACGTACCCGATTTTGGGGGCGTTACAGAGTCATAACACGGAAGGAAATCAACCTTAGGAGTAGCCAACAGACATTTGTAGACCAACACACCTCCACTCAAATGATCATAACTTTTTGTGTAGTAAGAGTTTTAAGGCGATTCTAGTGGCAATGGAAAATTAACTTCAGGACCTTCGTAGCAATATAAAGTTTGCATGAACTGGATATTGGACGAGAAAGTTATGGCTGTTTGAACTTGGGCTGAAACTCAGAAAACAGGCAGAATTTCCAAATTCGTCGAAAACACAAAATCCAACCTCAAGCATGAAACACATCACGATCTAGGTACATAAACATCATATAAACATATAACAGGAGTAAGAAATCTCTACCACAATGGGTTTTGAGAAAACCCCTAAGTACACCAAGTGCCACAAGCTTGAATCTACCAAAAATAAGCTCCTCCCAAGCTTTGCTACAAAATCTAGAGTGTATAAAACCCAAAAACAAGATAAACAAGTATGGATCAACAAGTGATGGAGAGTAGAGAGAGAAAAACGTGATTGAGAGTCAACGAGTGAGAACAAGAACACAAAACTTACCATTTGTACACCAAATGTGAGAATCAAGTGAGCTTGAGGTAGAAAACCCTTGGATCTTGAAGATTTAAGGTAGAAATCAAAGAATTTGAGTGAGATTGGAGTGGGATAAGAAAGAGGGGGTGTTTCTAGGTTTATTGCGTGGGTTTGGGTGTGAAAAATGGTAAAAGGGTGTATTTATAGTGGTCTGAAATGCGTGCTAAAATTTTAGAATTTTTGCAGGATGTACAGGTCACAAATGTGCTAAACGGAAAGTCACTGGTTAGCATGTACCGGTATTGGGAAAAGCTGTACCTATACACCATTGACAGATTTGAAATTTTTTGCCAACGTTCATCGAATCAAACCCCGATTGCTACCAACACTTCCTAACATCATTCAACACCGAAACTCAAAGTTCAACTATTCTCTGAATGCCCAGTACACAAGGGTAGGTACATCCTTATAACCTCATTAATAAACATATAATTTAATATAAATACGATCTTTTACATATTAAAAGATTAAAGAAAATAAAAAAAATTACAGGTCTCTATAGTACGAGCCCTCATCTTGGGTACAGACGATGTTGAACAAGTGCTGGATGTCCCAGAACCCAAGCTGGGTGTTTAAAACCCCATTTAGGGCAACAATGCCCATGGCCAGGCGAAAAAATTGATCGTACACTAGAGGGGGCAAGTCGGTATGTGTATAGGGTTTGACAGAGCAAAGGGTGAAGAGGTAAGCGAACCCCCTCCCCCCCTTAACTATAGACATAATGGAGACATGGAGGACGAGGTTATCAGAGCCCTCTCGCATGGCATTGACCGGAGCAAGCTCCAAATGAATGTCATCAGGAACGCTATAGCGTTCTCTAAATTGTCGTAATCTCTTAGGGGTATCGCACAAGCGCCTAAGGTGGCCAAACCTAATCACCATTGCAAGTGGGGTTTTCTGGGTGCAAGTACGGTGAAAAACCTAGAAAATACAGAGGTAAACCCACAAAAGGGATGGATGAAAAGCAGTAATGAGGGACTTGAAGAAAATAGAGTCTGGCGAAGGTTTTCTGTCGAAGAACGGGTTGATTAGACTCAGAAGTGGTGTGAGTGCAGTCGATTTGAAGGAGAAGAACAACAAGAGTTGCAAAAAAAAGATAGAGTTTTTTTTTTGAAAAGGGGACCTCGAAAATAGTATAAACCCCAAAAAGTAGGGGTGAACCCATGAGACGCCGTTTGAGCTAATCTAGAAAAGGGAGTGTCACTTCGCATTAAATGAAAAGGAGGTGTGACCCGCCACGTGGCAGTAAGGGGAGATTTGCTCTGACTCCCTATATGCGATTGACCCCAGAAGTTGGAAAAAGCAAAAGACGCTTGAGTAACACCCGAACAAAGCAAAATCCATGAAAGAGCTTTACCCATTGCACGTTGCCGTGCAGCAGAAATGAGCAAAGCTGGGGAGCAATTATAGTGGGGTTTTCATTGAACAAAGAAAAATACACTAGAGCACGTGCGAAGCAAGATACCACGTAGGGGTGCACCACAGAGTATAAAACCCGACCACGAGGGGAGCATCCGGGATGGAGTATGTGGTAGCACGGCGACACTGCGAGAAGGTGCGTAAGGACGAGCAAGGTTAATGTTAGACGATAAGGGGCAATGATACTAAGAGTGAGGGTTTTTCGAGTATACTAAACATTAACTTAGGCATCGGAGGGCCTTTGTCGACGAGAGGCAAAAGTGCACGCACCCGTGTTTGTGGTTGCAGGTTTTTGGGTTTCGGCGAAGTACCCACGTGCGTCGATCTCTTGGAGTGTTAATCTTCCTTCAACGGTTTTTACCCGTCACAAAAGATACAATTCGCTTAGGAGATTTGGCCTCCAAACCATCTGGCACCTAGCAAATTTGTTTCGCCGCGGAGATTTGGCCTCCGAAGCACTTAGCAAATATAATTCGCTTAGGAGATTTGGCATCCGAAGCATCTGGCACGTGGCAAATACAATTCGCTTTGGAGATTTGGCATCCAAATCACCGAGCAAATTCATTCGCTTAGGAGATTTGGCCTCTGAAGCGTCTGGCAAATTCATTCGCTTAAGAGATTTGGCCTCCGAAGTGCCCAAAAATTCATTTCACCCAAAAGATTTGGCTTCCGAAGCGCCCCTGCAAAAGCAATTCGCCAACAAGATTTGTTTTCAAGACAAATTTCCCAAGTAGACAATTGTTTTCATTGCAGCACCAGATTGTGGTTGAGGAAGATTCCACGCTCAGGTATGTGTTTCAAATTGTCACAAAATTGCCCTGATTGAACTACACAGGTCTGATTCTCTCGAAGGGACACGTAGGCAGCTTTCTCGAGTCCGACCACTTGCATGCTTGATTTATTGTTATGTTTTGAGGCAAGGTCAGCCTAAGCATTACGGCCAACCTTGTCTATGGCTTTGGCATTCACTCCTGTTCACATGTTGTTCCATGAGTTCTGCCAAAGAGGGGCATCTGTAAACACCCAATTTGGTAGTTCGTAACGCTTAGGCCTCCCGCCAAACGGCCGCCCAGTGATGAGAATGTTGCTTCGATTATGATTATCCTAGAGAAGTGATCTTGATGCATTAATGTTAGAGATAGCCTTTTGTCGTTTCTTTTAAAATGTTTTCTATCAAGTTGCCAACTTTATTTCAAATTGTGTTGTGTTTCATTTTAAAATATTCTTTTGAAAAATATTGAGTCTTTTAATCCATAATACAATTCATTTTTAGCCCATAAAAATCCTATGTTTAGCCTAAATCGTCGTTTTTGACTCAAAAATCAGCCCGAAATGCAACGGAACCGACCCAAACCAAGCCTGGACTGAGGAAGGCCTGCCCGAGCCCATAAACTTGGGTCAAGATTGGGCCAACTCACTCCAAGGCCGGGCCGGCCTTCGTGTATCAGTTCGGCATCATTTTGTTTTGCCACCTCAAACTCCATGTTTTCGGTATTTTCCATAGTCCCACATCAAAAAATTAACTCATTTTTCCTCGTGAACAAGCCTATATAATCCCCTTACCTCCATAGGTTTCAACTCGTTCAGAACTCATTTCGCTTGAGAGCAGGCCAAGGTCTCTTGGCTAGTACTGGAGCACAGTAAAGTCTTCCCTACGTCGTTAGATTGCCGATGGCATCTTTGCATCAAGGTTGCTCCTTTACGGGCAATCTAGTTCAATTCCTGCTCAAGTCTTGATGGCGGTCCCCTTGGTCTTGTGGAGTCAAGGTATGTCGTTCTTTTTTTTTTTTTTATTGTTTAGTCTAGTTTAACAGCTAGTTAATTATTACTTAGTTTAATTAGCTAGTCGCATGCTTAAGGTTTATTTTATGTTCTTGCCTAATTTATGCAAGTTTAGGCTTTTCGATTTGTTTTAATATTGCCTGCTAGCGTAGCTTTCATGTATGATAATTTAAGGTTTAGATAGTTCATGCATAAAGACTATTTTGCCCTTCATGCATGTTTAGTCGTAGTTAGCACGTTTTAGTTCTTTAATAAATTATCCTACTGTTGCTCTGTCTGTATGTTCACCCGCACGTGCATCCACGTAGTCGTTACTCTGCTGGCATGCACATCTACCATTTTACCCCTGTTGTTATGTTGTCCGCATGCACCTTGATCTCTAAGCCCATACCGTTATGCTGCCCGACTACAGTTGGTACTCTGTTCGATTACAACTGTTATGCTGTCGATGTCTCCCCAACATGCCAAATTACCGTTTTCCCCCTGCAAGTCACATATTAGCATGATGTTCAATTAATTAGTTATTTTGCCCTCATGGTCTATCCATGAGTAGCCTGTTGATGCATGTGGTTTACTAATCAGGTTACTTTGCTAATTTGACCCAGTTTCCTAATTTGAAAAGTTTCCCAATCCGGTTAAGTTTCTTAATTGGGTTACTTTCCTAACTTGGTCGGGTTTCCTAATTTTGAAAGTTTCCTAATCTAGTTAGGTTTGCAGTTTTAGCTACTTTCCTAATCCATTCATATCACATGTTTGTTCAGCCATGTCTAGCCTTATTCATGCATGTTTCCTATTTCTGTTTAGTTGCATGTCTAGTTTAATATCACACATTGCAAACACCCATTTAATTTAGGCCTTTGCTATGCTCGTTAGCTTTAGGGTAACTTCCTCTGGAAGCAAAGACCCTTTCGGCATTCGCAACGGCAGATTAATCTTTCTTGTGTGCCAGTTTAGATCTAGGGACCGTATGAGGACCTAAGGATGGCTGTTGATCATCACCTATGGATATGGGATGGTAATAGGTTGTTCATCTCTCGGCCTTCATTCATAAATTGAATGCTTTTGTTTTCTTTTTAGTGTGCTGCATTCCACGGAGGTAGTTTTTCAAATGATTTTTCCCTCTTGCAAAAAACACCTTTTTCAAAAATGTGTTTACTAAAACCTACCTATCTATTTTGCTTGAGTCTCGTGCATTTAGGATAGAGATGATTTGAACCAATGGTGATTAGTAAAGGCCAATCGTTAAAGTGGGTGCCTTAACACCTTCCCACTCAGTACCTTAGCCCCCGGACCTATCTGTGGTGACGCAAGGATCAAGCCTTCTATAAGAGTCATTCATGATTCTTGGACCTAAACCAAGTGGTGACTTTGAGTTTTGTCGAGTACTTGTTTAATTACAAGTATTTGACCGTGTCGTGCCGATCATTGTGTTTTCAGTAAAGTCTGCCCACCTGTGCAGTGGTTATGCGAGCGCCGGTCACCCACCCTTCGGTCAGCTGTGCTCACAGAGGATGGCGAGGAAACTAAGAAGCTTGAGGAATTGGTGAAAGCTCTATCATCGGATTGGGCCGATGTTTTTAATTCAAGCAGCCTTGAGTCTCTGTTTACGGAAGCTAGTCCAGGGAGTTTTCAGTTAAGGATGCAGAGGTGCTGATGCTGGGAGGTAGTTTTTCAAATGATTTTTCCCTCTTGCACAAGACACCTTTTTCAAAAATGTGTTTACTAAAACCTACCTATCTATTTTTCTTGAGTCTCGTGCATTTAGGATAGAGATGATTTGAACCAATGGTGATTAGTGAAGGCCAATCGTTAAAGTGGGTGCCTTAACACCTTCCCACTCAGTACCTTAACCCCCGGACCTATCTGTGGTGATGCAAGGATCAAGCCTTCTATAAGAGTCATTCATGATTTTTGGACCTAAACCAAGTGGTGACTTTGAGTTTTGTCGAGTACTTGTTTAATTACAAGTATTTGACCGTGTCGTGCCGATCATTGTGTTTTCAGTAAAGTCTGCCCACCTGTGCAGTGGTTATGCGAGCGCCGGTCACCCACCCTTCGGTCAGCTGTGCTCACAGAGGATGGCGAGGAAACTAAGAAGCTTGAGGAATTGGTGAAAGCTCTATCATCGGATTGGGCCGATGTTTTTAATTCAAGCAGCCTTGAGTCTCTGTTTACGGAAGCTAGTCCAGGGAGTTTTCAGTTAAGGATGCAGAGGTGCTGATGCTGGGAGGTAGTTTTTCAAATTATTTTTCCCTCTTGCAAAAGACACCTTTTTCAAAAATGTGTTTACTAAAACCTACCTATCTATTTTTCTTGAATCTCGTGCATTTAGGATAGAGATGATTTGAACCAATGGTGATTAGTGAAGGCTAATCGTTAAAGTGGGTGCCTTAACACCTTCCCAATCAGTACCTTAGCCCCCGGACCTATCTGTGGTGATGCAAGGATCAAGCCTTCTATAAGAGTCATTCATGATTTTTGGACCTAAACCAAGTGGTGACTTTGAGTTTTGTCGAGTACTTGTTTAATTACAAGTATTTGACCGTGTCGTGCCGTCTCCGGAGCTCTCGGAGTCAGAAGAGATGACAATGACTTGGTGAGCCAGACCTAACAAAAATAAAGGGAAACAATGAGAAACCTCGTCGACGGCAAGAAGGCAAGGATCTCTACACTTGACTACCTACTGGCCCACCATTCCTATCCTATGGAGACTCAAGCTCGGGAAACCCTCGGATTTAGCGGGGGCTCGGCCTAAGCAACCATAAAGTGGGGCTCGGCCAAGCCTGCCGACGGCCAAAACCTCTATTACCTACATAAGGCTCGGCCAACCCAAACATCAGCCAAGCACAAGACCAATGAGAAGATCTGTCTTCGGAAGAACAGGTTGAATATGGAGATGAACAGTTCGTTCATCTCCAGGCATTCGTACTGTTCATACAGAACAAAAAACCCCATAAAACCCAGAAAAAGGTAGAAAAAACGTATAAAAACTACAGAAACTTAAAGAGGAGATAAATGCGAACTCGTACCTGTGGTTTTTGGCAAGATCTGGTGATGAAGCTGCTGCAAATCAGAACCAAAAGATGAACGAGCGCGGAACGGAGCTCTGACAATGGAGGTTTAGAGAGAGAAAGCAACGGTGGCTTCTCTCTCCTCCCATCGCCCTTTTTATAGAGCTAGGGTTAGGATCTTCGAGTTTCCCGCCCATTATTACACCGCCGAACGGGCTTCCAATCAGGGTATGACACGTGGCAGCGACGTGACAGCTTGCAGGCCCATGCCCACGCCAACCGTCCTCTCACCAGCCGTACCCAGCTGCACAGTGACACTTGGCGTTCTCGCACTGGCGGGCGCCCCTGACGGTTACCCTGTGCAGATGAAAAGACGAGCTAAGACCAGCTTGATCTCATTTCCATCATCAATAATCTATCATCGGCATTCTCCACGTTCGGCCAGAGTTAGGTATCGATCCCTACCTCGCGCTCGGCATCGGCAGAGATCGAGGGGCTATTGTAGCAGGCCGAACACAGTCCGCACTGGTTTACCGACGTTGCAACCCAGCCGAACCTGGAGGTACGCTCGGTACCTGGCGGAAGCTCGGTTCTCCCACAAGCCATATCAGAGTCAGCCGTAGCCGACGATGTTCACGCACGGCGGACCTTGCTGTCGGCTCTCAGCACGTGGTATTCACACACGGTCTGCGCTGGGCTCGGCCAATAACGGGCTCGGCCTCTTGCTGGGCTCGGGCCCAGGCAAGCTCGGCTGCCCCCAGGGACACGTCCGCTCCTCACGTGCTGAAGCGGTTACAAAGATAATGATGAAAGCACATGGGAGAGGACAGCTCACGCTCAAACGGTTACAAATATCTAATCTAGTGATGTCACAACGACGTCACCCGGCTCGTGCAAAGCACGTGATAGTACTTGGAGAGCAAGCTAAGGAGGTTCTATAAATAGCGGAGGGTTCACAGCCCTAAAGGTACACAACATTCCAGACCCAAAACCCTAGCTCTCTCTCTTTCTTTCTCTGCACTATACTCATCCTTGCGCCGGAGGGCCATACCGGGGCTCCTCCGGTGTGGTCTTTAGTCGTGCTTCGTGGTGCAGGCTAGGCGAAGAGAGCTTGATCAACCCTGAGCCAGAGGAAGGACTCGAACCGGAGACCACGGGCCTCACAATTGGTGAACCCGACGTGAACCTACTTCTGATCCAAACGGCTCACTCCTCTCCCAACACCAACCTCCCTTCCTCCACAAACAACCATCAAATCCAACCACAATGGGCGGTGATCTCACGAACGCAGCCGTCTCTGGGGCCAAGGACGCCAGTGGAAACATCATCCTTCCACCACCGGAGAGACACATGTCAATCTCAATCCCCGCCAGCTCCGGGCTATCACCAGCCGCGGAGGAAGTCACGGCGTCCTACATCCGCCTGTTACAACGTCGAGACGACGAACGAGATAATGAGCTGGCCGCGTTGAGGGCGGAGGTGGCCCAAATGAAGCAGCACATTCAGCAAACAGCAATCCCTGCCACCTCGAGATCTAGTGGAAGCAGGAGGCGACGGGGACAAACGCCACCTCCACCGCCACCTCAGAAGCAACAAGAGTTGGGCCAACGCGGATCTGTGAAGGACAGACTTGGCTTCACCCCTGCGCCTGGTGACGCACGAGAGATCATTCTCTACAGACAGCCAAACGCTTCTGGAGCACATCGTTCCAGAAGCCACCAAGAACGCACCAGGACGCGGGACACCGAGTCGTTCACAAGCACGTACTCGACTGGTCGTGCGGAATTCTCTCGCACCACGGTCTCGCACCATAGCCGAGATTCCGTACAAACCAGGCGCCACGTGTCTGAACGCCTCGGCGAGATCCCACCCGAGAACCAGGATGATGAGATCCGCCGACGACGCGGGAAAGGATTCGGTGACGAAGGGACCCATGATAACAAAACTCGTCGTGAACGAGAAAAGTCCATCGACGGCCCACGGCGAACAACACAGCCTGAGGGATAAACACAGGCACAGGAACGATGGGAAGACAACCACTAAGGACCCCAAGGGAAGGGACCCCAAACGAACGAAGACAGATGAGTTCGGCAAGCCGCCACGCCCTGGGTTCGAGAGGCAGTTGAAGGATCTCGGCGTTTCACCCTTCACTTCCCATATCATCAACACTTCACCCGAATCCACATTTCACTTGCCTAAGTTCACCAAATTCGACCCATCAACATGTGAAGCCTACACCCATCTCATCCACTTCCGCCAAACAATAGAGCTCTGTACCCAGAAGGATGAGATCAAGTGCAAAGCGTTCCCCTCCAGCCTCGGCTCCCTTGGACTCCAGTGGTTCAACAAGTTGCCCGCTGGATCCATTCGGAATCTTGCCGACCTCGAGCGAGCATTCAATACCCGCTTTATCACCAGCAACAAGACTGCCAAAGAACCTGAGTCCTTGACCCAGATGAGGAAGCTCCCGACCGAGACCCTCAGGCAATACGCCGAACATTACTGGCAACTCTCCAACGAAATACCTGGGATCGACGAATACTGGGCTGCGCGTACATTCAAGAATGGCCTGGAAACGTGCAGCAAGATACTTGACGAACTCGCCATCCGCCCGCCCCACGGCATGGGCGAACTAATGCGTGTCGTCGAACGATTTTGCGCACTAGAGGAATTCTACGCTGACAGGACGGCGCAGGGCATGCCGAGCGCAAATACAACAACCCCTGCTGTCACCCAACAGTTGCCCGCACCTGGCCTCGACCAGCAACAGCATTCGAAGAAACATGTGAACAATATCAAGGACGGCAAGAAGCGTCAGCCGAAGGTACATGACTACGTTGCCGAGACTACATACTTCAAGGAGCCCATTTGGTCATTTCTGAAAGAGATAATGAGGCAGCCGTGGTTCGAATGGCCAACTGGTAAGCTCGGCACAGACACTGGTCAACCAGATCAGAATCCAAGGAAGAAATGCTCCTACCACAACGAGCTCGGCCATTACACCACAGCCTGCGCCCCATACAAAGCACTCCTCGAGAGACTTGCCGCCCAGGGCCATCTCGATCAATACATCGACCGAGCAAAAACACCAGCACGACAGCCAACCGGCAATCCCAATCCCAACGAACAAAGGCCGATGATACACGTTATCCACGGTCCAGTAACAAAGGAACTCGAAGGTAGTCTCCGAGCCGACATCATTCAAGCCTCGTCCTCCGAGCAGGTACTCTCTGTCGGCTGTGGATCCAAACGCCCGTATCCGCACGATGTTCCCAAATGGACGATTACTTTTACCGAGCGTGACCTTGAGCATGTGCAAACTCCCCACTCTGATGCACTTGTTGTCACGGTTCAAATTGGCGTCCATGACGTCAAACGTGTCCTCATCGACCAGGGCAGCTCGGCAGAAGTCATGTACTATGACCTTTTCAAAAAGCTTGATCTCCCAGAGTCGGCACTACAAGACACAGAGGTTCCTCTCATCGGATTCAACGGAGCTCCCGTCTGGCCAATTGGCAAAATCCATCTTCCTGTCATCGTCGGCTCAAGGACCGTCTCCGTCGAGTTCATCGTCGTCAATGCTCCAAGTCCGTACAACGCCATCCTCGGCCGAGCCTGGTTGCACAGCATGCAGGCCATTGCCTCCACTTACCACCAGGTCGTACGCTTCATTGGCACAAGCGGCCGACAAGAGGATCTGAGAGGCGACCAGGTTGCCTCCAAAAAATGCTACGTCTCAGCTGTACACACGTCCTCCAAAGCAAAACAAGTCCAATGGGTTGAAGTCCCGGACATGGCTGTCATCGAAGACGTCGGCCACAAGGCCGAAGATAAAGCTGAAGAAGAATTGGTTCAAATGCCCATAAATGAGGACGGATCTCGTTTCTTCTTGCTTGGCTCTTCCCTGAGCGACGCCGAGCGTGAAGAAATGTTTCAATATCTGAAAGAAAATATGGAGGTCTTCGCTTGGACGCCCAACGAGATGCCTGGTGTCGACCCTAACTTCATCTGCCACACACTCAACATCAAGAAGGACTCCAAGCCGGTAGTCCAGAAGGCTCGACGTTCAGCTCCCGAGCATGCCGACGCCGTCATTGAGGAAGTCAATCGCTTACTCGAAGCCAATGCAATCCAGGAGGTACAGTACCCCACTTGGCTTTCCAACACGGTGGTTGTAAAAAATAAAAACGGCAAGTGGCGAGTCTGCGTCGACTACACCAACCTCAACGATGCTTGTCCTAAAGACTGGTTCCCACTGGCAAAAATCGATCAGTTAGTCGACGCAACCGCCGGTCACGCTCGGTTCAGCTTCCTCGACGCCTACCGTGGTTATCATCAGATAGCCATGGACCCCGATGACATGGAAAAAACCGCCTTCATCACTCCGCACGGCATCTTTTGCTACCGAGTCATGCCATTTGGGCTAAAAAACTCAGGCGCCACGTTCAACCGAGCAATCTACAAAATGCTCCACGAACAGATTGGCCATATTTTGGAGGCATATATTGACGACCTCGTCGTCAAGAGCCAGAAGGAAGGGAACCATCTTGCCGAGCTGAAAGAGGTATTCGACGTCCTCAAATTCCAAAAGCTCCGCCTTAACCCAGAGAAGTGTGCCTTCGGTGTGAGCGCCGGTAAGTTTCTTGGACATCTTGTCAACCGACGAGGAATTGAAGCCGACCCCAACCAGATCAAAGCAGTAGCAGACCTGCGCCCACCACGTACGGTCAAAGAGGTTCAGCGACTCACTGGCATGGCCGCTGCTCTCAACCGCTTCATCAGCAAGTCTTCGGACAAATGCCACGCCTTCTTTCATGCTTTGAAAGGGAAAAGTAGGCGAAGTTTCGAATGGATGGAAGAGTGCGACAAGGCGCTCACCGAGCTCAAGAGTTACCTGTGTTCCGCACCTCTATTAGTAAAGCCGGCAGAATTTGAAACGCTCTATCTATATTTGGCAGTCTCAGCCCATGCCGTCAGTTCCGCTCTCGTCCGACGACAGGGAGCCGATGACATGCCCATCTACTTTACCAGCAAAACACTCCTTCCCGCACAAACGCGCTATCTCCCTTTGGAGAAATTGGCTCTAGCTCTCGTCTCGGCCGCAAGGAAGCTACTTCCCTATTTTCAGTCCCACACTATCACGGTCTTAACAGAGTACCCCCTTAAAGCTCTCTTTCGAAAGGCCGACCTCTCCAATCGAGTTTCCAAGTGGGCCGTCGAACTTGCTAATTTCGACATCCACTTTGAGCCTCGTACAGCAATCAAGGGCCAAGTTCTCGCCAACTTCATTGCCGAACTCACCCCTGAAGATGCCGCAGAATTCAGTACGCCTCCTTTACCAGCTATGGCCGAACCAATGGAAGCTAAGAAACCCTGGCTACTTTTTCAGGGCGACTCCTGGAGACTGCACGTCGACGGCGCCTCAAACAGTAACGGAGCAGGTGCGGGTGTAGTCCTAGTCTCCCCATGTGGGACAATGCATGAAAGTTCTATCATCATTGACTTCCCCGCCACTAACAATGAGGCCGAGTATGAAGCCCTCCTAGCAGGTCTACGTTCAGCTTCAGCAATGCAAGCCGATAACCTTATTGTTTACTGCGACTCTCAGCTGATTGTGAATCAAGTGTTAGGGGACTACGAAGGGGATCCAAGAATGATGAAGTATCAGACGGCGGCAGCCGAGCTTATCACCAAGTTCAAAAGTTTCAAAATCGAGCAGAAAGCCGGGAACACAACGCCCACGCCGACGCTCGCCGGTTTGGCATCGGCCTCTAAAGTTTCAGGATTCCGCACTATCAACTTCGGCAACATCAATCAACCAAGCTTTGACATTCCCCAAGTGCTGAACATCGAGCTCGGCCCAAGTGGATGGATGAGATCGTGGACTTCCTCAGGACCAACACTCACAAGATAACAAAAAGGAAGCATACCGAATCCGGAATAAGGCTGCATACCTGGTTATCCGACAGCGGCCAACTCTATCGAAAGTCCATCTGGGCCGTACCTACTCGTCGTCCACCCTACGCAGGTACCAACGATCCTCAACGAGCTTCACTCAGGTAGCTGCGGCTGCCATTCTGGCGGACGTTCCTTATGCCAGAGGGCGCTAAGTCAAGGCTATTTCTGGAAAAATATGAAGAAAGATTGCGAAGAGGTTGTCCGCAAATGCCGACCATGCCAACTATTCTCCCCAATACCCAAGCAGCCCGCTCAAAACCTCTCCCCCATAACAAGTCCATGGCCATTCGCCCAATGGGGGCTTGACATCGTCGGGAAGCTGCCAACTGCCCCTGGGGGCTTCAAGTTCCTCATCACAGCTACAGATTACTTCTCCAAATGGGTGGAGGCTGAACCTTTAATAACTACAACCGAGGCTGACGTTCGGCGGTTTGTTTGGAGGAACATTCTTACAAGGTTCGGCATTCCGTACGCAATTGTTTCTGACAACGGCACACAATTTGTTGGCAACGGCTTGTCAAGTCTCCTTACAGAGTTCGGCATCCGATTCTTTAATTCTACTCCAGCGTACCCTCAGGGGAACGGCCAGGCCGAGGCCTCAAACAAAACTGTGTGTGCTGGGATTAAACGTCGCTTAACATCAAAACGGGGCAAATGGGCAGAGGAGCTGCCAAGGGTTCTCTGGGCCTACCGCTCTACACCTCGCCGTTCTACAGGCCAAACCCCATTCTCCATGGCGTTCGGCATGGAAGCCGTCATCCCTTTGGAGTCTAAGTTTCCCACCCTCCGGACTGAGACGTTCGATCCAGTCACCAATGACGAGGCTGTTGCCCAGGAGCTCATCCTTGCCGAAGAAAAGCGTGATGACGCTCGGCTGAAGCTTGCAGACTATCAACAGCAAGTGGCCAAGGGGTATAACCGCAGTGTCCGCGTGAAGAAATTCAAGCCTGACGACTTAGTTTGGCGAAAGGTGGTCCAGGCGACTAAGAAAAAGAAATTCATGCCGAACTGGGAAGGTCCCTTCCGCGTCGTCAAGATTGCTGGCGAAGGAGCATACATGCTGGAGGACATGAATGGAAAGATGCTTACCAACCCCTGGAACGCTCAGAACCTCAAAAAGGCGTACATGTGATCTTCAAACCTATGCTCGGCTATACCGCCTGTTTTCACAAAAGCTTCTCCACGCCTTGGAAAGCTTCTTTATCATTTACTCGTTAGATTTTCTGTTCGTGTTTCTTCATTTCAACGAATGGCCTCGGCCACTGACTGCTTGTCTTTTCATAACTTAATGGGAGTGAATCTTTTCCGTACGGCAATCGTTTATTTCCATTTAACTTAGCATTTTTCAGATTTTTTGCTTAATTTTTACTCTTGGCAACGACTGCCACCCACAAACGATGACTTCGGTCACACCCACAAACGACCCTCAGGGTCCGCTTCGGCCATACTTGCTGCCCAAAAGAAGCAACAGGACATCTGGTCCACCGAACCCATTACACACACTACGGCTGGGATATGGGTTTCGGTTCGGCTTGGCAAGCCAATAAGGTCGGCCACAGCTAGGTTACACTCACACTTTGGTGAGCAAACCACCCACTAAACAGTTGTATTCTCAAACCAACTTAACCATTCTACTTTGGTCAAGGCTCGGCTGCACCACCCTACATCAAGCAAACACTATCACGCCGAACCAAGCCCAAAGTGGGGGCTACGGATATCTACCAATCCAAAACATGCAAGGCTACAAAACAAATTGAAAGAAAGGAAAGCACACATTCATTCATTCAAAGAAAAGACAAAGTGTAGCAGAAATTCCTGACTGGAGGTACGGCGTGGTAAATCGTTCATTGCCGACCCCCAACAACTATTACATCTGGAACGGCAAACACTGAGTTCGGCGCCGTCCAAGTCCATAAAGTTTTGAGTTCAAACAAAAACCCATAGGAAATTCAAACACTTAAGGAGCATCCTTCGAAGCCGCGGCATCAGCATCAGCCTTTGCATTCCCTTCAGTAAGTGCACCCTCGGCTTTGGCAGTTTGCACTTCCTTTGTACCTGCAGCAGCGGCAACGGCCCCCTCTTTCTCAGCAGCTTCATCCACCTTCTCCACTTCATCTTCAATATCCACCACAGTGAGATCCTCAAGGTCTTCCTCGCTCTCCGGGAACTCCTCGTCCGGCAGAGGAGCACACTCTTCGGCGGTATAAGGGAGTTCGAGCTCGGGAACTGTGGGTGCTGGGATTCGGCTCAGATCAAGCTCCAGTTGCATCCCCTCGCCAACGGCAGCAACGCCGGCCTTATATCCTGCTTTGTAAGCACGCGGTATCCTCTCCTCGATCGCATCGTTCACCATTGACCGTGCATCCCTCATGTACTCTTGGCCTGCACGGTCATAACCTGCCTGATACGCCTTCTGAAACTTGACACTGTCATCAACTGAAACTATCCTGCCGTCGGCCATCGCAAAGGAAGGAGCAAATTCTTGCGTAGTCATTCGACCGTCCGAGGCCGACGCCGTCTTCAAAGCTTTAGAGCCACCCGCAGCCGAAGACCCCGTCTGGTCCTTATCTTTTGCAAGCGGCGTTGGGGGCTTGGCAGGAAAGAAGTCGTGGGTTGTCTTCTGTTTCTTGGCCGCACGCTCGGCTTCGGCGGCAGCTTTTTGTCTATCCAGGGCTTCGTCCCTGATGTTCATCTTGACCACGTTCCTTCGGCCCATGTCGTCGGCAAACTGGGGGATGATGGTACTGAGAGGTTCGATATCGATACCTTCGAAGGGAGATGGCTGACTCTGCTGAAACCAGAAGTCGGCCGACTTCTTGAGAGAAGGGAACTTCACACGCTTGCCCTTCGCTGTCTTGCTCGGCCTAGGGTCCTTGTCCTTCTCTCCCTGCGCCTCGGCAGCGTTCTTTCCTTTCTTCTTAATGCTCGGACCGGTCTTTTTTTCCCTTCTCTTCAGCTTTCCCTTGTAAGAAGGCTCGTACCCGAGAATTGTCGGTGCGTCTCGACAGATAAGCGCAAGAAGAATCTGCACGTTCTTTTCAACAGCCAACGATTGTTCCCTCTTAGTGATTGCTCGGTGATCTGCAAGTCGAGAATTACCAAGTTAAAAGAAGAGTCAAAGGTGACTAATGATGAACATCATGCTCGGCAGAATAAAGGGAAAAACGACCAACCTCGGAAATCTTTTATCTTCGGCACATGATACAATCTAGAAGTTTGGTCACCGAATTCATAATTTCCGCTCACTTCAACATAAAAATTCGCCCACTTATCGGTATCCTGAAGGCCGTCCACAAGCGGCTCCTTTCCACTTCGTGTGGATAGGTATCGACGCCCGGTGGCGCCGTGCCTAGACATGATGTACGTATAGAAGAGGTCGGAGATCGTGAAGTCCAGGCCATGAAGTTCCTTCAACTTGATTACCGTCATCACTATCCTATAACTACTAATGGCAAAGTAGTGGGGTACCAGATTAAACCTAGAGAGCAGTTCTCTCAGAAATGGGTGAAGAGGGAAACGGAGCCCGGCCTCGCAGATGGCCATAAGAGGGACTATGATATGCTCGGGACAATCCTCTGATTTGTCCCTGATACGGTTACTGACAACGCGGCTGACAACGACGTCGTCGGGAATGTCGTATGCACAGCAGAAGTTCTCGTACTCCTTAGGTTGCCCACTAAAGTAGTGAGCATGAGGACAAACCTGACCCTTGTCGTAGAGGTCGGCGACTTCTCTATCTACGGACGGCGTCCCACTAGGCATAGAACGTGAGGTTTCGGCATCAGCCCCTGACATGAACCTAGATTCAGCCTCTGGACCTAGCTCGGGCTCGGCTTCAGAAGGAGTCGACTGCGTAAAAGATATCTCGGGTTCAGTGTTGAACCCATCATCATACTCATGGACGCGCTCGGCGTTAGAGTCACTGCCGTCCGACATGTTCGATGCAATGGAAGAAGATTGTCGTCGGCTTCTGCGCTTTTCCAGATAGTCTCGGATAAACAATTCTGCGGAGCCGTCTCCGGAGCTCTCGGAGTCAGAAGAGATGACAATGACTTGGTGAGCCAGACCTAACAAAAATAAAGGGAAACAATGAGAAACCTCGTCGACGGCAAGAAGGCAAGGATCTCTACACTTGACTACCTACTGGCCCACCATTCCTATCCTATGGAGACTCAAGCTCGGGAAACCCTCGGATTTAGCGGGGGCTCGGCCTAAGCAACCATAAAGTGGGGCTCGGCCAAGCCTGCCGACGGCCAAAACCTCTATTACCTACATAAGGCTCGGCCAACCCAAACATCAGCCAAGCACAAGACCAATGAGAAGATCTGTCCTCGGAAGAACAGGTTGAATATGAAGATGAACAGTTCGTTCATCTCCAGGCATTCGTACTGTTCATAACAGAACAAAAACCCCAAAAAACCCAGGAAAAAGGCAGAGAAAACGTATAAAAACTACAGAAACTTAAAGAGGAGATAAATGCGAACTCGTACCTGTGGTTTTTGGCAAGATCTGGTGATGAAGCTGCTGCAAATCAGAACCAAAAGATGAACGAGCGCGGAACGGAGCTCTGACAATGGAGGTTTAGAGAGAGAAAGCAACGGTGGCTTCTCTCTCCTCCCATCGCCCTTTTTATAGAGCTAGGGTTAGGATCTTTGAGTTTCCCGCCCATTATTACACCGCCGAACGGGCTTCCAATCAGGGTATGACACGTGGCAGCGACGTGACAGCTTGCAGGCCCATGCCCACGCCAACCGTCCTCTCACCAGCCGTACCCAGCTGCACAGTGACACTTGGCGTTCTCGCACTGGCGGGCGCCCCTGACGGTTACCCTGTGCAGATGAAAAGACGAGCTAAGACCAGCTTGATCTCATTTCCATCATCAATAATCTATCCTCGGCATTCTCCACGTTCGGCCAGAGTTAGGTATCGATCCCTACCTCGCGCTCGGCATCGGCAGAGATCGAGGGGCTATTGTAGCAGGCCGAACACAGTCCGCACTGGTTTACCGACGTTGCAACCCAGCCGAACCTGGAGGTACGCTCGGTACCCGGCGGAAGCTCGGTTCTCCCACAAGCCATATCAGAGTCAGCCGTAGCCGACGATGTTCACGCACGGCGGACCTTGCTGTCGGCTCTCCGCACGTGGTATTCACACACGGTCTGCGCTGGGCTCGGCCAATAACGGGCTCGGCCTCTTGCTGGGCTCGGGCCCAGGCAAGCTCGGCTGCCCCCGGGGACACGTCCGCTCCTCACGTGCTGAAGCGGTTACAAAGATAATGATGAAAGCACATGGGAGAGGACAGCTCACGCTCAAACGGTTACAAATATCTAATCTAGTGATGTCACAACGACGTCACCCGGCTCGTGCAAGGCACGTGATAGTACTTGGAGAGCAAGCTAAGGAGGTTCTATAAATAGCGGAGGGTTCACAGCCCTAAAGGTACACAACATTCCAGACCCAAAACCCTAGCTCTCTCTCTCTTTCTCTGCACTATACTCATCCTTGCGCCGGAGGGCCATACCGGGGCTCCTCCGGTGTGGTCTTTAGTCGTGCTTCGTGGTGCAGGCTAGGCGAAGAGAGCTTGATCAACCCTGAGCCAGAGGAAGGACTCGAACCGGAGACCACGGGCCTCACAGCCAACAAGATTTGTTTTCAAGACAAATTTCCCAAGTAGACAATTGTTTTCATTGCAGCACCAGATTGTGGTTGAGGAAGATTCCACGCTCAGGTATGTGTTTCAAATTGTCACAAAATTGCCCTGATTGAACTACACAGGTCTGATTCTCTCGAAGGGACACGTAGGCAGTTCTCTCGAGTCCGACCACTTGCATGCTTGATTTATTGTTATGTTTTGAGGCAAGGTAAGCCTAAGCATTACGGCCAACCTTGTCTATGGCTTTGGCATTCACTCCTGTTCACATGTTGTTCCATGAGTTCTGCCAAAGAGGGGCATCTGTAAACACCCAATTTGGTAGTTCGTAACGCTTAGGCCTCCCGCCAAACGGCCGCCCAGTGATGAGAATGTTGCTTCGATTATGATTATCCTAGAGAAGTGATCTTGATGCATTAATGTTAGAGATAGCCTTTTGTCGTTTCTTTTAAAATGTTTTCTATCAAGTTGCCAACTTTATTTCAAATTGTGTTGTGTTTCATTTTAAAATATTCTTTTGAAAAATATTGAGTCTTTTAATCCATAAAACAATTCATTTTTAGCCCATAAAAATCCTATGTTTAGCCTAAATCGTCGTTTTTGACTCAAAAATCAGCCCGAAATGCAACGGAACCGACCCAAACCAAGCCTGGACTGAGGAAGGCCTGCCCGAGCCCATAAACTTGGGTCAAGATTGGGCCAACTCACTCCAAGGCCGGGCCGGCCTTCGTGTATCAGTTCGGCATCATTTTGTTTTGCCACCTCAAACTCCATGTTTTCGGTATTTTCCATAGTCCCACATCAAAAAATTAACTCATTTTTCCTCGTGAACAAGCCTATATAATCCCCTTACCTCCATAGGTTTCAACTCGTTCAGAACTCATTTCGCTTGAGAGCAGGCCAAGGTCTCTTGGCTAGTACTGGAGCACAGTAAAGTCTTCCCTACGTCGTTAGATTGCCGATGGCATCTTTGCATCAAGGTTGCTCCTTTACGGGCAATCTAGTTCAATTCCTGCTCAAGTCTTGATGGCGGTCCCCTTGGTCTTGTGGAGTCAAGGTATGTCGTTCTTTTTTTTTTTTTTTTATTGTTTAGTCTAGTTTAACAGCTAGTTAATTATTACTTAGTTTAATTAGCTAGTCGCATGCTTAAGGTTTATTTTATGTTCTTGCCTAATTTATGCAAGTTTAGGCTTTTCGATTTGTTTTAATATTGCCTGCTAGCATAGCTTTCATGCATGATAATTTAAGGTTTAGATAGTTCATGCATAAGGACTATTTTGCCCTTCATGCATGTTTAGTCGTAGTTAGCACGTTTTAGTTCTTTAATAAATTATCCTACTGTTGCTCTGTCTGTATGTTCACCCGCACGTGCATCCACGTAGTCGTTACTCTGCCGGCATGCACATCTACCATTTTACCCCTGTTGTTATGTTGTCCACATGCACCTTGATCTCTAAGCCCATACTGTTATGCTGCCCGACTACAGTTGGTACTCTGTTCGATTACAACTGTTATGCTGTCGATGTCTCCCCAACATGCCAAATTACCGTTTTCCCCCTGCAAGTCACATATTAGCATGATGTTCAATTAATTAGTTATTTTGCCCTCATGGTCTATCCATGAGTAGCCTGTTGATGCATGTGGTTTACTAATCAGGTTACTTTGCTAATTTGACCCAGTTTCCTAATTTGAAAAGTTTCCCAATCCGGTTAAGTTTCTTAATTGGGTTACTTTCCTAACTTGGTCGGGTTTCCTAATTTTGAAAGTTTCCTAATCTGGTTAGGTTTGCAGTTTTAGCTAGTTTCCTAATCCATTCATATCACATGTTTGTTCAGCCATGTCTAGCCTTATTCATGCATGTTTCCTATTTCTGTTTAGTTGCATGTCTAGTTTAATATTACACATTGCAAACACCCATTTAATTTAGGCCTTTGCTATGCTCGTTAGCTTTAGGGTAACTTCCTCTGGAAGCAAAGACCCTTTCGGCATTCGCAACGGCGGATTAATCTTTCTTGTGTGCCAGTTTAGATCTAGGGACCGTATGAGGACCTAAGGATGGCTGTTGATCATCACCTATGGATATGGGATGGTAATAGGTTGTTCATCTCTCGGCCTTCATTCATAAATTGAATGCTTTTGTTTTCTTTTTAGTGTGCTGCATTCGACGGAGGTAGTTTTTCAAATGATTTTTCCCTCTTGCAAAAAACACCTTTTTCAAAAATGTGTTTACTAAAACCTACCTATCTATTTTGCTTGAGTCTCGTGCATTTAGGATAGAGATGATTTGAACCAATGGTGATTAGTAAAGGCCAATCATTAAAGTGGGTGCCTTAACACCTTCCCACTCAGTACCTTAGCCCCCGGACCTATCTGTGGTGACGCAAGGATCAAGCCTTCTATAAGAGTCATTCATGATTCTTGGACCTAAACCAAGTGGTGACTTTGAGTTTTGTCGAGTACTTGTTTAATTACAAGTATTTGACCGTGTCGTGCCGATCATTGTGTTTTCAGTAAAGTCTGCCCACCTGTGCAGTGGTTATGCAAGCGCCGGTCACCCACCCTTCGGTCAGCTGTGCTCACAGAGGATGGCGAGGAAACTAAGAAGCTTGAGGAATTGGTGAAAGCTCTATCATCGGATTGGGCCGATGTTTTTAATTCAAGCAGCCTTGAGTCTCTATTTACGGAAGCTAGTCCAGGGAGTTTTCAGTTAAGGATGCAGAGGTGCTGATGCTGGGAGGTAGTTTTTCAAATGATTTTTCCCTCTTGCACAAGACACCTTTTTCAAAAATGTGTTTACTAAAACCTACCTATCTATTTTTCTTGAGTCTCATGCATTTAGGATAGAGATGATTTGAACCAATGGTGATTAGTGAAGGCCAATCGTTAAAGTGGGTGCCTTAACACCTTCCCACTCAGTACCTTAACCCCCGGACCTATCTGTGGTGATGCAAGGATCAAGCCTTCTATAAGAGTCATTCATGATTTTTGGACCTAAACCAAGTGGTGACTTTGAGTTTTGTCGAGTACTTGTTTAATTACAAGTATTTGACCGTGTCGTGCCGATCATTGTGTTTTCAGTAAAGTCTGCCCACCTGTGCAGTGGTTATGCGAGCGCCGGTCACCCACCCTTCGGTCAGCTGTGCTCACAGAGGATGGCGAGGAAACTACGAAGCTTGAGGAATTGGTGAAAGCTCTATCATCGGATTGGGCCGATGTTTTTAATTCAAGCAGCCTTGAGTCTCTGTTTACGGAAGCTAGTCCAGGGAGTTTTCAGTTAAGGATGCAGAGGTGCTGATGCTGGGAGGTAGTTTTTCAAATTATTTTTCCCTCTTGCAAAAGACACCTTTTTCAAAAATGTGTTTACTAAAACCTACCTATCTATTTTTCTTGAATCTCGTGCATTTAGGATAGAGATGATTTGAACCAATGGTGATTAGTGAAGGCCAATCGTTAAAGTGGGTGCCTTAACACCTTCCCAATCAGTACCTTAGCCCCCGGACCTATCTGTGGTGATGCAAGGATCAAGCCTTCTATAAGAGTCATTCATGATTTTTGGACCTAAACCAAGTGGTGACTTTGAGTTTTGTCGAGTACTTGTTTAATTACAAGTATTTGACCGTGTCGTGCCGATCATTGTGTTTTCAGTAAAGTCTGCCCACCTGTGCAGTGGTTATGCGAGCGCCGGTCACAAACCCTTCGGTCAGCTGTGCTCACAGAGGATGGCGAGGAAACTAAGAAGCTTGAGGAATTGGTGAAAGCTCTATCATCGAATTGGGCCGATGTTTTTAATTCAAGCAGCTTTGAGTCTCTGTTTACGGAAGCTAGTCCAGGGAGTTTTCAGTTAAGGATGCAGAGGTGCTGATGCTGGGAGGTAGTTTTTCAAATGATTTTTCCCTCTTGCAAAAGACACCTTTTTCAAAAATGTGTTTACTAAAACCTACCTATCTATTTTTCTTGAGTCTCATGCATTTAGGATTGAGATGATTTGAACCAATGGTGATTAGTGAAGGCCAATCGTTAAAGTGGGTGCCTTAACACCTTCCCACTCAGTACCTTAGCCCCCGGACCTATCTGTGGTGACGCAAGGATCAAGCCTTCTATAAGAGTCATTCATGATTTTTGGACCTAAACCAAGTGGCGACTTTGAGTTTTGTCGAGTACTTGTTTAATTACAAGTATTTGACCGTGTCGTGCCGATCATTGTGTTTTCAGTAAAGTCTGCCCACCTGTGCAGTGGTTATGCGAGCGCCGGTCACAAACCCTTCGGTCAGCTGTGCTCACAGAGGATGGCGAGGAAACTAAGAAGCTTGAGGAATTGGTGAAAGCTCTATCATCGGATTGGGCCGATGTTTTTAATTCAAGCAGCCTTGAGTCTCTGTTTACGGAAGCTAGTCCAGGGAGTTTTCAGTTAAGGATGCAGAGGTGCTGATGCTGGGAGGTAGTTTTTCAAATTATTTTTCCCTCTTGCAAAAGACACCTTTTTCAAAAATGTGTTTACTAAAACCTACCTATCTATTTTTCTTGAATCTCGTGCATTTAGGATAGAGATGATTTGAACCAATGGTGATTAGTGAAGGCCAATCGTTAAAGTGGGTGCCTTAACACCTTCCCAATCAGTACCTTAGCCCCCGGACCTATCTGTGGTGATGCAAGGATCAAGCCTTCTATAAGAGTCATTCATGATTTTTGGACCTAAACCAAGTGGTGACTTTGAGTTTTGTCGAGTACTTGTTTAATTACAAGTATTTGACCGTGTCGTGCCGATCATTGTGTTTTCAGTAAAGTCTGCCCACCTGTGCAGTGGTTATGCGAGCGCCGGTCACCCACCCTTCGGTCAGCTGTGCTCACAGAGGATGGCGAGGAAACTACGAAGCTTGAGGAATTGGTGAAAGCTCTATCATCGAATTGGGCCGATGTTTTTAATTCAAGCAGCCTTGAGTCTCTGTTTACGGAAGCTAGTCCAGGGAGTTTTCAGTTAAGGATGCAGAGGTGCTGATGCTGGGAGGTAGTTTTTCAAATTATTTTTCCCTCTTGCAAAAGACACCTTTTTCAAAAATGTGTTTACTAAAACCTACCTATCTATTTTTCTTGAATCTCGTGCATTTAGGATAGAGATGATTTGAACCAATGGTGATTAGTGAAGGCCAATCGTTAAAGTGGGTGCCTTAACACCTTCCCAATCAGTACCTTAGCCCCCGGACCTATCTGTGGTGATGCAAGGATCAAGCCTTCTATAAGAGTCATTCATGATTTTTGGACCTAAACCAAGTGGTGACTTTGAGTTTTGTCGAGTACTTGTTTAATTACAAGTATTTGACCGTGTCGTGCCGATCATTGTGTTTTCAGTAAAGTCTGCCCACCTGTGCAGTGGTTATGCGAGCGCCGGTCACAAACCCTTCGGTCAGCTGTGCTCACAGAGGATGGCGAGGAAACTAAGAAGCTTGAGGAATTGGTGAAAGCTCTATCATCGAATTGGGCCGATGTTTTTAATTCAAGCAGCTTTGAGTCTCTGTTTACGGAAGCTAGTCCAGGGAGTTTTCAGTTAAGGATGCAGAGGTGCTGATGCTGGGAGGTAGTTTTTCAAATGATTTTTCCCTCTTGCAAAAGACACCTTTTTCAAAAATGTGTTTACTAAAACCTACCTATCTATTTTTCTTGAGTCTCATGCATTTAGGATTGAGATGATTTGAACCAATGGTGATTAGTGAAGGCCAATCGTTAAAGTGGGTGCCTTAACACCTTCCCACTCAGTACCTTAGCCCCCGGACCTATCTGTGGTGACGCAAGGATCAAGCCTTCTATAAGAGTCATTCATGATTTTTGGACCTAAACCAAGTGGCGACTTTGAGTTTTGTCGAGTACTTGTTTAATTACAAGTATTTGACCGTGTCGTGCCGATCATTGTGTTTTCAGTAAAGTCTGCCCACCTGTGCAGTGGTTATGCGAGCGCCGGTCACAAACCCTTCGGTCAGCTGTGCTCACAGAGGATGGCGAGGAAACTAAGAAGCTTGAGGAATTGGTGAAAGCTCTATCATCGGATTGGGCCGATGTTTTTAATTCAAGCAGCCTTGAGTCTCTGTTTACGGAAGCTAGTCCAGGGAGTTTTCAGTTAAGGATGCAGAGGTGCTGATGCTGGGAGGTAGTTTTTCAAATGATTTTTCCCTCTTGCACAAGACACCTTTTTCAAAAATGTGTTTACTAAAACCTACCTATCTATTTTTCTTGAGTCTCGTGCATTTAGGATAGAGATGATTTGAACCAATGGTGATTAGTGAAGGCCAATCGTTAAAGTGGGTGCCTTAACACCTTCCCACTCAGTACCTTAACCCCCGGACCTATCTGTGGTGATGCAAGGATCAAGCCTTCTATAAGAGTCATTCATGATTTTTGGACCTAAACCAAGTGGTGACTTTGAGTTTTGTCGAGTACTTGTTTAATTACAAGTATTTGACCGTGTCGTGCCGATCATTGTGTTTTCAGTAAAGTCTGCCCACCTGTGCAGTGGTTATGCGAGCGCCGGTCACCCACCCTTCGGTCAGCTGTGCTCACAGAGGATGGCGAGGAAACTACGAAGCTTGAGGAATTGGTGAAAGCTCTATCATCGGATTGGGCCGATGTTTTTAATTCAAGCAGCCTTGAGTCTCTGTTTACGGAAGCTAGTCCAGGGAGTTTTCAGTTAAGGATGCAGAGGTGCTGATGCTGGGAGGTAGTTTTTCAAATTATTTTTCCCTCTTGCAAAAGACACCTTTTTCAAAAATGTGTTTACTAAAACCTACCTATCTATTTTTCTTGAATCTCGTGCATTTAGGATAGAGATGATTTGAACCAATGGTGATTAGTGAAGGCCAATCGTTAAAGTGGGTGCCTTAACACCTTCCCAATCAGTACCTTAGCCCTCGGACCTATCTGTGGTGATGCAAGGATCAAGCCTTCTATAAGAGTCATTCATGATTTTTGGACCTAAACCAAGTGGTGACTTTGAGTTTTGTCGAGTACTTGTTTAATTACAAGTATTTGACCGTGTCGTGCCGATCATTGTGTTTTCAGTAAAGTCTGCCCACCTGTGCAGTGGTTATGCGAGCGCCGGTCACCCACCCTTCGGTCAGCTGTGCTCACAGAGGATGGCGAGGAAACTAAGAAGCTTGAGGAATTGGTGAAAGCTCTATCATCGGATTGGGCCGATGTTTTTAATTCAAGCAGCCTTGAGTCTCTGTTTACGGAAGCTAGTCCAGGGAGTTTTCAGTTAAGGATGCAGAGGTGCTGATGCTGGGAGGTAGTTTTTCAAATTATTTTTCCCTCTTGCAAAAGACACCTTTTTCAAAAATGTGTTTACTAAAACCTACCTATCTATTTTTCTTGAATCTCGTGCATTTAGGATAGAGATGATTTGAACCAATGGTGATTAGTGAAGGCCAATCGTTAAAGTGGGTGCCTTAACACCTTCCCAATCAGTACCTTAGCCCTCGGACCTATCTGTGGTGATGCAAGGATCAAGCCTTCTATAAGAGTCATTCATGATTTTTGGACCTAAACCAAGTGGTGACTTTGAGTTTTGTCAAGTACTTGTTTAATTACAAGTATTTGACCGTGTCGTGCCGATCATTGTGTTTTCAGTAAAGTCTGCCCACCTGTGCAGTGGTTATGCGAGCGCCGGTCACCCACCCTTCGGTCAGCTGTGCTCACAGAGGATGGCGAGGAAACTAAGAAGCTTGAGGAATTGGTGAAAGCTCTATCATCGGATTGGGTCGATGTTTTTAATTCAAGCAGCCTTGAGTCTCTGTTTATGGAAGCTAGTCCAGGGAGTTTTCAGTTAAGGATGCAGAGGTGCTGATGCTGGGAGGTAGTTTTTCAAATGATTTTTCCCTCTTGCAAAAGACACCTTTTTCAAAAATGTGTTTACTAAAACCTACCTATCTTTTTTTCTTGAGTCTCATGCATTTAGGATAGAGATGATTTGAACCAATGGTGATTAGTGAAGGCCAATCGTTAAAGTGGGTGCCTTAACACCTTCCCACTCAGTACCTTAGCCCCCGGACCTATCTGTGGTGACGCAAGGATCAAGCCTTCTATAAGAGTCATTCATGATTTTTGGACCTAAACCAAGTGGCGACTTTGAGTTTTGTCGAGTACTTGTTTAATTACAAGTATTTGACCATGTCGTGCCGATCATTGTGTTTTCAGTAAAGTCTGCCCACCTGTGCAGTGGTTATGCGAGCGCCGGTCACCCACCCTTCGGTCGGTTGTGCTCACAAAGGATGGCGAGGAAACTAAGAAGCTTGAGGAATTGGTGAAAGCTCGATCATGAAACTGGGCCGATGTTTTTAATTCAAGTAGCCTTGAGTCTCTGTTTAAGGAAGCTAGTCCAGGGAGTTTTCAGTTCTGGATGCAGAGGTGCTGATGCTGGGAGATGGAGCTATCAAAGGCCCAACCTCGCTCATTGTGGAAGCCACAAAAACTTATAAAAATTGTACTTTCACAACTCATGTAACTTGCACTAGCACTAACACTAAGTTCTCTAGGTCTAACACTGAGTTTGCTGAGTCTAGCTGTGAGTCAGAGCTTGTGCCTCATGGCTCTTTATGTCGTAGCTTTTATTTTGAATTCGAGTCAACCGTTGTGTATCTCCCCGAGGGAACTTCTGATGAAGTCAATGAAATTGCTGATTCTGCTTACCCCTTTGTCTTTGAAATAAATTGTGTCGAACCCGATAATGAAGGGATAGAGTTCGATGGGGACATCCCCAAGGAACTGAGATCTCTAGTCAAAAGGGAAGATGAAAGGCATTCCTAGCTTGTAAAACAAGAAGTAATTTCAATAAATTTGAGAGAGGTTCAGATCAGTTCCGCGTTGTCTCTGAAGGAGCGCCAAGAATACATAAATTTACTCAAAGAATTCGAAGATGTTTTTGCATGGTCTCATGAGGACATGCCCAGAATCAATCCTGAAATCACAAAACACCGGATTCCCCTCCATCCCGATGCAAAGCTTGTCATATAGAAACTATGAAAAATGAGGCCTGATTGAGTGCTAAAGATAAAAGAAGAGGTCACTAAACAAATTAATGCTGGGTTCCTAATAGTAACTGAATACCCACAATGGGTCGCAAACATCGTGCTTGTCCCCAAAAAGGACAGAAAGATCAGGATCTGTGTGGATTTTAGGGATTCGAACAATGCTAGTCCAAAAGATGACTTGCCTTTACCCCACATTGACGTAATTGTGGACAACACCGCTAGCCATGCTTTGCTTTCTTTCATGGACGGATTCTCGGGGTACAACCAAATTCTCATGGCACCTGAAGATCGTGAGAAAACCACTTTCACTACAGAATGGGGCACCTACTGTTATTGGTCATGCCATTTGGGTTAAAGAAAGCTGGGGCAACTTACCAAAGGTTTGCTACTACATTGCTACATGACATGAAACATAAGGAGGTGGAAGTCTATGTGGATGACATGATCATCAAATCCAAAGAATGGGAAGGTCACCTCCCTTCAGTTAGGAAGTTTTTCAAAATAATCCAAAAGTTTAGGATGCGCCTAAACCAGGCAAAATGCACGTTCGGAGTTACCACCGGAAAAATGCTTGGGCTCATGATCACCACACGAGGGATAGAGGTAGACCCTTCCAAAATCAAAGCCATCCTCAAAGGAAGCCACCACAGTCTAAGAAGGATGTGTAAAGCTTCCTTGGGAAGATTCAGTTCATTAGCTGATTCATCGCCAAGTTAACTTTAACTTGCAAGCCGATGTATCGTCTACTCAATAAGGGAGTCCAATTCATGTGGGACAACAAGTGCCAAAGGGCTTTCAACGCGATCCGGAGATATCTTCAAAATCCACCCATTCTGATCCCACCTTCCAAGGAAAACTTTTGATCCTATACTTGTCTGTCACCTCATTCACGATAGTGTGGATGCTGGCATAAGAGGGAGACGATGAGGTTGAAAATGCAATTTACTATCTAAGCACGAAGATGGTTGGATGCGAGGAAATGTACACTTCACTGGAAAAGACATGTTGCTGACTTCTCGAATGGACCCTCTCAAATACCTATTCGAGAAACCTACATTCACTAGTAAGTTAGCACGTTGGTTGCTCTTGTTGGCTGAGTTTGAGCTCAAGTATGTCACCAGGATGTCTGTTAAGGGAAGAGCAATCGTTGAAGTCTTGGCAGACCATCCGATTGAAGGGTTGGAAGATGCTAAATTCAAATTCCGCGACGAGGAAGTAATGACTGTGGAGGAAAGTGTATGGAAGCTGTATTTTGAAGGGGCTCAAAAATTGGAGTGCTACTGATATCACCAGAAGGGTCACACATCCCACTCTCGTTTAAGCTGAATTTTAAGGTTACTAACAATCAAGCCAAGTATGAAGCATGCATCATAAGAATGGAGGCGGCCCTGGCAATTGGGATCAAGAAACTCGAGGTGGTCAGAGATTCAAACCTCGTGGTATCACAAGCTAACAGTGCTTGGAAAGTCAAGGAGGAAAAGCTGAAACCTTATCACAAGGAACTCAACGATCTCATTCGTCGCGTTGAAAGTGTAACTTTACTCATGTGCCTAGAATGAAGAATCAATTCGCTAACACCCTTGCGACATAGGCATCGATGGTAGAAATTCCAATTGGCGTTAAGTTGAGACCAATCATGATTTAACAAAGGGACATGCCTGCATATAGTCATGTCCTAGTCATTGACGAGCTTGACGATGGGCTCCCATAGTATCATGACATCTGGAATTTGGTGGAAAAATGTGAGTACCCACCAAAGAAAGCAAGAAGGATTGAATTGCCCTTCAAAAGTTGCCAACCCAAAGCATCATTTGCAGAGGGCGATTGTACCGAGGTGTACTGATGTCGCACTACGGGTTACACAAGCTGTGTGTTCATGGTGCTGAGGCAACGTCGAAAGTGATGCAAGAAATTCACGAAGGGGTCTGTGGTCCCCACATGAATGGTATGATGCTCACTAAGAAAGTTCCAAGGCAAGGGTACTTTTGGCCCACCATGGAAACAAAGTGCATAGAGTACGTGCGGTGGTGTCATAAGTGTCAGACTCAAGCTAACCTCATGCACGTCCCGCCGTCTGAATTGCACCGAATGACTGCACCTTGGCCTTTCTTTGCGTGGGGCATCGATGTTATTGGTAGAATCACCCTGGCGACATCCAATGGTCACAACTTCATTCTAGTTGCCATCGATTATTTTACAAAATGCGTAGAAGCAGCTTCTTACAAAACCTTGACGATAGTACAAATGGCTCACCTCATCAAGCAAAACGCCATCTGTTGGTATGGGGTTCCCCAAGCTTTTGTGTCAGATAACAAGGTGCATTTCAAAGGACGAGCCCAAGAGGTTCTTGAGGAATTTCAAATTCAAGTGCTCAAGTCAACGGTCTATCCCGCAAGCTAATGGGGCTGTAGAAGCGGCCAACAAAATTGTCAAGATGATCCTCGAGAAAACCATTGAGTCTATAAGGAATTGGCACGAACAACTACCACTAGCTCTTTGGGGATATCAGACATCCGTACGTACTCCGACGGTGGCAACACCCTATTATTTGGTATACGGCATGGAAGCTGTTCTTCCCATTGAGCTGGAAGTACCATCACGAAAGGTCATGGCCGAATGTGACATAAGTGAAGCAGAATGGCTAAGTGGGAGGTTCGAAGAGCTCATGTTGTTTGATGAAAGGAGACTAAAAGCCCCTTACCATGTCCAAGGGTATCAACGAAGGATTGCTTGCGCATTCAACAAGAAAGTGAAGTCTAGAAATCTAGTGGGAGGGGACATGGTTCTAAAGGAAATCTGAGCACCTGTCTTCGACCCTAGGGGGAAGTTCTAACAAAACTGGGTTGGGCCTTACATCATCAAGACTATCCTATCTAGAGGAGCAGCACAGCTCATTGACCTTGATGGTAATGAATTCTCAACACTTGTCAACTTGGATTAACCCAAGCGTTACTACCCCTAAGAGAAGCTCATTGGGCTGAAAACTGTAAGGGCGGGTAGACCCAAGCAAAAGTTAGAGCAAAAGCTTGCTAGGTTGAAAACCTACAAAGGTGGCCTAGGCAAATGTTAAGGCAGAAAATCAAAAAGAGCTCGCTAGGCTGAAAACTCAAAAGAGCGTTACTAGGCAAAACTTAGAGCGCAAAAGGAGAGTGTCAATACTCGAGTGAACCCTACCCTGAACTACGTCAGGACCTGATTTCTTTGCAAAAAGAATACGTAGGCAGCCTTGTCTTGAGGTTCGGTCACATTTTTCAGACAAAATCCAAAAAGTAGACAATTTGCTTAAGTCCAATGAACTAAGAGGGGGAAACCCTCATGATTCAATTTTATTTAAAATTGCTACTTCTGATCACAAGGCTGGGCATGACAAACAACAACAAAAATAGAAAACATAAAAAGAAAAATAATAATAATAAGGATATACATCATCAAACAGTCCACGATTTATTTCGAACATAAGGGAGTCAAGTCATGGGTCGATTAAACTCGTATCCCCCTCATCCTCAGTTTCCTCTTTAGTTGTCTCTTGTAATCTCCAAGCATCACAATAGAAGGGTCCAGATCCACCGGAATGATTGTCCTAACTCCCTAGGTCCGAACATACTCGTCAAAAGTGGAGGCACGGAATGCAGGCATCACGAACACCTCTAGATTGCCAAACATGATCCCCTATCGAATGCCGAGCTAGAGAAGGATGTGACTAGGGATATAGAAGGTCAAACTACTCAAACCGTCCAATACCATCCGCTAAGTGTTCATGTTTCGGACAGCCATATCGAGCAAGGACAGCCAAAGGCACCTCCAAAAGATACCTTCCCCATAAAGCAAATTGAGGAAGGATAGCCATCCCATTACATTGGCATAAGCTGCTTGGTATTGCCAAGAAGGAAAAGCACAGGGGTTGTAGCTCCAACTAGCCCACGGCAACCTCAAAATCCCAATCTTACTGCGAAGCCACATCTGCATAAGAGAGGATAAACAAGTAAGAAACCCACATAAAGCCTAAATCGAGCATTGAGGTAAAACAAAAGAGAGTAATAGAAAAGGGAAAGATGAGTGAGAGTATACCTGCAGCAATAATGGGCTGCCCCCAAAGACCCTTGTCCACCCTGTGTGAATCTCATCCAGGCCAATAAGAGTTTCTGCCAACACCATAGGAACAACATCTTTGCATTCCTCCATTTGAGCAAAAACACCAACAAGGAGAGGACTTGCTCGGCCATCAGAAGGAACCAGCAAGTAAGTAGCCAATAAACACATGCTCAGAGCTGACAATCGCCAACGTTGCCAAACAATGTCGTAAGGATCACCTTTTGCCATGAATAGCTCAATTAGACGCAAGGTGTTAAGTTCGTTACCATTCACCAAATATTTGGCAAGAGCACCACCTATGCTGAGCTTTTCCCTCAGGATCCTCAGCATGCTCTCCCGAAGCAAGGGAACAACCGGAATCTCTTACTCAAAATAATCGAGGTACACATGGAACTCTTCGACGGTTGGGCACAATTCTTCGAGGCCAAACTAGAAGACATGAACCTCCAGATTCAATAATTGCACTACCGCATGCAAGAAGTCACAAAGGAAGCAAAGGGAAGTTATCCTTTGACTCTTGAAGTTGAACTAATCCATGTCATTAAGCTTGTCCAACTAAGGCTTAAGAAAAGCAGGGAGAGGGGTAGACACCCCAATCTGGGCTTCCAGATTAGTTTGCTTACGGTTTCTTGTTTCTCCAATGATGAAATGAATCAAGAACACCCCGAGAGTGACAGCATGTTTGGGCTTTGAGTGTTTTCAAAACTCTTTAAAATTCCCAGAACCTTACTGGCATGCGCCGATTTTCGATCCGCGCGCGCGGGTTAAATTTGTAACCGACCTATAACTTTCCATTTCTGGAAGGTTTCTAGAAGCTTTCCATTTCTGGAAGGATTCTAGAATGTTTTCATTATTGGAAGGATTCTAGAATGTTTCTATTATTGGCATGTTTCTAGAATGCTTCCAATAATGGAATAGTTTCCATTAATTGGATGTTTTCCATTAATGGATGGTTTCCATTAATGGAATAGTTTTTTTTAATGGAATAAATTCCATTAATGGAGGGTTTCCATTAATGGAAGGGTCTTGCCCTATAAATACCCCCATGTTAGTCATTTTAAAGGGTTTGAAAAAATCAAACAAAAAGGCTTAGAAATCCATACACCTTGGGTTGGAAAAAACGCTACAAAATCTTACACCTAATTTTCACACCTTGTTTCTACCACTCAAAAGCATTCAACCTCAACTCAATTCAAAGCTCAAGCACTCTTTCAACTCAAGTTCAAGTGCTCTTTCAAACTCAACCAAAGGTATAACATACCTATTGTTTTCCTGTTCTGATCTCTGAGGGGGATTGGTAAGGCCAAGGCTGGTAATCAATACCAGTCCTGGCCCTAAAGTCAGCAGGGTTACAAGAAGCCGAGGCTAAGCAAACCCTCGCGCGATGGTTCTAAAGTCTCGCGCGAGAGTTCTGTCAGCATGAGAATGGACCACGTGGGGAAGGGGGTGCTGGTCTTTAAGTTTCATATGGTACTTCTACTGTTTTGAAGCATCTTTAGGAATAAACTCACTGTGTTGCATGTTAAAAGCCATAGCTTAGCTTTATTTGCTGTCTTATTTGATTTGGAATGCCCTTGGGTTGTTTCTGAGTATGTTTCAGAACCCCAAGCATGCAAAGCAATTCCTGGAAGTCCAGTCAGAACCCTCGCGCGATGGTTCTCATGTCTCGCGCGATGGTTTGCTAAGTTCCAGTGACTGCCCTTGCATGGCAGTTAAGGCTTAAGCCTCTGTTTATTTACCCCCACTGTTTAGGGGTTGTGTTTCAATTCCATTCACTCTGTTTGTAATATTATTTACATTCCAGTACATATAAAATTGCTTGGTTTGCCCCCTGGGTGAGCACTGGTCCTTCCAGAGTCCAGAAGGGGATAAAATTCAACCTGTGGTGGGAACAAACACTCGCGCGAGTATTTAGAAATGTCGCATGATGGTTCTTTGCATGTACGTAGATCCATGCGTGCAAAGTTGGCCATTGTGTACGGCATGCTTATGCCTTGTGCAGTTTTGATGTTCTGATCAGAGGGTTAAGTTTTATCCCATTTTCATAGTATTCCATCCATCCATGCTCAATACGAACACATCTGGCAAATCATGTTACAATTTTAATCCGCGATTAACTATTCCCCCGCCTAATTGGCTAAAAGTTGGTTAAATAAAAGAAGAATCACAAAAGTTTTCACAAAATGCCTAAGTAGAGACCGATCCTCGGATTGGGCGAGATGTGTGCCTTAAAACCCTTCCCCTCTTGTAACCTGACTCCCGAACCCAGATATGGTTATGACGGACTAGTTCCTTCACTTTTTCAAATCAAATAGTGCGACAGGTGCTTCGAAATACGGTTCCTTGGGTGTCGGACCTTCAAACCCAAGTGGCGACTCTGTATTTACGAGCGCCTGCTTCTCCGCTCGCGCTCCCTCGATTTCTGGGCCGCTTTGGCAAAACGGGGAACGAAATCCTCTTTTCCAAGGGCATGCTGCCCACAGTGGCGACTCTGCTGGGGAAAATCGAACCAATATTAATTCATACTTAGAGTTTAAAACACTTGTGAACAATTCCTTAAAAGTCTGTCAAAACGGTGAGCTTCGCGCTGCCGAAGGTTAAAAAGGTGATTTAACAGGACCTCATGTCCGGCCAATCTAATCTGGGACTTTTTCAATTGTTCACTTGCGTAGTTTCCTCTAAAGATGGACTAAATAAAGTGAGCCAAATTTGAAAAGGCATTTTTGTGGTTTTGTGATTCTTCTTCTTCTTAATCAATTTTTAGCATTCTCATTTGCATCGATGTGGGATAAGCCTCGTTGGATCGTTTTGGCAATCCGGCACGGTTTACCGGAGCCCGGGGACCCCGAATGATTAACAACCTTCGACGATGATGGATCATGCTGCCGTTTGACTGTTGCTCAGCTTATCGCGGGCAACGGGAGGTATATCTGTGGCCCTAGTCCGAGGAACCCGTTACGAACCAAAACCGGCCTTTGCATATACAAAGCATTAGAACTCTCCAAATTAAGACAGGTACCTACAGGGTAAGATCTATTTGCATCTAACCCCCGTAACTATTTATGTGTTACTACTTTCCCTATCGCATGCACTGTACATACATTATTTTGCAAAGGAGCATGCTTAAGGTAGTGCTTTCTTTCAAGTTTGTCTTGCACTGTCTAAGACGTTGTTGGACCCGATGAGGAGTCGTTCATTCTGTCGAATGTTCGTTATCAATTGCAAAGTCCTTAGTTCAATGAGACTTTGAGAAATCAAAATTTGTTAAATTCTCGGCTCATGCCTGATTGAGGATTCAACTGACAATAAGGAACCATAATGTATTGATGCTGTGTTACTGGCGCCACCCAGGTTGAAGTGTGTTGTCACTATACACCACGTTGTTCAAGGTTAAGGTGCCATGTCATCAATACCGAGTTGTTCCAAGTTCAAAGTTGAATCTTCAAAAGGGACTAGACGAAGATTTAGTCTATTTTGACATCTTTTAGGATCTGTCGATCTACTCAAGGACACATCGCCGAAAAGAATTCTGAGGATTCTGACAACGTCTGAAATTCATGAGACAAACTCGTCTCTGGAACTGTAAATACATATGTGTCATTTTGTGTAAGAGCATGTTTAGGGCAGCTTCTTGGTTGTCTCTCGCTTTCGAGTCTGTCTTATGCAAATTTGGATGCTGCTAGACCTGATGAAGAGTCGTGCATCTCGTTGGTGCACGTTGTCAATTTTCAAAGTCCTTAGATCAGCGAGACTTTGGGAAATCAAACCTTATTAAATCCTTGGCTCATGCCCGATTGAGGTTTCAACCGAAAACAAAGAACCACAAAGTATTGATGCCGTGACACTGGTATCATTCAGGTTACAAGTGCCTCGTCACTTACAACCACCCTGGCTAAAGCGTGATGTCGCTGGCGCCACCCCGGTTAAGGTGTTACGCCATCAATACTGTGTTGTTTCAAGTTTAAAGTTGAAACTTTAAAAAGAGAAAAAGTCGAAGACTTAGTCTGTTTTGGCTTCTTTTAGGATCAGTTTGATCTATTCAAAGGATACACCCTCGAAAAGAAATCTGAGGATTTTGGCAGTGTCTGAACATCATGAGACAGACTCGTCTCTAGTTCTAGAGTCTAGGGTTGGCACCGACAACGACGTGTACGTCGCATTCCAATTGCTGTAGGGACACCACTGAGCTTTCACTTATTTTACTGTCTAGTTCATAGCCATTGCTAAACCTACTTGGGAACGTCTTCAGAATCTGATTCAAAGACTTGTCAGGCTCGAAACTCAGTCAGTTGCAATGGAGGCTTCTCCGAGTTCATTATTGGCCGCCCTACAGTTGGGTTCGCCGTCGCTTTTGCAAAAAGCGACGCCGCCAGCTTCCCTGTCTTCTGCATTAAGCACCTCCGAGACACAAGTCATGGCAGATCAACCGCTCAGTCTAGAGACCGTGCTCATAAACCTTCAGAACAACATTACCACCATGCAGCAGAGGGCCATCCAGACCGATGCTAACATCACCCGTCTCAATGACCTTATCAACACTCGTCTTCCACCTCCACTCGAAGAGGAAGGCGAGGATGATGAGGACAATCAGGAGCAGCCTGTCATGGTCCTAGATCCGAGTCATGAGGGGCATCTCATTTTTCAGCCCAACCCTATAAAGGTTTGCGCACCTGTTGCAAACCTAGATCCGGTAGGTGGTAGGCCTGTGTTTGAATCCTGATATGGTAGCTCTTATGGCTAAGATGGGAAAGCTGGAGGAGGTTGTCTCAAAATTTGAGAAGATCAGTGCATGGGGAATTGACTTGGATCGTCTCTGCCTGTATCCTAATGCTAAACTGCCAGACAAATTCAAAATGCCTGACTTGGTTAAGTTTGACGGGAGTGGTGACCCCAAGACTCATCTCTACGGCTATCATGCCGCCATGAAGTTGCTCAAAGTAGAAAGTGAGGCCATGTCTCAGCTTTTCCCTCAAACTCTTTCAGGGCCTGCTTTCCATTGGTTTTTGTCGCTTGACATCTCCAAGAGAAAGACTTGGGAAGATATAGGGGCTGCCTTCATTGCTCAATACAACTACAACTCCCAGCTTAAGATGACTATTCAAGAGTTGGAATCCACAAAGATGGAAGCCAAAGAGTCCTTTGCGGATTTTGTTAAAAGGTGGAGAGCCAAAGCCGCTCTAATGACTGAGCGCCCGAGTGAGAGGGATCAACTCCGCATTATCTCCCGCAACCTGCATCTAGACTATGCTAAGCATCTCGTGCTGGTTCAAGCATCTGCCAACTTTGAGACTTTCTTTGAATCTGGCATGGCCATCGAGGATGCGCTACAAAGTGGGATTCTGCCAAGAGGGGAGTCCTCTTCTTCCAATCCTCAGAAATCAAAGTCGAGGGCTTACTCTGGAAACAGTAGCGCATGCCAGCACGGCTACAAGTGGGGACAACACTGCTGCTTCCCCTAATACTACAGCCGACATCAATCAGGTTCAAAACACTCAAAGCTTCCGAACTCGACGCAACCCTGGAGTTTCTCTGCCTTTGAGGCATCCCTATCCACAGTGATGGAGAAGCTTGTCAAGTCTGGGCATCTCAAACCTTTGACCCCTACTTCCCATCCCAAAGTCTTACCTGCTGGTTACAACCCTAACCTCTTCTGTGCCTTCCACCAAATGCCTGGCCATCACACTGACAAGTGCTATCATCTTCGACATGAGAAGATCTTATTGATGATGGCATGGTCCAAGTTCCGCCAAAGCCCAACATCGTTACCAACTCTTTGCCTCAGCACAATCCTGACCCTCTGGTTGGTCAGGTATCTATCACCTCCACTCAAATCAACCCGAGCTCCACCATATTCAATCCTTGCCACTATATCATCCCAACAAATCGACCCAAACCCATCGTATCCATCCCGCCCGAGTCGAAGGTTAACATGATGGTAGCAGATTGGGCAATTGAGGTTTTCACTGCCGACATTTGGTTTGATAGTGATGAGGGGCTTACAAAGGAGAAGACTAACTGGCTAAGGTCCATTGATCAAAGGAGCACCGAGTAGATTTGGTTGAAGCTGAGGAAGCCGAAGTGCTGGTACTTGGTCTTGACGCCCGCTGGATCCTACCTCTTTTGTAAAAGTTACGGGTAGCTTTTTAAATATTGCATTTTCAAAACTACGTCTAGTTTGCATTGGCGATATGTCTGAGTCTGACACAGAGTCTTTTACGTTTGTCTAAAGTCCAGCTCTGAGTCGGAGTTCGTGCCACTTGGCCCTCCATGTCGTAGCTTTTGTTTCAAGTTTTGAGTCTGCTATACTTGGCAAACCCCGAGGGTTTTTATGATATGCATTATTTTGCTTCTAAGTACTTCGCTAGCTTTTGAATAAACTGTGTCGACCCTGACGACAAAGGGATAAATTTTGATGGGACCATTCCCAAGGAAATGTGTTCCCTTGCTAAAAGGGAAGATGAAAGTCGTGCTCAGCCTATTAAAAGAAAAAAGTAATTTTCAATAAACTTGAAAGACAATTATAACCTCCCGAAAGGTTCAAAGTTGGTCTAAGCACTGCCCCTAGAGGAGCATTTCGCTTGGTCAGACAAGCATCGACATCTTGGCGTGGTCTCATCAAGTCACGCCTAGCGTTGATCCTTCGATAAAGAAGGGTCAAATTCCCTGCTACCGGGTGCCAATGCAAAAAACAAATTGAAGCAAAAGGCTCCAGGCCTCGTACTGTGTTCAAAGCAGCAATAGTGGCATTCCGCCAAGCACAAGTTATGAAGTGTAAAAAGAGCCCGCATTTCCAACCAAAGCACTCTTGACCCTGCGTCATCAAAGCCATTCCATCTGGGGCTGCAGCCAAAGATCGTCGACCTCGACGACAACAAATTCAATACCTTGGTCAACCTAGATCAATTCAAAAATTACTTTTCCCTGAGAGAAGCTCGTTGGGCTGAAAACCCCAAGGGTAGGCAGTTCCAAGCAAAAGTTAGAGCAGCCTGCTAGCCCAAAAACCTATGAAGGGGGTCTAGGAAAAAATAAATAGGCAATATTCGAAAGCTCACTAGACCGAAGACCCGAATGGGCGGTACTAAGCAAAAGTTAGAGCGCAAAAGGTGAGATAAAATACTCAAGTGAACCTTAGCTTGAACTATGTTTTGACCTGATTCCCTAGCTTGGGATACATAGGCAGTCTCTCTTCGAGACTTGGTCACAAATCTATCAATTGGATCCATGGTTAATGTTTTGGTACACATCAAAGGTCGGAGAGGATCAAAGATCTAGCTGCATCGGAGGAACCAGAAGGGGGAAAACCTTTGTCTTTCAATTTTATTGCAAACTGCTATTTCTATTACAGGCTGAGCATAAGTCTTAAAATATTTGAAGCATAAAAAATTGAACGAAATGCTAGAAGCCTAATGGCTCACAGTTTATTCTAAGTTTAGTGAAGTCTGGTGTAAGCAATCGCAGTGCATTTGCCCAAAGTGATGCACGTTAGTCTCAACCCTACGCATGCTTATTCCATTCCTATAGCAGACAATAGCAGTCAGCTACTGCCCTCGAATGTCGTTCCAAGGGCTTTTGCCAAGTCTTGTCATGCCATGCAAGTCATATGGACTTAATTTGACTGCACGGGGGTGTCGGTTTCAGTCCGGCCCTATATGTGTTATCATTTGCGTCTTATGTCCGTCTTCGTGGCATTTTTTCTAGTTTTCAATACATGGTCAAGTCAGGATGCTTTTTTCCTAATTTGTTGTTTGTACGGGGTCATTGTACATTTGTTTGACATTTTGCAAGTGTCAGTTTCACCTGTTCTGGAATGTTGTGAGTTTTGGCACATTAATGCCCAAAATTTCATTGTGTTTCGTGTGTCTAAGAGTTCACATCATATCCTGGGACTCTGTTTCCCTTTGCTTTCGAGCTAGGCAAGTCTGTTTATATGTGTGCACGTCTGTGTGTCGATTCAAAGCGCTTGTCAATACAAATTAGATATTAGCGACTGGAAAGTGCAATTTTTACATTGCTACCCTAGCTCCTCTAATCCACAAGCTGTGGAAATCTCATGAATAGCAAGGGCATGTCAACCCAAGGCCAAGCAAAGCATATTTATCTGGCACATCTGCCCAAGCATCAAAGAATGGGCACACGGGCCCAATGCCGTTACTATGTCAACTGGGGCATGCTAGCTTGTTCAGCGTTTATCTATTTGGGTGCGCATCTCAGAAGTAACTGACAGTACAGTAATGAGGCTCGGTGGTAGTCCTTAGGCGTCGTTGTCCTCCAAGGAGCCGCCCTTAGTTTGCATCTGCATTTTCAATATTATACATGTCATTGCATATTGTGTATATTAAATGTTGAAGCAGGAAGGTAGCCAGAATGGTCGCCATCATGCGATTTGTTTGCCAAAGGATGCGATGCAATCTCTTGCGGTATAGTTATCACTTGTTAGCGGAGGCATTGGAAATCTTCCGAACTCTCGATTTGTCGACCAGAGGATGCGATGCAATCTCTTGCGGTCTTATTCTCGTTGGTTAGCGGATGCGATGGAAATCTCCCTAACTCTCGATTTGTTTGCCGAAGGATGTGATGCAATCTCCTACGGTTTTGGTTCAATTTGTTGGTGGAGGCAATGGAAATCTCCCTAATCTCGGTTCGTAAACCAAAGGATGCTATCCTGCGGAGCTGATTCAACGACAGCCGGTCCTGTCAAAATCCCTCAGTGGTTTGATCATTCAGCACATTGATCTCTCCGTCCGCCTTCACGACAGCCAGTCCAGTCAAATCCATCAACAACGATCAGCCATATCGTCCGATTGATCCTCAACAGCGATCTTCAATGGCAATCAGCCATGTCATCTGATTAATCCTAAATAGCGGTTAATCCTTCAACGACGATCAGCCATATCGTCCAACGGTCCATTCATCTGCAACTAATTGTTCCCAAGGAAAGTCCACGTTGGCCTGTCCCGAACAACCACCCTCAATCTAGCTGCAAGTGCATCTTCCACCAGGCTTATTACTCTGTCTCGGATGGTCTTTGATAAGGAGATTGGCTCTGATTCCCAACAGATGGAATTCAACCTGCCTGACACGACCTACCCGTGTTTGTTGGAATGCTTTGTGCCGAGGATAGCTTGATCCCCAGCAACGATGGCCTATCCCGTCCACATCTGCAGCAACAGCCTGTCCTGTCTAAATTCGATCAACAAGCGGCGGTGCAATCATCCACTTCTATGTTCATCCCCAGCGACGGTCCACCCGTCTATTCCACCAATTAGGTTCTTTAAGTATTCATGTCTACTTTGCTAGTATGCTTTGCTCTGGATTGCCTTGAGGGGTGTTTAGAATTCTTTGACGTTACTTGTACGAAGTCAATGGTGCTCCAAGTGCCGTCAAAGAGGGGCTACTATAGACACCCCAATCTGGGCTTCCAGATTAGTTTGCTTACCTTTTTGAAGAGGAAAAAAAATTGAGTTTAAAATATGCACATTCGTAACAACTCTTGAAACAAAAGTCCATCACTCCATATGCCTCATTACACTCACTAGACACCCCAAGTAAAGAACTCAATTCATGTTCGGCATATATCTACTACGTCCAACTAGTCTCGCTTATTCAACATCTTACGAGGAATTTAACAAAGCTGACAATAGTCTCGATGAAACCCTAATCTCAAAATTGAAAGACGTGCAAAATCATCATCAAATCATATGCTACAGCAAAATAAGGAGTTAAGACTAGAGATTTCAATTATCACATAGCGTTACATCAAACTAACGGATTCGAGCCAATCGACTCAAGAACACTTCTATCAGTCACCTATTCAACTAGTTACAAGTATCCATGTATCACATCATTATCTACTTAGTACCGCATTCAAAGGACAAATTTCACACACTAAGATTACTCAACAGGTCAAATGAGTGAATTTAAATTAAATAGAAACACGTTTTATGCACAAAGTACCCTAATAAACCAACTGGTCACTGACAAATAGTACAAATTAATGGTATTACACAACAACGATCGCATCTATACGCCAATGTGCTCAAATAGTAACTAGTGGGCTCACACAATACCCAACTCATCAACGAGCCCATACAATACCTAGTAAGATATCGGGTGCACACAGTACCCAGTACATCAACGGCCTCACACAGTACCCAGCGGGCTCACATAGTACCCAATGCAACCACGGGCTCACACAGTGCCCAATGTAACAACGGGTTCACACAGTACCCTAGAGACCACAGGCTCACACAGTGCCCTATATCACCACGAGTTCACACAGTACCCTATACAATCACGGGCATAACTTGTGGCTCTAAAGCCGAATGACAGTCAAGTTCGTTTCAATCTCATAAGACCTTACAAGATTTCTATTCATTTTACCATTTTCGAGTATTCTAATTCTGCCAATTTAGTCGGCACACCCATTTAAACTTTGTTAAACCATTTCAAATGGACAACTCCTTAATGCTAAACGATGCTATAGTAGATCATACAGTTTCATAATGGCAATTAATTATTCGGTAGGTAAGCAGTTCAAGTATGCATAAATAAGCACAACACAAACATGTAAATTTATATTACCTCGCAATACAGTATGAGATGTATGACCCCATTCCGTGGGTGTCCATACGCTCCCTCCGCTTGTTAGCTGTGGACAATCTACCGCTAAGTGCCCCGGATGACGACAGTGGTAGCAAACACGAGGTGGCCTTTGACCATGATATTCCCTCTCCTGAAGACAGTCTACTGCACGATGGCCTGACTTACGGCACCGATAACACACAATCGTTGACCCAGACGATACTCCCAACATTCTAGAAAGGTTAGGTGGTTATGAACTCTGCTGGCCCGAGGTGGACCGAAACTGCTCTCTGTGTCTCTTCCTCCCTTGGCTCCCAAAATGTTCCATAGATACACTCTTGCTAAAGGTTTGTTGCCTCGGCTCCCGCACATCCACTTCCTCTGGCATCTCCTCCGCATACTCAATACTCTTGGCGCACTCGACAATGTCAGAAAACCTACCAATTCTTTGACCTACCACAAATTTCTTAACAGACAGGCGCAATCCTTTCTCAATACGCCTACATTTTCTATCCTCTGTTGCAACTAATTCTGGCGCAAAACGGGACAAGGTTTGGAATTTAGTAGCATATTCTGAAACGGCCATGTTACCTTGATCTAACCTCTCGAATTGATTTCTAAGCTGTTCACGATATGACTCCGGGAAGTATTGATTTTCAAAAAGTGTCTGAAATTCATCCCATGTCAAACTCTCTTCAACCGGTTCAATTTCCTGAGTTGCAACCCTAACTGCCCTCCTAATGTCTCTCCTTTCTCCTAAAACGGATTCCCACCACTCATTTGCCTCACCGATAAGTTGACAAGCTACTATACTCACTCGAAGGTCATCCTCCGTAATCTTGAGAGCATTGAAGATTTTACAGATGTGTGCAAGACAATGATCGGCCATAAGAGGATCACTACTCTCCCCATCGAACTGAGGTGGTTTCATACGATGGAACTCTTTCATTACTTCCATGGCACGGTCATTAGTGTTAGCCCTTATTGCTGGGTTCAAAAGGTTAGATCTTGGAAGCGCCGCTACGATTTCCCTAACAAGTTGATTATGTCCAACTCCCATTCTCGGGTTCCCAATCCTACCCCGCCTATTCTCATGCCTCGGAGGCATCTCACTACAAGGAAACAATAAAGGAAAATTAATAAAAAGTTCATCAACAACCAACACACAGCGAATGTCTAACTCCACCAATCCGGTCTGATGACTCCACATCAACCTATGGTAATGTAAATGTGATGCCACATACTTAATGAATGTCACTCACACAAGTATCCACAAGCCGTGTAAAAAATGCAATGATTTTGAACCCATGAGACTAAAAGTTTCTCCACGGTCTCAAGGTATTCTTGTAGACACCATATTTTGGACTTTCCAAATTAGTTTACTTACGGTATTTGATTCCCCCGATGATGAAACGGATCAAGAACACCCCAGAAATGTTAGTATGTTTGAGCTTTGAGCATTCCGAACCCTTTTAGATCCCTCCCAAACCCTCTAAACCTAGAACCAAAAGGCCTCAGCAAAATCCTACTTGCTTACACTGGTACTCAACTGGCGTGCGCTGGTCTTTTGCCACATGTCAGTCATCGGCCATTTACCCAGACACCACTGGCGCACGCCAATCAAACTCTGGTCAAACTTGTGTTTTTCAGCATGCAGAAGCCATGGTTATGGGTCTACAACACATAGGAATCTTTAAATTCGTCGAAAAAAAAAAGCAGTCTTCGCCGGGGGACATCTCTTACACACCCATTCCATCAACTTTTCCTCTCGTCCAATGAAAGGGAAGTCTTAAGGGCTAAGGAACCAGCCCCTAACCAGCTGGTTACTCCCCTCTCTCTCCCTTTCTCCTATATATACCCCCCTCCATTGCTCTTTCAAAGTGTTACATGGTTACAAAAAAGAGAGTTCCTAAGTCTCTTTCTCTATCTCTCTCCTTTGGTTTCTTGCTTTCTATTCTTCCACCACTTGAAAGACTAAGCAAGCAGCCCCTTTCATACATCATCCACACCCAAACACTCATCATCCATCCCTCCAAACCTCAAGCTCAAGCTCAAAACACACCATCAAGCTCAAAAGCCAAAGGTATACACTTTTATACTATTTTCCTGTTCTGATCCCTGAGTGGGGCTGGCAGGGTCAAGGCTGGTAATCAACAGCAGTCATGGCCCTAAAGCTAGCAGGCCACAAAAATCGTGTGACCAAGGGACCAGCGCGCATCGGTTATTAGTACACGTGCGTCACTCCGTGGTTGCACCCGCAGCTCTGGCGTAGGGGCCGGGACCTTTCTGGGATCTGTCTGAGGCACGACATGCGTGTGCCAGTCGTTGAGTGGCGTGTGCCAGTCGTGAGCCATTCGCAACTGGTGTACTCTAGTTGTTAACTGGCGTACTCCAGTTGTGAATTAGGGTCAGATCTTTATTTTATGCTCTATATCTTGCCTATTCATCACTGTGAGCATACCTATTAACCAATTTACAGTTTTCTATATTTTAGAGCTATATAGTTGTTATCTGGTTATTCCTGTTCAGAAAGGCCTCTGGGATCCTTCTGGTCATGTTCCAGAACCCAGATGAAGCAAAGCCAAGCATTGGAAAAATGGAACAAGTGGCGCACGGTGCTCATAGACTGGCGTGCGCCACCTAAACCAAGGATCCAGTGGCTGGCCCTTGCTTCTTAGATTTATCCTGGCCTCTGTTTGATCCCCACACTGTTTATGTGGTTCCTTGTCTATTTGTTTCTGTTTGATTTATTAATGCAGTCTGTAACTGTATATAAACAGTGATATCAACTGCGTGGTTTGTCCTGGGTGTGCACTGGCTCGTTCTAGAGTCCAGAGGGTTGAGAACAAAAGCTGTGAGTTTGGGCTCACTGAAGTGCGCCGGTGGATGGGCGGCGTGCGCCAGTCTTGTTAGCATGCAAGTGCATGCTGGTACGTCGCTAGCGCATGTCACTCTCGGGCAGTGCACTCAAGTTTGTTCAAAACACTCATAGAATTGCTTGTTCTCAATCTATTATCCATTGTTCATAAGCCATACATCTTATTTTGCCATGTAAATACAACTTGCCATTTGTTAATCCCTATTAACTGTTCCCCCGCCCTAACTGGCTAAAAGATGATCAAAGAGAGAAAAATGCAAATGTTTTATAAAATGCCTGTGTAAAGACCGATCTCCGGATTGGGCGAGGGGGGTACCATAAAACCCTTCCCCTCTCGTAACCTGGCTCCCGAACCTCAGATATCGAAAGTGACGATAGTCTAGTCTACAAGCCTTTTTCACATCAAACAAACGTGACAAAAACGTTTTCCAAACTGGTTCCTTGGGTGTTTTTTGCAAAACCCGAGTGGCGACTCTCTCAAAACAGCATTTCGTCATGCTTTCCAAAGCAAAAAGGGCGCAACCCGGAATTCTCATGAACTAAAAATGGGGATTTTTAAGGGCATGTGCTCACAGTGGCGACTCTGCTGGGGACTCATTGCATTGGTTAAAATTTCGGAATTAATACACACTTGAACAATTTTCGAAAGTCTGTCAAAACAGTACGCTCCGCGCTGCTGAAGACCGGAATGATAACGTAACAGGATTCTACATCCGACCAATCCGAACTGGGGCTTTTACTATTGTTCGCTCGTGTAGTTTTCTCCAAGTTTTGATTAATAAAAGTGAGCCAAGATTCAAAAAGGCATTTTCCAATTAAAATTTGTACTTTTCTCTCTCAAGTCATTTTCCATCGATGCTGGCTAGCCCCGTTGGGTAACCGGCACAATTTATTGGAGCCCGGGGTCCTCGAATGCCCAACAACCTTGGACGATGATGAGTCGTAATACCGTTCGACTGTTGTTTTGCTATACGCGTTGCAATGGGAGGTATACCGCGGCTCAAGTCAAAGGAACCCCCTTAAACCAAAACTGGCCTCTCCATGCGTACAAAGCACTAGAACCTTTCAACCTAAGACAGGAACCTACAGGGTAGGATTACTTGCATCAAACCCCCATAAACTGTCTATGTGTTACTGCTTTCCTTATCGCATGCTTGTTCAAACATTCATACCATTTTGCGTAGGAGCATGCTAGGGCAGCTTTTAGGGAGTCTCTCCTTTGAGTCTGTCTTATGCTAATTAGGACGCTGCTTGGCCCGATGAAGAGTTGTGCATCTTGATGGTGCACGTTATCAATTTTCAAAGTCCTCGGATCAACGAGATTTTGGGAAAGCAAAGTCTTTTAAGTCCTTGCCTAAACCCGATCGAGGTTTCAAACAGAAAACTAGGAACAACGGAGAGAATGTCGTGATACTTACACCACCCAGGTTAAGTGCTAAACACTTACACCAGTTTGGCTAAGTGGAGTGTTGCCACCTACGCCACCCCGGTTACGGTATCACGTCATCTACACCGAGTTGTTCCAACTTCCAACATTTAAAACTTCAAGAATGGAATAGTCAAAGGCTTAGACTATTTTGACATCGCTTAGTGTTAGTTGATTCAAACAAAGGATACACTATCGAAAAAATTCTGAGGATTCCGGTAGCGTCTGAATATCATGAGGCAGACTTGTTTCTACTTTTAGAGTCTAGGAGGACATCGACGACGTCTACGTGTGCATTGCATCCTAACTGTTGCAGGAACATCACTGAGTTCTCATTTACTTTGCTTTAGGCCATTTCACCGAAGGGAAGAACCAAACCTATTTGGGAGCGTCTATCAGGGCTTTAGCAAAGGATTGCCACTCAATCAAATACAGCAGCATCACCAGTGGGTTCACTAGTACTTCCCAAGCCATACACTCTTCCTCGATCACTTCCAATGGCAGGGCAAATAGAGCTGGCTGAGCTAAAGAGGGTGGTAGAGGAAATGAGCCATAAAATGGACAAGCAAATGATTATGATCCAGGGGCTGGTTGACCTTTTCACTGCTGTCTTGTCAAACCCGGATCTTGGGCTAATCAAAACGTCCTCAGGCATACCCCACTCCTCCGGTTGAAATCAAGCCTTGCACGAAAGACATGTTCAAAACTCTGGCTGACTTCCATAAGGCTAGAGTCCACCCAAAGAAGGATGCAGAATCCCCGTCCGAAGTCGGTGTTGAAAGGAAAGGCGCACATATTGACAAGGCACGATCCAATCCCAAGAGAGTGTGTTCCATAGATAGCGCAACGCTATACAGTGGTGGAGTGAGTAAAAGTTCCACCAATCCTCCTCCCAATTGCAGAACCCGACCAAAGATCTTCTCTCAATTCCCTGCATCTTTGTCCTTAGTTTATGAGAAGCTTCGGGAAGCTGGCTTCATCAAGCCACTCCTGCCCGCTCCTTCACCTCGGACATTCCCGGCATCCCACAATCCTAACCTTTTCGGTACCTACCACCAAATGCCTGGCCATCTCACCGACGCCTACTACCGCCTCTGACATGCCATCCAAGATCTCATTGATAATGGCATCATTCCAGCCCGACTCTCATCAAAAGCCAATGTCACCTCCAACTCCATGCCTCAACATGATTCCAACCCGCATGTTAGCCAGATATCCCTTACCTCCGCTCAAATCAAGCCTAGCTCCACCATGTTCAACCCAACCCTTTACGTCCTCCCAGAAAATCAATCCAAACCAATCCTATCCATCCCATCCGAACCTGAGGTTAATCTGATGGCCATAGGTGCATTTGGGGCTTTCTCTGCCGACACCTAGACTGACAGTGATGAAGAGTCCTTAAAGGAAAAATTCATGAGGAAGCTTATTCAATCAAGGGAGAAGACTGACTGGCAGAGGTCCTTCACTCAAGGGAGTTTGGAGTTGCTGTTCTCCCAAGTGGGTTTGGTCGAAGATGCTGAAGAAGTTGAAATGCTGATGCTTGGGCCCAACACTCTCCAAGGCTCTACCCCTCTCATCGCGGAAGCTAAAAGCAGCTTTTAAATATTGCATTTTCAAATTGCGTTAACTTGCATTGACGACACATCTAAGTCTGACGCAGAGTCTTTTACGTCTGTCTAAGTCTAGCTCTGAGTCGGAGTTTGTACCTCTTGGCCCTCCATATCGTAACTTCTATTTTAATTTGTGTCTTCTTTTGAACTTGGCAAACCCTGGGGCTTTTATGATATGCATTATCCTACTTCTAAGTACTTCGCTAACTTTTGAATAAATTGTGTCGACCCTGACGATGAAGGGATAGATTTCGATGGGAACATTCCCAAGGAAATGTGTTCGCTTGCCGAAAGGGAAGACGAAAGGCATGCTCAGCCTACTAAAAGAAGTAATTTCAATAAACTTGAAAGTTGAGGTAGACCCCCGAATGGTTCAAATTGGCTCAATCCAGTCCCTAGAGGAGCATGGCACTTAGTCAGGCATGCTTGGAGAATTCATCAACGTCTTGGCATGGTTTCATAAAGACACACTTGGTGTAGTCACGCCCGGAAAATTCATCAATGTTTTGGCATGGTTTTACAAAGACACACCTAACATTGATCCTGAGATAAAGAAGCATCGAATTCCCTTTGCTACCGGATTCCAAACCATGTAAAGTAAAAGCTTAAAAGGCTCAAGGCTCCATGCCGTGTTCAAAGCAGCAGTAGCGGCATTCCGCCAAGTACAAAGAAGGGAAATGTACAAAACAGCCCGGAGCAAGGCATGTCAACCAAAGCACTCTGAACGCTGTGTTATCAAAGCCGCTCTATCTGAGGGTGTAACCAGAAGTCATCGATCTCTACGACAACAAAATTCGATACATTGGTCACCAAGGAAATTCATGCTCGATTGTTTGACCCACTCGGGAAGTTCCGGCCGAAGCACTCTGGGCCTTACATTATCAAGACCATCCTATTTGGGGATGCTGCTAAGCTCATCGATCTCGACGGCAACAAATTCAACACTCTAGTCAACCTGGATCAACTCAAGCGTTACTATCCCTGAGAGATGCTCGTTGGACCGAAAACCACAAGGGTTGGCGGTTCCAAGCAAAAGTTAGTATGCAAGACTGAAAACTTAAGGAGGCGGTCTAGGCAAAAATAAATAGGCAAAAAGTCAAAAGCTCGCTAAACCGAAAACCTAAAAAGGCAGTTCTAGGCAAAAGTAAGAGCGTAAAAGGAGAGGTAAAACACACGAGTGAATCTTGGCCTGAACTACGTTTTGACCTGATTCCTTGAAAAGGGATACGTAGGCAGTCTCACCTTCAGACAGACCCAGTCATATTCTATCAACTTGATTCATGATTTGACATTTTGAGGTCCACATCAAAGGTCGAGAAGAGTCGAGAACAATTAATGCAAATTACTATTTCAATTTCAAAGCTGAGCAAAAGCCTTAAAATAATTTGAAGCATGAAAAACAGAACAAAAATGCTTGAGAAGCCTAACGGTTCACAGTTTATTTTAAGTTCAGCGAAGTCTAGTTTGAACAGTTACAGCGGCTTTTTAGTTACGCGAGCTAGTTTGAGGCTCATGTACATTTGTTCGAAGTGATGCGCATTGGTCTCAAACTTGCGCGCGCTTCTTCAATTCCTGTAGCAGACAACAGTTGGCAGCCCTCGCGCCTAACAAAGATTTCGGACCTCCAGGGGGGTATTTCAAGTTATAACCAAGGTTTCGGTGCCTCGAATTGGTTTTAAGGGCTCTTGCCGAGTTTTGTCATACCATACACGTCATACGGACCTAATGTGACTGTACGGGGTGTCAGTTTCGGTCCGGGACTTATATGAGTCATCTTTGGAGTCTCTTGTCCATTTTGTGGCATTTTTTTCTAGTTTTTCAATCCATTGTCAGTTCAGGATGTTTTTCTTAGTGCGTATGGGTCATTGTACATCTATTTGACCTTTTACAATTGTCAGTTTCACCTGTTTAAGGGATATTCGAGTTTAGACTCATTAATGCCCAAAATTTCATTGTGTTCCATGTGTCAAAGAGCTTATGCATTTTTCTGGGGCTCTTCGTTCCTTTTCGTTCGAGCTAGGCAAATTTGTACATATATGCAGGTCTATTTGTCAACTCAGATCATTCGTCAATGCAAGTTGGATATTAGTAGTTGGTTTTAGGCTTTCTGTTATGAATTCTCCCAAAAAGAACCAATAAAACCAGAAAATGCAACTTTTATTTGCTGCTAAGAGTATCAATGAAACAACAGTGGAATATCATGAATGTCAAGGCTTGACGGCCCAAGCAAAAGCATATCTATGAGGCACATCGGCCCAGAAATCAATGGGCATGCAGTTCCAATGCTATTCCTACTTAAGGTCTAATATCAGCAAGGGGCATGCCGGCCCACTCAGCATCTATCTACATGGGCACGCATGCTCAAATCTCAAAAGCAAAGGACAGTAAAGTAAAGAGGCTCAGTGGTAGTCCACGATGGTAGAACTCAGCCTCGTTCTCGTCATTGTCGTCACTCCTGGACCCCTTGAAGTACCTGGGGCTCCGCTCCCATCTTTCCCTTTTGATGAGTCTTTCATCGACGAGAATGTCTAGTACTCACGTATCTCTAAGCTGGGGCTAAAGTGGCAGTGTTGCTCTATGTAGCTCTTATGGCTGTGGACATTCTAGGTTGTTATCCTCTTGAAGCCGCCGTAGTCTGCATCTGCATTTTCAGTTTGCGCATTCAATTCAGTATACATGTCATTGCATATTGTATGTCAAATGTTGAAAGCAGGAAAAATTTATCAAATGTTGAAGCACTTTAACCCAGTATCGAAAGCAGCCACTCAGTCGCTCTACAACGACGTTTCGTCTGTCCTGAATGGCTACCTCTACTTTAGTCCGGCCTTTAGCACATCTTCCAGCAGTCTTATTGCTCTGCCTCGGATGGTCTTTGATAAAGAGATTGGCTCTGATTCCCAACAGATGGAATTTAACCTAGCTGACGCGACCTACCCGTGATTGTTGGATTTCTTTGTGCCGAAGAAGGTTTAATCCCCAGCAGTGATGGTCTATCTGTCCACAGCTGTAATTATTTCCCCAGCAGCAGTCCTGCTTACCAATATCCATGCTATTTTTAAGGGTAATCTTTCCTTGGGATACTTGGATCAAATCAACGACGATCAGCCCTGTTGTCCTTCAAATCAAATCAATCAACGACGATCAGCCATGTCGTCCTTCTCAATCCATCAACGACGATCAGCCATGTCGTCTCTTAAATCAAATCAATCAACGACGATTAGCCATGTCGTCCCTCAAATCAAATCAATCAACGACGATCAGCCATGTCGTCCTTCTCAATCCATCAACGACGATCAGCCATGTCGTCCCTCAAATCAAATCAATCAACGACGATCAGCCATGTCATCCCTCAAATTAAATCAATCAACGACGATCAGCCATGTCATCCCTCAAATCTATTCAATCAACGACGATCAGCCATGTCGTCCTTTAAATCAAATCAATCAACGACGATTTGTCATGTCGTCCTTCTCAATCCATCAACGATGATCAGCCAGGTCGTCCCTCAAATCAAATCAATCAACGACGATCAGCCATGTCATCCCTCAAATCAATTCAATCAACGACAATCAGCCATGTCATCCTTCAAATCAAATCAATCAACGACGGTCAGCCATGTCGTTCTTCTCAATCCATCAACGACGATCAGCCATGTCGTCCTTCAAATCAAATCAATCAACGACGATCAACCATGTCGTCCCCTCAAATCAATCAACGACGATCAGCCATGTCGTCCTTCAAATCAAATCAATCAATGACGATCAGCCATGTCGTCCTTCTGAATCCATCAACGACGATCAGCCATGTCGTCCCCTCAAATCAATCAACGACGATCAGCCATGTCATCCTTCAAATCAAATCAATCAACGACGATCAGCCATGTCGTCCTTCTTAATCCATCAACGACGATCAGCCATGTCGTCCCCTCAAATCAATCAACGACGACCAGCCATGTCATCCTTCAAATCAAATCAGTCAATGACGATCAGCCATGTCGTCCTTCAAATCAACGACGGTTCGCCCGTCCAATCTCAAATCAACGACGGTTCGCCCGTCCAATCTCAAACCAACGACTGTTCGCCCGTCCAATCTCAAATCAACGATGGTTCGCTCGTCCAATCTCAACTCAACGACGGTCCGCCCGCCTTTTCTAATCCACTTCGGTCTCACCATTAACACATCTTCCAGCAGTCCTATTGCTCTACCTCGGATGGTCCTTGATACGGAGATTGGCTCTGATTCCCAACAGATGGAATTTAACCTGCCTGACGCGACCTACCCGTGATTGTTGGAGTTTCCTTGTGTGCCGAAGAAGGTTTGATCCCCACGCAGTGACGATTTGTTTGCAACTCATTATGCCGCAAGGGAGTCCACCTCAGAGTCAGCCTGTTCTGTCCAAATCAATCAACGATGGTTCACCCGTCCAATTTCAACTCAACGACGGTTCGCCCGTTCACTTTCCAATCCACGACGGTTCGCCCGTCCAATTTCAAATCAACGATGGTTCGCCCGTCCAATTTCAAATCAACGGCGGCTCGCCTGTCCAAGTTCAAATCAGTGACAATCTATCCATCCAATTTCAAATCAACAACGATCTATCCGTTTAGTCTCAAATCAACAACTCCGAGAGAAGAAGTTCAAATCAGCGACTATCTATCCGTCCAATTTCGAGTCAACGACGATCTAGCTGTCTAGTCTCAAATCAACGATTCCGATAGAAGATTATCCGCAGGAGAGTCCACCTTCCAGCTTATTCTATTCTCTCAATTCAATCAAGCAGCGATCTACCACTCAACTTATCCCCAGCAAGCGGTGGCCTTCCCGTCCACTTAATCGACAAAAGCGGCGGTCCTCCCGTCCATTCAAATCATGCGGCGATCTATTCGTCCTTTCAATTCAACAAGCGACGATCCTCCCGTCCCCTTTCAAACCAATCAGGTTCTTTAAGTATTCATGTCTACTTTGCTAGTATTTTCTGTTCTAGAAAGCCTTATAGGGTGTCTAGAAACCTTTGACGTTACTTGTACCAAGTCAATGGTGCTCCAAGTGCCGTCAAAGGGGGGACTACTGTAGACACCCTATTTTGGACTTTCCAAATTAGTTTACTTATGGTATTTGATTCCCCCGATGATGAAACGGATCAAGAACACCCCGGAAATTTTAGTATGTTTAAGCTTTGAGCATTCTAAACCCTTTCAGATCCCTCTCAAACCCTCTAAACCTAGAACCAAAAGGCCTCAGCAAAATCCTACTTGCTTACATTGGTACTCAACTGGCATGCGCTGGTCTTTTGCCACATGTCAGTCATCAGCCATTTACCCAGACACCACTGGCGCACACCACTCAACCACTAGCGCACGCCAGTCAAACTCTGGTCAAACTTGTGTTTTTCAGCATGCAGAAGCCATGGTTAGGGGTCTATAGCACATAGGAATCTTTTAATTCGTCGAAAAAAAAAGCAGTCTTCGCCGGGGGACATCTCTTACACACCCATCCCATCAACTTTTCCTCTTGTCCAATGAAAGGGAAGTCTTAAGGGCTAAGGAACTAGCCCCTAACCAACTGGTTACTCCCCTCTCTCTCCCTTTCTCCTATATATACCCCCCTCCATTGCTCTTTCAAAGTGTTACAAGGTTACAAAAAAAAGAGTTCCTAAGTCTCTTTCTCTATCTCTCTCCTTTGGTTTCTTGCTTTCTCTTCTTCCACCACTTGAAAGAGTAAGCAAGCAGCCCCTTTCATACATCATCCACACCCAAACACTCATCATCCATCCCTCCAAACCTCAAGCTCAAGCTCAAAACACATCATCAAGCTCAAAAGCCAAAGGTATACACTTTTGTACTGTTTTCCTGTTCCGATCCCTGAGGCGGGCTGGCAGGGTCAAGGCTGGTAATCAATACCAGTTCTGGCCCTAAAGCAAGCAGGTCATAAAAACGGTGTGAGCAAGGGACCAGCGCGCGCCGGTTATTAGTACGCGTGCGTCACTTCGTGGTTGCACCCGCATCTCTGGCGTGGGGGCCGGGACCTTTCTGGGATCTGTCTGAGGCACGACATGCGTGCGCCAGTCGTTGAGTGGCGTGCGCCAGTCGTGAGCCATTCGCAACTGGCGTACTCCAGTTGTGAAATAGGGTTAGATCTTATTTTATGCTCTATATCTTGCCTATTCACCACTGTGAGCATACCTACTAACCAATTTACAGTTTTCTGTATTTTAGAGCTATATAGTTGTTATCTGGTTATTCCTGTTCAGAAAGGCCTTTGGGATCCTTCTGGTCATGTTCCAGAACCCAGATGAAGCAAAGCCAAGCATTGGATAAATGGAACAAGTGGTGCACGGTGCTCATGGACTGGCGTGCGCCACCTAAACCAAGAATCCAGTGGCTGGGCCTTGCTTCTTAGATTTATCTTGGCCTCTGTTTGATCCCCAGACTGTTTATGGGGTTCCCTGTCTATTTATTTCTGTTTGATTTATTGCTGCAGTCTATAATTGTATATAAACTGTGATATCAACTGCGTGGTTTGTCCTGGGTGTGCACTGGTCCATTCCAGAGCCCAAAGGGTTGAGAACAGAAGCTGTGAGTTTGGGCTCACTGAAGTGCGCCGGTGGATGGGCGGCGTGCGCTAGTCGTGTTAGCATGCACTGGTCTGGCCAGTGCATGCTGGTACGTTGCTAGCGCATGTCACTCTCGGGCAGCGCACTCCAGTTTGTTCGAAACACTCACAGAATTGCTTGTTCTCAATCTATTTGTTCATAAGCCATACATCTTATTTTGCCATGTAAATACAACTTGCCATTTGTTAATCCCTATTAACTGTTCCCCCGCCCTAACTGGCTAAAAGATGATCAAAGAGAGAAAAATGCAAATGTTTTATAAAATGCCTGAGTAAAGACCGATCTCCGGATTGGGCGAGGAGGGTGCCATAAAACCCTTCCCCTCTCGTAACCTGGCTCCCGAACCTCAGATATCGAAGGTGACGACGGTCTAGTCTACAAGCCTTTTTCAAATCAAACAAACGTGACAAAAACGTTTTCCAAACCGGTTCCTTTGGTGTTTTTCACAAAACCCGAGTGGCGACTCTCTCAAAACAGCATTTCGTCATGCTTTCCAAAGCAAAAAGAGCGCAACTCGGAATTCTCATGAACTAAAAATGGGGATTTTTAGGGGCATGTGCCCACATTTCTAAACCTACGCTCTGATACCAAGTTGTCACGCCCTCGATTTTTTTTAACATAAATAATATAAGTTTCATAAATAAAGTCTCCACATTATCCGTACATAATTACCCCAAAAAGATTTCCCTCATATGTTCCATAAACAGCCGTAGTTACAAAGAGTACATAGCTGGCACCATGGCCTCAAGCACTATAACCAAACAAAAGAGTGAATTAAGCTATGAGTTTACTATCATACTAAGGCTACAACGGCCAATGAAATTAAAGTTTGTTCCCAAAAGATGATGATCGAGTAATTCCTCATGCAAGCTTTCAAAATAATTGCTTCATGTCAAGCATACCAAGCACCCACATCAATGTCTTTGATTTGCACCTGAAAAATGAAGGGTTGAGCATACACTTGCCCAATAGAAAAATCTCCAATAATTCTACATGCATATGAGATGATGCATACAAAGACAATTCTAATAAACTCAACGATGAAAGATATTGCTTAGGAAAAAGAGAGTGTGTCCGACCTCATCTTTAATCTACCTCAAAACCCACTCATTCACTCGCACACTTACACACTTCCTCCTTACTACCTGACCTCAAGCTACTTTGTCATTTAAAAAAAAAAAACATAGTCTTCACTCCCTTACAACAAAAGTATCATTATCTCATAAAAATAATAATTATGAACGTCACTAGTAATATCCATTGATTCGCGTCCGAATAGCCATAGCTTGAGGCACCGAATACTTTATTGTTTCCTCAAAATTTCCACGGTGTAGACACCTCCCAGACGGGGCATCGCCATACAGTTGTATCATCACTGTGTTTGCTCGATTGGTTGCTCGCTTCATAAACCAAGATCGTGGATACCTCCATGGCTAGAGGTATCGCCACACGATAGCGGTTATTATCAAAACAGAGTCGCCACCTAGTTTGTTAAAGCTAGGAAAACAGATAGAGATTCTGGATACGGAAGCCAAAAGTACAATAAGGGGAAGGTGTTAGGCACCCCTTTCTGCCTAGCCGAAAAGCTAGCCCATAATCATTCAACATAAGACATGTAGATGCTTTATCTAACTCATACACATAGTCTGTTTTTACGCCTTAAACAGTTAATAAGATGAGCCAGGACTGTAAAGAAACATGCATCTGAAAGCAAGAAACAAAACAAAACTGTGCCAGCAGATCGATCACTCGGCCGGCGAATGGATGTCGCGGCTGAGGGATCACGCTGATATCAATGTACCGGCTGAGGCATCGAAGCCCCGGCTGGTGTTCTTCCTCACACCAGACAGAAAGTTTACAGACGATCAGAAAAGCTACGATTACGATTATAGGCAAAAATTAAAACAAACCAGAGGCCGTTGGGCCTCACCACCTTGATCCCTCAGTTGCTTGATTGCTTCGGATCGATCGGGATTGACTGATTGATTGCTTTTTGGACGAAACCCTAGGGTTAGGGTTTGGACTCTGGGGTTGGATCGTCGGATTGATGGCCGTCTATGGAAGGTTGGGGCTTTTGTAGAGAGGGTTTTTGTGAGTATAGGGGCAGAGTATCTTGACTGATTTGAGGGTGTAGGTCTATCAATTTCTGTGTCTTTCTTTTCGGATCCGAGGGTCTCTTTATATAGGCAAAGGGGTGACTCACTCGGTCCAATCAAATCACAGGGATGCAATTGCAATTGCATTGCAATACAAACTCTTCGTTGCAATCCCTGAATGTGGCCCGAACGCATCGGAGAGGCGGTGGGATTGGATCAGACGACCGACAGAAGGTTCGAGAGTTTGGAAAAAGGCCGATCTGGCGGCCGAGCAAAGGATGTTGCGGCCGAAGAATGGATGTGGCGGCCGAGCCATTGATCTGGCGGCCAAGGTTTCGATCTCTCAGGGAGATTTTGCTAGCAACAGGTTGCTCGGGTGAGGAATGGATGTTAAGGTCGTGGAATCAATGTTGTGGCCGATTGATAGATTTTCCTAACACACTATGTTTCTATCTGAAAGGCTATTTGGCTCTGGATTGGGTCCTCTAAGTGGCTCAGAGTTCGTACAGTAAGTCCATGGGTTTCATTAGAAAGCAATCAGCAATCATCAAATGCGTATCATCATCGGGATGATCCCAAGGTGGGAGTTGAAATAATCGTTAGGCCAAATTGGGGTGTCTACACACGGTCTGACAAAAAAAAAAAAAAAAAACTAATTCACCGGTTCCCATTTCGATTTCCCATTTTAACCAATGTTAGAGTCACCACGGCCTTTCCTGGGTCTCTTTCCCATTTCCTTCCACATTAGACACAAACGTGGTCCCAATCGCACAAAGGTAAACTACAAAGAGATCGACTGACAAACAACACCAAAAACAATGACCAATCCCGTCCACTTGTTCACATTACCTCAATCAACTTGTTATTTATCATTCGTCAATACCACAATTGTCCACATACACATGGAAGGTCTCATACTCATAGTCACCGTGTCATCAATCAAAATACAATACCAGCAAGTATCACAACCACACCATTAAAGCTCCCTCTCAAGAATCTTCATAAAACAAATTTGACCTTCCCCACTGTAATAGAGAATGCAACCATGAATCCAAAAAAAAAAAGGACAACATGTGACTATAGTGTCTACACAAGGAAGTAAAACTAAATTCTCATTAGGGAGGCCTGACATACAATCAATCAATGATTATCAAATCTCAATCCATAACAAGGAGGTAAAGACTTCGAACATTCCTATTGCGTTCGAATAGATAACAAAATGTGAATGATTGACTTAGGGTGTAAAGAGTGCATTGATAAGGACCGGGGGTTGTTCAGGACATCAAAAGCATGAAACAATCAAAATTGTCCGGAAAGAGGGCAGGTATCGATACCCCAAGACCAGAACTACCCAATTCAACATTGGAATCGATACCCCCTGTTATGGTATCGGTACCACGAGCATACAACCAACGTTCAGTGCAGATTTCTGGCAGATTTCGAACCAAACTAAGGGACGAACGAATAGGGACTACTGTAGACACCCCAATCCGGACCTCGGAGAGTCTTTGTCCGCCCCGATGATGAAATAAAGGAAACAGTACCTTTGTGAGCTTGAATGAAGGATTTCCCTAAGCCCATGTAAACCAAACAAACCAAAAAGCCAAAAAAAAAAAAAAAAACCAAAGAGCCACACCATTAAAGCTTTGTTATTCATCATTCGTCAATACCACAATTGTCCACATACACATGGAAGGTCTCATACTCACAGTCACCGTGTCATCAATCAAAATACAATACCAGCAAGCATCACAACCACACCATTAAAGCTCCCTCTCAAGAATCTTCACAAAACAAATTTGACCTTCCCCACTATAATAGAAAATGCAACCATGAATCCAAAAAAAAAAAGACAACATGTGTAACGCCCCTGATTTTTGGGTACGTTAAATAAACATTTCATTGATAAAATCAAATGGAGTCTCGCTCATTATTACATCATAACTCCCACTACGGTTCTATATTTATACAAATGAAGGGTTCTAGGGTTCCTAACTACAGCTCCGCCTGCGGCTTCATCCTAGCCAGCTCCTTAGCTCCAAAAGCCTCCAAGGTGTACTGTTCATCTTGATCATCTACAAAATCTGACACATTATACCAGCGTCGCCACTGATATAATATGTCAGGGTCACCAAAGGTAACACCATGAGCCACAAGAGCTCAGCAGAATAATCCTATACCTGCTAACCCATAATTTACCAATATCAGAGTAAAAGACCAGCATACCAACTCTAGCACAAGCAGCGGAATAACACATACATGTTTAACAAGGCAAATGATACATCCAAATACACTATTCTATCGTTGGTGTCGGTGATATCTGAGTTTCTCCTACGCGACTCATCGTAGACTGTGTCACCATATTCATCAATGTTTCCGAAATCCATTTTATTATCCAAATCAACGTTTTGAAAATCACATTTAACACACCCAACCTCGGTTCCGCCGCGCCGGGTTCTCGAGTATCCTCACAATGGTTCCGCCGCGCCAGGTTCCCATTGGCACACAGACTTGCATTGGCTCCTCTCCGCGGATAACCAAGCCACACACCCAACCTCGGTTCCGCCGCGCCGGGTTCCCGAGTATTTTCACAATGGTTCCGCCGCGCCGGGTTCCCATTGGCACACAACACACACACATTCACATAATGCACCCACATTTGGTCATTATGTAGTTTCAAAAATATTTTATCATTTGTAACATGCATTCCCACAATGGGCAAGTCCGGCCACATTGCGTTTCCAAAATACACCTTGTCTTAAACCTTTTTTATCCATATCAACCACACCCTAGGTGTCATGTTTCTATTTCTCGATTTTCGTGTCTCGTTCTCATGCATAGACTCCGCGGTAGGACTTTTCTCATCACAAATCATATAAATCATTCATTGTAATCTAAACTAGCAAGATCATGCAAGTAATCTTATAAACAAGCTCATCACCATCCTTATACAACCACAAGTAATGCAACAACATGTAAACAAACTCATAACTTTCCAAAAGATCAAAATACTAATACTTCGAATAAAGCTTCTGATTTCTCTTGTTTTGAAATCCGTTCTTTCTTCCTTTGTGGAAAGTTCAAAAAGACCACATATGTTTATTGACGTGGAAATCGTTTATTCAACAAGTTGCATTCCCATTAGCAAGACAAGTTTATTAACTAACAAGCATATCAACGTAAAGCATCATACCAACTTGAGATATAATTAAGGAAGGAAATATACTTAGGATTAAGAAGTATAGAAAAAGTCTACAAGATTGTATCTTCATTTCAAGATTTTTGTAAAACAAGCTTTCTAATAATTTAACTTGCCATATCATAAGCAAACATAACTTAAAGTTATACTAGGGAAGATGAGTATAGATTAATCTACATATACTTAGGGTTAACGAGTAAAGGAGAATCTACCTTGATCCGAAACTAGTCGGGGCCGAATAAGCTAGTTGAAAAATTCTACGGGCGGTAAAACTTCCAAATCTGGACCGAACTTTGGATGGCAGTAACTCGGTCAATACTTGGCCGAATAGGATCGTTCTTGAGTCTAAAACGAAGATCTCGAAGTTTTCTACAACTTTCGTGGCGGACGTTATTCCTAGAAACGACTTTCGCCCGGAGAAAAATGGTGATAAAGGAGTGACAGTTTGCTGTCTGCAAATCTGGAATCCGAGATTTTACTGAACTTCGGATAGCAATATCTTGGTTATTTCTTAACCAATTGGGGTGGTTCTTGGGTCTACCTTGAAGGTTTTGAAGTGCTCTACAACTTTGTCCAAAGGAGTGGACTCTAAAAACTACCTTAAGCAGGAGAAAAATGGGGATTTACGAAGGGCAGTATGCTGACTGGAAAACAGAGAATGGTTTCTAGAGAGAAGTTGGAGCAATGCTTTGAGGTGTGAGTTGAATGGCAAGCTTTGGGTGCTATTTATAGGCAAAAACCTGGCCTCTCCTCTCCCTCCATGGCCGGCCCCCCTCCTCTCTCTTCTTCTCCCATGGATTTGCTCCATGACTTGTCATTTTCATGCTTGAAAGCATGCCATGCTTCCATGGCTTGTCTTTGTCCAATCTTTTAGGCAACCTAGGTTATCATGAAGGGTTTTATGACTTGTCTAGTCTAGGATGGGCTTTGCTTGGATAAAAGTACCAAAATCATTAGCTAGGTAGTACTTTGGAAGACTAGAAATGGGTTGGCAATTGGGTAATAGGCTTAAGGCTAAGTTTGTAGCTTGATGGAGTGTACTACACTCAAGCACACACCTCTCACTCCTCCTGAAAATTTCGGCCAGCCCCCCTCTCTCTCTTCCTCTCTCCTTTTTGCTTCATTGAATTGTCCAATCAAGTCTTCCAAGCATGCCATTCCTTGTCATTTTCATTTCTAGGCTTTCATGAGGGGTTTTTGGCCTTGTTCTAGGTTATCATGAGGGATTCTATGGGTTGTCCAAATCCTAGAAAGGTTTTGCTGCAAAAGCGCAAGAAAGAAGTAATAATGGTTGTGCTTTGGTTGAGTAAAGACAAGGAAGATGACTTGTCTTGTCATCCTAATTGGCAAGACTTGCCTTTATTGTCCAAGGGACAAAGATTTCCCTAGCACTTATTGTCCAATGGATAAAGACAAAAAGGTTCAAGTGGTCCAACTAGGGTTAGGAAGAAGTGATTAGGTTAAATGGGCATTAGGCTATTCTAACTAATTGGTTAAAGACTAACGATACTTAATCTAGGCTTTCATTGCTCGAGTGGTATTTTGGTTATAGTTTGTAGGAAATCGCCTAATAACGGAATATTAAAGTCCGATGGTGCCTAACGCCAAGGCAAGGCGTGAGCGTGGCCAAGGCAGCCCGCTAGCAAAGTGGTGTCCAAGGCGGCCCGCTGGCAAGGCAATGGCCAAGACGGCCCGTTGGCAAGGCAGTGGCCAAGGCGGCCCGTTGGCAAGGCAGTGGCCAAGGCGGCCCGCTGGCAAAGCAGTGGCCAAGCGGTGGCCAAGGTGAGGCGTGAGCGTGGCCAAGGTAGCTCGCTAGCAAAGCGGTGGCCAAGGCATAGCCAAGGCGAGGCGCGAGCGTGGCCAAGGTAGCCCGCTAGCAAGGCGGTGGCAAGCGGTGGCCAAGGCGTAGCCAAGGCGAGGCGTGAGCGTGGCCAGGGTAGCCCGCTAGCAAAGCGGTGGCCAAGGCGTAGCCAAGGCAAGGCTAGAGCAAGGCAGCCCAGCAATGCCAAGGCAAGGCCAGAGCAAGGCAGCCCAGCAACGCCAAGGCAAGGCCAGAGCAAGGCAGCCCAGCAACGCCAAGGAAAAAGCAAGGCGCGACCAAACGCCAAGGCAGAACCCGATGGCAACCAAGGCAGAGCAACCCGACGGTGACCCGATGCCTAGGCGAGGCAGGTCCGTCAGCGACCCGACGCCAAGGCAAGGCAGGCCCGTCAGCGACCCGACGCCAAGGCATCCTAGCCAGGCCAAAGCAAGGCAGTCAAGTCAACGGTCAAGGCAAAGACCAAAAATTTTCTACTAACCACTTCGGCATCGATGCATCACTCCAGGTTAGGGAAATGTAACTATGCCAAACGGTAGTTAGGGTTTGCTAACTAATCGGTTAAAACTAACTATACTTGTTAAGTAGGATTTCCAGCCGAGAAATATTATTTACAGATATTATTTACTTACTAGGAAAAATATACGAGTACGTTTACAAGTATACTAGTCATGGGAGAAGGACTAGATTGTCCGGGGTAAAAGAATTAAATTTTAAAAGTCTCAAATCCAATTATGACGGATTAATAGAATTTAAAAGAAAACTTTAAAGCAATCCAAGCAATTAGGAAAAAAAAAATTTAATATTTAACGAAATTTTTATATACCAAAAATCTGGGTCGTTACAATCTATCCCCCTTAAAAATAATTTCGTCCTCGAAATTGGTGGGTGGCTACGTGTTAGGCATAGTCGTTATAATGGTTTCGGAATCGTCGTCTATCCCCCTTAAATTGGAGACGAGTTGCCGTCGCCATCGTTTGATGACAGTTTATGACCACTCGATATGCTGATATTCAGTCTCTTTTCGGATTTCGTCTACCATGTTGATCATTCTAAGGTTGCGGTTAGGCGTAGGTTGGTTATTTCTAATCCGTACTCACTACACACTTAGACTAACAGCTATACTCTCCCGAAATGGTGATGATCCTCTATTACTCGAACTTAGGGGTTTTGTTACTGGTGCAAGCGTAAAATGAACACGACGAATTGATGCAGACAAGCAATTAAAAATTTGAGTTAGAAAAGATCATTATATTACACGCCTAACGGCATCATTAGATACAAGAAAATGAAAGTAAAAGCAGATAATAATGGCTATGGTGCCATTGCAACTCCTCGGGCCGCCATCGATCGTCGAAGGTTTGGAGTGCACGACGTTCGTATTCTTTTCCGAACGCCACGAGTGCGACGGCTACGACGGGAACCCAGTACCAGAAGCTGGTGAGGCAGTTATTCCTGTCGAACCACCGCGACATGGCTATGGAAATCACGGCACAGAAGAGGACGAAGGTGAAGGGCAGCAACTGTATTGCTCGGATCATTGAGGTGAGCTCGATTCGCTTGATCTCTCGGAACTGGGCGTCCTCCGGGAATCCTCGTCGCCAAATCGCTGCCATGGCTCGGTTTGATTGGATAGTGGTTTGGAGGGTTTAAGATGGTGAGAGAGATGGAAAGATAAGAAGAGGGGTGAAGAGATGGGAAGTGTGGTGGGGTATATATAGGGCCGGGTGAGGGGTGTGTGGAGGAGGGAAAGTTTTGAATTTGAGTTTGAATTTTGGAGGGTGGTTTGCTGGGGCCCCCTTTTCGGGTATGGCCGACGCGCGATTGCCGGGGCCCCCTTGGGCTATGGTCGACACTTGGCGCTCTCATATTTTTTTTTTTTTTAAAGGTGAGGATAGATATTTATCCAAGAATGGTTTCTCATTGAACCAAAAGTTTAACGGTAGAGTGCTATAGTACCCGTATCAAAGAAAATTTTATAGATAAGTAAACATTTACTATCATTTAGCAACTTGCGTCAACTAAAGTAATTGTCCTTTGTAATCAATGTTTCAGCAAAATATAGAATAGTACGCCACAGTACTCTTTTTTTTTTTTTTTTTGAAGGAAACAAGCTTTTTATATATAAGCAAAGGATTACAAATATAAGCATAGAGTTCTATTATAAGACAAAAGATAAGACTTTCCTATTACATCAAAAGTCTACTACTACCAAGCTTCTTACTATAATGGCAAATAACAACCTAAGCTTCTCCCTAATACAAGTTGAAACAATCCTACATACTCCTACTATGATACTACTACGACTCGGGGTGTAAAGAGAAAGTCATATACAAATACGTATAAAATACAAGTATGCACGTAAACAGTGATCATGTATTGATAGGAAAATACAAGTCTTGCATTAAATGGAAACAAGTACGCATAGATGATCTTACAAGTCTTTACTGGAATAGAAATGCATACAACATAGATGGACTCTTAAACAGACAAGGGTGATCCTAATTTTCCAACTTCCTACATGCCAAAGGATTACAATTATTACTAGACTTATCTAAGATACACCTAATTGGCATCCTCTGCTTTTGGGGTCTCGTTCTCCTCAGGGTTCTCCTCACTTAACAGGTATTCCTCCTTAGTCACCTCATTGGCATCCTTATCGCCATCGACTTCTTCCTTAACTCCAACCTCAAGGTTCTCCATTAGGGGCAGGGCTCCAAAGAATTTGCGGAAGGCATACAGGATAGGGAACATCACAGGAAACCAAGGGTCCTCCTCCACGGGAATAGGGGTGTTTTGCTGCACCCTCATGAAATCTCATTTTTCTGTGAGCATGGCAGCAATGAAGTAGGGATTTTCCACTAGTTGTGTTGTCATGGTTTCTAGGGCAACCTTGAGGTGACGAGCTGCAGTCAATAGGTCGACTAGGTAATCCAAGTGGTTCATCTACAAGGAAAGATTTTAACCTCAATTAGCAATGGTTAAAGACAAAGTTTTACTAATCGCTAAGGAAAGCATTCGAATTTCTAAGTTCCACATCCGATTCTTGATTTAAGTCATCATCCAATTGTTCGGGAATCCCCAGCTCGGTGGTACTGCCAATTCCACACCTTGCTTCAATCCGAATATTGTTTTGTCAGAATTCCACCCAATTTGGGATGGTAAACTTAAACTGAAGTCTCGTTTGTGCAACAGTCAAACTTATCTTATAGGCTACCCATTCTACCCATGGCCGAGTGATGAGCCTAGAGCTCTGATACCATTCTGTAACGCCCCTGATTTTTGGGTACATTAAATAAACATTTCATTGATAAAATCAAATGGAGTCTGGCATATTATTACATCATAACTCCCACTACGGTTCCATATTTATACAAATGAAGGGTTCTAGGGTTCCTAACTACAGCTCCGCCTGCGGCTTCATCCTAGCCAGCTCCTTAGCTCCAAAAGCCTCCAAGGTGTACTGTTCATCTTGATCATCTATAAAATCTGACACATTATACCAGTGTCGCCACCGATATAATATGTCAGGGTCACCAAAGGTAACACCATGAGCCACAAGAGCTCAGCAGAATAATCCTATACCCGCTAACCCATAATTTACCAATATCAGAGTAAAAGAGCAGCATACCAACTCTAGCACAAGCAGCGGAATAACACATACATGTTTAACAAGGCAAATGATACATCCACGTACACTATTCTATCGTTGGTGTCGGTGATATTTGAGTTTCTCCTACGCGACTCGTCGTAGACTGTGTCACCATATTCATCAATGTTTCCGAAATCCTTTTTATTATCCAAATCAACATTTTGAAAATCACATTTAACACACCCAACCTCGGTTCTGCCGCGCCGGGTGCCCGAGTATCCTCACAATGGTTCCGCCGCGCCGGGTTCCCATTGGCACACAGACTTGCATTGGCTCCTCTCTGCGGATAACCAAGCCACACACCCAACCTCGGTTCCGCCGTGCCGGGTTCCCGAGTATCCTAACTTATTGGTTAAAGACTAACGATAATTAATCTAGGCTTTCATTGCTCGAGTGGTATTTTGGTTGTATTTTGTAGGAAATCGCCTAATAATGGAATATTAAAGTTCGACGGTGCCAAACGCCAAGGCAAGGCATTAGCGTGGCCAAGGCAGCCCGCTAGCAAAGCGGTGGCCAAGGCGGCCCGCTGGCAAAGCAGTGGCCAAGGCGGCCCGCTGGCAAAGCAGTGGCCAAGCGGTGGCCAAGGTGAGGCGTGAGCGTGGCCAAGGTAGCTCGCTAGCAAAGCGGTGGCCAAGGCGTAGCCAAGGCGAGGCGTGAGCGTGGCCAAGGTAGCCCGCTAGCAAAGCGGTGGCCAAGGCGTAGCCAAGGCAAGGCTAGAGCAAGGCAGCCCAGCAACGCCAAGGCAAGGCCAGAGCAAGGCAGCCCAGCAACGCCAAGGCAAGGCCAGTGCAAGGCAGCCCAGCAACGCCAAGGCAAAAGCAAGGCGTGACCAAACGCCAAGGCAGAACCCGATGGCAGCCAAGGTAGAGCAACCCGACAATGACCCGACGCCTAGGCGAGGCAGGTCCGTCAGTGACCCGACGCCAAGGCAAGGCAGGCCCGTCAGCGACCCGACGCCAAGGCATCCTAGCCAGGCCAAAGCAAGGCAGTCAAGTCAACGGTCAAGGCAAAGACCAAAAATTTTCTACTAACCACTTCGGCATCGATGCATCACTCCAGGTTAGGGAAATGTAACTCAGCCAAATGGTAGTTAGGGTTTGCTAACTAATCGGTTAAAACTAACTATACTTGTTAAGTAGGATTTCCAGCCGAGAAATATAATTTAAAGATATTATTTACTTACTAGGAAAAATATACGAGTACGTTTACAAGTATACTTGTCATGGGAGAAGGACTAGTTTATGTGGGGTAAAAGAATTAAATTTTAAAAGTCTCAAATCCAATTATGACGAATTATTAGAATTTAAAAGAAAATTTTAAAGCATTCCAAGCAATTAAGAAAAAAAAAATTTTAATATTTAACTAAATTTTTATTTACCAAAAATCAGGGTCGTTACAACATGTGACTATAGTGCCTACAAAAGGAAGTAAAACTAAATTCTCATTAGGGAGGCCTGACATACAATCAATCAATGATTATCAAATCTCAATCCATAACAAGGAGGTAAAGACTTCGAACATTCCTATTGCATCATTCGAATAGATAATGAAATGTGAATGATTGACTTAGGGTGTAAAGAGTGCATTGATAAGGACCGGGGGTTGTTCAGGACAATAAAAGCATGAAACAAGCAAACTGTCCAGAAAGAGGGCAGGTATCGATACCCCATGCATGGGTATCGATACCTCAAGACCAGAACTACCCGATTCAACATTGGAATCGATACCCCTTGTTGTGGTATCGGTACCACAAGCATACAACTAGCGTTCAATGTCACACCCTCGATTTTCAACATAAATATAATCGATTTTTATAAATAAAACCTCACGATATTCCGTACAATAACCCAAAAGAGTTTAGCATTTCCATGTAACAATTTCACTTCATCCACCAAATGATTCCAAAAGATTACAATTATGGCTTCGAGGCCCGAATGAACATAAGTATCAAATATGAAAGAGAGTTAAGCGTTTACAATCATTCCTTAAGTCAAAAGATTTACAATAGGGTTACAAATACATCTTTCCAAAAATACTACACAAAGATGGCTAAATAACCCTTCAAGTTAGCTTTCAAAACGATGCTCACATCCAAGCACTCCAAGTATGCACTACAGTCCCATGTTAGCACCTGAAAATGAAAGAAGGTCTGAGCTACACTAGCCCAGTAGAAAGTTCTAATCTAGCAATATATGCATATGAATGTAGGGAAAGGAACAAGGTGAGCGACTATGTCAAGAATCAATGAGAGATCGACAAGAGCAATTAAGTTTTACACTTCTTTTCCAAACTCGACACATGCTTTAATAAACGATTTCTGAAATTCACCAAATGCCAAAGCGAGTCTCGTTCAAGTGTCATGAGCCCAAGCTCCTGCCGGGCCAGTTAAATGACCTCGGTGTCCTCTGCCAGGCACCTTACCCATAGGGAGGTCCTGAAAAATCAAATACGAGCATATAGCTCCAGCCGGGCCAATTAAAGGACCCCGATGTCCTCTGTCAGGCACTCACCCATCGATGAGTCCTGAAATGATCTCATTGTGTCTGTAAAGTTTCAAAATTCCATTAACCGTCATGTTTATACCATTCAAATCCAACTTTGATACATGAAGTGATTTTCATAAATCATGTCCAAACGAGCTTTAGGGTCATGGGGATGTTCAACGAGGTCTTCGAATACAAGTAATCAAGTTAGGGATCATTTGGGAAGTGTTTGAATGGGTTGGAAGTGATTGGAAACCAAAACGGTGAAAAAATGAAGCAAAACAGTGAAAGCTGAAGATAAGCCATAGGTTTCGATACCTAACACAAAGGTACCGATACCTAACACAAAGGTATCGATACCTTTTGGTCAAAAATGGTTCCAGACGCAAGGGTATCGATAACAATGGCAAATGGTATCGATAACAAGTGGTTTTCTTGGTTTTGGACACAAAGGTATCGATAACAATGGCTAAGGTATCGATAACAATGGCTGTTCAAGCAGATTTTTGACAGATTGTGATGGGTTTTTCAGCCCCAACAACAACAACAACAACAACCACGATCCAAAACAAGAATCAAGCTACTAGATACAAGCCATAAACATGTATTGATGTTAGAACCTCCTACCTCAAGATCCAAGAACGAATTTGCAAAATTTCTCAAGCCCTAGCTCCAATCTTGAAAATGGAAGGATTTCGCCTCTACCGAGCTTACACCGGTGCAATTCGGGCTACAATACGCGAAGGGATGATGGATTGAAGGTAGCTTTGTGTGGGTTTTGGGTGGTTTTGAGAGAAATGGTGAGAGAGAGCCGAGATAGAGTGAGAGTCAGGAGAGAGGGAGAGAACGGGGAGTGAGAGTGAGGAAAGGGGGATTTTTATTCCCTAGTCTCATACACACACACATATGCATACACTACACACACTTCACACATTTACTCCCCAAATAAAACATTTTAACACATTCACCCCCACACCTCAATTTTCCAAACCAGTCTCATCCTTTTATTTCTTTTAAAACCTTTAAATCAATTTACGAATTAACGGGTCTTTACACCCTACCCTCCTTAAAGAAAATTTCGTCCTCGAAATTTAACCAATCATGCTCAACTAAGACATGCTTCACATAGATATGCAACAAATAAGACCACCAATATTAAGCAACAAGTCAAATAGCATGAAACTCAAACTTAAACACTCACATCGATCTATATCGGAAATAAGTGCGGATATTTTGCTCTAACTTCGTCCTCTCGTTCCCACGTCAACTCCTCGCCACCTTGACTACTCCATAAGACTCGCACTAATGGTATCGTCTTACCCCTCAGCACTTGATCACGCGAGTCTAGGATACGTATCTGCTCTTCCTCGTAAGATGCATCGGCCTCCAATTCGAGTTCGGACCATTCTAACACATGCGACGGATCCGGTTCGTACTTCCTCAACATAGATACATGAAAAATGTCATCCACATTTGATAACCTCGGCGGCAAAGCTAAACGGTACGCAACCTCCCCGATTTTCTCGATAATGTTGAACGGACCGATATAACGCGGTGAAAGCTTTCCTCTCTTCCCAAAACGTGACAAGCCTCGACGTGGCGATACTTTGAGAAATACATGATCTCCCACCTCAAATGATAACGGACGAAGACGACGATCGACATAGCTCTTTTGTCGGCTTTGAGCGGTTAGCAACCTTCGGCGAATTGTCTTGACTTGTTCGGTTGTTCTCTCTTGAGCCTCTAATAGTCGTTGACGAATCGATCTCATACTCTCGGTGGTTTCTTTAATCATATCCGGCCCCACTAACATTGCCTCCCCCAATTCGGTCCAACATACGGGTGATCGACACGGTCTCCCATATAGGGCTTCATACGGCGCCATCTCGATACTCGATTGATAACTATTGTTATATGCGAACTCTACCAACGGCAAATGTTCTTCCCAACTACCCCGGAAATCCATAACGCAAGCCCGAAGCATATCCTCCAAAGTCTGAATCGTTCGCTCGGATTGACCATCGATTTGTGAGTGATAAGCAGTGCTAAACAAGAGATTCGTCCCCAAAGCGGCCTGCAAACTCTGCCAAAAACGTGCGGTGAACCTCGGATCTCGGTCGGACACAATGGATATGAGAATCCCGTGAAGCCGAATGATCTCCCGAACATACAAACGGCCAAGCGCTTCCACGGAATCGGTAGTGTGGATAGGTAGAAAATGAGCGGTCTTGGTGAAACGGTCCACAATAACCCAAATAGCATCATGCCCCCTCGGTGATCTTGGCAAACCCGTAACAAAGTCCATCGTCACATTCTCCCATTTCCACTCGGCCATCGGTAATGGTCGTAGTTCTCCCGCGGGTCGTTGATGTTCGGCTTTCACTTGTTGACACGTCAAACACTTGGACACAAAGATCACCACATCTCTCTTCATTCCGGGCCACCAAAATTGCCTACGCAAGTCATGATACATCTTCGTTCCTCCCGGACGAACGGCTAAAGGTGAGTGATAGAACTCTCGTAGGATTTCTCCCCGACACGAAACAGGTACAAACAACTTCCCTCGATAACGCAAGCTTTGGTCGGCGTGAATCATCCACCCGTCTCGAGCATTCCCGTTAAGGAATTTGGTACGAAGTCCTTCCACTTCTTCATCGTGTTGTTGAGCTTCTACAACTCGTGCAGACAAGGTCGATTGAATAGTGAGATTGCACAACGTAACTCCCTCTTGAATTTCCTTGAAGTGCGAAGCAAAATGGCCTAAATCGTTCACCATCTTCCACTCACATATGGCTAAGCTCGCTAAGTGTATCGGTTTTCTACTCAAAGCGTCGGCCACGACATTTGCCTTACCCGGATGATAATGCAACTCGGAGTCATAATCTTCTAAGTGTTCCATCCAACGACGTTGACGCAAGTTAAGCTCCTTTTGAGAAAAGAGGTATTTTAGGCTCTTATGATCGGTAAAGACTTCGAACCTCTCGCCGTAAAGATAGTGATGCCAACTCTTCAAAGCAAAAACAACGACCGCGAGTTCTAGGTCATGAGTCGGGTAGTTTCGCTCGTGAGTTTTCAATTGCCTCGATCCATATGCCACTACTCGTCCCGCTTGCATCAATACGCACCCCAACCTTTCCTTAGATGCAATGCAATATACGGAGTAACCAACTCCACGCTCGAGAACAATCAAAACCGGTGCGGTAGTCAATCGCCTCTTCAATTCCTCAAAGGCCGCCTCACACGAGTCATTCCATACGAATCGAGTTCCCTTACGAGTCAATCGAGTCATCGGTGCCGCTAAACGAGAAAAGTCGAGAACAAAACGGCAGTAGTACCCGGCCAACCCTAGAAAGCTTCGAATTTCAAACACGCTCTTCGGTTGCTGCCAGTTCATAACGGATTCTATCTTTCCCGGATCGACGGACACACCTCCTTTCGAAACCACGTGACCTAAAAATTTGACCTCGGGTAACCAAAACTCACACTTACTCAGCTTGGCGTACAAACGATGTTCCCTCAAAAGTTCAAGGACGATGGTAAGATGAATTTGGTGTTCCTCCTCCGTAGATGAATAAATGAGAATGTCATCGACGAATACGACTACGAAATGATCGAGGTAAGCACGAAAAATATGATTCATCAAGTCCATGAAAGTAGCCGGAGCGTTCGTCAAACCGAATGGCATCACAACGAATTCATAATGACCACAGCGAGTGCGGAAAGTGGTTTTAGGAATATCCTCTCTACGGACCCTTATTTGGTGATAACCGGACCTCAAATCGATTTTGGAAAAGCAAGTTGCACCTCGGAGTTGATCAAACAAGTCGTCGATTCTAGGCATAGGGTACTTATTCTTAACGGTCACACGGTTGAGCTTACGGTAATCGATACACAATCAAAGTGAACCATCCTTCTTCTGAGCAAACAATGCCGGTGCTCCCCACGGTGATGTACTAGGACGAATGAACCCCAAATTCTCTAACTCCTGCAATTGAACTTTCAACTCTCTAAGTTCGGCGGGTGCAAAACGATAAGGAGGAATCGATATAGGAGCGGTGCCTGGGAGCAAGTCTATCCTGAATTCGATTTCTCTCTCTTGGGGCAAACCAGGTAACTCTTCTGGAAACACATCGAAAAATTCACGAACCACTATAGGTAACTCCCCACGTGTAGACAAATCCTCATCTAACGTCAAACTCGCCAACATAAAATAAACCGACTCTCTTCCCCGAGTCCCACACAGATACGGTGCTAACGGTTCTCGACGCTCTCCATGGAATTCGAAACAAACACCCTCAGGCGGACATATACGAACACGACGCTTAAAACAATCGATCGTTGCATGAAACGTAGATAACCAATCCATTCCAAGTATGAGGTCGAACCCCGACATCTCCAGCACGATAAAGTCGAAGATGAAACGACGGTCACAGATAACGAGCTCACAATCCTTACAAATACGACTCAAAGGTGACTTTCCTCCTAACGGTGTCTTGACAAACAACGGCATATCAAGATTCTCGGTGTCCAATTCCAATGCACATACAAATGACGCAGCAATGAAAGAATGCGATGCTCCAGAATCGAAAAGTACTCTAGCAAAAGAGTTGAATAAAAGAAAAGTACCCCTTACGACCGATGCCTCTAGAGCCTGAGAAACAGAAGGTGAAGCATTGGTGTTGATGTTGAAAACGCGACCCTGGGTACCCTGACCCTGCACAAAGCCTCCCTTCTGACCAGAACCTTGAGAAGGTACGGACGAACTCGCTCCTCGGTCACCCTCAGGACTCTGAACTGATGTGGTCTGGCGAAAGTGAGGCTGCTGCCTCTGAGAACCCCTGAAAGACTGCTGGCCAACACCACGTCCTGCACCTGGCTGCTGCACCGAGCCCGACTCACTACGCGCCCCCGCCCCTTGAGGGCAACTCCAAGCAAGATGATCGGCCTTACCACAATTGTAGCATGCCTTATGAAACTGTGGACACTGAGTACGGATGTGCCCGGGTTGATTCCCCTTGTAGCATACGGTCGGTGGTCTAGACAAAGCACCCCGATTTCCCGAAGAAGAAGGCACCTTAAAGCCAGATTGATGAGACGGTTGCTGAGATGGTTCCCTTTGCCCCTTCCGCCCCTGACCCCCAAAACTGCCTGAAGATGAACTAACACTTCCCACCGGTTGCCTCGATTCCCAAGCCTTTACATTCCTTTGAGCTTCCTTTGGAATCTCAATGCTCCTCGCACACTCCACCACTTCTGAAAACTTCATTCTGCGTTGGACTGTCACCATCCTTCTCACTGTGCTGTGCAACCCCTTCTCAAATCGCCGACACTTTCTTTCCTCCGTTGCCACCAACTCCGGAGCAAAACGAGACAAGGATTGAAATTTCTGCACATACTCCGAGACGGTCATATTACCCTGCTCCAATTTTTCAAATTGAACTCTCAAGTTATCACGAGAAGTCTCCGGAAAGTATTGCTCCTTAAAGAGCGCTTCAAACTCCGCCCATGTCAAATTCTCAACATCTGGTTCGTCTACTTGAGTTGCGGCTCTTGCCGCCCTCCTCGCATCCTTCCTAATCTCTAAGACAGACTCCCACCATTCGCCGGCCTCCCCAACTAATTGAACAGCCACAATACCCACTCGAATGCTGTCCTCGGTGATGTTTAGAGCTCGAAAGTGCTTGCGAATTTGAGTCAACCAATGATCAGCTACCAAAGGGTCGATACTAGTCCCATCGAACACCGGAGGGTTCCTACGGCTAAACTCCCTCATCGCTACCATAGCATGATCCTCGACTTTTTCCCTAGGAGCTTGGTTCAGAAGATTTGCAGCTGTAAGTGCCGCAATGAGATCCCTAGCGAATTGAGTCTGATTGGGAGGTACTCTTGCACCTTGACCGGCCCCAGCCTCCGGATTCCCACCAAGATTCTCCCCGTGCTGACTAACCTCATCCTTAGGAGGTACCCCACGGCCTCGACCTCCCAGGTTTTCAATCCCACCTCGTCTAACGCGCGGTCTCGGAGGCATCTAGCTACACGACATAAGAAAAAAGACTATTAACCACAACAACATAACTATGGGGTCTAAGCCCTCAACTTCCCAACACGGGTTAGTAACTCGACACCACTCTATGGGAATGGAAATGCAATGCCAAGTAATCACGTAAATGTTATTCACACAAGCATGCACAAATTCATGTTAGAAGGCGTGACATTTGAACCCATGAGACGAAATGCCTCCCCACGGTCTCTAAGTGTTCTAGACCTATGCTCTGATACCAAGTTGTCACACCCTCGATTTTTAACATAAATATAATCGATTTTACAAATAAAACCTCACGATATTCCATACAATAACCCAAAAGAGTTTAGCATTTCCATGTAACAATTCACTTCATCCACCAAATGTTTCCAAAAGATTACAATTTTGGCTTCGAGGCCCGAATGAACATAAGTATCAAATACGAAAGAGAGTTAAGCGTTTACAATCATTCCTTAAGTCAAAAGATTTACAATGGGGTTACAAATACATCTTTCCAAAAATACTAGACAAAGATGGCCAAATAACCCTTCAAGTTAGCTTTCAAAACGATGCTCACATCCAAGCACTCCAAGTATGCACTACAGTCCCATGTTAGCACCTGAAAATGAAAGAAGGTCTGAGCTACACTAGCCCAGTAGAAAGTTCTAATCTAGCAATATATGCATATGAATGTAGGGAAAGGAACAAGGTGAGCGACTATGTCAAGAATCAATGAGAGATCGACAAGAGCAATTAAGTTTTACACTTCTTTTCCAAACTCGACACATGCTTTAATAAACAATTTCTGAAATTCACCAAATGCCAAAACGTGTCTCGTTCAAGTGTCATGAGCCCAAGCTCCTGCCGGGCCAGTTAAAGGACCCCGATGTCCTCTGCCAGGCACCTTACCCATATGGAGGTCCTGAAAAATCAAATACGAGCATATAGCTCCTGCCGGGCCAATTAAAGGACCCCGATGTCCTCTGCCAGGCACTCACCCGTCGATGAGTCCTGAAATGATCTCTTTGTGTCCGTAAAGTTTCAAAATTCCTTTAACCGTCATGTTTATACCATTCAAACCCAACTTTGATACATGAAGCGATTTTCATAAATCATGTCCAAACGAGCTTTAGGGTCATGGGGATGTTCAACGAGGTCTTCGAATATAAGTAATCAAGTTAGGGATCATTTGGGAAGTGTTTGAATGGGTTGGAAGTGATTGGAAACCAAAACGGTGAAAAAATGAAGCAAAATAGTGAAAGCTGAAGATAAGCCATAGGTATCGATACCTAACACAAAGGTATCGATACCTTTTGGTAAAAAATGGTTCCAGACGCAAGGGTATCGATAACAATGGCAAATGGTATCGATAACAAGTTGTTTTCTGGGTTTTGGACACAAAGGTATCGATAACAATGGCAAATGGTATCGAAAACAAGTGGTTTTCTTGGTTTTGGACACAAAGGTATCGATAACAATGGCTAAGGTATCGATAACAATGGCTGTTCGAGCAGATTTTTGACAGATTGTGATGGGTTTTTTAGCCCCAAAAACAACAACAACAACAACCACGATCCAAAACAAGAATCAAGCTACTAGATACAAGCCATAAACATGTATTGATAGTTAGAACCTCCTACCTCAAGATCCAAGAACGAATTTGCAAAATTTCTCAAGCCCTAGCTCCAATCTTGAAAATGGAAGGATTTCGCCTCTACCGAGCTTACACCGGTGCAATTCGGGCTACAATACGCGAAGGGATGATGGATTGAAGGTAGCTTTGTGTGGGTTTTGGGTGGTTTGAGAGAAATGGTGAGAGAGAGCCGAGAGAGAGTGAGAGTCGGGAGAGAGGGAGAGAACGGGGAGTGAGAGTGAGGAAAGGGGGATTTTTATTCCCTAGTCTCATACACACACACACACACATATGCATACACTACACACACTTCACACATTTACTCCCCAAATAAAACATTTTAACACATTCACCCCCACACCTCAATTTTCCAAACCAGTCTTATCCTTTTATTTCTTTTAAAACCTTTAAGTCAATTTACGAATTAACGGGTCTTTACATTCAGTGCAGATTTCTAGCAGATTTCAAACCAAACTAAAGGACGAATGATTAGGGACTGCTGTAAACACCCCAATCCGCACCTAGGAGAGTCTTTGTCTGCCCCAATGATGAAATAAAGGAAAGGATACCTTTGTGAGCTTGAATGAAGGATTTCCCTAAGCCCATGTAAACCAAACAAACCAAAAAGCCCAAAAAAAAAAAAACCAAAAAGCCCAAAAAGCCCCCTGGACTGAACTTGAGGCGCCGTGCGGGATGATTCTGCAGTGCGCGGCACATCAAAATTCGATACACCGTGCGCGACCTTGGCTTGTACCGCACGGCACTTCAGGTAAAGTTCTGACTGGCTTAGAAAGCTGTCGGCCATGCCAACTTGAGCCACAGCTAATGAATGGCTTAGCCGAAAGTGCACTTCTGACCCGCCCAGAAAATACCTCCACTATTTGAAATTCAAAATCCTTGGCTCTTTGCCTATAAATTAACCCCTCCACTCAAGGGAAAGGGGCTCTCCTTTTAGCTTTTGGGACATTCTTACTCCATAAGCTTTCTCTCTCTAGTTTTTATGTCCATCTTCCATTTCCAAGTCTTGAAGAATGTCATTCCCAAAAGACATTCTTTGAGCACTTTCACCCACTTTCCTCATTATTGAAGTTAGCTTCTTACTAACTTCAAAGTCTCATACCCCAAAATACCAAACCCTCTCTCAAACTCATACCTCATTTGTCTCATTTAACCTCCCCAATCCATATCCTTCACCATCCATCCTCATTTGGCATCAACCATCCTTAATCAAGCTCAACACCAAAGGTAAAAACAAGTTTCCTCGGGCTAGACTCAGTTCTGGTCCTGAGGGGACTTTTCTGTCGTCAGATCCAACCCCTTTTGGTTAGATTTTGACTTAAAATCCATTTTCAGAAAAGGAAGCCAAGTACTATGCTGAGGTCAAGGTACCGCGCGGCTGTCCGATCAGTCGCGCGGGACATTGATCTTCAGCCCACGGCATGTTGGTTATTGATATTATTTTAAGCAGGCTGTCTGGATCGGAGATATTCTTTGTTGGGGCTGTCTGTATCTGCTGTTTACTGTTTTTGTCACTTTCAAAGCAAGACCATATCTACAAGCCATGTTTTGGCTCTTAAACAAGGTTTTCTAGATCATCCTGAATGTTCAAACGCGTTAAAAACTATTCTGGGGCCATGTTTTGAGAAAATAACAATGTTTTCGGGATGATCTGATCATCACGTGGCTTTTGATGAGTCTTTTAAGAAGTGCATGATGAAAACAATGAACTAGATGATGTTTTAGACACTTGTAATAGGCTGACAGCAAAATGGATGCCACGCATGGCATACGCGCGGCACCACGGTATGCCGCGCGCAAGATAATCACGATCCAGACAGTTTGCTGAGTGTTTTTCATTTCGTCTGTTCACATCATCTTATCATTACTGTATAGACAGCACCACGTGCACGTCAATGTGATATATTTCTCATGTCCCTTCCCCGTTATTTGCTTTTATTAAGGAGCTTGATATTCTAAATGATATTTGAAATTTCCCCTTTTGAAAACATAAAGTAGAGACCGGTTTCACCGAGCAATTGTGGTGCTTTTTAATGAAAAACCTTCCCCATTCGTAACGTGGCTCCCGAACCCAAAATCTCAACGTTTTCGCTAGACCAAAAGTCTTTTTCAAATGAGTTCTCGGTTTCTCGGATCATCCATCTCAAAAATCCGGGTGGTGACTCTTCGAAAGGGCGCGGGAGCCCACAGTGGCGACTCTGCTGAGGACTGAAAACTTTATTCGATATTTTCTTTTTTTTTTAAATGTACAAAAGTATTGAATAATTAAGAGGGTCAAACTTGAAAGGTGTTTTCAAAAGGTGGATTTCCAAATGTCTTTCGGAAGATTAAGCTCTTTTATCCTGTACACTCTGCACCGCACAAGCCTCACTAGTGCGTTTTGGCTATCTTGCCCAGTTTAGCGGTGACAAGCTCTCCCGGGATGCCTAGCAACCCTCGACCATGATGGGCCCTCGTGTTGTTCGACCATTGTCTTGCAATACACTTGGCATGGGGTAGTACATCTTGGCTCTAGTCCGGGGAACCCTTCTAAGACCAAAACCAGCCTTTGCACTTGTACATAGCTGTAGAACCTTCCCAACTAGGACAGGAACCCATGGCTAGGACTTATGTGTTATATCCTGTTTACGTGCATCTTTTTCCTGTACATACATATCATTCATGCATCTTTGCATCTTGCGGGCTAGAGGATTAGGCTCCCTTAGAATCCTTTAGGGCCCTCCGGTCGATCTAGGAGACCTTAAATCCATGGAGTTTGCGACACCTCCGGTGTTTGTCGTGCCCGAATGGCTCCCATGGTTTGAGTCTAGCCTTGAGTGCGTGCGTATCTGGATTCCGATGGTTACATTGCTCTATCTCGGATGGTCACAGTAAGGAGATTGGCTTTGGTTCTGAATCGCTCGGAATTTAACGTGCCTGATAGCACCTACCCGGACTATCGGAAATCTTCTATGCAAACGCCTTAAGTGAGATTCAAGCCACGGTAGGTCATAGGCCTGGTTTCTAGGAGGTATGTAAAAGGTAGGGCGAGCATTCGGATCAATTATGAGATGCTCCCTTTTGACTTGTTGCCAGTGCTGCAAACGTTGATCGCCTGCGAAGAAAAGAGGCTGTACCCAATTGGTTTCGTCCATCCCAAAGACTAGTCCGCATAGACACCCTGGAAGGAACCCCACTATTCGAAGTCCAAATCGAGCAGGAAGAACAACCATTGATGGAAGAACCTGTGGTAGAAGAACCCATAGTTACAATCCCACCAGAAAATCCTTTACCCATGGCTGACCAAGGAGATGGAATAGAAGAACCTAGGCAAAACATGGCTAACATGGATGCTTATTTTAAACAGTCCCTCGCTGGTGTCGACGCACAACTCAAGGCTTCTGTTGCCTCCGAAAAATGACATGAACATGATAATGGAAAGTATCCAGGAAATCAGCAATAAGCTTCAGACTAGGCAATAGCCCGAACGACCCAAGGAAGAAACGCCAGTAGCTGACCCCAACCTGGCTGCTCTCATTGCCAAGATCAGCAAGCTGGAGGAATCTGTCCAAGAAACTAAGTGACTTGGAAAGGGGGAGATTGACATGAGCAAGCTATGCCTCTTTCCAAATGCCAAGTTTCCAGAAAAGTTCAAAGGAGTAGACTTTGCAAAGTTCGACGGTACCGGCGATCCGAGGGCCCATCTCTAAGGATATGTTGATTCCCTCACCATGCGCGGCATCGAGAAGGAAGCTATGGCCCAATTATTCCACGAGTCCTTGTCTAGTCCAGCTCTACAATGGTTCCTCACTCTTGAACCATCTAAGAAAAGGACTTGGGAAGACATTGGGACAACTTTTGTGGCCCAATATGACTTCAATGTCGATTTGAAAATGACCACGAGGGAGTTAGAAAGCACCAAGATGAGTGAAAAGGAAAGCTTCGCCGACTTTGTGAAACGTTGGAGGGCTAAGGCTGCTTAGATGCAGAATAAGCCCGATTTGAAGGAACAGATACGGATCATAATCAAGAACTTACCAAGCTCCTTCGCTCCAAACATGTCTCTTTCCCAGGTTGCCCCGAATTTCGAAACCTTTTATGATTCCGGACTGGCTGTGGAAGACGCCTTGCGGGATGGAACTTTGGAAAAGAAAGAGTTAGGGTCAGGGTCAAAATCCAAAGGGCATATTCAGGAAATAGCAATGTCCTCTTCGGGAATACCAATCAGGCAGGAACCTCATCCACCAAACCCGTAGAAGTCAACCAGATCTCCGAAAAACCAAAATCCCAAAATCGAACCTTTACCCAATTCAGCACCCCCACGTCCACTATTCTTAAGAAACTCACAGAAATCGGAGTGTTAAAACCTCTTCCACCACCACAGACCATCCCACCAAACCTAAACCAAAGTGTCTACTATGATTTCCACCAGATGCCTGGCCATACCACTGACAACTGCATTCGCCTTCGTCATGAGATTCAAAACCTCATTGACAGCAAAATTGTCAATGCTCCACCCCCATATAAGCCAAACACTGTTTCAAACCCTCTGTAGCAACACAACGCTCCCTTTCGCATTAACCAAATCTCCCTAGCCAAAAACCAAAACCTCCAAGAGTTTAATCCTACCCTTTTCATTGTCCCTGATACCGAGCCAAAGCCTATTGTGGAAATTCCCGAAGAAACTGCCCTTTGCTTCCTGTGGGAATGGGAAGACACATGGGGAGAACTGATCGCTGATTGGGAAGAGTTTGAAGCTGCTAACTTTCAAAGAAATGCCGAACCCTTATTCGAGTCCGGATGGGAAGTCGACTGGTAGACCATCCACGCTGATCCTCTCGATGGATTCTCTTTGTATGCACTGTTTGAAAATCAAGAGGAAGATTACCAAGTTTTTCAAGAGATGCCTTAGTGGGGATGGGACCTAACCCCAGACGAGTACCAGCTTCTAGCCTGGAATGACCCCTTGGACCCCTTGGACGCCTTCTTCCTGCCAGCATTATTCGCTGAAGAGTATCAGCCAGGGTACCAGCCTGAGATGACGGCGTACAATTGGCCAGAGCTCGCCCCGCTTCGCCCGGATTTCTCTCATTTTAATGATTTTGTCATCGATAACTCGTATAGCAATGTGGCCCTCACCCCATACCCAAACTTTCCTGAACCTGAAGAAGAAGTTGCCAGTAATGGGTGTGATCCAATGGATTACCTTGTCGATGGGGCTGAATCCGAACCCTCAGTTACCTTTCCAAAAGACACTGATGTCGCCATGATGAACTTGTGGAAAAACGGACCAGGGGCTGGAACGAACCTATGGGCAAACACTGAGGTTGTCAATATAAAGGTAGGGAATGAGGAATGGACCGTGAATAAGCCAGCAATAGAGGCTGAAAGATAGAAGCCCGAAGACCTGTGGGATGATTTGGTCATTGCTGATTTGGCTGCCAACCTTCGGGATACAACCATTGGAAGCAAGCGTAAAGCCCTTGCTGACTTATGGAGCGAGGAATCAAAGTATCGCCAGATTGATCATTTGACCAGAAGTGGCCGCATTTACCAACCTTCGAACCTTCAAATCAGAGAATATTCTAACCCTACAGCCCCAGAGCCTTCTGATCCCTTTACTACCCCAGTCAAAAATACCTTCCAACCCTTTGCTCCACCAGCCAAAGAGCCTTCCCGACCAGAGAAAAACCCTGAAGGAATGATCAAGCTTCAACTTGAGCAGACCCAAGCTAAGATTTCTATTTGGGATGTGCTTGTCCATTCTACTCGCCACTGTGAAGGACTCATTCAAGCACTCTCCCACCTGAAAGTTCCCTCTGCCATAACCCCTGATGAGCTTGTGGCATTAATCAAGACCATACCTATCAACCATGCCATCACCTTTACTGATCAAGACTTACCTGCTGAAGGGACTGATTATAATCGGTCGTTGCATATCACGCTGAAATGCCATGGCAAATGGGTTCCAGTGATCCTGGTTGATAATGGTTCAGCAATTAACGTCTCTCCACTCCGCGTTGCCTATTGTTTGGGGTACAAAAATAAGGACTTCTCTCCATCAGAAGTCAAGGTCCGAGCGTATGACAACACCCAACGAGACGTAGTTGGGACTCTTATGTTTTCCATGACTTTCTGACCATATCAAACGGAGGTGGAATTTCATGTAGTGAACATTCCCGCCTCTTTCAATCTACTATTGGGAAGACCCTGGCTGCACCGACCAGACATCATGGCTGTGCCTTCTACACTGCATTAGAAAATCCGACTGGGACTTGAGACGGGAATGCTTACCATCCACAGGGATTCTGGAATTCATGCCCCTGTCGAAGACAATACCCCACTTCTGGAGATTCAACACGAGGAAGAAGATATCGCCTTGGGAGGCTTCTCTCTGGATACCTCCAGATCTGTCTATTCGGTCAGAATTGATGACGACTTTGTCGTCAGTATTGTTGCCATCAAAATAATGAAGAAGATGTCTAACATGCCAGGATTAGGACTGGGAAAGAATCTCCAGGGGCCTGCAAAGTTTGAGGCCCAGGGCACTTTGGTGCGTACGACTGGCCTTGGTTACTCACCCTCGAGTAGCAGCAAGGTGAAAAAGAGAAACATGCTGGAAGAATACTTTGTGAAAGAGGAAGCGAAGCAGATCTACCAGGGCCAGTCGAAACCATTTTGGGATAAGGAAACCAATACCTTCTTACTAGGATTTGAGATATTTGCAAACGATGTCTGGCCAGAAAGTGAGGAGGAGTTCGAAGTTGTGGAGAAACGAAAGGAACCGGCTGACTGGATTGAAATCTTTGCTATGGGTAGTCTTGCGACTTTGTTTGAGGAGGACGAACCAATGGGTACGGCCGCAGAGGACGAAGTCCTGATGTTAGGACAGGATGCTCCTGAAGATCCAACCTTGCTCATCATGAATGCCGCTGGGGATTACAAAAACTGGACTTTCATACCGAATGCAACCTATCGTGGATCTAGTTCTGAATTCTGAGTCTGAGTCTTCCGAGTCTTCTGAGTCTATTGAGTCCGAGTTGGTGCCTCTTGGCCCAAACCCTTAGAGTCTGTACTTTGAATTCGAGTCTACTCGTGTGTATGGTGCCCCTGAGGCCTCTGTTAATGATGAAATAAATGAATCTGGTTCTGCTTACTTCCCAGACTTTGAAATAAATTGCGTCGACCCTAATGAGGAAGAGATTGATTTCGATAGGGACATACCTAAAGAAATCAGATCCCTAATCGAAAGGGAAGATGAAAGGCATGCTCAACCTATAAAAGAAGAAATTGTTTTAATAAGCTTGAGAGATGAAGGGAATCCCCGGATGACCCAGATCGGTTCCGCGCTATCTGCTGAAGAATGCAAAGCCCTTATAAACTTACTCAAGGAGTTCAAAGATGTGTTTGCATGGTCACACGCAGATATGCCCGAAATCGATCCTGAAATCGTGGAACACCGGATCCCCCTTTATCCTGATGCAAAACCAGTAAAACAGAAACTAAGGCGCATGAGGCCCGATTAGGTGCTTAAAATGAAGGAGGAGGTCACCAAATAGATTGATGTGAGATTCTTAATGGTAATCGAGTACCCTCAATGGGTTGCAAACATTGTCCCTGTACCCAAGAAGGATGGCAAAATAAAGGTCTGTGTTGATTTCAGGGATCTTAACAAAGCTTGCCAGAAAGATGACTTCCCATTACCGCATAACGATGTGCTGGTTGATAATATCGCCGGCCATGCCCTACTTTCTTTCATGGATGGTTTTTTAGGATACAACCAAATCCTCATGGCTCCGGAAGATCGAAAAAAGACTACGTTCGCCACCGAATGGGGAACATACTGTTATTGTGTCATGCCTTTTGGACTAAAGAATGCAGGATCTACTTATCAGCGGGCCGCTATAGCGTTGCTGCATGATATAATTCACAAGGAGGTGGAAGTTTATGTTGATGATAGGATCGTTAAGGCCAAAGAGCGAGAAGGGCATCTGCCCTCACTCAGGAAGTTCTTTGAAAGAATCAGAAAGTACAAGATGCGCCTTAATCCGACCAAGTGTACATTCGGGGTCACTGCAGGGAAAATGCTTGGATTCATGATCACGACCCGTGGCATCAAAGTCGACCCATCAAAGATCAAAGCTATCCTAGAAATGGAGCTACCGCGATCTGAAAAGGATGTGAGGAGTTTTCTTGGCAAGGTGCAATTTATCAGTAGATTCATAGCGAAGCTGACTTCAACTTGCGAACCCCTATTTCGCTTACTCAAGAAGGGAGTACCGTTTGCCTGGGACGATAGGTGCCAGAAAGCTTTCGAAGCCATTAAGGCCTACCTGCACAAGCCGCTAATATTGACGCCGCCCGTAACAGGAAAACCTTTGATCCTATACCTGTCAATCACTCCGTCTTCGATGGGGTGTATGTTAGCGCAGGAAGGAGACGATGGGGTTGAAAGGGCTATTTAATACCTAGTAAAAAGATGGTTGGACCCGAAGAACGTTATACTCCTTTAGAAAAGACATGCTGGGCACTCGTATGGGCTTCTAAGAAATTGAGACATTATATGCTGGCCTACCCGGTGAAGCTAATATCTCGAATGGATCCCCTAAAATATCTATTTGAGAAACTGGCTCTCACGGGCAGGATGGCACGGTGGTTCCTGATGTTGGCTGAATTGGAGTTAAAGTATGTTACCCGAAAGTCAGTAAAAGGAAGAGCTGTCGCTGAATTCCTAGCCGATTGCCCAGTCGAGGGAGGGGAAGATGTCGAATTCGAATTCCCTGACGAAGACATAATGACAGTGGCCGAGGATGTTTGGCAATTATACTTTGATGGAGCAGCAAACCAGAAAGGGTTTGGAATCGGTGTATTACTCATTTCGCCCAATGGATCACACATCCCGTTGGCGTTCAAGCTTAATTTTGAAGTCACCAATAATTAGGCGGAATACGTAGTTTGCATCGTAGGCATGGCGGCAGCCATCGAGATTGGCATAGAAAGGCTAGAAGTTGTGGGAGACTCGAACTTGGTTGTATCCCAGGCAAATGGTGATTGGAAGGTCAAGGGAGAAAAATTGAAGCCATATCATTAAGATCTCGAAGACCTTATTCCCCACTTCAGCAAGGTGACATTCACTCACATCCCGAGGCTCAAAAATCAATTTGCAGACGCTTTGGCCACACTGGCATCTATGGTCGAGATCCCTGTTGGCGTAAAGTTAAGGTCAATTGTAATAGAACAAAGGGATACACCGATGTACCAACATGTCATGGTGGTCGACAAGCCCGACGATGGCCACCCATGGTACTATGACATTTGGAGATATGTGGAAAGAGGAGACTACCCCATGGGAGCAAGCAAGAAGGACAGAACCGCTCTTCAAAGGATGGCGGCTCAGTACATTATCTGTGGAGGAAACCTATACCGAAGATCGCATTGTGGCACACACAAATTATGCATCCATGGAGAAGATGCGAAAAGGGTAATGGAAGAAGTCCACGAAGGTGTATGTGGCCCCCACATGAATGGCATAATGCTCGCCAAGAAAATCCTCAGGCAGGGATACTTCTGGTCCACCATGGAAACAGAATGTGTGGAATATGTACGAAGGTGTCGAAAATATCAAATTCATGCCAACCTTATGCATGTCCCGCCACATGAGTTACAACAAATGACCTCGCCATGGCCCTTCTCAACATGGGGAATTGATGTCATCGGAAGAATAGTGCCGGCGGCTTCTAACGGTCACAAGTTCATTTTGGTAGCCATCGACTACTTCACAAAATGGGTAGAAGCTGCATCTTACACCACTTTGACCGCAGTTCAAGTTGCGGGGTTCCTCGGGCTTTTGTATCTGATAATGGGGTTCATTTCAAAGGGCGAGCTCGGGAAGAATTGGATGAGTTCCAAATCCAAGTGCACAAGTCAACAACTTACCAACCACAAACCAATGGGGCTGTGGAAGCAGCAAACAAGACGATCAAAGCTATTCTGGAGAAGACTACTCAATCCGCGAGGGACTGGCATGAACAACTGCCCCTAGCTTTGTGGGAGTATCGCACGTCTGTGCGAACACCAACAAGGGCAACCCTGTGGGCACACGCCCCTGAAAATCCCGCATTTTTGGCTTGCGAAAATTCGATTTGCGCCCTTTTGTTTGAAAGCATGACGAAATGCTGTTTTGAGAGAGTCGCCACCCGGGTTTTGCGGAAAACACCCAAGGAACCGATTTGAAAACGTTTTTGTTCACGTTTGTTTGATTTGGAAAAGGCTTGCAGACTGACCATCGTCACCTTCGATATCTGAGGTTCGGGAGCCAGGTTACGAGAAGGGAAGGGTTTTATGGCACCCCTCTCGCCCAATCCGGAGATCGGTCTCTACTCAGGCATTTTGTAAAACATTTGCATTTTTATCTCTTTTAATCATTTTCAGCCAGTTAGGGCGAGGGAACAGTTAATAGGGATTAACATATGACAAGTTGTATTTGCATGGCAAAATGTTGTGAATGGCATGTGAATAATGATAATAGATTGAGAACAAGCGCTTCTGTGAGCATTTTAGACATACTGGCACACACTGGCCCAGAATGGTGCGCGCAGGAACAAACCTGTATGCACTGGCCACACCACTGCATACAGAGACAACCTAGGCGCCACACTAGTATCGGGCGTCGCCGGTAAGCCTAAACCCACGGCCTTCGAACTCAACCCTCACGGGCTATGGAATGGACCAAAGTGCACACCTGTGACAAACCACGCAGTTAATATAGCAAAATATATACAGTTTCAGGGTACAGCAACAAATCAAACATAAACAAATAGACCGAAAACCCCATAAACAGTGTGGGGATCAAACAAAGGCTAGGAGCTAAATCGAGAAGCAAGGGCCGCCCATCGAACACAGGACAACCGCGCGACGCTTAGTCAATGGCTACCAGGCGCCACTTTATCTTTGGTCCGCTTGGCTTTGCTTCATCTGGTTCTCGAACAGACCGAAGGATCCTGTGGGCCTTAATGAACAGTAATAATAGACAACTAACTACACAGTTCTAAAGTACAGAAAGCTAAGAACTGGTTTTTAGCATGCTAAAAGGTGATCAGAATGAAGAGAAAGTAAAATGAGGATGATCGGTGGTCCCCACACCAGTCCTGCCATGCAGCCATGACTGGCGCACGGCTAGAGGGGACTGGCGTGCGCCACTAATCCTCCTACGACTTTGTTTATTTGCTAGCTATGAGACCAGGCTTGGTATTGATTACCAGCCTGGGCTCTGCTAGCTCCCCTCAGGGGTCGAAATGATTTCCAGAACAAAAGGTGGTATACCTTTGGATTGAGGTTGATGGATGGTTTGAGCTTTGAACTTGGGATGGAGGGATGGATGGAGGATGAGAGTGGCAATGTAGGGCCAGGGGCTGATCTTCCTTGCTTTGTCTTTCAATGGGTGAAAGGAAAACAAGGGAGAACTAGAGAGAGAAGAGGGAGAAAGTTGTGGAAGCTCTTTATGAGTGTAACCCCTTGCAAATAAATGCAAGGGGGGTATATATAGCAGAGGGAGAGGGCTGATCAGGCTGGGATCAGTTGGAGCCTTAAGGCTTGTTTGGGCTCCAAGAGTGGGGGAGCCTCCCATGCATTAAATGCATGGGACTAATTGATGGAGGGTGTAGGAGAGAGGGGGAGACCGTTCTGGACGATGTAATCATCAGGAGAACTGTAGCCCACGTTAGGGTGGCACAAAAGTCCCGGGCAAGTGGTTGCCAAAAAGGTGATTTGACTGGGTTGGACTAGCGTGCGCCAGTGAAGGGATGGCGTGCGCCACTTGAACCTGGCTCATGCTCGATGATTGACACGTGGCAATGCACCAGCGCGCGTCAGTTGATCACGAGCGTGCGGAAGCAGGGTTTTGCTGAGGTCATTTGGTTTTTGCTCCAGGGGTTTGAAAAGGGCTTTGAAAGGGTTTAAACGAGGTTCGGAACGCTCAGAGCTCAAACACGCCCTTACCTTCGGATGTTCTTGACCATTATTCATCATCGGGGAAGCAAAGGCCGTATATAAACTAGTCTGGACAGTCCAAAATAGGGTGTCTACAGTAGCCCCCTTTGACAGCACTTGGAATACCATCACTTTGGTACAAGTAATGTCAAAGGCTTTCTAGACACCCCTTTCCAGGCCACCTAGAACAGAATCATACGAGCCAATGAAAGTACAGAACTCTAAAGAACCTATTCATTTGAGTGGACGGATAGATCGTCACTTGCTGAGAACGGTACGGGCAACGCGGAACGCTGCTTGATTGCGGAAATGGCAGACCCTCCTGGGGAACATAAAGTGACTACCTGCTGGGGAGATAAGAGACTGTCATGCGGACCGCCGTTGATTTGAATTTGGACTCTCCTGGGGAATAATCTTTTGGAAAGCGACCTGCAGCCGCTCGTTGGGCAGACCATCGTTGATTCGAAAGTGGACAGGAGGCGGACTCGTCCGGGGATAACTCGATCTTGGAGTTATTTGATTTGAAATTGGACGGTTAGATCGCCGTTCATTGAAGACGGGCGAGCGGATCGCCATTGATTTGAGATTGGACGAATGGATCGTCGTTGATTGATAATTGGACGGATGGATCAACGTTGATTTGAAATTGGACGGATAGATCGTCGTTGATTTGAAATTGGACAGAAGGATCGTCGTTGATTTGAAATCGGACGGATGGATCGTCGTTGATTTGAAATTGGACGGATAGATCGTCGTTGATTTGAAATCGGACGGAAAGATCGTCGTTGATTTGAAATTGGACGGATGGATCATCGTTGATTTGAAATTGGACGAATGGATCGTCGTTGATTTGAAATTGGACATCGTCGTTGATTTGAAATTGGACGAATAGATCGTCGTTGATTTGAAATTGGAGGGATGGATCGTCGTTGATTTGAAATTGGACGAATAGATCGTCGTTGATTTGAAATTGGACGGATGGATCATCGTTGATTTGAAGTTGGACGAATGGATCGTCGTTGATTTGAAATTGGACGGATGGATCGTCGTTGATTTGAAATTGGATCTTGGGCGTACGCCGGTGGAGCTCGGTCCAGGGGGCCTGCAGGTACGTCGATTGGACTTTCAAAGTGGGGTAGAAGGCCGGATAGTGACTGGGGTAGGCTCGACTGGGCCCGGTGCCAGTAGCAGTGGAGGCGGCAGGGGTGATGCTAGCGGTGGTGACACCGGTGATCAATCGGATGAACCACCGAGAGATCTGGCGAGCGGGAAAGCGCCAATGGTTGTAGACGAGAGCGTGCCAGTGGTGAGGTCAACACATAGAGCGGGTGGAGTTCATGCCACCCGCGGCGTCGTCGAGTCACGAACCCATCATGAGCAGCGCCCTGGCGGAGTATGTTGGCCGTGATAGGCTTGCCCAGCTGATGAGGGAGGCGCCCCACGTGGTTGAGGTGGTAGAGAAAGCTCGAGAGGAAAGGTTGGCGGAGATAGCCCGTTGGAATGAGGAGCAGAGGTTGATACAGGAGGCTGAGGCTCGGGCGCAGGAGGCGGAGCAGGAGCAGGCAGAGGTGGCTCAGGAAGAGGGACCGTGGATGAACGAGGTGGCGGTGACTCTAGCCAATTCTATCAAGGGTGAACCTCGACGCGCATTTGTGGCGGAGACTTACACACCACCGGAGCCGCACGTGTTCATCCCATCAGGGGCTGAGGGTTACCGTCCTCTTCACAGGGAGTACGACGAGGAGGAGGTGCTACGAGACCGCGACAACCATTTATCCAGAGGCTAGGCTCAGGTATACCCCCAACTTTGCTTCAACTTTCATTCATTGTCGCCACTTACAGCTTTATACCTTGTAATGCATGCCTGTGAACTGTTTCTAGAATAGCTTGCCTAAATTCAGATTGCTCTGCCTTGATTGAAATCGACTTTAAGAACATGCCCCTGATTGCTTGACTCGACCGATAGTATCCTTTGAAATGATAATCGACTAACAAGAATGCCTGGTAACTTGATCGACTGGATAGAATGCCCCAAATATAACAGGAATCGACGAATAGAATACCTGCAACATAATTTGACAGACACAATATTTGATATGATAACTACATAAACAAATACCTGTCAAGATGTGATCGACCGATAGAATGCTTGATAGTGTTTGAATTCACATGATAGCATGCCGGCTAATTGAGATCGACTGGTAGTATACCCTTGATATAATGCCTGAATTCGACTGACAAAATGCCTGATAATTGAGATCGACTGATAGAATGCCTGATAACGTGCCATATAACGTGATTCGATGGATATGCTTGACTTGATATACTGTACGCCTTACATTTAAGCCTGTACTTGCTTGCTTGACTCGACCACTTGTTGGATTTGGGCTGTTCTCATCAATAACTCTTTCGCTTGTTTTGGATGTTGTGGTGTGCAGAGAGGAGTTGCTAGTACGCGGGGACATGGCGGTTCGGCATATTCGCTTGAGTTGTACTGGGAGCTGCCCGAGCATGTTAAGGAGTTGGTGAACATCGCGGGATTTGGCTTGTTTATCCCTACTCTGACGGCGGTACACAATGACCATGCCTTGCTGACCGCGTTTGCTGAGAGGTGGTGGGATACCTCCAACACCTTCCACTTCCCAATTGGGGAGATGACAGTGACTCCCGTGGACATTGCAGCGAGCACAGGGCTGAGGGTAGGAGGCGAGCCCATCCCGTTTGACTTGGGGATTCACAGGGATATAGAGGCGTTGGAGTGGTTTCTGGGGATGGTGCCCAAAGGCAGTGCAGAGATGGTGAACTATGACCAGTTCAGGAGTCACTTGAGGAGGAGAGTGCGGGAGATTGAGGAAAACGGAGAGTCTATCTCGGAGCAGGAGGCAGCGCAGATGGCGAGAGTTTATCTGCTGTACTTGTTTGGGGCCACATTGTATGCAAACAAGCGGTCCACGGTCCACTTGTCTTACCTGCCAGCCCTTTTTGACCTGCACACTGCCTCGCGGTACGACTGGGGTGGAGTGGCCTTGGGCACGTGCTACAGCTTCATGGGTGAGTTCTCACGAAGGAAGAGAGCGGCTGCTGGTTATTAGAGAATATGGGTGGTATGGTTTCAAACCTGTCTTTTGTTCATTTTCGCACGCTTCTTTTCGACTATGCACATGTTGATTTCTGATGCCTTGACTGTTTGAAAACTTGCAGCTGTGGGCCTATGAGGTGCTGAGGATGTTCAGGCCAGAGAACAGGTGTCAGGACATGAGGACCTCGCCTCGTGCCATGGTTTGGGGGCCGCTTCATGTGGGCAAGAAGAAGACGACAAGCGAACCGGTGAGCAATCTTGCAGCCTACCGAGTTTTCCTTGACGAGTTGTCGGGCTCTCAGGTAAGAAGTCAGTTCTATTAACAATACATGTCCTTGAACTGCTTTAATGTTGTCGCTGATATCCTTTTCCTTGGCTTCTGACTTTTGAACAGGTAGAGTGGGATCCTTGGAGAAGTGCTGAGCCGGAGCCAGAGTACATTGCCAGAAGCAGAGTGGTGACGGCGAGCCGAGTGCTGCTGGAGTCGACATTCGGGTGGCAGTGGTACTTGGGCGACCGCGTGACGAGGCAGTCTTTGGATGCAGACGAGTTCATAGTTCCCGGGTCACTTCCGCCTCGAGCGTCCCATACAGGCTTGTACACTCTCGGAGAGTTGCGGCGTTTCACGGTTCCTGCAGAGCTTTCCCGCTTTCTGAGGGTAGGGCGTGACTATGCCATATACCGGAGGGATTACCTGGCAGGCCCACTTGGGGTGGTAGAGCACATGGCCGTGCGTTCCGAGGCTTTGGAGGCTGGGCAGGAGAGACGCGGCCAGGGAGGCAGAGCAGCTCGTTCCAGGGAGCGGAGTGTATATGCAGAGGCGACAGGGCTCCCTCAGCTTTTGTGGACACTGGAGGTGCAGGACGCACAGGGAGAGGCTGCTACGATTTGCTTCGAGCCGGCCAGGACAGAGCCAGCGTAGATCGAAGGACCGGTATGATTCCCTTTCAATTTTGTTATTTGCTCTGTATCATTTTCAAATTGTACTCTTGCTGTAATCTGATTTTGACCCTAACCGTATCGCAGGTGCCGATAGAATGGGCAAGGGAGGCTGCACGCTTGATGCTGGCAATGGAGAAGGAATTCCACAAGATAGCGAGAGGTACCCCTTTGCAACTGCACTACCCATCGGCGGATCCGACACCGACTGCATAGCCTCAGGTATACATCCAAAATTCTCGCTTCATTTAGCACTTAATACTTTGAGCAAATAGATGCATGTTTGATACAATGCCTGTTGGATTTACCTACTCTTGACACCTGTTTCAATCATACAATATATGCACAATATGTATACTGAAATGCTTGAATTGAATTGACAATGCAGGGACACACTAGGGCGGCTTCTAGGCAGAAGACTGTGTGATCTGCCCCGCAGAAGGGCAAAGACAAGGCACCTGCTGTAGCTCAACGTCGGGCAAGCGCTACACAGCCTGAGACTAGAGGAGTGGTGATTGCCTCAGCTAGCGAGCCGGAGCAGTTCCGCAGGGTGCTGAGAAAGAGGACAGCGGAAAAGAAGCTACCTGAGGGACCCTCGAAGAAGAGGAGACAAGGAGAAGGAGAGGAAGAAGAAGAAGAAGAGGAGCCGGTGTCCCTCAGTAGCGGATCTGACTCTGCCAGCGATCCGAGATTTCGATTCACTCCAAGGGACCTAGCCGCGGCTGTGCTGAGCGAGGAGGACAGCGAGAGCGATGGCGTCGATCCCGAGGACTTTTCTAACTGAGGGCTATCACTGAGCCTCAGTTACTTTACCGTCTAGCTGACTATGATACCTGATACATTAGTACTTGATACTTTGATTTCGAGATGAGGCCTGGATGCCTTGGGTTTCTGGGCAGATGTGCCCCACATACTTTGATTTGCTTGGGCCGTTGTGCCATTTCAGACATTAGTACTGCTTTTGCCACTTGAGAGATTATGCTTTAGGAATGATATAATAACTGTGTTTTCCGTTTATTAATCTCCTTTTGATGATAACAGGCAAAGGAAAGGAATAAACCATCCACTAACCTAACATGCACTGACAAACGGCCTGAATCGACTCCTGAGTGCTAAAATGTGCACAAACTGACTTAGCTCGAAAGCAATGGATAGAGAAGTCCCAAGATGCGCTCCGTGTCTCCTAGGATACGAGGATACGGGAAAATACTGAAATTCTGGGCATTAACGTGCCAAAACTCCAAATTCACTGAGACGAAGGAAACTGACACTTGTGTAGGGCTGTAGTAACACACAATGACTTGAGCAAACTGACGGATTCGAGAAAAACGCCGGGATACGGGCAAAACACGAAAAACAAGGGAAAATACCACAAAAACGGGTATAAAATGCCAAAGATGACTCGATTATAGGCCCGGACTGAAACCGACACCCCCACACAGTCATATCGGCCACATGACGTGCACGGTATAGAAAACTTGGCAAGAGCCCTTAAAACCAATTTCGAGGCACCGAAACTTTGGTTCTAACTTGAAATATCCCTCGGGGTTTGAAAATATTGTTAGGCGCGATGGCTGCCAATTGCTGTATGCTGCGGGAATTGAAGAAGCGCGTGCAGGTTTGAGACCAACACGCATCACTTCGAGCAAGCACGCGTGAGCCTCAAACTAGTGCGCGCAACTGAAAAGCTGCTGCCGCTGCTTAAACTAGACTTTGCTGAACTTAGAACAAACTGTAACGCCCCCAAAATCGGGTACGTTAAATAAACATTTTTATTGAATAAATCAAGAGAGTCTGGCTCTTTATTACATCATAAACTCCCAAAGGGTTCTTACATTACACAAAAGGGATGGATATCTAAGGTTATCTACAGCTCCTTCTCTTCTTTCATCCTAGCGAGTTCCTCAGCTTCGAAAGCCTCCAAGGTATACAGCTCTCCTTGTTCATCTAGAAAGTCTGACACATTATACCAGCGTCGCCACCAGTATAATATGTCAGGGTCACATAAAGCAACACCGTGAGCTTGAAAGCTCAATAGAGTAATCCAAAGCCACTAACCCTTAACATACACGTCAAAGATAGTATACGATTTTCCAACTTAACATGCTTTCAAATAAACTCATACAATGACACATCCGCATTCGCTATCTATCGTTGGTGTCCGTATCATCAGAGTTTCTCCTACGCAGCGTATCGTAGAATGTGTCTCATCTTTTATCATCAATTCCGAAAACACGCACGCACGCAACCATTGGTTACAAGTACCTTGTGTCGCACAACAATGAGCTACCAAGTCCGGCTCATTGCCACAAGGTTACCAACGCATGGCCACAATGGCTACCAAGTCCGGCACATTGTGTCACACACACACACAACCATGAGCATCCAAGACCGGCACCTTGTGTCGCACAACAATGAGCTACCAAGTCCGGCTCATTGCCACAAAGGCTACCAAGTCTGACTCAAGGCCATAATGACTACCACGTCCGGTCATTATGTTCTTTCCAAAATACTTTTTATCCATATCAACCACATCTTAGGTGTCATATCTTTACTTTTCCAATTCCATGTGTCTCGTAACATGCATCGACTCCGCGGTGGGACGAATCATTTTAAAGTAATCTAGCAAGATCACCCAACTCTATTTAAACATGCTTGTTTACAACCACAAGTAAGGCAAGCAACTTGCTATCATGCTTACAATCGTTTAAAAGGTCAAAATACGAATACTTCGTTTCCAACAACACTTTATCTTTTAAAACGACAACGTATAGCCATCTTTTTGGACGTTCAAAACAACACGTGTTTATTGACGAGTTCATACATAAACAAGTATCTACCACGTTTAACGCATGTTTGCATACTCAAGGTAAGTATAATCCAAGCAAGTACATAGTATGTCCATAACCATTACTTAAAGCATAACGCCACATGTGCGGACGCCCTTGGGGTGGTAATCCACCATATGCTTTGTTATAATACCACAAGTAATACAAGCAATGGTATATAAGCTTAAGTTAACAGATCAAAGTAAACTATGTAAAACTAGCATACGATACGTTTGGCTTCATGCTCATACAATACAATATACTTAGGAAGAGGGTAAGGACTAATCTACAAGCTAAATTCAAGTCAAACATGCATATAACTATTCAAGTACCACATATACTTAGAGATAGCGGGGTCGGAGTATTCTACCTTGATCCGAAACTAGTCGGGGCCGAATAAGCTAGTTGGAAAGTGCTACGGGCGTCGAATGCTCACAATCTGGGCCAAACTTTGGAGGGCAGTAACTTGGTCAAAACTGGGCCGAATAGGATCGTTCTTGAGTCTAAAACGAAGATCTCGAAATTTTCTACAACTTCCGTGAAGGACGTTATTCCTAGAAACGACTTTCGCCCGGAGAAAAATGGGGATAAGCAAGTGGACAGTGAGCTGTCTGGAATGGAATTTCCAGATTTTCACTGAACTTTGGAGGTCGATATTTTGGTCATCTCTTGACCGTTTGGGGTGGTTCTTGGGTCTAAACTGAAGCTCTCGAAGTGTTCTACGACTTTCGTGGAGGTCGTTGTTCCTAGAAATGACTTTTGCCCGGAGAAGAAATGGAGTTTTTTCAGAGGACAGTGGGCTGCCTGGGCAAAACAGAAATTGGTTTTAGAGAGAAGTTGGAGAATGGATTGAGGTGTGAGTTGAATGAAGAATGAGGTGAGTATTTATAGGCAAGCACCTCCCTTCTCTCTCTCTAGCCGAATTCTCTCTCTCTCTCCTATATCTCATTTTTTTTTATTCTAGCCAAATCTTGTTTGCTTGCAAGTTTCATCCTAGAACTAGGCATGCAAGGCTATGATGTGTCCTTGGATTGGATTTTTGGAAGACAAGGCAAGGAAGGTGATTTGAATCAAGTAAACTAATGGGGTTTTGGTACAATGGAGGACAAGATTTGATTGCCATGGTCATGCTTTCACTTTGAAAGCCTATCAAAGAAGGACAAGATGACCAAAGCAATGTCAATCCACTTGCACACACATCACACTCTCCCTCTCCCTCTCCATCCGAATTTCTCTCTCTCTCTCCCATCTCTCTCGGCCTTTCTCTCCTCTCTCTCTCTCTCTCTCTCTCTCTCTCCCACTTGGTACATATATATACTTATATAATAGTACTTATGGAAGACTACATATATTATAATGTATATATGTACAATAGAAATCTAGTAATTAATATTTTCCATTTAAGAATTCAATTGCACATATGCACAATACCCTATTATATATATATACATATATATATACATACAAGTACATATATAATATATATATACACAAGCTAGTACACACAATGTAGCCTAGATATACCACATGCCAATATCTAATAAAGTATTCTACTTCTTTCAAAGTACTATGTATAATAATAATCCAAATATCACACATGGAAAATCTAGTCTTTTTATATAATAATAAGGGAATCCCATGAGAATTTAAATAATAAACCTTGTACTTTTGGCAAGACTAAGCTATTGTCCATTGGTTAATAAATCTCCTAACATTTGTTGTCCAATGGGTAAAAGAAATAAAATACTTTACAAGATTTTCTAATTAAAATAAGGAAACATGCACATGGTATTTTATAATTATTATATATATATCTATATTCATATATATATACAAGTACACATAAATATATATATAGTATGTATTTTGAAATCCTACTAGATATGTCAAAATCCAATATCCAATTAACTAATCTACATCAACCAAAGTACTATGTACTAACCTAATAATCTAATGAACAAATCTTATTTTATTGGATTTCACACATGCCAAATCTATTAATTAAATCATTCTAGCACATGATTGTCAAGACTAACTATTATCCAATGGATAATAGTTTCTCTAATGGTTAATAACCAATGGGTAATGGTGGCTAGGATTCTAATCTATCGTCCAATGGATAATAAACCTCCTAGCGGTTATTATCCAGCGGTTAATACTAAAAAGTCTAATACTTGTATTTAAGCACTAAACTAATCTAATCTCGTACTTAGGGAGATTAACCAAGGTTCTCCTATTATCCAATGGGTAAAGATAACCCTAATGCTATTGACCAATGGTCGATGGCTAAAAGGTTCAAACGGTTCAAAGGGTTAATCAAGGGTTAGGGAGAAGTGATTAGGTTAAATGGGCATTAGGCTATTCTAACTAATCGGTTAAAGACTAACGATACTTAATCTAGGCTTTCATTGCTCGAGTGGTATTTTGGTTTTATTTAGTAAGAAATTGCCCAATAACGGAATATTAAAGCCCGACGGTGCCAAACGCCAAGGTAAGGCGTGAGCGTGGCCAAGGCATCCTGCTAACATAGTAGTGGCCAAGGCGGCGTTAGCATGGCCAAGGCAAAAGCAAGGCGCGACCCGATGCTAAGGCAGAACCCGATGGCAGCCAAGGCAGAACCCGATGGCAGCCAAGGCAGAGCAACCCGACGGCAGCCAAGGCAGAGCAACCCGACAGCGACCCGACGCCTAGGCGAGGCAGGCGCCACAACGACCCGACACCAAGGCAAGGCAGGCGCGACAGCGAGTCGACACCAAGGCAAGGCAGGCGCGACAGCGAGTCGACACCAAGGCAAAGCGGTAGCGACGGTGGCGATGCCAAGCGACCTAGCCAAGCCAAGCAAGGCAGTCAAGTCAACGGTCAAGGCAAAGACTAAAAATTAACCACTTTGGCCTCGATCCAACGCTCTAGATTAGGGAAATGTAATTAAGCCAAACGGTAGTTAGGGTTTGCTAACTAATCGGTTGCCATGTAGGATTTCCAGCCGAGAAATATAATTCTAGGATTTTACTACAATTACCACGTAACTATACCAAGGTCTTAATAGGCATACTCGTCTTTAGAAAATAACCTTAATGCCCGGGCGATGAATTCCAATCCCTTAAGTCATAAACCTAATTATGACGGATTATTAATGCTAAAAGGGATTTACAACATCAATAAGGAATTTTTGAAATATAACAACGAAATTTTTATAAGTCAATAACGACCAATTTTGGATGTTAAAATGAAATCCAAGTATTAAAATAAAATTCAAATTTTTAGCGAATTTTTTATTGACCAAAAATCGGGGTCGTTACACAAGCTGTCCCCTTAAAAATAATTTCGTCCTCGAAATTGGTGCGTGTCTACGGTTTTGACAAAGTCGCTATACTGGTCTTTGAATCATCGTCTATCCCCCTTAAAAGAAGTAAGTCACACTTAAGTCGCAGGTTAGGCGTAGGTTGGCTATTTCTAGCTCGCACCCTCTACACACTAGACTAACGGTTATACTCCCCCCCAATGGTGATGCTACCCTCGTACTCATGCTTAGGGGTTCTGTTTCTAGTGTTAAAGCAGTTACGTAGGCAGTAGCTATAAATAAATACGATGCACTAGAGTCAAACAAGGCTTGTACGTAGGTATGGTATAACAATTGCGTACCTTGGATCATAGAGGGATCCTGCTCTTGTTCCTCGGTCTGTAGTGCAAAGATACGCCCTCCAGTGCCTTGCTGGGTTCCCACGGGCTGCTTTCCATTGTTTTGCCCATTTTGCTGCTGCGATGGGCCTCCCAGGTTTTGCTTCGCAAATCCAGCCTGTTGTTGATCTTTCTGGTTTCCAAAGCTCCCATCCCTCCTCCTTTGAGGCTGTGGGCAGTTGCGCCTAATGTGACCCATAGCCTGACAGTTGTAACACTGAATTGTTGCTATGTCTTGACCACCCCTTTGTAGTTGGTCACGTCCTGGGGTAGCAGTCTTCCACGCTTGGTTGTTTTGGGTCGGGGTAAAGGTTTTAGCAAGGTAGGGTCCGCGATTGTTATTAGAAGTCTGGGTACGGATGGGTCCCCCGGTATTGCCCGTTGCTTTCCTCCAACGGTTCTTGAAATCCGCCTCTTCACTCTCCAACCGAAGAGCACACTGGACGATGCCGGAATAGGTGGGAAAGGCCTGCGCCACCACGACCCTTCGAGCAGTTGTCAGTCCCCACTCGAATCGTCTCGCTTTCTTATCCTCAGTTGCTACAGCGTTTGGGGCGTAGCGAGACAGCTCCTCAAACTTTGCCGCATACTGAGTGACGGACATGGTTCCTTGCTTCAAGTTCATGAATTCTTGCTCCTTGGCCAGGCGAATGGGCGTGGGAAAGTACTTGTCAAGGAATAGAGTTTCAAACTCATCAAATGTCATGGTGGCTATGGTATGAGTTGTTTCCATCAACTCCCACCAATAACGGGCTTCTCCCTTTAGTTGGTACGTGGCCAGGGCCACGCGATCCCCATTCCGGGTGATCTCCAAGGTGTCCAGGATCACCTTGGTTTCCTTCAGCCAAGTCTCGGCCACAGTGAGGTTAGGATCTCCACTGAAGGTTGGGGGTCGGCGTTTGCAGAACTCGTTCATCGCTCGGGTTCGGGTCATAGGTTCATCATCGCGGTTTTGGTTTCGGCGGCTGGCATTCAAAGCAGTCACGAAAGCTTGCATGATTTGGGTCAGGTCGGGGTTAGGGTTAGAGGATTCTCCGGTTTCGTGACCTAATCCGCCTCGTCGGTTCACCATCTACGCGTTGGATTCGAAAGGGGATTGTTTAGTCTACTTTAAGCGATTGTCTATTGCAATTAGGGTCTTAACTACTAAAGCAAAATATCGAATAGTAAGCAATAACGCAAGCTTTTCTCATATAAGCAGAGAATTTCAATCATAAGCATAGAGTTCTATTACCACAGCAAATAGAGACTTACGATTCTTCCTAATACAAGTTGAAACGATCCTATGTGCTCCTATTAAGAGGTTCTATAGGCTATCAGGTTCTAACCTAACACTGCTAGTACTCTACTCTAGGGTAAAACAATTCCTATAAATCTTTCTCAATCACTTCATGCAGTTCTAACTAACAGGTTGACTAGCTTCTACAAGGAAAGATTTTTAAAACCTCAATTAGTCACGGTTTAAGACAAGGGTTCAATTAACACTTAGGAAAGACTTGGATTTAGCTATGAGATTTTCTACGCCACACATTCGATCCTCGATTCAAGTCATCATCCAGATGTTCGGGAATTCCCAGTTTGGTGGTACTGCCAATTTCCGCACTGCGCTAGACAGAATTCCACCCAAGTTGGGATGGTAAACTTAAAAATCGATTCACGTTTGTGCAACGGTCAAACTTATCTTAGAGGCTACTTAAACTCGTTTTAAAAGCTACTCAAGCTTATCTTAAAGGCTACCCATTCTACCCATGGCCGAGTGTTGAGCCTAGAGCTCTGATACCATGTTGTAACGCCCCCAAAATCGGGTACGTTAAATAACATTTTATTGAATGGAAATACTAAGAGTCTAGCTCATTATTACATCACAAATCCTACTAGGGTACTTTTATTACACAAAAGGGATGAGAAATCTAAGGTTAGCTACAGCTCCGCCTCTTCCTCCATCCTAGCTAGCTCTTCGGCTCCAAAAGCCTCCAATGTGTACTGTTCACCTTGTTCATCTATGAAGTCTGACCCATTATACCGGCGTCGCCACCAATATAATAAGTCAGGGTCACATAAAGCAACACCGTGAGCTTGAAAGCTCAATAGAGTAATCCAAAGCCACTAACCCTTAACATACACGTCAAAGATAGTATACGATTTTCCAACTTAACATGCTTTCAAATAAACTCATACAATGACACATCCGCATTCGCTATCTATCGTTGGTGTCCGTATCATCAGAGTTTCTCCTACGCAGCGTATCGTAGAATGTGTCTCATCTTTTATCATCAATTCCGAAAACACGCACGCACGCAACCATTGGTTACAAGTACCTTGTGTCGCACAACAATGAGCTACCAAGTCCGGCTCATTGCCACAAGGTTACCAACGCATGGCCACAATGGCTACCAAGTCCGGCACATTGTGTCACACACACACAACCATGAGCATCCAAGACCGGCACCTTGTGTCGCACAACAATGAGCTACCAAGTCCGGCTCATTGCCACAAAAGCTACCAAGTCTGACTCAAGGCCATAATGGCTACCACGTCCGGTCATTATGTTCTTTCCAAAATACTTTTTATCCATATCAACCACATCTTAGGTGTCATATCTTTACTTTTCCAATTCCATGTGTCTCGTAACATGCATCGACTCCGCGGTGGGACGAATCATTTTAAAGTAATCTAGCAAGATCACCCAACTCTATTTAAACATGCTTGTTTACAACCACAAGTAAGGCAAGCAACTTGCTATCATGCTTACAATCGTTTAAAAGGTCAAAATATGAATACTTCGTTTCCAACAACACTTTATCTTTTAAAACGACAACGTATAGCCATCTTTTTGGACGTTCAAAACAACACGTGTTTATTGACGAGTTCATACATAAACAAGTATCTACCACGTTTAATGCATGTTTGCATACTCAAGGTAAGTATAATCCAAGCAAGTACATAGTATGTCCATAACCATTACTTAAAGCATAACGCCACATGTGCGGACGCCCTTGGGGTGGTAATCCACCATATGCTTTGTTATAATACCACAAGTAATACAAGCAATGGTATATAAGCTTAAGTTAACAGATCAAAGTAAACTATGTAAAACTAGCATACGATACGTTTGGCTTCATGCTCATACAATACAATATACTTAGGAAGAGGGTAAGGACTAATCTACAAGCTAAATTCAAGTCAAACAAGCATATAACTATTCAAGTACCACATATACTTAGAGATAGCGGGGTCGGAGTATTCTACCTTGATCCGAAACTAGTCGGGGCCGAATAAGCTAGTTGGAAAGTGCTACGGGCGTCGAATGCTCGCAATCTGGGCCAAACTTTGGAGGGCAGTAACTTGGTCAAAACTGGGCCGAATAGGATCGTTCTTGAGTCTAAAACGAAGATCTCGAAATTTTCTACAACTTCCGTGAAGGACGTTATTCCTAGAAACGACTTTCGCCCGGAGGAAAATGGGGATAAGCAAGTGGACAGTGAGCTGTCTGGAATGGAATTTCCAGATTTTTCACTGAACTTTGGAGGTCGATATTTTGGTCATCTCTTGACCGTTTGGGGTGGTTCTTGGGTCTAAACTGAAGCTCTCGAAGTGTTCTACGACTTTCGTGGAGGTCGTTGTTCCTAGAAATGACTTTTGCCCGGAGAAGAAATGGAGTTTTTTCAGAGGACAGTGGGCTGCCTGGGCAAAACAGAAATTGGTTTTAGAGAGAAGTTGGAGAATGGATTGAGGTGTGAGTTGAATGAAGAATGAGGTGAGTATTTATAGGCAAGCACCTCCCTTCTCTCTCTCTAGCCGAATTCTCTCTCTCTCTCCTATATCTCATTTTTTTATTCTAGCCAAATCTTGTTTGCTTGCAAGTTTCATCCTAGAACTAGGCATGCAAGGCTATGATGTGTCCTTGGATTGGATTTTTGGAAGACAAGGCAAGGAAGGTGATTTGAATCAAGTAAACTAATGGGGTTTTGGTACAATGGAGGACAAGATTTGATTGCCATGGTCATGCTTTCACTTTGAAAGCCTATCAAAGAAGGACAAGATGACCAAAGCAATGTCAATCCACTTGCACACACATCACACTCTCCCTCTCCCTCTCCATCCGAATTTCTCTCTCTCTCTCCCATCTCTCTCGGCCTTTCTCTCCTCTCTCTCTCTCTCTCTCTCTCTCTCTCCCACTTGGTACATATATATACTTATATAATAGTACTTATGGAAGACTACATATATTATAATGTATATATGTACAATAGAAATCTAGTAATTAATATTTTCCATTTAAGAATTCAATTGCACATATGCACAATACCCTATTATATATATATACATATATATATACATACAAGTACATATATAATATATATATACACAAGCTAGTACACACAATGTAGCCTAGATATACCACATGCCAATATCTAATAAAGTATTCTACTTCTTTCAAAGTACTATGTATAATAATAATCCAAATATCACACATGGAAAATCTAGTCTTTTTATATAATAATAAGGGAATCCCATGAGAATTTAAATAATAAACCTTGTACTTTTGGCAAGACTAAGCTATTGTCCATTGGTTAATAAATCTCCTAACATTTGTTGTCCAATGGGTAAAAGAAATAAAATACTTTACAAGATTTTCTAATTAAAATAAGGAAACATGCACATGGTATTTTATAATTATTATATATATATCTATATTCATATATATATACAAGTACACATAAATATATATATAGTATGTATTTTGAAATCCTACTAGATATGTCAAAATCCAATATCCAATTAACTAATCTACATCAACCAAAGTACTATGTACTAACCTAATAATCTAATGAACAAATCTTATTTTATTGGATTTCACACATGCCAAATCTATTAATTAAATCATTCTAGCACATGATTGTCAAGACTAACTATTATCCAATGGATAATAGTTTCTCTAATAGTTAATAACCAATGGGTAATGGTGGCTAGGATTCTAATCTATCGTCCAATGGATAATAAACCTCCTAGCGGTTATTATCCAGCGGTTAATACTAAAAAGTCTAATACTTGTATTTAAGCACTAAACTAATCTAATCTCGTACTTAGGAGATTAACCAAGGTTCTCCTATTATCCAATGGGTAAAGATAACCCTAATGCTATTGACCAATGGTCGATGGCTAAAAGGTTCAAACGGTTCAAAGGGTCCATCTAGGGTTAAGGAGAAGTGATTAGGTTAAATGGGCATTAGGCTATTCTAACTAATCGGTTAAAGACTAACGATACTTAATCTAGGCTTTCATTGCTCGAGTGGTATTTTGGTTTTATTTAGTAAGAAATTGCCCAATAACGGAATATTAAAGCCCGACGGTGCCAAACGCCAAGGTAAGGCGTGAGCGTGGCCAAGGCATCCTGCTAACATAGTAGTGGCCAAGGCGGCGTTAGCATGGCCAAGGCAAAAGCAAGCGCGACCGATGCTAAGCGAGAACCGATGGCGACCAAGCGAGAACCGATGGCAAGGCGAGCAACCCGACGGCAGCGGCAGAGCAACCCGACAGCGACCCGGCGCTGCGGCGGGCGCCACAGCGACCCGACACCAAGGCAAAGCGGCGCGGCAATGAAGTCGACACCAAGGCAAAGCGAAGCGCGACAATGAGTCGACACCAAGGCAAGCGGCGCGGCAGTGGCCCGATGCCAAAGCGACCTAGCCAAGCCAAGCAAAGCGATCAAGTCAACGGTCAAGGCAAAGACTAAAAATTAACCACTTTGGCCTCGATCCAACGCTCTAGATTAGGGAAATGTAATTAAGCCAAACGGTAGTTAGGGTTTGCTAACTAATCGGTTGCCATGTAGGATTTCCAGCCGAGAAATATAATTCTAGGATTTTACTACAATTACCACGTAACTATACCAAGGTCTTAATAGGCATACTCGTCTTTAGAAAATAACCTTAATGCCCGGGCGATGAATTCCAATCCCTTAAGTCATAAACCTAATTATGACGGATTATTAATGCTAAAAGGGATTTACAACATCAATAAGGAATTTTTGAAATATAACAACGAAATTTTTATAAGTCAATAACGACCAATTTTTGGATGTTAAAAATGAAATCCAAGTATTAAAATAAAATTCAAATTTTTAGCGAAATTTTTTTTATTGACCAAAAATCAGGGTCGTTACAACCTATCCCCCTTAAAAATAATTTCGTCCTCGAAATTGGTGCGTGTCTACGGTTTTGACAAAGTCGCTATACTGGTCTTTGAATCATCGTCTATCCCCCTTAAAAGAAGTAAGTCACACTTAAGTCGCAGGTTAGGCGTAGGTTGGCTATTTCTAGCTCGCACCCTCTACACACTAGACTAACGGTTATACTCCCCCCCAATGGTGATGCTACCCTCGTACTCATGCTTAGGGGTTCTGTTTCTAGTGTTAAAGCAGTTACGTAGGCAGTAGCTATAAATAAATACGATGCACTAGAGTCAAACAAGGCTTGTACGTAGGTATGGTATAACAATTGCGTACCTTGGATCATAGAGGGATCCTGCTCTTGTTCCTCGGTCTGTAGTGCAAAGATACGCCCTCCAGTGCCTTGCTGGGTTCCCACGGGCTGCTTTCCATTGTTTTGCCCATTTTGCTGCTGCGATGGGCCTCCCAGGTTTTGCTTCGCAAATCCAGCCTGTTGTTGATCTTTCTGGTTTCCAAAGCTCCCATCCCTCCTCCTTTGAGGCTGTGGGCAGTTGCGCCTAATGTGACCCATAGCCTGACAGTTGTAACACTGAATTGTTGCTATGTCTTGACCACCCCTTTGTAGTTGGTCACGTCCTGGGGTAGCAGTCTTCCACGCTTGGTTGTTTTGGGTCGGGGTAAAGGTTTTAGCAAGGTAGGGTCCGCGATTGTTATTAGAAGTCTGGGTACGGATGGGTCCCCCGGTATTGCCCGTTGCTTTCCTCCAACGGTTCTTGAAATCCGCCTCTTCACTCTCCAACCGAAGAGCACACTGGACGATGCCGGAATAGGTGGGAAAGGCCTGCGCCACCACGACCCTTCGAGCAGTTGTCAGTCCCCACTCGAATCGTCTCGCTTTCTTATCCTCAGTTGCTACAGCGTTTGGGGCATAGCGAGACAGCTCCTCAAACTTTGCCGCATACTGAGTGACGGACATGGTTCCTTGCTTCAAGTTCATGAATTCTTGCTCCTTGGCCAGGCGAATGGGCGTGGGAAAGTACTTGTCAAGGAATAGAGTTTCAAACTCATCAAATGTCATGGTGGCTATGGTATGAGTTGTTTCCATCAACTCCCACCAATAACGGGCTTCTCCCTTTAGTTGGTACGTGGCCAGGGCCACGCGATCCCCATTCCGGGTGATCTCCAAGGTGTCCAGGATCACCTTGGTTTCCTTCAGCCAAGTCTCGGCCACAGTGGGGTTAGGATCTCCACTGAAGGTTGGGGGTCGGCGTTTGCAGAACTCGTTCATTGCTCGGGTTCGGGTCATAGGTTCATCATCGCGGTTTTGGTTTCGGCGGCTGGCATTCAAAGCAGTCACGAAAGCTTGCATGATTTGGGTCAGGTCGGGGTTAGGGTTAGAGGATTCTCCGGTTTCGTGACCTAATCCGCCTCGTCGGTTCACCATCTACGCGTTGAAATTTTAAAGGAGGTTTAGTCTACTTTAAACGATTGTCTATTGCAATTAGGGTCTTAACTACTAAAGCAAAATATCGAATAGTAAGCAATAACGCAAGCTTTTCTCATATAAGCAGAGAATTTCAATCATAAGCATAGAGTTCTATTACCACAGCAAATAGAGACTTACGATTCTTCCTAATACAAGTTGAAACGATCCTATGTGCTCCTATTAAGAGGTTCTATAGGCTATCAGGTTCTAACCTACACTGCTAGTACTCTACTCTAGGGTAAAACAATTCCTATAAATCTTTCTCAATCACTTCATGCAGTTCTAACTAACAGGTTGACTAGCTTCTACAAGGAAAGATTTTTAAAACCTCAATTAGTCACGGTTTAAGACAAGGGTTCAATTAACACTTAGGAAAGACTTGGATTTAGCTATGAGATTTTCTACGCCACACATTCGATCCTCGATTCAAGTCATCATCCAGATGTTCGGGAATTCCCAGTTTGGTGGTACTGCCAATTTCCGCACTGCGCTAGACAGAATTCCACCCAAGTTGGGATGGTAAACTTAAAAATCGATTCACGTTTGTGCAACGGTCAAACTTATCTTAGAGGCTACTTAAACTCGTTTTAAAAGCTACTCAAGCTTATCTTAAAGGCTACCCATTCTACCCATGGCCGAGTGTTGAGCCTAGAGCTCTGATACCATGTTGTAACGCCCCCAAAATCGGGTACGTTAAATAACATTTTATTGAATGGAAATACTAAGAGTCTAGCTCATTATTACATCACAAATCCTACTAGGGTACTTTTATTACACAAAAGGGATGAGAAATCTAAGGTTAGCTACTGCTCCGCCTCTTCCTCCATCCTAGCTAGCTCTTCGGCTCCAAAGGCCTCCAATGTGTACTGTTCACCTTGTTCATCTATGAAGTCTGACCCTTATACCGGCGTCGCCACCAATATAATAAGTCGAGGGTCACATAAAGCAACACCGTGAGCTTGAAAGCTCAATAGAGTAATCCAAAGCCACTAACCCTTAACATACACGTCAAAGATAGTATACGATTTTCCACTTAACATGCTTTCAAATAAACTCATACAATGACACATCCGCATTCGCTATCTATCGTTGGTGTCCGTATCATCAGAGTTTCTCCTACGCAGCGTATCGTAGAATGTGTCTCATCTTTTATCATCAATTCCGAAAACACGCACGCACGCAACCATTGGTTACAAGTACCTTGTGTCGCACAACAATGAGCTACCAAGTCCGGCTCATTGCCACAAGGTTACCAACGCATGGCCACAATGGCTACCAAGTCCGGCACATTGTGTCACACACACACACAACCATGAGCATCCAAGACCCGGCACCTTGTGTCGCACAACAATGAGCTACCAAGTCCGGCTCATTGCCACAAAGGCTACCAAGTCTGACTCAAGGCCATAATGACTACCACGTCCGGTCATTATGTTCTTTCCAAAATACTTTTTATCCATATCAACCACATCTTAGGTGTCATATCTTTACTTTTCCAATTCCATGTGTCTCGTAACATGCATCGACTCCGCGGTGGGACGAATCATTTTAAAGTAATCTAGCAAGATCACCCAACTCTATTTAAACATGCTTGTTTACAACCACAAGTAAGGCAAGCAACTTGCTATCATGCTTACAATCGTTTAAAAGGTCAAAATACGAATACTTCGTTTCCAACAACACTTTATCTTTTAAAACGACAACGTATAGCCATCTTTTTGGACGTTCAAAACAACACGTGTTTATTGACGAGTTCATACATAAACAAGTATCTACCACGTTTAATGCATGTTTGCATACTCAAGGTAAGTATAATCCAAGCAAGTACATAGTATGTCCATAACCATTACTTAAAGCATAACGCCACATGTGCGGACGCCCTTGGGGTGGTAATCCACCATATGCTTTGTTATAATACCACAAGTAATACAAGCAATGGTATATAAGCTTAAGTTAACAGATCAAAGTAAACTATGTAAAACTAGCATACGATACGTTTGGCTTCATGCTCATACAATACAATATACTTAGGAAGAGGGTAAGGACTAATCTACAAGCTAAATTCAAGTCAAACAAGCATATAACTATTCAAGTACCACATATACTTAGAGATAGCGGGGTCGGAGTATTCTACCTTGATCCGAAACTAGTCGGGGCCGAATAAGCTAGTTGGAAAGTGCTACGGGCGTCGAATGCTCGCAATCTGGGCCAAACTTTGGAGGGCAGTAACTTGGTCAAAACTGGGCCGAATAGGATCGTTCTTGAGTCTAAAACGAAGATCTCGAAATTTTCTACAACTTCCGTGAAGGGCGTTATTCCTAGAAACGACTTTCGCCGGAGGAAAATGGGGATAAGCAAGTGGACAGTGAGCTGTCTGGAATGGAATTTCCAGATTTTTCACTGAACTTTGGAGGTCGATATTTTGGTCATCTCTTGACCGTTTGGGGTGGTTCTTGGGTCTAAACTGAAGCTCTCGAAGTGTTCTACGACTTTCGTGGAGGTCGTTGTTCCTAGAAATGACTTTTGCCCGGAGAAGAAATGGAGTTTTTCAGAGGACAGTGGGCTGCCTGGGCAAAACAGAAATTGGTTTTAGAGAGAAGTTGGAGAATGGATTGAGGTGTGAGTTGAATGAAGAATGAGGTGAGTATTTATAGGCAAGCACCTCCCTTCTCTCTCTCTAGCCGAATTCTCTCTCTCTCTCCTATATCTCATTTTTTTTTATTCTAGCCAAATCTTATTTGCTTGCAAGTTTCATCCTAGAACTAGGCATGCAAGGCTATGATGTGTCCTTGGATTGGATTTTTGGAAGACAAGGCAAGGAAGGTGATTTGAATCAAGTAAACTAATGGGGTTTTGGTACAATGGAGAACAAGATTTGATTGCCATGGTCATGCTTTCACTTTGAAAGCCTATCAAAGAAGGACAAGATGACCAAAGCAATGTCAATCCACTTGCACACACATCACACTCTCCCTCTCCCTCTCCATCCGAATTTCTCTCTCTCTCTCCCATCTCTCTCGGCCTTTCTCTCCTCTCTCTCTCTCTCTCTCTCTCTCTCTCTCCCACTTTGGTACATATATATACTTATATAATAGTACTTATGGAAGACTACATATATTATAATGTATATATGTACAATAGAAATCTAGTAATTAATATTTTCCATTTAAGAATTCAATTGCACATATGCACAATACCCTATTATATATATATACATATATATATACATACAAGTACATATATAATATATATATACACAAGCTAGTACACACAATGTAGCCTAGATATACCACATGCCAATATCTAATAAAGTATTCTACTTCTTTCAAAGTACTATGTATAATAATAATCCAAATATCACACATGGAAAATCTAGTCTTTTTATATAATAATAAGGGAATCCCATGAGAATTTAAATAATAAACCTTGTACTTTTGGCAAGACTAAGCTATTGTCCATTGGTTAATAAATCTCCTAACATTTGTTGTCCAATGGGTAAAAGAAATAAAATACTTTACAAGATTTTCTAATTAAAATAAGGAAACATGCACATGGTATTTTATAATTATTATATATATATCTATATTCATATATATATACAAGTACACATAAATATATATATAGTATGTATTTTGAAATCCTACTAGATATGTCAAAATCCAATATCCAATTAACTAATCTACATCAACCAAAGTACTATGTACTAACCTAATAATCTAATGAACAAATCTTATTTTATTGGATTTCACACATGCCAAATCTATTAATTAAATCATTCTAGCACATGATTGTCAAGACTAACTATTATCCAATGGATAATAGTTTCTCTAATGGTTAATAACCAATGGGTAATGGTGGCTAGGATTCTAATCTATCGTCCAATGGATAATAAACCTCCTAGCGGTTATTATCCAGCGGTTAATACTAAAAAGTCTAATACTTGTATTTAAGCACTAAACTAATCTAATCTCGTACTTAGGGAGATTAACCAAGGTTCTCCTATTATCCAATGGGTAAAAATTACCCTAGCATCCATCGTCCAATGGATAAAAAGACAAAAAGGGTAAAATGGTCCATCTAGGGTTAGGGAGAAGTGATTAGGTTAAATGGGCATTAGGCTATTCTAACTAATCGGTTAAAGACTAACGATACTTAATCTAGGCTTTCATTGCTCGAGTGGTATTTTGGTTTTATTTAGTAAGAAATTGCCCAATAACGGAATATTAAAGCCCGACGGTGCCAAACGCCAAGGTAAGGCGTGAGCGTGGCCAAGGCATCCTGCTAACATAGTAGTGGCCAAGGCGGCGTTAGCATGGCCAAGGCAAAAGCAAGGCGCGACCCGATGCTAAGGCAGAACCCGATGGCAGCCAAGGCAGAACCCGATGGCAGCCAAGGCAGAGCAACCCGACAGCGACCCGACGCCTAGGCGAGGCAGGCGCCACAGCGACCCGACACCAAGGCAAAGCGGTAGCGGACAATGAAGTCGACACCAAGGCAAAGCGGTAGCGTGACGGTGGCGATGCCAAAGCGACCTAGCCAAGCCAAGCAAAGGCGATCAAGTCAACGGTCAAGGCAAAGACTAAAAATTAACCACTTTGGCCTCGATCCAACGCTCTAGGTTAGGGAAATGTAATTAAGCCAAACGGTAGTTAGGGTTTGCTAACTAATCGGTTGCCATGTAGGATTTCCAGCCGAGAAATATAATTCTAGGATTTTACTACAATTACCACGTAACTATACCAAGGTCTTAATAGGCATACTCGTCTTTAGAAAATAACCTTAATGCCCGGGCGATGAATTCCAATCCCTTAAGTCATAAACCTAATTATGACGGATTATTAATGCTAAAAGGGATTTACAACATCAATAAGGAATTTTTGAAATATAACAACGAAATTTTTATAAGTCAATAACGACCAATTTTTGGATGTTAAAAATGAAATCCAAGTATTAAAATAAAATTCAAATTTTTAGCGAAATTTTTTTTATTGACCAAAAATCAAGGTCGTTCCACAAACTGTGAGCCTGTTGGGGCCTCTAGCATTTCGTTCTGCTTTTGATGCTTTATATACTTTTTTAAGGGCTTTTGCTCAGCTTTGAAATTGAAGTAGTAATTTGCATTAAAGTTGAAAGATGAAAGGGTCCCCCTTCTGATTCTTTGATTTTGTTCTCGACTTCTTTCGACCTTTGATGTGGGCTTCAAAATGTCAAACCATGAATCAAGTTGATAGAATATGACTGGGTCTCAAGGTGAGACTGCCTACGTATCCCTTTTCAGGGAATCAGGTCAGAACGTAGTTCAGGCCAAGGTTCGCTCGTGTATTTTCACCTCTCCTTTTACGCTCTAACTTTTGCCTAGAACCGCCTTTTCAGGTTTTCGGTCTAGTGAGCTTTCGACTTCTTGCCCATTTATTTTTTGTCTAGACCGCCTCCTTAGGTTTTCAGTCTAGCAGGCTTGCTCTAACTTTTGCTTGGCACCGCCCACCCTTGTGGTTTTCGGTCCAACGAGCATCTCTCAAGGATAAAAGCGCTTGAGTTGATCCAAGTTGACTAGAGTGCTGAATTCGTTGCCGTCGAGGTCGATGAGCTTGGCAGCACCCCCAGATAGGATAGTCTTGATGATGTAAGGCCCTGAACGCTTCGGTCGGAACTTCCCGCGGACATCAAACACTGGGGCCCGGATCTCCTTTGTTACCATGTCTCCTTCGACTAAGCCCCTGGATTTCACCTTCTTATCGAATGCCCGGGCGATTCAGCGCTGATACCCTTGAACATGATATAGGGCACGGAGCCTCCTCTCGTCAAATAGCAATAGCTCTACAAACCTCCCGCTTAGCCATTTAGATTCCTCAAGACCACTCTCAGTCATGACCCTTAAAGACGGAACTTCAAGATCGATGGGAAGGACTGCCTCCATCCCATAGACCAGGGAGAACGGAGTTGCACCGGTTGAAGTACAGATCGACGTTCGGTATGCCCAGAGAGCCAATGGTAGCTGTTCATGCCAATCCCTCGCAGATTCAGCAGTCTTCTTGATAATCGTCTCAACATTCTTGTTTGCGGCCTCGACTGCTCCATTTGTCTGTGGACGGTAGGTTGTAGAATGGTGGATCTCGATACCGAACTCCTCAAAAAGCTCCAGGACCCTTCCTTTGAAATGACTTCCGTTGTCTGACACGAAAGCCTGAGGAACACCGTACCGGTAAATGATGTTCTTTCTAATGAACTGAGCGACCTGAACCATTGTCAAAGTCTTGTAGGACTCAGCCTCGACCCATTTAGTGAAGTAATCTATCGCCACCAGTATGAACTTGTGACCATTCGAAGCAGACGGCGTGATCATGCCGATAACGTCAATGCCCCACACAGAGAAAGGCCAAGGCGAGGTCATGCCATATAACGTAGAAGCAGGAACGTGTTGCAGATTGGCATGAATTTGACATTTGTAACAGCGCCGCACATAGTCAATACATTGAGACTCCATGGTTGACCAATAATAACCCTACCGGAGGATCTTCCTGGCAAGCGTAACACCACTCATGTGAGGACTGCAGACTCCCTCGTGAATCTCCTCCATGATCCTTATTGCTTCAGCTCCGTTGACGCACAACTTATGCATTCCATAGTGAGACCTTCGATACAGTTTCCGTCCACAAATGATGTATTGGGCAGCCAGCCGCTGCAAAGCAACCCGATCTTTCCTAGTAGCCCCAGCAGGAAACTCCCCGCGCTTCACAAAATTCCAAATGTCATGGTACCAGGGCAGGCCATCATCGACATCATCAATGGCGTTGACATACTCATAGGCGGGCAAGTCCCTCTGTTCAATCACAATTGGTCGCAGCCGGACCCCAATTGGAAGTTCGATCATTGAAGCCAAAGTCGCCAAGGCGTCAGCGAATTGATTCCTCAAGCGTGGAATATGGGTGAAAGTCACCCTATTGAAACGAGGAATCAGTTCCTCCAACTCTTGGTGATAAGGCTTCAGCTTTTCTTCGCGGACCTTCCAGTCCGCATTGGCCTGAGAAACCACCAGGTTTGAATCCCCAACTACTTCCAGCTTCTCGACCCCAAGAGCAATAGCAGCCTCCATTCCGACGATACAGGCCTCATACTCAGCTTGGTTGTTAGTGACATTGAAGTTTAACTTGAAAGCGAGCGGAATATGGGCACCGGCAGGCGTGATCAGCAGAACTCCGATCCCAAATCCCTTCTGATTCGCAGCCCCATCAAAATAGAGCGTCCACACTTCCTCGACTACCATTAGTACAACCTCGTCCGGGAAAGTAAAGTCTACATCCTCCGGCCCATCGATCGGATGATCTGCCAGAAATTCGGCCACAGCACGGCCCTTCACAGATTTCCTTGTAACATATTGGAGATCGAACTCAGCCAGCAGAAGTAACCAACGTGCTAGCTTATGAGTGAGCGCCGGCTTCTCGAACAGATACTTGAGAGGGTCCATCCGAGAAATCAGCTTCACTGAATAGGCTAGCATGGAGTGTCTAAGCTTTTTGGTAGCCCAAACTAGTGCCCAACATGTCTTTTCCAGGGAGGTATAGCGCTCCTCACTGCCCACCATCTTCTTGCTCAGATAGTAAATAGCCTTCTCGACCCCATTGTGTCCTTGTGCCAGCAGACGTCCCATAGCTGTCGGGGTGACTGATAACTACAGAATCAGCGGTCGACCTGGTGTAGGTGGCAATAACACAGGCGGGTTTCGCAGGTAATCCTTTATTGACTTGAAAGCAGCTTGACATTTGTCCGTCCACTCGAAGCGAACGTCTTTTTTAAGCAATCAAAACAGCGGCTCACAAGTCAAAGTCAACTTAGCAATGAACCAGCTGATAAACTGGACCTTCCCCAGAAAGCTTCGCACCCCCTTCTCCGATTGTGGAGGCTCCATCTCGAGAATAGCCTTGATCTTAGACGGGTCGACTTCAATTCCCCTTGCCGTGATTAAGAACCCCAACATCTTGCCCGCGGTGACCCCAAATGTGCACTTCTATGGGTTAAGGCGCACGTTGTACTTTCGAAGCCTTTCCAGAAACTGCCGAAGTGCTGGAATGAAATCCTCCTTGTTCTTAGCCTTGACAATCATGTCGTCCATGTAGACCTCAACTATCTTGTGGATGAAATCATGCAACAGGGTTGTCTGTGCCCGCTGAAAAGTACATCCAGCATTCTTGAGCCCAAATGGCATCATCACATAGCAGTACTTTCCCCATTGTGTGACGAACGTCGTCTTCTCCTGATCCTCTGGTGCCACAAAGATCTGATTGTAACCCGAGAATCCGTCAACAAAAGAGAGCAAGGCATGCCCCGCCGTGTTGTCCACAAGCACATCGATGTGAGGCAAGGGAAAACTGTCTTTGGGGCTTGCTTTGTTCAAGTCCCTAAAGTCGACGCAGACTCGAATCCTCTCGTCCTTCTTGGGGACTGGCACAATGTTGGCAACCCATTTTGGATACTAAGCGACCCTCAGAAATCCTGCGTCAATCTGCTTAGTGACCTCTTCTTTGATTTTCTCAACCCAGTCTGGCCTCATTCTACGGAGCTTCTGCTTAACCAGAACAGCCCCAGGTGCTAATGGAATTCGGTGTTGTACAATCTCGGGATCAATGCCGGGCATATCCTGATGCGACCATGCGAAGACCTCGAAGTATTCCTTGAGTAGATCGATCAATGCAGCACGGTCCTCGGGGGACAAAGTAGAACCAATTTGCATCATACGGGGGTCACTATCGTCTTTCAAGTTTACAGAAATTACTTCTTCTTTTAGAGGCTGAGCATGTCTTTCGTCTTCCCTTTCGATGAGGGAACGCAACTCGAACGGAATATTCCCATCAAAGTCTGTTCTTTCGTCGTCGGGGTCGACACAGTTTATATAAAAGTCAGCAAAGTAATCTGAAGCGGGGCCGTTCATTTCATAAAACCCAGACGGGTTGCCAAGTATAGTAGACTCGAACTCGAAATAGAAGCTATGACGTGGAGGGCCGAGAGGCACAAGCTCCGACTCTGAGCTAGACTTAGACTCAAAAGACTCTGTGTCAGACTCAGACTCATTGTCAATGCATGTTAAGCGTGGAGTGAAGATGCAGTTATTAATACTGCCCTTGGCTTCGACGATGAGGGTGGTTGGATCTTCGAGAGCATCTGAGGAATCGGGCCCAGGCATCAGAATTTCAGCCTCTTCTTCCTTGCCAACCAAACCTACTTGGGAGAACAGCATCTCCAAGCTCCCTTGATCGAAGGTCTTCAACCAGTCCATCCTTTCCTTGATATTAGCCAGCTGCTTCTTGAATTCTGCCTTAGCCAGCTCATCTTTTGCCACATCCTCCTCGCTGTCGGCCCAGGTGTCAGCAGCAAAGATCTCAAACCCAGGAAGCCAAGCACGAGTCTCTGGATCCCAAAACGGCTCAATCTGCCCTGCATAAGCATGACCTCCTCCCTCGCGGACAAAGTAGCTGTCAGGATTTCCATAGAGGGTTCGAAGTTTTCCCATGCCTTTCCCATTCTTAGCCCTTTTGGCAGGGGGAACGTATCCCAAACCAAACTGACCTTCAGTGAAGGGAAAGACAGGGAACTCAGTGATCCCTTGTTGGTTGATCCCAAGTCCAAAGCCAGGCATGAACGCCATCCTCCTCATGATCTCGAAGGTGGCAGAACTGATGATGAAATCGTCCGCTACAGCAATGGCGAGAACCGATCCTGAAGTGTCGAATGAGAAGCCTCCAAAGTCCGAGTCTTCCTCTCCATGCATGATCCCCAGCACAGGCTCATCCTCTTTGAGTGGGCGGATCCCAGAATCCCCACAGATTGTCAAAGTGCCGGTCGGAAGCCCCAGCATGACCTTCTGATGTAGAGTGGAAGGCACTGCCATGATATCCAGCCAATGCATCCAAGGTCTGCCCAGCAGCAGGTTAAAAGTAGCAGGGATGTCCACCACGTGAAATTCGACGCTCATCTCAAATCCCTCAGCGTCGAGCAGGAGAGTTATGGTTCCTTCCACCACACGACGTGTGCTATCGTATGCTTTGACTGCCAGGTTAGATGGCTCGAAATCCCTCTTTGCAAGTCCAAGACAATATGCCACCCTCAACGGGCAGACATTTATGGCAGAGCCATTGTCGATGAGCACAGTTGGGATCCAAAGCCCCTTACACTTGACGGTAATGTGTAGCGGACGGTTGTGAGCAGTCCCCTCAATCGGCAGATACTTCTCAGTAAAGGTAACAGAGTGCTTGGAAAGCAATGGCAAGACGAGGGCGACCATTGCCTCAGGGGTAAGGTCGGTAGGTACTGTGATACGGGACAGAGCCAAAGACAACCCTTCGCGATGCTCCTTTGATGACGCAATCAAACCCCAGACGAACACAGCAGCTGGAATCCTCTCGAGTTGTCGCTGAATGACATTTTCCACGGGAACCTCATTATGCATAGGCAGGACACTCCTTTGAGCAACAGGAACAGCAGGCTTCTAAATCAGAGGATTGGACGAGCTCCCAGCCTGCAGGTTAGAGGGCTAAAAGACTCGATCGCTCCTTGTGACGTTTGCTATATCCCACCAGGAGGTCGTGTTATCATCAAAATCCCAGAAGTCGGTAGGGATTTCCGCCATCTTGCGCTTTCCTTTATCGACAGATGCCACGGTTGCTGGAGAGTCTTGTTTCAGCGCTGTCTCCAAGTCTTGCAATACTAGTCCCTCCCAGAATGCGGGGTCCTGAGCAGCAGCTTCTTCGAAAGGCACCCCTGGATTCGTGACAAACGGTGAGTCCCAGAAACCAGCATCCACCAGGGCAGAATTAACGGTCCACACCTCATTCCCCTTCTGTATATCAACCACTTTGTCTACGTCCCAGAGATCATCAGGCAACGGATTCGATTTAAGGTCCACAATGTCATCGACATCCCACAAGTTAGCAGGTACCTCATCTATGGCCTTGACGAGGCAGTCGTTCTCTAATGCGACGCACGGGCGTGGCCCTTCCACAGACACAATGTCATTAACGGGGTCGCGGTCATGCTGAAATTTGTGGATCACGTCCGAAAGCTTGTCTACTAGAGGAGTGAAAGACCCAAGTTGGCGGCGCTTGCTAGGAATGGCTTCCCCGTCGACATAGAATTTCATGTATGACTCGTCCACATAATCCTGGGTGGCCTCTTGCTCCAGGTAAAAGTTTTGATCCTAGGCCAACTGGGCGGCAGTGGGCTGTGGATCCCAAACGTACTCTTCTTCCTTGGGGACAGCAGGCTCGGGCTGATAGAAGAGCATGAACAAAGAGAGACCATCCAGAGGGTTTGTTCATGCTGCCTCCCATTCCGCTTTCAACTGGTCGATCCAAACTTGATCAATTTGCGGGGCCATGGGGAATCCCAAACGATAGCGCTCAGTCCAATCGTTACTGAGTTCCATCCACTTCGCCATTTTGTCTTCCATTTCCCAGCCTACAGCCAGCATATTGACTTCGGGTTCCACAAGGGCCAAGACAACGGGTTTAGGGTTATGTTCTGGGGTTATATGGTCAGTGGGGTTGAATATGGTGGAGCTGGGAGATATAGTGGAGCTGAGGGATATGTGGTTTACTTGTTGGTTATGCTGAGGTAGGGAGTTGGAAATGACATTGGGCTTGGCAGGCGGGGTTGGAAGAGTGCCGTTTTCGACCAAATCCTGTATCGCATGACGAAGGCGAAAACAAGAGTCAGTGTGATGGCCGGGCATCTGGTGGTAAGCACAGAAAATGTTGGGGTTGTGGCTAGGAGGTAGGTTTGGAGGAAGTGGGGTTGGTGTCAAGGGTCGAAGATGACCGGACTTGACCAGTTTCTCCAAGACCGAGGAAAGTGGAGCCTCGAAATTGGCGAAGACACGAGGTTGGCTGCGGTTTCGGGTCCTTTGAGGGGTTTGAACTTGGTTGATGTTGGCAATGTGGGTGGAGGAACCCTCTGTGGCGGTGTTGTTGCTGGCAGTAGCTGCGCTGGCATAGCTGTTGCCACCGAAGAAGGCAATGCTGTTTCCGGTGTAGGCACGGGGTTTAGCCTTCGGAGCTCTGACAGAGGAAGGTGCTTCCGTTCTCGTCAGAACCCCAGTTTGGAGAGCCTCTTCAACAGCTAGACCAGAATCAAAGAAGGTCTCCCAATTTGCACCTTGCACCAGCACAAGGTTCTTGGCAAAGTCGGGCAGCAGGTTACGAGAGATGATACGGATCTGGTCCTTCTCACTGATACGGTCGGTCATAAGGGCTGCCTTGGTCCTCCACCGTTTGATGAAATCTGCAAAGGACTCCTTTGCAGTCATTTTGGTTGACTCGAGCTCTCGAGTGGTCATCTTGAGCTGAGCATTGTAGCTGTACTGAGAGTTGAATGCGGAACTGATGTCTTCCCAGGTCCTTCTTTTGGAAATGTCGAGAGACAAGAACCACTGAAATGCTGGACCAACCAAAGTTTGAGGGAACAGTTGAGCCATGGCATCTTCCTCCACCCCATGGAGTTTCATGGCGCTGTGATAGGCCAATAGATGAGTCTTGGGATCACCGGTACCGTCGAACTTTGCAAAGTCCGGCATCTTGAACCGCTCAGGCAAGCGAGCATTCGAAAAAGGGCAGAGACGGCGTAGACACCTCCCAGACGGGGCATCGCCATACAGTTGTATCATCACTGTGTTTGCTCGATTGGTTGCTCGCTTCATAAACCAAGATCGTGGATACCTCCATGGCTAGAGGTATCGCCACGCGATAGTGGTTATCATCAAAACAGAGTCGCCACCTAGTTTGTTAAAGCCAGGAAAACAGATAGAGATTCTGGATACGGAAGCCAAAAGTACAGTAAGGGGAAGGTGTTAGGCACCCCTTTCTGCCTAGCCGTGAAGCTAGCCCATAATCATTCAACATAAGACATGTAGATGTTTTATCTAACTCATACACGTAGTCTGTTTTTACGCCTTAAACAGTTAATAAGATGAGCCAGGACTGTAAAGAAACATGCATCTGAAAGCAAGAAACAAAACAAAACTATGCCAGCAGATCGATCACTCGGCCGGCGAATGGATGTTGCGGCCGAGGGATCACGCTGATATCAATGTACCGGCCGAGGCATTGAAGCCCCTGGTGTTCTTCCTCACACCGACAGAAAGGTTAGACGATCAGAAAAGCTACGATTACGATTATAGGCAAAAATTAAAACAAACCAGAGGCCGTTGGGCCTCACCACCTTGATCCCTCAGTTGCTTGATTGCTTCGGATCGATCGGGATTGACTGATTGATTGCTTTTTGGATGAAACCCTAGGGTTAGGGTTTGAACTCCGGGGTTGGATCGTCGGATTGATGGCCGCCTATGGAAGGTTGGGGCTTTTGTAGAGAGGGTTTTTGTGAGTATAGGGGCAGAGTATCGTGACTGATTTGAGGGCGTAGGTCTATCAATTTCTGTGTCTTTCTTTTCGGATCTGAGGGTCTCTTTATATAGGCAAAGGGGTGACTCACTCGGTCCAATCAAATCACGGGGATGCAATTGCAATTGCATTGCAATACAAACTCTTCGTTGCAATCCCTGAACGTGGTCCGAACGCATCGGAGAGGCGGTGGGATTGGATCAAACGACCGACAGAAGGTTCGAGAGTCTGGAAAAAGGCCGATCTGGCGGCCGAGCAAAGGATGTGGCGGCCGAAGAATGGATGTGGCGGCCGAGCCATTGATCTGGCGGCCGAGGTTTCGATCTCTCAGGGAGATTTTGCTTGCAACAGGTTGCTCGGGTGAGGAATGGATGTTAAGGCCGTGGCATCAATGTTGTCGCCGATCGATGGATTTTCCTAACACACTATGTTTCTGTCTGAAAGGCTATTTGGCTCTGGATTGGGTCCTCTAAGTGGCTCAGAGTTCGTACCATAAGTCCATGGGTTTCACAAGAGAGCAATCAGCAATCATCAAATCCGTATCATCATCGGGATGGTCCCAAGGTGGGAGTTGAAATAATCGTTAGGCCAAATTGGGGTGTCTACAGATGCCCCTCTTTGACTGAGCTCAGACGGATCGTGAGACATGTTTGAGTAAAAGTCAAAGCTGTAAAAGCAACTCAATTTGGTCTAACCACTATTCCAAGGGTTTTTTTTTTTTCGAAAAAGGTTTTGTTATGGTCGGGCCGGAAGACTGCCTACGTATTCCACAGGGGAAATTCAGACCAATTGTAGTTCGGAGGGGCAATAAAAAAGAAAAAGTTTGGAGGATTAGAGACAGAAGACGTACCTTCGGGCTTAAAAAGTCGTAGTGCAACGTGCACAGGTAGAGCAGGGTTTTGGCGGAAAAGTACTTGAAGGAGCGGGGCTACAGGAAGTTTTTGCGGAGAGTTACCTTTAGTATTTTGGGGTAGATCAGTACACAGCAGGTGTGTTTGCTTTTCTTGATCATCATTACTTTGACCGAGGGGAGCTCGGTAGAGTAGCCTATCCTTGCGAATGAGCTAGAAGGAATTGATGTAGTTGGGGCGGAATCCAAGCCATCTGTGGGGATGAATCGGATGCCAGTTTTGAGATAAGGGGTGGAACCCAAGTCATCTTCCGGAGATGAGTTGGATGCCGTTGTTCGAGATGCGGGAGGCGCGGGGCCAGTGACTGAAGCACGGAGTGTTGTAATGAAGGAACCGAGGCACGGAGCCGGTTTGTCAGGCGGGGAGCTTGAGGTATTGAAGCTTTGATTGGACCGAAGCGCGGAGCTGGTTTTGGTCATAAGGCGAGAGCTTAGGAGATGGAACCGAAGCGCGGAGCTGGTGTTGATAGTTCAAAAATCTTTGCCTTCCGGAGGTAAGAACTTGAGAGGTTCGAGCTTTGGTGTGATTGAAGCAAGGCGTAGAGCTAGTTGTATTCTGATGGTCTGTGCGCGGAGCTTTCTCATCATAAAGATTTGGCTTTGAGCCCAAGGATCGAGGTTCTGGACCGATCAATAAAACCGAGGCGTAGAGCCGGTTGATTGCAAGATAGACCTGCGAGTGAGTGACAGATGCAAAGCATAGCATGTATGTATGATAGTGTTTGTTAGATGTGAACAGCTAAGGTGATAGTGATGATTATGCAGACTCGATGTGTTTGATGCAATATGTGCACGGGCCCGTGCGTGTGTGTTTGATATAAGCTTAGAGCTTCTTTCAAGTTTCGGACTTGAGCAATCAGAGCGTAGAGCTCGAGCATTCGGACGGCAGAATCCAAGCGTTCAAAGTACAGGCTTTGAGCATCCAGTACGCAGTGGTTGGGCATTCAAGCGTAGAGCGTGCGCATTCAAGTGTAGAACTTGAGCATCCAGTACACAGTGGTTGGGCTTGATAATTGTTCTTGTTGCATAGAGCCTATTTATTCTGACTTTGAGCCAGTTGAATTGGTTACGGCTTGGAGCCAGCTGAGATAATGGGCTTTGAGCCGCTGAGTGGTAGGCTTCGAGCCGCTGAGTCGATAACAGGCGTGGAGCCGTTGAGTAATGGGCTTCGAGCCGCATAAGTGGTGGGCTTCGAGCCACTGAGATAATTACGGCGTGGAGCTAGATAGTTACGGCTTCGAGCCAGTTGAGAGATGGGCTTTGAGCCGTTGAGTTGATAACAGGCATGGAGCCGTTGAAATAATGGGCTTGAAGCTGCCGAATTGATGATCGTTGATTGGGGTGGCGTAGAGCCTACTGAGATAGCTTGTTACGGCATAGAGCCAGTTGAAGTGGTTACGGCTTTGAGCCAGTTGGGATAAGCTGTGGCTTTGAGCCAATTGAGCGAGCGTAGAGCTGCTGAGAACGAGTAGAGTCTGTAGGGATAATTATGGCGTGGAGCCGTTGAGTAGTATCGTGGCATGGAGCTGCTGAATTGATAACATGCGTATAGCCTCTTGAGCGAGCGTAGAGCTACCGATAATAAACATAGGCACGGAGCCACTGAGTTGATGGGCTTGGAGCCAGTTGAGCGAGCGTAGAGCTGCTGGTAGTGAAGGCAAGCGTGGAGCTGCTATGATAATGGGCTTTGAGCCGTTGAACTTGACAATAGGCGGGGAGCCGCTGGGATGATAGGCTTAGAGCCGTTGAATAGCTTGAACACGGGCGTTGAGCCGCTTGATTGATAGCTCGAAGCTGCTGGGTAATAGCTCGGAGCTATTGAGTGATAGCGAGTTTGAGCTTGGAATTGTGGAGGAGCCGTTTGAGTTTGTCGGCTTGGAGCCGCCGAGATGGAGCTTGAAGCAATGAGCATGGCGCTGCTGATAGTAAGCACAGGACTGCTGAGATAATGAGCTCGGGGCTTTGGTTGCAGAGATGCTGAATGACTGAAATAGTAGGCACGAGGCTGTTGAGGTAGTGAGCATGGAGCTTTTTGAGCGACTTGGGCACAGGACTGCTGAGTATGAATATAGAGCTGCTTAGAGCTTGTTGATAATGACTTGGCAGCAGCGAGTGCTACTAAGATGGTGAGGGTGAAGCTACGATTACAGAGATAGTAAGCTTGGAGCTTGAAGTAGTGATCTCATGAGTGTAGTGCCATTTATGGCTGTGATGGCTGGCGTAGAGCCTATGATTGAGGTATCAAGGACCCTTGGGTTTTGTGAGCAAGAGCTCAGTGATTGATAATCCTTGACGATCAAGTGACGAGTAATTATGAGCTTGCTGCTATGGAGAGAGCTTCGAAAAAGGTCCCAATATGGCTTCAACACCAGTGTTTGATCATTCTTCGTGCTTGGGTATGCGCCCAAGGTTAATTTCCACATGCTCGAGATTGTCCTCAAGGCCAACATATTCTATATGCTTGGAGTCATCTCTAAGGCTAGATTCCATATGCTCGGGATCGCCTCCAAGGCTATATTTCACTTGCTTGGGATTGCCCCCAAGGCTAGATTCAGCCAATTTCCACTTGCTCAGGAATATCCTAAGACTAGACTGCATGTATTTGGTAACCCTTGCAAGGCCTTGATTGATACTTGATCTTCCTTAAGCTTGGGAATGCTCCCAAGGCTAGCTTCCTCACGCTCGAAATGATTCTGAGGCTAGACTGAATGCTTTTGGTGGACATTTGACAGCCTATGCAAGGCTTTTGATTCATTCTGACGCTGGTGCTTGATACCATGCATGCTCAGGAATGCTCCCAAGGCTGGATTTGGTTATAAATTCTATTGGCTGCGGGCCCAGAATACCATGAATGCTTTGTTGGTGCCTGGATTCAAATCGATTGCCTTTGAAAGAGGAGATTTTGCAGAAGGATGCAGTAGCTGCAAGGTTGATTTATCGGGCGTGGGAACGCTAGGATTGATTCCACATGTTTGGGGTGCCCCTAAGGCTAGTTTCCACATGCTTGAATGCCTCCCAAGGCTAGTTCTGAGTATGCTCGGGATTCCCCCCGAGGCTAGTTCTTGACCATATTCCACTTTGACTTTGTTGACTTGTTGACCCAAAGTGCCATAAGGTTTGTTAAATGCTTCGGCTACTATGGCCTTCACAGATTTCTATCGTCTTTGCTGACGAGATGATCCTCATGCACGCCTAGGAGATTTCCTTCGCCTCCTAATTTCAACCTTGTTAAGTAGATTTCCAACTCCTCTTCTGACGGGGTGCCTTCCGGAGGCTGAATGATTTCTGGAAGTTGACTACACAAACGCCTTCTAGAAGCCAACAACATAAACGCCTTTTGGAGGGCTTTATTAATACGGATGCCCTTTTTGGAGGATAGACGCCTTCTGAAGGGTCGAAGTGTGCAACTTTATACAGGTGCTTTTTCTTGTTGGCTGTTCACTCAATGTATTAAGTGGAAGCCGCGGGATTGTTTCACTGGCCTGGAAGTGGCGAGGCTGCTTAGCTTCAAGATGTGAGCTGGGGGTAGCTAAAGTAGGTGCTGTACTATTGAGATTAGACCTGCTGAGCATGAGGCTGTTTGAGTGTAGAGTTGCTCGAAGTTCATGAAACCCGACATGGTCGTGAATATGACAAGGCATGTGCATGGTGCTACTGAGGAGCAAGTGTGGGGCTTCTAAGTTATGAAGGCAGAGCTGTTGACATGGAGATGAAAGCGTGAAGCAAGGAGCTTTGGAGATGTAAAGTGCGAAGCCACTTTAATGTTGCTGATATGGTGCCAATTGTAGAGTTGGTTCAGGACTAGTTACGAGGCTATCTTCCAGCTTCCTTAACTTGGCTTTGTCGGTCATAGACACCAAGCTTGGTATGGTCAGTACAAGGACCGAAATCCAGGAGAATCCTGCAATCCACATTTGAATAGTTTAGAAAACATTAATGGATAAGAAAACAACATGCAACAGGCTTAGAGTCGACCACGGGCCGAAGTCCTTTTATGCTGACTGCTAGGGGCATGACCACCATACTTTGAGAACCCTAGTCCAAGTGTTGAACCACTTTGGGTGATATGGTTTGCAACCATGACACATATGCATATTTGAATTGAACTTTTGGAAAGAAATAGGAGCCCCTTGTTTAGGCAATGGATGCTTGATCCTAGCTCAACTGTGTGTGATAATGACAACCTAATTGCCCCTAGCATAGAAGCATGCGATGTAAACAGCAATGAATGTGAGTGCAATGTTTCTCTTTCTGTTTGGCAGAGATGACAGCATTCAACAAAAGAGTTGAGGTGTTCCCCCAGGATATGACGCTTCTCAGGCTGAGCTTTCTTCAAGTGTGTTGAAAGGGAGGTAGGCTTTACAGTGCATCCCTTCGTTGCCCTTTATCCCTTGTACAAAGATGATGGCCATGATGCTTTTGATGAACCTGCCTTCTTTGAGCATAAGAACACCTTATACTTGGGGTTAGCTTGTGTAACCAAGACAACTGCTTCCATTAAGCAGCCATAACGAAATACTAGGATGCAAAAGATAGGGTGAGAATGATTTATATGTGAATCTGCAATGTATTTTAGACATCTCAACTTTTGCGTATTTGATCAAATGCTTCCCCTTGCCCTAGGGAAACTGACAATGACTTATTGCTTATACTAGTCAGGTGTTTAAAAGACCGCAATGCCTTAGTGGCACTACTGAAAACATTGTTTGGTCAAGGGACCATATTGCTACACTCCTCATGAAGTGAGAGACCCATATTATTTCCTCGAAAGTTTGTAAAAGTGGCTGCGCTTGTATTTGCTGTGTCAAGAATGTTTGAGATAAGATCAATTTTGAAAGTTTTTCCTTCAGGATTTCAAAATCATATCATTTCATCTATATGTTCCACCCTCACGTCATTCAATCATCAAAGGACGCAGAATTATTTTGCAAACCCATGCCTTTGGTCAATTAGGTGAGTTTGTTGCCTCAAGCTTGATTTGGTTGACTTGAGTCTGGATTGATAAGCGCCTACTGAGACCCATATAAGAGGTTGGATACTCTCAAGAGAAGTGCATGAAGGGGGATATAGTCATGCCCCTTGTCTCCATGTTGTATGATTTGCCAAGACGATGTGAATTCCAGGATCCTTGCCCTTCTAGTTAAGTCCCACATTGGTGATGCCCCTAGTGTCTAGGACCTTGCTACTAAGTCGTGTTCCCCAATCTGAGAGGACTTTGTTATGGACCATAATGTAGGCTTGGGGTTTTGGCTTAAGAAAGAAGCGGATATAAAGGCTCAAACCTAATTTCTACTCATGCTTGGGTTTTAAAAGCTAGCAGCCATCTTCAACTCTTGTTGTCTCTTGTCTCACTTTGTGTGAGAGAGTTGTTTTCTTCAAAAATGTCCTTTGTATGGATTGGAAGAAATGTTTCCTTCAAAATGCCCCTTGTATGACGGGGTGCTAATTCTTTCATTGATTTTTCTTTCATCTCTCCTTGTGTTTTTTGTTTGCCCTAACGTAGGGGATGGCTGCTTAGCAGGCTTTTCAAAGAAATTATCCAGAGGCTCAACATGGCTAGCAAGGGATAAGTGTTTGGATAGATGAAATGTATGCCTCTCTTCATTTTGAAACACACGACAGAGTGACAGAGGTCCTAACCAAGAGATTAGGGGCTTTGATGTTTAACTAAGTGGATTTTCTAAGATTGAGGACATAGTAGATGCATGGAGACATGGCTGATTTCTCGCTTTGTTCGTGCTCTAACTTTTGCCTAGACCGCCCTTGCAAGTTTTCAATCTAGCGAGCTCATTTTTCCTCTTTTCTTTTTCCTCTCTTCTTTTTTTTCATACTCTTCATCTTTCAACAGCATGGTTTGCTTACAGGTGATCTCTGTGAGGGTGCAGAGATGTTTCAACTCTTTCTTAGCTCAACAGAAATGACGTGGGTCATGGCTTTGAAAAACTCATTTTGTGCTTTTGACAATTCGAGTGACTATGATGTGTTCCAAAAGATGTCATAAGATTACTTTAAAACCCTTGTGGATTGTTTTCAACGTTTGACGTTATCATGAGTATTCTTATGGCAGCAAACTAGCACAGGAGAAAACATTTTCAAAATTGTGGCCGACCGAAAGGTGCCTACGTATCTCAATGGAGAATCAGGCCATTCGTAGTTCATGTCCGAGGAGATTTGAACTTAAGATCCACATTTCATGCTGAGTGTGACAATTGGCCAGAAACCATGATGAGCAAAATGATATCAACATGGGCCAAAATGGCGGCGAAAGTTAGCTAGGTAGGATTTCCACGAAAGGATTGTTTTAAAATTTAAGCCAAGACGTGATGGGCATGGCTACCATTGCTCAAAACTTGGTTGGATTAAAACTTCAATTTTTTTTTTTGCAGCGATTGCCATCACGTCTGAGATCAAACTCCAAGTCTAAGAGAAGGAGAAACATAATCATGCTCAAGTTGAGATATCCAAAACTAATTGTCCATGCGGTGCATTTTCTAATATGCAAATTGCCCTTAGTGGTGGTGCAACCAAATGACATGCGATGAACAAATGAACAAAGAAAGGAAATGAGAGGGATGGACTCCTCTTTTGGTTTGGCCCCTGCATAGTTAGAAAGAGGCAATCAAAATGATATGTATATATATAGCACCACAGCTACTGACACAGGTTATGGATGAATCATGCATTGCAATTCGTTTGTATGCATGAGTTGATTGGATACTATAGATAGCCAGCCATTTTTGATATGGATGATTCTTAAGACTTGTTGCTGCCACACTTAAGATCCCACTTCCAAGCCAATTCATATTATGAGACAAACCGAAAAGGTTGAGCATATGACTATAACAGAAAGTAGACTTGGAGTCCATCGCTGTGCTAGCGGCTATTTGAATGTTTCACGAAATCTTATTATTCGAGGATTAGACTAGGCATTGCAAAGAGTTTTAGAAGTTCTTTCAATTCTTGGTTAGGGAAGATTCTTTCTCAAAATGTGATTGAGGTAATTGAAATCCACGTGATTATTTGCTAGCACATTGACAAACTCCTAAATCTTACCGGCTTGTTACAGTAAGCATGCTCAAAATTTTGAATTTTGAAAGATGGGTTGCTAGGCCGATTTGAAAATAGGAACCGAAGTCCTACACTTGTCATGCTGAATCATCCATGGAGAAATAAGTATTGCAAGTCCTATCCATAATATCATCCATAATCTGCTCTACTACTTTATACTCCCTCTTTCCTTTAGCCTTGCAAAGCAAAGATTGCTAGAGTAACCCCTAGTTCAATTGTCGGCGGGGCAGCCAGTGTTTGATTTCATTCTAGAAATCCATGCTTTGCGGTGCTTTAAGTAAAGCGGGAATGTTAAGTAAATGATGCTTTCAACTTGCCAAAAACATACCTTGCAGGCAATACTATGCCTTGGTGCTATGAAAACTTAGAGTTAGGGCTATTGTCCGTGCCCTAACCCTTCTGCACAGAAAGAGATAATACAATATGGTACAAGGTGTGAGGAAGAACTTTGAAGCAAAATGCAAGTAGGTTCCTAGCCTGTAGGTTCCTGTCTTAGTTTGATAAGTTCTATGGCTTTCTAACACATGAAAGGTTTAGGTAGTCTCAGGGTGCTCCGTTGTCAAAGGGCACCAGTCCTTTCACCAGCCCATCATAGGCGGTGATTGGGTGATTCCCTTTTTGATATACCAAAAGGTACAAGTGACTGTGGAGTTTGCGGGAACCCCTAACATAGCCCATGTCATGCCGGGATATTAGGTGAACTCAACGAGGCTTGCCTGCTCGATGCATATGATAAATGAATTAAATAAGGCATGTATTAGTCTTATTTTGAACTTTTTTGGTTATGGCTCTCATATCCCCAGTGGAGCCGCTTTAAAATCTTATAACCTTTCTGGGTAGGAGACTATCCAACAAAAATACACTTATGGGCTTTGTAGACACCTCCCAGACGGGGCATCGCCATACAGTTGTATCATCACTGTGTTTGCTCGATTGGTTGCTCGCTTCATAAACCAAGATCGTGGATACCTCCATGGCTAGAGGTATCGCCACACGATAGCGGTTATCATCAAAACAGAGTCGCCACCTAGTTTGTTAAAGCTAGGAAAACAGATAGAGATTCTGGATACGGAAGCCAAAAGTACAGTAAGGGGAAGGTGTTAGGCACCCCTTTCTGCCTAGCCGTGAAGCTAGCCCATAATCATTCAACATAAGACATGTAGATGCTTTATCTAACTCATACACGTAGTCTGTTTTTACGCCTTAAACAGTTAATAAGATGAGCCAGGACTGTAAAGAAACATGCATCTGAAAGCAAGAAACAAAACAAAACTGTGCCAGCAGATCGATCACTCGGCCGGCGAATGGATGTCGCGGCCGAGGGATCACGCTGATATCAATGTACCGGCCGAGGCATCGAAGCCCCGGCTGGTGTTCTTCCTCACACCAGACAGAAAGTTTACAGACGATCAGAAAAGCTACGATTACGATTATAGGCAAAAATTAAAACAAACCAGAGGCCGTTGGGCCTCACCACCTTGATCCCTCAGTTGCTTGATTGCTTCGGATCGATCGGGATTGACTGATTGATTGCTTTTTGGACGAAACCCTAGGGTTAGGGTTTGAACTCCGGGTTGGATCGTCGGATTGATGGCCGCCTATGGAAGGTTGGGGCTTTTGTAGAGAGGGTTTTTATGAGTATAGGGGCAGAGTATCGTGACTGATTTGAGGGCGTAATACAAACATGGGGATGCAATTGCAATTGCATTGCAATACAAACTCTTCGTTGCAATCCCTGAACGTGGCCCGAACGCATCGGAGAGGCGGTGGGATTGGATCAGACGACCGACAGAAGGTTCGAGAGTCTGGAAAAAGGCCGATGTGGCGGCCGAGCAAAGGATGTGGCGGCCGAAGAATGGATGTGGCGGCCGAGCCATTGATCTGGCGGCCGAGGTTTCGATCTCTCAGGGAGATTTTGCTAGCAACAGGTTGCTCGGGTGAGGAATGGATGTTAAGGCCGTGGAATCAATGTTGCGGCCGATCGATGGATTTTCCTATCACACTATGTTTCTGTCTGAAAGGCTATTTGGCTTTGGATTGGGTCCTCTAAGTGGCTCAAAGTTCGTACCATAAGTCCATGGGTTTCATAAGAGAGCAATCAGCAATCATCAAATCCGTATCATCATCGGGATGGTCACAAGGTAAGAGTTGAAATAATCGTTAGGCCAAATTGGGGTGTCTACAGACGGTCCATGTCTAAGCCACCTGCGCCCAGTCTCTCGGATTTAGTGACAGATTCCTCAAGTTTCACCATCTTGGCGATCAGAGCAGCTATCTCGGGGTTTTGAACAGGGTTTTCAACCCGGGGAATGTCCTCAGCTTCAGCTTCGGGATTTGGCCCTTCTCCGCCACCGCCAGCTGCAGCCATTAGGGGAAGGCATTCTTCGAGTAGAGCACGGAGATCAGTCATGGAGGCATCAGCTTGATCAGCCCTCCGCTGCATGGCAGCCATGGTTCGTTGAATATCGGCCTAGACAGTAGCAAGATTCAGGGTTTCGGCCATGCCTACAATTTCGGTCTTGACGGGTTTCGGAGACGATGGTGGAGACGGGGAAGATGAGGAGGTTTCGTACGGAGTAGTCGGTGGCGAGTCCTCCCTTGACAGCGTACAACCCTGAGCTTCCGTTGTGACTGACTGAGCAACAGACCCACCCAAATCTTCTTCCAGACAGACCCGGCGGACAGACCCAAGTAGGTTTGGCTCTTGATCTCAGAACTTTGCTTTGACAGTGCACAGGCTAGACAATAAAGTAGAAGAGCTCAGTGATATCCTGCAGCAGTTTATTTTAAAAGAGATGGAAGAAAGGGAAATGCTCGTCGTCAGTGTCCTCCTAGACTCTACAGCTAGCAAGCAAGTTCATCTCGCAACGTTTTAGGATGTTGCTTGTGATCCTCGGATTTCTTTTCGACGGTGTATCCTTGTTTGAATCGACTAAAACTAAGAGATGTCAAAACAACCTAAGCCTTCGGCTATTCCTTTCTCAAAGTTTCAAAATTTGGAATGGAACAACTTGATGTAAACATCGTGATACCATGACCAAAATGGCATAAGCAGCACTATGCCGGAGCCTTGAATGGTCTAAGTGTTTAGCACTTGTAACCGGAGCGGTGTAAGTATCACAGCATGCTCTTGTTGTTCCTGAGTTTCTGTTTGAAACTTTGATCAGATTTAGACAAGGACCTGGGAGGTCTCGATTTCTCGAAGTCTCTTTGACTCAAGGAACTTAAAAGGTTGATAACATGCATCATCAAGATGCACGACTCGTCATCGGTCCAAACGGCATCCTAACAAGGACGAGATAGACTTGCCAGACAGACAGACAGACCTAAAAGCCGCCCTAGCATGCTCCCACGCAGAACGGTATGAATGTATGTACAGGCATGCGATAGGGAAAGCAGTAACACATAGACAGTTCATGGTGGTTAGATGCAAATAATCCTACCCTGCAGGTCCCTGTCTTAGGTTGAAAGGTTCTAGTGCTTTGTACGCATGGAGAGGCCGGTTTTGGCTTAAGGGGGTTCCTCTGACTAGAGCCGCGGTATACCTTTCAAAGCAATGCGTATAGCAAAACAATGGTCAAACGGTATTACAACTCATCATATTCCAAGGTTGTTGGGCATTCGAGGACCCCGGGCTCCAGTATACTGTGCCAGTTACCCAAAACACCTCAACGGGGCTTACCAACATCGATGCAAATGGAGAATGCCAAAGAATGATTTTGAGAGAGAGAAACGCAATGTTTGAGAAAAATGCCTTTTTCAAGCTTGGCTCACTTTTTAATCAAAATTTGGAGAAAACTACATAAGTGAACAATAGTAAAAGCCCCAGTTCAGATTGGTCGGATGTAGAATCCAGTTACGTTACCATTCCGTTCTTCAGCAGCGCGGAGCGTACTGTTTTGACAGACTTTTAAAAATTGTTCAAGTGTGTATTAATTCCCAAATTTTAACCAATGCAATGAGTCCCCAGCAGAGTCGCCACTGTGGGCACACGCCCTTGAAAATCCCGCATTTTTGGTTTGCGAAAAATTCGATTTGCGCCCTTTTGTTTGAAAGCATGACGAAATGCTGTTTTGAGAGAGTCGCCACCCGGGTTTTGCGGAAAACACCCAAGAAACCGATTTGAAAACGTTTTTGTTCACGTTTGTTTGATTTGAAAAAGGCTTGCAGACTGGACTGTCGTCACCTTTGATATCTGAGGTTCGGGAGCCAGGTTACGAGAGGGGCACCCCTCTCGCCCCTCTCGCCCAATCCGAAGATCGGTCTCTACTCAGGCATTTTGTAAAACATTTGCATTTTTCTCTCTTTTAATCATTTTCAGCCAGTTAGGGCGGGTGAACAATTAATAGGGATTAACAAATGACAAGTTGTATTTGCATGGCAAAATGTTGTGAATGGCATGTGAATAATGATAATAGATTGAAAACAAGCGCTTCTGTTAGCAGTTTAGACATACTGGCACACACTGGCCCAGAATTGTAACAACCCTGATTTTTGGTCAATAAAAATTTCGCTAAAAATTTGAATTTTATTTTAATACTTGGATTTTATTTTTAACATCCAAAAATCGGTCGTTATTGACTTATAAAAATTTTATTGTTATATTTGAAAATTCTTTATTTGTTTTATAAATCCTTTTTAGCGATTAATAATCCGTCGTAATTAGGTTTAATGACTTAGGAGATTGGTATTCATCGCCCGGGCATTAAGGTCATTTTCTAAAAACGAGTATGCCTATGAAGACCTTGGTATAATTACTTGGCAATTGTAGTAAAATCCTAGAATTACATTTCTCGGTTGGAAATCCTACATGGCAACAGATTAGTTAGCAACCCTAACTACCGTTTGGCTTAGTTACATTTCCCTAACCTAGAGTGTTGCATCGATGCCGAAGTGGTTAGTAGAAAATTTTTGGTCTTTGCCTTGACCGTTGACTTGACTGCCTTGCTTTGGCTTGGTTAGGCTGCCTAGGCATCGAATTGTTGGCGAACTGCCTTGCCTTGGCGTCGGCTCGCTGTCGGGCCTGCCTTGCCTTGGCGTCGGCTCGCTGACGGGCCTGCCTTGCCTTGGCATCGGCTCGCTGACGGGCCTGCCTTGCCTTGGCGTCGGGTCACTGTCGGGCCTGCCTCGCCTAGGCGTCGGGTCGCCGTCGGGTTGCTCTGCCCTGGCTGCCATCGGGTTCTGCCTTGGCGTCGGGTCGCGCCTTGCTTTTGCCTTGGCGTTGCTGGGCTGCCTTGCTCTGGCCTCGCCTTGGCCACCGCTTTGGTAGCGGGCTGCCTTGGCCACCGCTTTACTAGCGGGCTGCCTTGGCCACCGCTTTGCTAGCGGGCTGCCTTGGCCATCGCTTGGCCACCGCTTTGCTAGTGGGCTGCCTTGGCCACCGCTTTGCTAGCGGGCTACCTTGGCCACGCTCACGCCTTGCCTTGGCGTTTGGCAATTTCGGGCTTTAATATTCCGTTATTAGGCGATTTCCTACTAAATAAAACCAAAATACCACTCGAGTAATGAAAGACTAGATTAAGTATCATTAATTAATTAGAATAGCCTAATACCCACTTAGCCTAATCACTTCTTCCTAACCCTAAGCAAACCACTTGAACCTTTTTGTCTTTATCCATTGGACGATAGATGCTAGGGAAATTCTTATCCATTGGTTAATGGATATAAGACTTGCCAAATAAGATGACAAGACTAGTCCATGATCTTCCATGATGGCCTAATTCAATAGCCTTAAGCCTAAAGAGTGAAAGTGACATTACTTGGCATGCCACCAAGCATGATTTGACAACACAAGGAGAGAGAAAGAGAGAGAGAGAGAGGGCTGGCCGGTTGGGAGAGGGAGAAAGATGGAGTGTATATATGCCACCATATAGCCTTAAGCCTATTTATGACCATGCCAACCCATCCTAGTCTTCCAAAGTACTACCTAGCCTATGATTCTTGTGCTTTCATCCAAGCAAAACCCTTTCTAGGATGAGACCAGCCATGAAACCCTTCATGATGACCTAGGTTGTTAGCCTTAAAGCCTAAGAAGATGGATTGACAAGTGAAGGAAAGCTATGCCATGCTTTCAAGCATGATTTGACAATACAATGGAGCTAATCAATGAGAGAGAATGGAGGGAGAGGGGGGCCGGCCATGGAGGGAGAGGAGAGGATAGGTTTTTGCCTATAAATAGCACCCATAGCTTCTCATTCAACTCACACCTCAAAGCATTGCTCCAACTTCTCTCTAGAAACCATTTTCTGTTTTCCTGGCAGCTTACTGCCCTTCCTAAATCCCCATTTTTCTCCTGCTTAAGGTAGTTTTTAGGACTAACTTCTTTGGAGAAAGTTGTAGAGCACTTCGAAACCTTCAAGTTAGACCCAAGAACCACCCCAAACGGTCAAGAAATGACCAAGATATTGCCATCCGAAGTTCAGTGAAATTCTCGGATTTCCATTCCAGACAGCTTACTGTCACCTCTTTATCACCATTTTTCTCCGGGCAAAAGTCGTTTCTAGGAACAACGTCCTTCACAAAAGTTGTAGAAAACTTTGAGATCTTCGTTTTAGACTCAAGAACGATCCTATTCGGCCAAGTATTGATTGAGTTACGGCCATCCAAAGTTTGGTCCAGATTTGGAAGTTTCACCACCCGTAGAAAGTTTTCAACTAGTTTATTCAGCCCCGACTAGTTTCGGATCAAGGTAGATTCTCCTTTACTTGTTAATCCTAAGTATACGTAGAATGTCCTTACTCTTCAATCTTAAGTATATGAAGTTCTCTACTTACTTTAAAGGTTTGAAATGCATGAAAGAAAAACAATGTTTGTTTTCATAAAGTACCAACTTAGTTTGAAAGGATTATACTTTGATCTTGAATTGATTACGAGCTTTAAGGCATGTTTTGCTAACAATACTTGTGAATATTTGAAAGCATAGTAAAGATTTCTTCGAGAGCATCCGTACGTGTAACATTATGCTTTAGTAATAATTTGAGTACGATTAGGTAAGGTAGAGTTGGATGATCTTGCTAAGATTACAATGAATGATTTATGATTGTCTACATGAGAAATCCTACCGCGGAGTCTATGCATGATAACGAGACACAACAATCGAGAAAGCTAGAAACATGACACTAGGGTGTGGTTGATATGGATAAAAAGGATTTAAAGACAAGGGTGTTTTGAAATCGCAATGTGGCCGGACTTGGTAGCCCATTGTGCGGTGTGTGTTGCCAATGGGACCGGATGTGGTAGTCTCATTGGAGGTGATTTAAATGTTGTGAAAACCACGATGTGGCCGGACATGGTAGCCTCATTGGTAATGTGGCTTGGTTATCTGCGGAGAGGAGCCAATGCAAGGTTTTGTGTGCCAATGGGAACCCGGAGCGGCGGAACCATTGTGAGGATACTCGGGAACCCGGCGCGGCGGAACCGAGGTTGGGTGTGGTAAATGTGATTTTCAAAATGTTGATTTGGAAATGAAAATGAGACACGTTCTACGATGAGTCGCGTAGGAGAAACACATACAATACAGACACCAACATTAGACTAAGGAATGTGGATGTATCATTGTTAATGCTTTGTTAAACATGTATGCATTTTTCCGCTGCTTGTGCAAGAGTTGGTATGCTGCTCTTTTACTCTGATATTTGTAATTTATGGGTTAGCGGGTATAGAATTACTCTACTGAGCTTTCATAGCTCATGGTGTTACTGTTGTAACACTGGCATATTATATCGGTGGCGACGCTGATATAATGTGTCAGACTTTGTAGTTGATCAAGGTGAGCTGAACCTCTTGGAGGCTTACGGAGCTAAGGAGCTGGCTAGGATGGAGGAGCAGGCAGAACTGTAGATAGGAACCCTAGTTTTCCCTCCTTGTGTAATTATGAACTCCAGTGAGAGTTATGATGTAATAATGAGCTAGACTCCATTTGATTTTATCAATGAAATGTTTATTTAACGTACCCAAAAATTAGGGGCGTTACAAGAATGGTGCGCAGGAACAAACCTGTATGCACTGGCCACACCACTGCATACAGAGACAACCTGCGTGCGCCACACTAGTACTGGCGTGCGCTAGTAAGCCTAAATCCACAGCTTCTGAACTCAACCCTCTGGGCTCTGGAATGGACCAGTACACACCCAGGACAAACCACGCAGTTGATATAGCAGCATACATATGGTTACAGTGACAAGAACAAATCAAGCGAAACAAATAGGCGAAAACCCCATAAGCGATGTGGGGATCAAACAAAGGCTAGGGCTAAATCGAGAAGCAGGGCCAGCCAGGAACACAGGACAAACTGGCGCACGCTGGTCAATGGCTACCGTGCGCCACTTTATCTTGTGGTCGGTGCTTGGCTTTGCTTCATCTGGTTCTGAACAGGACGAGAAGGACCCTGGGGCCTTACTGAACAGTAATAACAGACAACTAACTACACAGTCCTAAAATATGGAAAGCTGTAAACCGGTTTTTAGCATGCTAAAAGGTGATCAGGAATGAAGAGAAAGTAAAATGAGGATGATCGGTGGTCCCCACACCACTCCTGCCATGCAGCCATGGGCGACGGCTAGAGGGGTGGCGTGCGCCACTAATCCTCCTACGACTTTGTTTATTTGCTAGCTATGAGACCAGGCTTGGTATTGATTACCAGCCTGGGCTCTGCTAGCTCCCCTCAGGGGTCGAAATGATTTCCAGAACAAAAGGTGGTATACCTTTGGATTGAGGTTGAGGGATGGTTTGAGCTTTGAACTTGGGATGGAGGGATGGATGGTGGATGAGAGTGGCAATGTAGGGCCAGGGGCTGATCTTCCTTGCTTTGTCTTTCAATGGGTGAAAGGAAAACAAGGGAGAACTAGAGAGAGAAGAGGGAGAAAGTTATGGAAGCTCTTTATGAGTGTAACCCCTTGCAAATAAATGCAAGGGGGGTATATATAGCAGAGGGAGAGGGCTGATTAGGCTGGGATCAGTTGGAGCCTTAAGGCTTGTTTGGGCTCCAAGAGTGGGGGAGCCTCCCATGCATTAAATGCATGGGACTAGTTGATAGAGGGGGTAGGAGAGAGGGGGAGACCGTTCTGGACGATGTAATCATCAGGAGAACTGTAGCCCACGTCATGGTGGCACAAAAGTCCCGGGAAAGTGGTTGCCAAAAAGGTGACTTGACTGGGTTGGACTGGCGTGCGCCAGTGAAGGGATGGCGTGCGCCACTTGAACTTGGCTCATGCTCGATGACTGACACGTGGCAATGCGCCAGCGCGCGTCAGTTGATCACGAGCGTGCGGAAGCAGGGTTTTGCTGAGGTCATTTGGTTCTGGCTCGAGGGGTTTGAAAAGGGCTTTGAAAGGGTTTGAACGAGGTTCAGAATGCTCAGAGCTCAAACACACCATCAACTTCGGATGTTCTTGACCATTATTCATCATCGGGGAAGCAAAGACCGTATATAAACTAGTCTGGACAGTCCAGAATAGGGTGTCTACAAACCCCTACTCTTTGGTTTATGGAATGGAAGCGGTGCTCCCCATCGAGTTGGAGGTCCCATCTCTTCGGACTATGATTGAGTGTGAAGTCCAAGAGCCAGCATGGTTGAGTAATCGATTCGAGGAACTTATGCTGTTTGATGATCGCCGATTAAGGGCTCTTTACCATATTCAAGGGTACCAACAGAGGATTGCACGTGCATTTAACAAGAATGTGAAACCAAGGGATTTGGCAGAAGGCGACATGGTTTTAAAGGAGATCCGGGCGCCATTCTATGATCCACGAGGAAAGTTTCGACCGAAGTGGTCTGGACCATACATCATTAAGACCATCCTATCCGGAGGAGCTACAGAACTCATCAACTTGGACGGAAATGAATTCTCAACTTTGGTCAACCTGGATCAACTCAAACGCTACTACCCCTGAGAGAAGCTCGCTGGGCTGAAAACTGCAAGAGCGGGCAGTCCCAGACAAAAATTAGAGCAAAAGCCAGCTAAGATGAAAACACGTCAGGGCATCCTAGGCAAAAGTTAAGGCATACAATAAAATAAGCTCGCTAGGCCGATAACCCGAAAGGGCGGTTCTAGGCAAAAGTTAGAGCGCAAAAGGAGAGTGTTAAAACCAGAGCGAACCCTACCTTGAACTACGTTATGACCTGATTCCTTCACCAGGAGGATACGTAGGCAGTCTCACATCAAGGCCCGGTCAAAATCCATCAAAATAAAAATCCAGGTTGAGAAGATTCAAAGAATGGAATCAAGGAGAGGGGAAACCCTCCAAAACTGATTTTTATTAATACGATTGCTTCTACTACATAAGGTTGAGGAGGACTTTCAAAAATAAAAAGAAGTACGACATAATGAAAGTGGGTCCACAATTTATTCAACGGTCAGGGTGGTAGGATTGAGTCAGTTTACTTGAGCCCCAGCTCTTGCAGCAATATCCCTCCTGAGCCACTTTCGATAGCTCTCGCGTACTGCCATAGAAGGGTACGGATGCGCGTCGGTCACTTCGCGCGTCCTCCAGAAGCGCTGATAATGGCAAAGAACAGAATGGCGAAAGAGAGGCAGAATCACATCCACAAGAACCTCTATAGGAGCCTCCTGCCTCAAACCTAGCTGACGTTGGATCCGGTAAGGAATGTAGAAGGTAAAGGCCTTCAGACCTGCAAGAACGACCCACTGCGAGCCCATGTAGTGCACTGTCATACGTGGGAAGTCCAGCCATCGGCACCTCCAAGAAATAGTCTCGGCTCGCTGACGCCTGAAGAAAACAACCCACTAGGCCATACTCCTGTCAGCAAACTCGAAGCATCGCTGAGAAAGCAACCTAGCCTCATATGACCGATTGCTAGGAGAGATGGTCAGCACATTCACCTTATCGCAAAGCCAAATCTATGAGAAGAGAGAAAACAAGTAAGAAACCATAGAAAGCCAAGCTGAGTGACGAGGTAAAATGAGAACGTGAGAAAAACCCGAAAAAAAGAGAGCAGAGTGAGAAGCCAACCTGTAAGACGAGAGGACTACCCTCAAAAGTCTCAATTCCCCCCAAACGAACCTTGTCCAAACTTATCAGAGTCTCGGCTAAAACCATCGGAATCACATCCTTTCGGGCCTCAACCTGAACGGCAATGCTAACCAATGCCGAGCTAGCGTGACCAGCAGAAGGGACCAAAAGGTAGGCCGCAGGCAGGCACATGCAGAGAGCAGTCATGCGTCGAGTCTGATAAGTCACGTTCGCAAGTCACCAGGAGGAGAAAATAGCTCAATGAGGCGCATCACGTTGAAACGGCCATCCCTAACCAAGTAGCGAGCGGCGCCGTCACCCAATCCAAGGGCCGCAGCCAGAACCCTATAAATGCTCTCACGCATAGGAGGAATGATGACCTCCCCCGAGCCAAAACCCCGTGGTATGCATGGAACTCCTCAATAGTAGGACAAAGCTCCTGATCACCGAAATGGAACACATGGACTCCCGGATCCCAGAAGCTCACGGCTGCCCTCAAAAGCTCGGGACAGAGACGGATGTTGCGGAGGTACCGCATAGAATAGACACCGTCGGCTCGAAAGTTGAGCCAATCAACACCTTCCATGGAAGCCAACCACGGACGGAGCGAACCGGTGAGAGAAAGAGCCATTGCAAGGAGTAAGGAGGAAGATAGGAGTTGAATGAGGTGAAGAGAATGTGGTATGAGTAAGTTTGAATTTATAGAAAAGGTGGGGAGGACAACTTCAACTTTCAAAAAGCCTCGGACTTCCAAAAGTGCATGTTTTCCATGAGTCCTACATGGGGAAAAGCTTGGTCATGTCCTAAAAGGCTCAAAACAGACATGCACTGGTTCAGAAATACCATTGCATGGGTCAAACCTCAGTCACTGTGCAATTTGCCTTGGGAAACAGCAAAATTGGAATCTGTCAGGAAAAGAGCCATGCGCGGCACTTCATAGCATCGCACGGCATGTTGAAACCGGAAAAACTCCGCTGCACAATGGTTGATACCCCGTGTACTGGATCAAGCCCCGCGCGACATGTTGGGAGTTGCACGCGGCATGTTGAGTCTGCATTTCTATAGTTTTTGACAGCAGAGTACCAAAGTGAATTTGAGGCATTACGAAGCACCATCAACCACCAAAACACACTCTAATGGGTATTTGGGACTTCAGGGATGTTTTGTTTCAAGGCGACTCTCGAGATTCATGGTCATGATACGAAAAGCTGATAAAAAAAGTTCGTTTCTTAAGCTCTGTTGAAGTGTCAAAGTCCGTTTCGAGTCATTCCAAGCTATTTTTCCGAGTCACACAGGTCATAATAGTCAAAAGTGACTTAGTCCAAGTTCTGGTTTGTGTTCAAAGTCAAAACTTGGGAATATCATGTGTTAAAGTCTACATTTTCTTACTTTTTGAGTATATTTCAAACGCAAAGTTGAGTTCCCAAGTCTCGTGTCAGAATTTGAAGGTCATTATTGTCACATGGCTGCGTCCGAAGTTGGTTACAAAGGTGTTTGTATGCAGAGTCAATCTCTCAAAGGTTTATCTAATTACTTTCCTTGATTTCTATTCCATTGTCAATATGTTTCGGTTGTTAATATGTCACTCAACATAAACCTCGCATTCAACTCAATTTCTTGATCAACGGCTAGTTGTATGTTTCGGTCGATGTTTTAGTTATTCAATTCTCTTTACACCAACAAAAAGAAGATTGAATGGCATAAACGTCAAAAGAACAGATCTTTGTATATAAATCCAAAAAGCATCCGTGATGGCTCAATGATAAAGATCCTATCTGCCAAGGGCAAACAGGCGCCCTACAAAAGGAATCATGTAACGGCCCCAAAATCGGGTACGTTAAGTTAAACATTTTATTAGATAAACAGGGTAGAGTCTAGCTCATTATTACATCACAAACTCCCAGAGGGTTCTTATATTACACAAAAGGGTAGGACAGCTAAGGTTATCTACAGCTCCGCTTCTTCTTCCATCCTAGCAAGCTCCTCAGCTCCGAATGCCTCCAAGGTATACAGCTCTCCTTATTCATCTAAAAGGTCTGACACATTATACCAGCGTCGCCACCAGCATAATATGTCAGGGTCACATAAAGCAACACCGTGAGCTTAAAAGCTCAATAGAGTAACCCAATCCCACTAACCCTTAACTTACACTTAGCAAGTCATACATATATCATACAAGTCATGAACAAGACGTACAATGATTGATAACAATAACAACAATGACACATCCGCATTCGCTATCTATCGTTGGTGTCCATGTTTTCTGGGTTTCTCCTACGTGACTCATCGTAGACCGTGTCTAAAAGCTGAAAACCATTACACCTACAATCCAAATAAGCTTCTATTGTCCCTACGAGTACGATCCTGGACTTTTCAGATATTATGCTATCAATGACCTAGCCTTACACTTGAGGTATTTCAACCTTCTTTAAAGGCAAGGTTCATGGCTAAGCAAACTGTTTGGTTTAGAGACTTTTGACGATCACATAAAGAGAATGGGAGTTAGATGTGTGACAGCATGGCTTTGAGTCTAAGTGGAAGATTGTTAGAAAATTATACTAAAAGTCATACTTTTGTGTAATGGATAAATATTTGTCATTTATTAATCAGTTTTATCCCCTTTTTATGAGAATTTTTTATGAGCAATGTTTGCACAGTATTATTGTATGTTGTGTATGTGTATCTTTTATTTTATAAAGTAGATGATCCAGTGTGTAGAGTTTGACTTACACGCAGAAGATCGGATCATCGATTCTAGTGAAATATAAAATATAGTTCACGATCTTAGATGGAACTGGACACACCATAGGTAGGACTGTAGTATAATAGACTATGGGGAACGGACAGTTCTAACTTATTGTTTGTATTGAACAGGACCGCATTGAGGTAATTGTCTTTGTACCGACTTTATGAGACAATTAGAACCTCATGATTATTTTGAATGCTTATGCTCTTAATTCAAAGACAATTAATAGATATGTATATCTAATGTTGTTGACTTTGATTTATTAGAGAGTGAGACATGGGATCCACGTCCCGGTAAAGATTGATGATATCCCTTTGAGTAAGCTTATAAGTTTCGATTATGTTACACCCTGTAGGTGGATATTTAAATCCGACATATCGAATAAGTTAAGTGGGCAGTTTCAAGGAATTATCGATGTTGATTAAATATTGCTAGGGATTTGATTTTGATGATGATGTTTTGCTTAGAATGATTTCAATATTATTAAGATGAGATTTGTGATGATTTATGAATACATAATATTTTCTAAGCTTGGTGTATTTAGAAGTATGGTTCACAGGCTTTTGAATCTCATGTCAAGCTCTGGATCTCACTTTTGGACCTCATTAGGTTCTAGACCTTAGTTTTGGATCTCATGGACTTCATCAGAATTGGACCTCATCAAGTTCTAGTCCTTACTTATAGATCTCATGAGCCTCTTCAATATTCTGGATGTCATTTTTGGATCTCATAGTGTCATCCAATTGTGAAGACCAGACTTCTCTGTTATTACTCTCTTGGATCTCACTTTTTGATCTTAAAGTGAAGTCAATATTGAAGACCAATTTTGACCTCTGACTTTGTTCTCACTCAACTTTCTCTCTCCTACTTTACACATGGGTCCATATCTATTAAAGCTATTTTTTGGCTATTTAATGATTCTTAGACTTTGCATATCATCTTAGATATGGTGTGAACAAATCTATTTGGTGCATTGACTTTGTTGCACATGTATTAACATTCAACTATCTACAGTTATAAAAGGAAGAACAAAACATATATTTGTGAATGTTGGAGCTGTGTTTTGGAAGATACACTAAGATTTGCTTTTGGCTATATATAAAGAAGTATTCACCAAAGATTGGCACTAAGAAAAAGTATTGAAGTCTGATATTCACTTCACTGTAGAGTTTCTTCCTCAGACGTTTGAGAGAGAGTTTTTCACTATAGAATTTATATACTCTCTGTGTGTGATCTTACACTTGTATAATCACCCTTACTTAGAGGGAATGAATCGCACCACTTAAACCCACCTTGTGAGAGAGAGAACCCAATCCATTATGTTATCAGTTAGGATTTTGTTATAATGTAAATTGAGTTTATTCTTGGTTCGTAACTGGTCTGCGTGTACCAATATTGGAAGATTGTAAACTGGTCTGCGTGTACCAGTGTTGGGAGTCTGCAAACTGGTCTGTGTGTACTAGATGAGTTGTTGTAAAGGGGTGTTGGCTCCTGTGAAATCCAACCTTGGTGTAAGTACTGAGAACATAGTGGATACCAGTGAGTCTTCAGGAGAATATCATTGAATAGTGGACTAAGTAATTAGCCAAACCACTATAAAAATCCTCTGTCTCATCTCATATTTATTTTCAATACTTCATTATTTTAATTATCTGTTTGATAAGCTAATCAATCTACTTGCAAGAGAAAAATTGTCCATTACAAGATTCAAACCTATTCACCCTCTCTAGGTTGCATTATCAAATATAATTGTCGGTAATTTGATTTAATCAACGGGTATCTGTAATCTTAACGTGAGGAGGTATTTAAGTATTTAATATCATGGAGCTCGTAATATAATTGAGATAAGGAGGGGAGTACAATTAAAATTCTATAGCGGGGTGAATTATAATTAGTGAAATAAGAAATAGAATCCTGGTGGGATTAGGGTTTCTTATTTACACTAGAAGCCCAGACTTATTACTCCTTAGTCCCATATCCTAGCCCTAAAAATACACGTTATGCTCTCTAGGTTAGATACGTTTTTCTATTATTCAAGAATAGAGAGGCTTAGAGAGAGCAAATAAATTATGAAAGAGTCCACACTCGGTTCGTGTTCTTGACGTGCGGGGAATACGGCAGAAGATCGTAAGGTACGGTAGAGCAGAATTTGTAGCATACACTAAGGTGTGTTGTAACAAGTTCAACCAACATTCGTGACGTGGAAGTTGAGGTGAAACCCTAGTTTCACTTTGTAGGATTTTGCGGGTTTTTTTGTTGTGTAATCTATACACATTATTGGGTTTTGGGAATCGTTTCCCAACAATGGTATTATAGAGACCCGTATTTTTGAAATTAATTTAAAGGCTTGATTGATGCTAAAATATGGAATAAATGAGGGATTGATTGGATTTAGTTGATTTGAGGCCAATGTGGTAGAATTGAAAGTGGGGGAGGGAGTGCAAGTGTGATTTGTGTGTGTGTCCTAATATATATATATGTGTGTGTGTGTGTATAAGTAATTTGTAAGTTGTTTTTATTCCTATTGAATTTTCAATTAGTATTTTAGTTCTATTATCATCCTTTGAGCATTCTGTCATTGGCCACCCCATATTGTTACCTATCTATGTGTAAGTCCTAGTGTGAGGCAGTCGAGAGAGATAGGATTAAAACTAGGGTATGCGTGTATACAGACTAAGTCTCAAACATGGTAGTCTAGGATTAAAATATTGAAGGATGAATCTCTAGGATTAAGCACAATTAATAGATTTTTCAAGTGTTGTTCTTCAACCAACCCCACAATGGCTTCATTATCTGAATTTCTAGACATAGTCAATCAAGAAGAACATGAGTATCAAGATTTAGATATAGAATTAGGAAATTGGAATATACCCAAATCCCAATAAAAGAAATTTACAAAACAATTTTTTAGAAGAAGCTTTTAGAACTGATCAGGTAGCAAAAACTATAGAACAGGTTTATGCTATTACTAAACAAGAAGAAAGATGCACACTTCTTAGTAAAGAATCAATCAAAAGATACCTCAAAAGAGGATATAGCTATATTAATGTATGTAGGATTAGTACAAGTAGCTATTAAACCCCTTACATGAAAAGGACTAAATTCTTTAGTCTTATTATCTTTAAGAGATAGTAGATTCATAGTCTATAGTGAGAGTCTATTAGGATTAATGGAGTCAAGCTTACATAATGGTCCAGTTTATTTTAACTGTTACCTTGATTTACCTCTAAGTCTAAAAGACAAGAATATATTGAAAGCCTTAACTTTAAATATTCAAATTGCCAGAGCAATTACTCAAAAGCTCGAAGGAAGTCAATTAATTGCTTAAATTTACTGTATTTATTATAAATGTATGAAAACCAATTTGAATATTCATGCCTTAGTCAAAAGTCCAAAAGATAAAACTATACTCATACAAAGTAGCACTAATGCTAATATACAAGTACCAAAAACTATCTCATGGAGTGACATCCAGTTACCAGCCAGTTGGCTTAGTGAAAATAAAAATTACCCAAAAAAAAAATGCAAAATGATACGATTGATCTAGAATATATTCAACAATACCTAGATGGTATGGTTAGGATAAGTTTTGATCAATAAAGAGTAAATCCTCCACTTAGAATTAAAAAACTTAGCAGGACAAATAGTTCAACTACTATACCTAGGTAAGATAGAAATTTACGTGATCCTAGAATTAAGTTTAAGGGTGTTGAATCAAGTTCACAAGTTAGTAAACCTTGTTATTCTACACAGTCAAAATTTGGAGAAGAAGACACCTCCCATGGGTCTCCAACTCAAATTGATTCTGAAGAAATAACCTCAAACCTTGTGCATCCGTCTTTATTTGTCATACATAAAGATTTTAATATAGATATTGGCAAATTATTTCTAGAATTTAAGTCAAAAGAAAGTAAGCAAAAAAAAAAAGAATATGCTAGTAAGTATACACCTTGTCAGCAAGATACAATAATAGCTCATTGGGAAATATTTATGGAAGACACAAGAGCTGAAGTCTATTTTTTTGATTACCTAGAAAATTATTATAAAAAAGTCAGCACTATTACAAAAGTAAAATGGAAAAACAATTCTTGTCCCATTGCTCTAGACAGTATCACATCCTCCACAAATGTAAATCAAGGTCAAATTATTAAGGACAATTGCAAGCTAGAAATAGAAGAATTTAAAAAAATAACTGTAATTACTAAAGAATCACGAGAAGAATTGTTAATTGACTTAATTAGTAAAATAGACGATTCTGAATTAAAACAAATATATATTAAAAGACTTAAACAACTCTTATTGCAAAAACCACAGTATGTTAAACCAGTAGTAAATCTTAATGATACTATAGAACGAATAAATAAAACTCACAACGCAGTTACTTTACAAGACCTAAAATAGGAAATGAATCTTATTAAAAAGGATATTACCAAATTAAAAAGAATCTGATAAAAAATTAGAATTGGATAAAAGTCTTGTCAAAATCCATAAAATTGTTCAGTGCTCTTATTGACATTGGAGCAGACTTAAATTGTATACTAAAGTAGAATTAATAATAAATGATTATGAAATAGAAGTCAGTGCTCTTATTGACATTGGAGCAGACTTAAATTGTATCCAAGAAGGTTTGGTACCTACTAAATATTACCAGAAAATAACTAAACAACTAAGCTCTGCAAATGGCAGCAAAATACAAATTAGATATAAGTTACCCAAAGTACATATTTGTCAAGATAAAGTTTGTTTCAGAACTTCTTTTGTCTTAGTTCAAGACCTAACTGATAGAGTAATTTTAGGAACACCTTTTATCTGCTTACTTTATCCTTTTACAACCAATGAAGAAGGAATTATTACTAAACCTTTTGGCCAACAAGTAATGGTTAAGTTCTTAACAAAACTAGAACAAAGAGAACTAAAAACAATTAAAAGATCACTCTATATTTCCATCTATGAACATCTTAAGTCAAAAAACAAACCAATTAGAATTCTTACAAGAAGAAATTAGATATAAAAGAATTGAAGAGCAACTTACTAATAAATTTCTTATTTAACAAATTGAAAATTTTAAAAATAAACTAGAAAAAGAGGTTTGTTCTAACCTTCCCAGTGTCTTTTGGCACCGAAAAAAATATATAGTAACTTTACCATGTATAAAAGAATTTAATGAACAATAGTGTAAGGACCCGAAATTTCAAATTTATTTAAAAGGTTTATTCGATATTATAAATGAGGAAAATATGATATTTTTTGAGTTTAATTGATTTGGGGTTATTGTGTTAGAGCGTTATAGTTGAGGGGATTAGTGTGTGTGGTGTGTATATAGATGTGTGTGTGAGGGAGTAGGGAATAAAATTCCCCTTTCCTCTCTCTCACTCTCCCGATCTCTCTTTCTCCTGGCTCCTATCTCTCTCTCTCTTGCTCTCACCCAAAACCACCTCAAACCTCCACAAAATCACCATCAATCTTTCATCCCATCACACATTGCAGCGCATATGACTCCGGTTTGAAGCTCGTGGAGGTGCTTTTCGTTCGAACTCAAAGATTGGAGCTAGGGCTTGGAAATCCTTTCAAATTCGTTCTTGAATCTTGAGGTAGGGGGTTCTAACTCTTAATATATATAAATGACTTGTTTCTTGTAGCTTGATTCTTGCCTTTGATCGTGGTTATTGTTGTTGATGTTGTTGTGGCTGAAAAACCCATCTCTGTCTGTCAAAATCTGCCCGAACAGCCCTCGTTATCGATAACATTTTCCTAGTTATCGATAACATTGCATCCCAAACCCAGAAAATACTAGTCGTTATCGATAACATTCCTTTTGTTATCGATAACATTGCACCCATGAGCCCAGAAAGCCAATCGTTATCGATAACATTTTCCATCGTTATCCATACCCTTGCATCTGGATCGATCTTGGCCGAAGTGTTATCCATACCTTAGACCATGGTATGGAGAACACTGTGCTTTTGGGCAACTTTGCTGATCTTGATTCTTTCTCCATTGTTCTGGGTTCCGATCATTTCTAATACCTCTAAAGCACCTTTAAAGCTTGGTTGTTCATCCCATGATGATCCGTTGATTGTTCTCATTCCCTAGGCACCGATTAAGCGTAATTTTAGTACCTTTGTAAATGAAGAACTTATCATAGAGTGTTTATGAGTGCCATAGGTTGTTCAAATATCGTGGTGGGCATAAATGGTAGATGGGGGAAGCATAATGACTTTAAGGGTAAGGTAGTAACTTGTATCTTCACAACTCGTTGAATCGCTCGATCGTTCTTGGTACACTTATTACGAGATTCAAGTATAGGAATTAGTAGGTCGGATACTTTGGAAACCGCTTGTAAGTAGCATGTTGCATAGGTGCGGGGATATAATTGGAGGTATGGTGAGGACATGTGTATTAGTCTATAAGCGATACGGTTGACTGTTGGCCTTGTAACGCCACGTCATTGATTGAATGATTCTTGGATTCGATTGAGTGATTTGATGTTTGTGAAATGGAAGTGGAATGAATGTGGATAATAAATGGATATAGTATTGTAGGATTGTATATAAATGGGCGTAGTACGTTATGTGCGATGCGGATATGTCAATTAACGAATAGGCATGAACATATGTGTTTATAGATGTATATAATGTTGGTTGAAGAACTATGGTACAATCGATAGATTGATGATGAAGTTGATTATGAAATGGTGGAGGGTCGGTTAAGCGATGTGCGTTTTCGCTAACCAATGTTTGTTATTATTAAGGGAATAGACTCGGGGTGACCCTGCGCTCGAGGGAATAGACCCGAGGTGACCCGAATGATTATTATTGTTGAGGGAAAAGACTCGGTGTGATCCTACGGTTGAGGAGATAGACCCAAGGTGACCCAAGTTATTATTATCAAGGGAATAGACTCGGGGTGACCCTGCGCTCGAGGGAAATAGACTCGAGGTGACCCTAGTGTTCATTGAAGGAATATATCTGATTAAAAGAAGAGAAAGAATCCGTAATGAAGGGATTGTATAATGATGATTGTAGACTCGAGGAAGACTGTAGTATCGTATGAAGGATAATAAAATGACTCGGAATTGGTTATAGACTAAAGTGGATTAATGTAAGCTTATCGATGTATCTAGTCTGAGAAGTGAACGGTTCGTGACTTTCCGGTGAAGTCTAGGATCCTTTAATCTAAGAGTATAACTGTGGGCTCCCGCGCCCTCCGCCTTCTTGAAAGAGTCGCCACCCGGATTTTTGAGGTGGATCATCCAAGAAACCGAGGAGTCGTTTGGAAAAGGCATTTGGTCTAGCGAAAACGTTGAGATTTCGGGTTCGGGAGCCACATTACGGATGGGGAAGGTTTTTCTTTAAAAAGCACCCCACTCGCCCGGTAAAACCGGTCTCTACTTAATATTTTCAAAAGGGGGAATCTTCAATATCGTTCGGAGTATCAAGCTCTTTAATAAAAGCACATAACGGGGAAGGGACATGGGAAATATATCACATTGGCGTGCATGTGGTGCTGTCTGTACAGTAGTGGTAAAATGATGTGAGCGGATGAAATGAACAACACTCAGCAAACTGTCTGGACCCAGTTGTACTGTTCACGACATCTTAAGTTGCCGCGCGCGACAACTCAACATGCCGTGCGGGGAAGCTGCACAGCTGTTAGACTGTCACAGACTTTCAAAACACTATCTAGCTCATTGTTCCTTCTGTGCATCTTTTCGAAAAACTTGTCAGAAGCCTCACGAGAGTCAGATCATCCCAAAACGTCGTTGTTGTCTCAAAACAAGGTTTTAAGACAGTTTTTGACATATTTGATCATTTGGGATGATCTACAAAGACTTTTTAAAGAGCCGAAACATGGCTTATAGATATGGTCTTATTTTAAAGCAACAGAAACAGTAAACAGCAGATACAAGCCACCACAACAGAGGAAAACTCAGATCCAGGCAGCCTGCTTACTATAGCATCAATATGTACCATGCCGTGCGCTGAGAGTCAAGATGCCGCGCGTCTGATCAACACACCGCGCGGTTCCCCAACCTCAGCACAGTGTTGGTTTTATTTTCTGAAAATGGGTTTTTGGTCAGGATCTAACCAAAAGGGGTTAGACCTGCTGACAGGAAAGCCCCCTCAGGACCAGAACAGGGTCTAGTCTGAGGAAACTAGTTTTTACCTTTGGTTTCGAGCTTGATCAAGGATCGTAGGTGCAAGGATGCGGATGGATCGTCACGGATGTGGATGGAGGAGGTTGAATGAGACAAGGAGAGTATGAGTATGAGTGAAGGTTAGGTATTTCGAGAAATGGGGCTTTGAAGTTAATGAATGATCAACTTCAATGATGAGAAAGGAGTGGGGGGAGGTGCCTAAAGAATGTCTTTAGGGAATGACATCCTTTAAAACTTGGAAATGAGAGTGGTAATGAGAAAGTGGGTGTGGGAACTAGAGAAAGAAAGTAAGGAAAACCAAAAGGAAATACCAAGAGGGGACTCAAAAGAAAGGCCCCTTCTCCTTGAGTGGAGGGGTCAATTTATAGGCAAAGGCCAAGGATTTTGAATTTCAAATGGTGGAGGTATTTTTTGGGAGGGCCAAAAGTGCATTTTCGGCTGAGCTACCATCACCAGTGGTTCAAACCGGTGTGGCCGATGACTTTCGAGCCGATCGACCTTTTTGCTCAAGGTGCCGTGCGATGAAGGTTTGTTGCACACGGTCCCTTGGATTTCAAGGTGCCGTGCGCTCCAGCTCCACTCCGCACGATGCCTCTTCCTTCGGCCCAGGGTCTTTTGGGCTTTGACGGGGCTTTATCTTGGCCTTTCAGGTTTTTGGGTTTTATTTGGGCTTAGGGAGATCCTTTTTCAAGCTCGCAAAGGTATCGTTTCCTCTATTTCATCATCGGGGCTGACAAAGACTCTTCGAGGTCCGGATTGGGGTGTCTACAGTAGTCCCTCTTTAACGTAACTCGGATACCATTAGTTGGTACGAGTGACGCTTAAAGAATAGGCATCCCAATCCGTTGCTCTAGTGCCTTTGAACAGAGACAAAATGCAAGTAAGTAACGACGGTGGTCGCGCTCGGGGAGCTGCCTACGTACCCCATTGTAGGGATCAGACCAGCGTAGTTCAATTAGGACAATGCAAAGCGAGAAAACAAGTCCTGGAGGACAAAATCGTGCAGAGGCAATAATGGAGTGCTTGCAGTGCCGTGTGTCATGCACAGTATCGTGAAAAACTTGAGACGAGCCCTCGGGAGGCGAAAATCGAGACGAGCCTTCGAGAGGCGAAAAAATCGAGGCGAGAAGAGACGTTAGGTCCGTTAGACCGTGGCTCGAGAGACGAAGAGACGTTAGGTCCGTTAGACCGTGGCTCGAGAGACGAAAAAGCGAGACAAGCCCTCGGAAGGCGAAAATCGAATTTTGAGTTTTTGAGACGAGCCATCGGGAGGCGAAAATTGAGTTTCGAATTTTTGAGACGAGCCCTCGAAAGGCGAAAATTGAATTTTGAGTTTTTGAGACGAGCCCTCGGGAGGCGAAAATTGAGTTTTGAATTTTTGAGACGAGCCCTCGAAAGGCGAAAATTGAATTTTGAGTTTTTGAGACCAGCCCTCGGGAGGCGAAAATTGAGTTTTGAATTTTTGAGACGCTGGGGAAAATATGTCGAGCTAAAAATGTTGGACTAAAAATCCAGAGACCAATCGTGGCAAGTCCCGGGGGACGAATACCAAAGAAGAGACGAGTACGGCGAATTCCCGGGGAATCAAATGGTGTCATAACCAATGCACGATATTCTAAGGGATCTTTACTGTAAAACGGCCGAGAATTGAGTTTCCAAGAGGATTTTGGTGGCTGATTGGATCAACTTTCGAGAAAACATTTAAACTTCTGAAGCCAAGGTGCCGTGCGGGCCAGATTGAAGGCGCGCGGCACCTCTCTTTTCCAGGCACCCCTTCAATTTCCGAGAACAGTTGGCAGGTTTAAGAGTACCCATTAATTCAGGCGTGCCCTTTCGTCGGCTGGAACGGCTTTATAAGCATGGTGGTGCCTCATTCCATGCACCACCAACAAAACTCAAGAGTCTTCCTATATTCCTTTCCTTTTCTAAAAAAAAACAGGCTGCTCTCCAAACTTTGGGCATGGATAACAGTCGTCTAGCGGCCTGTGTTGAGGCCTTGGAGGCCGAAATGGCGTATTATCGCGGAGAAATCGAAGAGTTGAACTCCCAGATCGCGAGGCTCATCACAACCATCTGTTCCCTTCGTCGCGCGGTCACCAACCTTCAGGACTTCTGTTTTGACCAGTTGGATGACAAGGATGACCCGGAGTCTGTTCCCGGGCACGAGTCGGAGGGCACGGCGGAAGATTCCGAGGGCAACCCCAATGGGTCGGATGACCGCTCGGACGGGGCGAGCAACTGAGACGAAGGGGTGGAGGAAAAAAGGAAGAGGAAAAAGGAAGAGGAAAAAGGAAGAAGGGCAATAGGCCCTGTAGTTGTTTTTGTTGTTTTCTTTTTTCTTTTTTTGAAATGTAATGCCAAATCCCGGGGGTTAACCCGGGTGTTATCAATGAAAAAGTCCCTTCTTCCTTCATCTCTGGCATCTATCTCCTAATTCTGGATTAAATCGATCTTGAAAATGTCACAAACTGCTCTCAGGAAGCAAACTGTCGAAACAAATCAACACGCCGTGCACAGTGAAATTAGGGACGCACGGTAACGTAAACTGAAGGCACTGTATGTTCGTCCAAGGTGTCGTGCGACCCGTCCAGGGTACCGTGCGGGTAGGCTGGCTTTGAACCCGGTCCAGAATCGATTTCCAGGTGAATCGGTTCGAGGAATATATATATATACGCGGGGTGTACACAGTACACCCCACCCGTTTTGAATTTCCCTCTCTCCAGTCTCTCTCGATCACTCTCTCTCTCACGGCTATCTCTCTCTCTCAACTGCTCTCTCTCTCTCTCCTGACTGCTCTCTCTCTCCCTCTCTCATATATTGCGATCATGGAGTCCAGGGACGCACCCGGTGACGGTCATTCATCACGGGTTGATATTACTTCACCTCCGATCGTCCCCTGAGGTTGTGGCTATGGCCGAGGGTGTTCCGGAGACCACGGGGGTCTCGGACCAGGCGACATTGGCCGAGGAGGCCACGGCCCCGGCCGCTGCAGTGGTCGGTATTGGCGGTGATGATGGTGGCAGTGCGGTGTTGGCCGAGTACGGTCAGGAGGTGGAGACTCCGGGTGCAGTGAACTTGAGGAGCGACGCCGAAGTTTCGGGCCGGTCGGAGGCGGCGGCTAGCGTGGAAGAGAGGGCCACAGGGGGTCCTGGCGGTGGCGGTTTCGGCCAGGTGGTAGAGGAGGCAGAGACCTCTCCTGTGAGAGAGCCTCGGACTGACTTGGGGAAGGCCCCCATTGTTGTGGACGAGCCGATGGTGGAGCCAGCAGTGGAGCCGGTGGTGGAGGACACGCCACCCATGTTCGTGGGCAGTGGCGCAGGTGCAGGGTCGTCACGCCCTATAGGCGTGGGCGACTACTTAGCGACGGCGTCCATGGAGGACGTGCTGGAGGTAGTGCGGGGGTATCCTGGGTTGGCGGATGCTTTACTCGCGGCTCGTGAGGCGGAGTTACAGGCCGAGCTCGGGACTGGGGGTACTAGAGAGCCGGAGGTTGAGGAGAGGCGAGTTGACGAGGAGGGCGGAGGGGTGATGGCTCCTCGCACTACTGTGGTGGCTGAGGCAACACTAGCATTGCAGGGGCGAGGGGCCTACTACGAGGCGACTTACGTGCCCTTTCAGCACGTTGTGGTGCCCTCGCTTTTCGATCCTTACACTCCGAGGAGGCCGACTTACGACGAGACTCTAGTCCTGAGGGACCCTCAGCGGCACCTTTCTTTGCGTCGAGACGAGGTATACTTTAATATCCGCATTTCAAATTCCAATGCATCGTATTTCCATTCCATTGTATCCAAGTATACCATTGTATTGCATGTCATGCCTGTTTACTGAATATTTGCCGATTTGTTGCAACAGGCGATCTCGCTCTCGTGCTACGGAGGTTCGGCGGCTGTGCCGTCATTCTGGGAGCGGTTGCCCGAGGCTGCGCGGGAGATAGTGAGGCAGGCAGGCTTCGGGGAGTTTGTGGGGGTACTAGCGAGGGGCATGTGCAACGACCGCCCAGTGGTGAGGGCTTTGGCTGAGAGGTGGTGGGATACGACGAACACCTTACACTTCTCTTTTGGTGAGCTGACCGTGACGCCGTTGGACTTTGCGGCGATCATCGGTCTCAGTGGCCTGAGGTGACCCTATCCTTTCGACGCCACAGCAGACAGCGGCGTTCCAAATGGGCAATGCTAGGGTACGAGCTGAGGGCGGAGGGTGACGATGCGAAGTATGCCCAGCTCCTGAGGTTTTGGACAGAGAGGCTCCCGATTGACAGGGTAAAGGAGGAGCAGATGGCGAGGTGCTTTCTGTTATACTTGCTTGGTGCATCCCTGTTTCCCAACAGGCACAGCCGAGTACACCTTTTGCTTCTCCCGGCCTTGGGGGACGTCGGGGAGATCGCTCGCTTCGACTGGGGAGGTGCAGCACTGGGGACGTGCTATGCCTTCATGGGCTCTCTTTCTCGCGGGGCAGGAGTGAGCCTCGGAGGCTACTGGAGGGTCTGGGAGGTACATTTCATCTCTTTTCTTATGAATAGTTAGCTTTCCATTTGTATCTGTTCGATGTATATCTTGCACTAACTTTCAACGTCTTGAATTGCAGCTTTGGACGTACGAGGTTATAGGGATGTACCCTCCCGAGACCACGTGTCCCAATGACATGATACTCCCTCGAGCCCTGCGCTGATCGATGGAGTACAAGGGTGTGAAGAGGGGAAGAGGCAAGCTGGATGCCTTCCGTCTTTACTTGGACGAGCTGCGTCCTGATCAGGTACCAAGGCCCTTCCATATCTATTTCATGGCTTTCTTGCTTGTTTCCATTCGAGCAGCATCTTGACATCGTTTATCTTTGGTAACAGGTCTGCTGGCGGGTGTGGGACCGCTTCGAGATCCCCTACATTGCGCAGAGTAGGGAGGTTGCTAGGGGGAGAGTGCTTCTCGAGTCCCCTTACGGCTGGCAGTGGTACCTAGGTGACCGAGTGTCACGCCAGTCGCTGAGGCTGGATGCTTTTCGAGTCCCTGGGCTGCTCCCTTCTCTGGTGCAGACGATAGGCCAGTACACGCGGAGGGAGGTCGAGCAGTTCACACGGCCGGACCTCGAGTTGGAGCCGTTCTTCGAGGCAGGCGCTAGCCTCGCTGCTGATTACGCGGAGTACTGCTCTCAGTACTTGATGTCGAGTCTGGGGATACGCGCTGCTTGGAGGCGGCGCAGGCGGCACGAGGAGGCGTTGGAGGAAGAAGGGGAAGGAAACGAAATAAAGGTGATGGAGGTAGTAGAGGAGCCGGGGGTCGTGGTGACGGAGGTCGCAGCGAAGGTGCGGGCCCGAGTGGTACCAGCCTCCCTACTCTCTCTTGGGCAATAGATGTGACGACTCCCCAGGGAGCTCCAGGCCTGGTTGTAGTGCCACGCCCCGCAGTTGAGGCTCCAGAGTTCCTCGCTCAGGTATAACATGGTTTCGTTCCTTCGTCCATTTGCTCTTTTCGCATGTTCTGATTGATTTCCTTCATTGCAGGCTCCTCCAGGGTACGTGAAGGAGATGGCAGAGGCCATGATGGGCCTGGAGCAGCTGGTGAGGCAGTACGCCATGGGCCACCCTCCTGAGGTATTGCCTCATGTTGGTGGGACGATGGTACGTTCTCGAACCCCAGTCATTTACTTTACTTCTATCGTTTATATCATGATTATGACGCAAATGCTATACCATTGCAGGCTAGAGGAGGGGCTCCATGAGGGTTACGGCGGAAGTCCGTCCGTCCTATAGTACGACAGGTCTCCTCTGCCGGCTCACGGGAGGAGCCAGCATCGAAGAGGACACGGCACTCGGCGGGGACTGAGGATGAGCCCATTGACGTCTCTAAGGACGAGACCCCCGAGCCTACAGACGTTGACCTAGAGGCCACCTCAGGAGGCACCGTGCCTAGAGCGACTGGCACTCCAGAGGCGAGCAGCTCTCCGGCGGACGAGGAGGTCTCTAAGGAGGACGAGGACAAGGATGACGAGAGTTGAGCTCCTCTTTTGTTTTGTGCTTTTGACGGAGCCTGCGTGCCTCTTTTGTAGGGCGCCTGTTTGCCTTTGATAGGTAGGATTTTTATCATTGGGCCATTATGCCCCTTTTGTACTTCGACTCATTGATGCCTTTTGGGGTTTATATACAGAGATTTTGTTCCTTCATTGTTTACGCCATTCAATCTCCTTTTGTTTGATGAAGACAACTGAATGACTAAAGCATTGACTGAAACGTGCAACTGGCCGTTGATTCGAGAGATCGAGCTAAATGTGGGATTTGTGATGAGGGACGTATTAACAATCGAAACATATTGACAATGGAATAAAAATCCAAGAAAGCAACTGGGCCAACCATTATAAAATTGACTCCGCATACAAGACTTCGAGCATCTTCGTAACCGACTCCGGACACGAGTAAAAACCTTTAAATCTCGATATGAGACTTGGAGATTCTACTTTGCTTTTGAAATATACTCGAAAAGTAGGAAATTGTTGACTTCAGCATGTGACATTCTCGAGTTTTGACTCTGAACACGAACCGGAACCTGGACTAAGTCACTTTTGACCATTATGACCTGTAGGACTTGAAAGAACGACTTGGAATGACCCGAAACGGACTTTGACACCTTGACATGACTTAAGAAACGGATTTTATCGAGTTTTCGTGCCACGATGACGAATCCCGGGAGGTGTCTTGAAACGGAACATCCCTTAAGTCCCAAATACCCATTAGAGTGTGTTCTGGTGGTTGCTGGTGCTTCATAGTGCCCCGATTCCATTTTGGCATGTTGCTGCTAAAAACTGCAGAAATGCAGATTCAACCTGCCGTGCGGACCGCCCAAGGTGCCGTGCGGGTCAGAATCTGTCACGCGGTACCTCAATCACTTTGCCGTGGGATCTCCTTGGTTTCAACATGTCGTGCGACACAGCAAGGTGCCGTGCGACGCGACAAGGTGCCGCGTGAGGCATCTTTCCTGACAGATTCCAATTTGAATGTTTTCCAAGGCAGATTGCTCGGGGGTTGAGGTTTGACCCATGCAATGGCATTTCTGAACCAGTGCATGTCTGTTTTGAACCTTTTAGGACTTGACCAAGCTCTTCCCCATGTAGGACTCATGGAAAATATGCACCTTTTGAAACCCAAGGCTCTTTGAAAGTTGAAGTTGTCCCTTCTACCCCTCCTATAAATTCAAGCTCTCTCATACCACATTCTCCCCACCTCATCCAACTCCTATCTTCCTTCCCTATTCCTCGAAATGGCTCTTTCTCTCACAGGTTCGCTCCGTCCGTGGTTGGCTTCCATGGAGGGCGTCGATTGGCTCAACTTCCGAGCTCATGGTCTTTATTCCATGCGGTACCTCCGCAACATTCGTCTCCGTCCCGAACTTTTGAGGGCAGCCCTGAGTTTCTGAGCTCTGTCCTACCGTCGAGGAGTTCCGTGCGTACCTCGAGGGTTTTGGTTCAGGGGAGGTCATCATTCCTCCCGTGCGTGAGAGTGCTTACAGAGTCTTGGTTGCGGCCCTTGGACTGGGTGATGGTGCTGCTCGCTACTTGGTCAGGAATGGCCATCTCAATGTCATGCGCCTTATCGAGCTATTTTCTCCTCCTGGCGATCTTGGAGACATGACTTATCAGACTCGACGCATGACTGCTCTCTGCATGTGTTTGCTTGCCGCCTATCTCTTGGTTCCTTCTGCCGGTCATGCTAGCTCGGCGCTAGTCAGCGTTGCTGTTCAGGTTGAGGCTCGAAAGGACGTGATTCCGATGGTTTTGGCCGAGACATTGATCGATTTGGACAAGGTTCATTCTGGAGAGGTCGAGACTTTCGGAGGTAGTCCTCTTCTCCTACAGGTTGGCTTCTCACTCAGCTCTCCTTTTTTGGGTTTCTCCCACGTTCTCATTTTACCTCGACACTCGGCTTGGCTTTCTATGGCTTCTTACTTGTTTTCTCTCTTCCCACAGATTTGGCTTTGCGACAAGGTGAATGTGCTGACTATTCCACCCGGCAACTGGTCATATGAGGCGAGGTTACTTTCTCAGCGATGTTTTGAGTTTGAGGATAGGAGCAGGGCCGAGTGGGTTGACTTCCTCAGGCGCCGGCGAGCGGAGACTATTGCTTGGAGGTGTCGATGGCTAGATCTCCCTCCCATGACAGTGCACTACATGGGCCCTCAGTGGTTGTTCTTGCTGGTTTGGGACCTTTCACCTTCTACATCCCTTACCGCATTTAGCGTGAGCTCGGTTTGAGGCAGGAGGCCCCTACTGAGGTTCTCGTGGAAGTGGTTCCACCTCTTTTTAGCCATTCAGTTCTTTGCCATTACCAGCGTTTCTGGAGGACACGCGAGGTGACCGACGCGCATCCCTACCCTTCTGTGGCGATACGCGGGAGCTATCAAAAGTGGCTTAGGAGGGACATTGCAGCGAGGGCTGGAGCTCAAGGGAACTGACTCGATCCTACCACCCTGACCGTTGAATAAATTGTGGACCCCTTTTAGTTATGTTGCACTTCTTTTTGGTTTTGAAAGCTTTGCTCAACCATATGTAGTAGAAGCAATCGTGTTAATAAAAACGAGTCTTGGAGGGTTTCCCCCTTCTTGACTTTTGTTCTTCAAGGACTCCCAACCTGGATTCTTATTCTGATGGATCGTGACCGGGCCTCAGTGTGAGACTGCCTACGTATCCCTCTGGCAAAGGAATCAGGTCATGACGTAGTTCAGGGTAGGGTTCGCTCTGGTTTTAACACTCTCCTTTTGCGCTCTAACTTTTGCCTAGAACCGCCCTTTCGGGTTTTCGGTCTAGCGAGCTCATTTATTGTATGCCTTAACTTTTGCCTAGGATGCCCTGACGGGTTTTCATCCTAGCAGGCTTTGCTCTAATTTTTGCCTAGGACTGCCCGCCCTTTCGGTTTTCAACCTAGCGAGCTTCTCTTAGGGGTAATAGCGCTTGAGTTGATCCAAGTTAACCAAGGTTGAGAATTCATTCCCGTCCAAGTCGATGAGTTGCATAGCTCCTCCAGAAAGGATGGTCTTGATAATGTATGGCCCGGACCACTTTGGTCGAAACTTTCCTCACGGGTCGTAAACCGGAGCCCGAATTTCTTTCAGAACCATGTCACCATCTACCAAGTTCCTGGGTTTTACTTTCTTGTTGAATGCCCGTGCGATCCTTCGTTGGTATCCTTGGATGTGATAAAGAGCCCTTAACCGGCGTTCATCAAACAGCATGAGTTCTTCAAATCGATTACTCAACCATTCTACCTCTTGGACTTCACACTCGATCATTGTCCGAAGAGATGGGACTTCTAACTCGATGGGAAGCACTGCTTCCATTCCATAAACCAAAGAGTAGGGGGTCGCTCCTGTTGGTGTTCGCACAGATGTGCGATACCCCCACAAAGCGAGGGGTAGTTGTTCATGTCAGTCCCTTGCGGATTGAATAGTCTTCTCCAGAATGGCTTTGATCGTTTTGTTTGCCGCTTCCACAGCGCCATTGGTCTGCGGCCGATAAGTCGTTGATTTGTGCACTTGAATTTGGAATTCATCCAGAACTTCCTGGGCTCGTCCTTTGAAATGGCCTCCATTGTCAGATACGAAAGCTTGGGGGACCCCGTACCGGTAAACGACATTTTGCTTGATAAAGTGTGCGACCTGAACTGCGGTCAGAGTGGTGTAGGAAGCAGCTTCTACCCATTTCATGAAATAATCGACGGCCACCAAAATGAACTTGTGACCATTGGACGCTGCCGGCACTATTCTCCCGATGACGTCAATTCCCCATGTCGAGAAAGGCCATGGTGAGGTCATTTGTTGCAGCTTATGCGGCGGGACATGCGTGAGATTGGCGTGAATTTGACACTTTCTACACCTTCGCACATACTCCACACATTCCGTTTCTATGGTGGTCCAGAAGTATCCCTGCCTGAGGATTTTCTTGGCAAGCATTATTCCATTCATGTGGGGACCACATACGCCTTCATGAACTTCTTCCATTACCCTTTTTGCATCTTCCCCATGGATGCATAGCTTGTGCGTGCCACAGTGCGATCTTGGGTATAAGTTTCCTCCACAGAGAATGTATTGAGCTGCGATCCTCTGGAGAGCGATTCGATCCTTCTTGCTTGCTCCCATGGGTTATTCTCCTTTTTCTACGTATCTCCAAATATCGAAGTACCATGGGTGACCATCGTCAGGCTCGCCAACTGCCATGACATGCCGGTGCACTGGAATATCCCTTTGTTCTATCACGATTGGTCTTAACTTTATGTCAACAGGAATCTCGATCATTGATGCCAATGTCGCCAAAGCGTCTGCAAATTGATTCTTGAATCTTGGGACATGAGTGAATGTCACCTTGCTGAAGTGAGGGATAAGGTCTTCGAGATCCTAATGATAGGGTTTCAGCTTTTCTTCCTTAACCTTCCAGTCGCCATTTGCCTGAGACACAACTAAGTTCGAATCTCCCACAACTTCCAGTTTTTCTATGCCGATCTCGATGGCTGCCTCCATGCCCACGATGCAAGCCTCGTACTCTGCCTGATTATTGGTGACTTCAAAGTTGAGCTTGAACGCCAACGGGATGTGCGATCCATCGGGCGAAATAAGCAATACACCGATTCCGAACCCTTTCTGGTTGGCTGCTCCATCAAAGTACAATTGCCAAATGTTCTCGGCTACCGTCATTATGTCTTCATCGGGGAAATTGAATTCGGCATCTTCCCCTCCCTCGACTGGGCAATCGGCTAGGAATTCCGCGACGGCTCTCCCTTTTACTGACTTTCGGGTGACATACTTTAACTCAAATTCGGCCAACATCAGTAGCCACCATGCCATCCTACCTATGAGGGCCGGTTTCTCGAATAGATATTTTAGGGGATCCATATGAGATATCAGCCTTACCGGATAGGCCAGCATATAATGCCTCAACTTCCTGGAAGCCCATACGAGTGCCCAGCATGTCTTTTCTAGGGGAGTGTAATGCTCCTCAGGCCCGAGCATCTTTTTACTGAGGTAGTAAACTACCCTTTCAACCCCATCGTCTCCTTCCTGCGCCACATCGAAGACAGAGTGACTGACAGGTATAGGATGCGGTGTTAACACTGGCGGCTTATTCAGGTAGGCTTTGATGGCTTCGAAAGCTTTCTGGCACCTATCATCCCAAACGAATGGCACTCCTTTCTTGAGCAAGCAGAACAGGGGTTCGCAGGTTGAGGTCAGTCTTGCAATGAACCTACTGATGATTGCACCTTGCCAAGGAAACTCCTTACATCCTTCTCAGATCGCAGCGGCTCCATTTCTAGGATGGCTTTGATCTTTGATGGATCGACCTCGATGCCTCGGGTGGTGATCATGATTCCGAGCATTTTCCCTGCAGTGACCCCAAACGTGCATTTGGCAGGATTGAGACGCATCTTGTACTTCCTGATCCTTTCAAAGAATTTCCTGAGGGCGGGCAAATGCCCTTCTCGCTCCTTGGCTTTGACAATCATATCGTCAACGTAGACCTCTTCTTCTTTGTGAATCATGTCGTGTAATAATGCCGTGGCGGCCCGCTGGTAAGTGGATCCTGCATTCTTTAGTCCGAAGGGCATGACTCGATAACAATATGTCCCCCATTCAGTGACAAACGTAGTCTTTTCCCGATCCTCTGGAGCCATAAGGATTTGGTTGTACCCCGAAAAACCATCCATGAAAGAGAGCAGGGCATGGCCGGTGGTATTATCAACTAACACATCAATGTGCGGTAGCGGGAAGTCATCTTTAGGGCTGGCTTTGTTAAGGTCCCTGAAATCGACACAGACCCTTATTTTACCATCCTTCTTTGGTACGGGGACGATGTTTGCGACCCACTGAGGGTACTCGGTTACCATTAAAAACCCAGCGTTAATCTGTTTAGTGATTTCCTCTTTAATCTTAAGCACCCAATCAGGTCTCATGCGCCTTAGTTTCTGTTTTACTGGTTTTGCGTCGGGATAAATGGGAATCCGGTGTTCCACGATTTCAGGATCGATTCCGGGCATATCTGCGTGTGACCATGCAAACACATCTTCGAATTCCTTGACCAAGTCTACAAGGGCTTCGCGCTCTTCAGCAGATAGCGCGGAACCAATCTGGGTCATCCGGGGATTCCCTTCATCTCTCAAATTTATTAAAACGATTTCTTCTTTTACAGGCTGAGCATGCCTTTCATCTTCCCTGTCGATTAGGGATCGGATTTCTTTGGGGATGTCCCCGTCGAAATCAATCTCTTCATCACCAGGGTCGACGCAATTTATTTCAAAGTCAGGGGAGTAAGCGGAATCAGATTCATTCATTTCATGATCAACGGAGGCCTCGGGGGCACCATACACACGGGTGGATTCGAACTCGAAATACAGACTCTGAGAGTTTGGGCCGAGAGGCACCAACTCGGACTCGACAGACTCAGAGGACTTAACAGACTCAGTTTCGGACTCTGACTCGGATCCATGGTAAGTTGCACTTGGTATGAAGGTCCAGTTCTTGTATTCTCCAGCAGCATCCATGATGAGCGAAGTCGAATCCTCAGGAGTATCTTGTCCCATCATCAGCACTTGCGCTTCTACAACTGTACCCATTGGTTCGTCCTCCTTGAACAGAGTTGCGAGACTACCCATGGCAAAAACCTCAATCCAATCGGCTAGTTCTTCCTGTCCCTTCACAATCTCAGCTTCTTCATCACTATCCGGCCAGACATCGTTGGCGAATATCTCAAACCCCGGTAAGAAGGTATTGGTTTCTGCATCCCAAAAAGGTTCTGGCTGCCCCTGATAGATCTGTTTTGCCTTTTCTTTGACAAAGTAATCTTCTAGCCTGTTCCCCCTTTTCACCTTGCTGTTACTCAAGGGTGAGTAACCAAGACCGGTCGTACGCATCAGAGTGCCCTGGGCTTCAAACTTTACAGGGCCCTGGAGGTTCTTTCCCAGTCCCAATCTTGGCATGTAAGACATCTTCTTCATTATCTTGATGGCCACATTACTCATAACGAAGTCATCATCAATTCTAATCGAATAGACAGATTTGGAGGTATCCAAAGAGAATCCTCCCAAGGCGATATCTTCTTCTCTGTGTTGAATTTCCAAGAGTGGGGCATTGTCTTCAACAGGGGCATGGATCCCAGAGTCCCCATGAATAGTAAGCATTCCCGTTTCCAGTCCCAGCTGAATTTTTTGATGGAGTGTGGAGGGCACAGCCATGATGTCTGGTGGGTGCAGCCGGGGCCTTTCCAGGAGCAGGTTGAAGGAGGCGGGGATATTCACCACGTGAAACTCTACTTCCGTCTGATATGGTCCGAAGGTCATAGGAATCATGAGAGTCCCAACCACATCCCTCCGAGTGTTGTCATATGCTCGGACCTTGACTTCTGATGGGGAGAAGTCCTTATTTTTGTACCCCAAGCAGTAAGCAACACGGAGTGGACAGACATTAATTGCTGAACCATTGTCGACCAAGATCACTGGAACCGATTTGCCATGGCATTTCAGGGTGATGTGCAGCGGCCGATTGTGATCAGTTGCTTCTGCAGGTAAGTCTCGATCAGTAAAAGTGATAGCATGTTTGACAGGTATGGTTTTGATCAGTGCCACAAGCTCATCGGGGGTTATAGCAGAAGGAACTTTCAGCTGAGAGAGTGCTTGGATGAGACCTTCACGATGACGTGTGGAGTGGACCAGCACATCCCAGACGGAAATCTTGGCATGGGTTTGCTCGAGTTGTCGCTTAATCATTCCTTCGGGGTTCTTTTCTGGTCGGGAAGGCTTTTTGGCTGGTGGATCAAAGGGTCGGAAGGTGTTTTTGACTGGGGTGGTAAAGGGATCAGAGGGCTCTGCGGCTGCAGGGTTGGAAGGTTCTCCAACTTGAAGGTTTGGAGGTTGGTAAACGCGACCACTTCTGATCAGGTGATCAATCTGACGGTACTTTGATTCTTCGCTCCATAAATCGGCCAGGGCTTTACGCTTGTTTCCAATAGTCGTATCCCGCAAATTGGCAGCCAAATCAGCAATGTCCAAGTCATCCCACAGATCTTCGGGTTTCCACTTTTCGGCCTCCATTACGGTCTTGTTAATAGTCCATTCCTCGTTTCCCACTTTTATGTTAACCACCTCAGTGTTAGCCCACAAGTTTGTTCCAACTGCTGGTTCATCTTCCCATAAGTTCATCATAGCAACTTCGGCGTCTTTCGGAAAAGTAACCGAGGATTCGGATTCAGTCTCATCTATAAGGTAGTCCATTGGGTCAAACCCATTACTAGCGACTTCTTCTTCAAATCCAGGAAGGTTCGGGTATGGGGTGAGGTTCACATTGCTATACAGGTTGTTGATGACAAAATCATCAAAATGAGAGAAATCCGAGCTGAGTGGGGCAAGCTCTGGCCAGTTGTACATCATCATCTTAGGTGGATATCCAGACTGGTATTCTTCACCGAACAATCTTTGGCGGTGGTGAAGGTATCCAAAGTGGTCATTCAGGCCAAAAGTGGTACTAAATGTCAGGGTTGGGTCCCATTCAGGCACATCTTGGAAAACTTGGTATTCTTCCCGTTGATTTTCAAACAGTGCATACAAAGAGAATCCGTCAAGGGGATCTGCCTGGATGTTTTGCCAGTCAACCTCCCATCCGGCTTCGAATAAAAGTTCATCATTTCCTTGGAAATTGGCAGCTTCAAATTCTTCCCAATCAGCAATCAGTTCTCCCCATGTATCTTCCCATTCCCATATAGAACGAAAGGCAGTTTCTCCGGGAATTTCACCAGCAGGGATTGGTTCGGTATCAGGGATAATGAACAGGGTAGGGTCAAATTCTGGGATGCTTTGATTTTCGGCTAAGGTGATTTGGTTAATACGAAAGGGAGCGTTGTGTTGGGGTAAAGGGTTTGAAACGGTATTTGGTTTATCTGCGGGCGGAGCGTCGACAATTTTGTTGTCGATGAGGTTTTGAATTTCATGGCGGAAGCGAATGCAGTTGTCGGTGGTATGGCCGGGCATTTGGTGGAAGTCACAGTAGACGTTTTGGTTTAGGTTTGGTGGAATGGTTTGTGGTGGTGGAAGAGGTTTCAATACTCCGATTTCTGTGAGTTTCTTGAGAATTGTGGATCTGGGAGTGCTGAATTGGGTGAAGGTTCGGCTCTGGGATTTGGGTTTTTCGGAGATCTGGTTGACTTCTACAGGTTTAGTAGATGAGGTTCCTGCCTGGTTGGCATTCCCGAAGAGAACGTTGCTGTTTCCCGAATATGCCCTTTTGGATTTCGACCTGGATCCTGACTCCTTCTTCTCCAGAGTTCCATCTTGCAAAGCCTCCTCTACGGCCAATCCAGAATCATAAAAGGTTTCAAAATTTGGAGCAGCCTGAGAAAGAACCATGTACGAAGCAAAGGAGCTTGGCAAGTTCTTGGTTATTATCCGTATTTGTTCTTTCAGGTCAGGCTTATTCTGCATCTGGGCAGCCCTAGCCCTCCAACGGTTCACGAAGTCGGCAAAACTTTCCTTCTCACTCATCTTAGTGCTTTCCAACTCCCTCGTGGTCATCTTTAGGTCAACGTTGAAGTCATACTGAGCCACAAAAGCTGCCCCGATGTCTTCCCAAGTCCTTTTCTTGGATGGTTCGAGAGAGAGGAACCATTGCAGGGCTGGACCAGACAAGGACTCATGGAAGAGTTGGGCCATAGCTTCTTTTTCAATGCCGCGCATAGTGAGGGATCCCACATATCCTTGAAGATGGGCTCTAGGATCGCCGATACCATCAAACTTCACAAAATCCACTCCTTTGAACTTCTCTGGCAGCTTGGCATTCGGGAAGAGGCATAGCTTGCTCATGTCAATTTCTCCTTTTCCAAGTCGCTTGGTTTCTTGAATAGATTCCTCCAATTTGCCAATCTTATCCATAAGAGCGGCTAGGTTAGGGTCAGTTGCTGGTATCTCAACTTTGGGTCATTCGAACTGTGGAGGTGTCTTAGTCAGGAGCTTAAGAGTGATTTCCTGCATGCTTTCCATTAGCATGTTCATGTCGTTCTTCATGGAAACCACAGTGGCCTTGAGTTGTGCATCAACACCGGCGAGGGACTGTTTAAACTGAATATCCATGTTAGCCATGTTCTGCCTGAGCTCCTCTATTCCGTCTCCCTGATCGGCCATGGGTAAAGGGTTTTCGGACGGGATTGAGACTATGGGTTCTTCTACCACGGGTTCTCCTAACAACGGTTGTTCTTCCTGCGCAACTTGGACTTCGAACAGTGGGGTTCCTTCCAGGGTGTCTACGCGAACTAGTCTTTGGGACAGACGAAACCAATTGGGTACAGCTTCTTTTCTCCGCAGGCGATCAATGTTGGCAGCACTGGCAACAAGTCAAAAGGGAGCAACTCATAACCGATCCGAATACTCGCCCTACTTCTACCCATCTCCTAGAAACAAGGCCTAGGACCTACCGTGGTTTGAATCTCACTTAAGACGTTTGTACAGAAAATTTCCAATAGTCCGGGTAGGTGCTGTTAGGCAGGTTAAATTCCGAACGGGTCGGAACCAGAGCCAATCTCCTTACTATGACCATCTGAGGCAGAGCAATGCGACTACCGGAATCCAGATACGCACGCGCTTAAGGCTAGACCCAAACCAAGGGAGCAGTTCGGGCACGGCAAACACCGGAGGTATCACAAACTCCATGGACTTAAGGTCTCCTAGACCGTCCTAGTGGACCTACCGTGGTTCAAATCTCACTTAAGACGTTCGTACAGAAGATTTCCAATAGTCCGGGTAGGTGCTGTCAGGCAGGTTAAATTCCGAACGGGTCGGAACCATAGCCAATCTCCTTACCATGACCATCCGAGGCAGAGCAATGTGACTACCGGAATCCAGATACGCACGCGCTTAAGGCTAGACCCAAACCAAGGGAGCCGTTCGGGCACGGCAAACACCGGAGGTATCACAAACTCCATGGACTTAAGGTCTCCTAGACCGACCGGAGGGGCCCTAAAGAATTCTAAGGGAGCCTATTCCTCTAGCCCGCAAGATGCAATAGTGTGTGAATGATCCGTGTGTACAAGAATAAAAGGCACGTAAGCAGGATATAACACATAAGTCCTAGCCGTGGGTTCATGTCCTAGTTGGGAATGTTCTATGGCTATGTACAAGTGCAAAGGCTGGTTTTGGTCTCAGAAGGGTTCCCCGGACTAGAGCCAAGATGTACTACCCCATGTCGAGTGTATTGCAAGACAATGATCGAACAGCACGATGGCTCATCATAGTCGAGGGTTGCTAGGCGTCCCAAGAGAGCTTGTCACCGGTAAACCGGGCAAGATAGCCGAAACACGCTAGCGAGACTTGTGCGGTGCAAAGTGTACAGGATAAAAGAGCTTAATTTTCCGAAAAATATTTGAAAATCCCCCTTTAGAAAACACCTTTCAAGTTTGGCCCTCTTGATCATCCAATACTTTTGAAATTTTTTTAAAAAAAAAAAAGAAGAAAGTATTGAATAAAAGGTCCCCAACAGAGTCGCCACTGTGGGCTCCTGCGCCCTCCGCCTTCTTGAAAGAGTCGCCACCTGGATTTTGGAGATGGATCATCCGAGAAACCGAGGAGTCATTTGGAAAAGGCTTTTGATCTAGCAAAAACGTTGAGATTTCTAATTCGGGAGCCACATTACGGATGGGGAAGGTTTTTCTTTAAAAAGCACCCCACTCGCCCGGTAAAACCGGTCTCTACTTAATATTTTCAAAAGGGGGAATCTTCAATATCGTTCGGAGTATCAAGCTCTTTAATAAAAGCACATAACGGGGAAGGGACATGAGAAATATATCACATTGGCGTGCATGTGGTGCTGTATGTACAGTAGTGGTAAAATGATGTGAGCGGATGAAATGAACAACACTCGAAATTATGCGGACCTAGTTATCTTATTCACGGCATCTTAAGGCGCCGTGACAACTCAACATGCCGTGCTTGAGGAAGGCACTCATTGTCGGTATCCTGCAGACTTTCAAAACACTATCTAGGTCATTGTTCCTTCTATGCATCTTTTCGAAAAACTTGTCAAAAGCATCACGACAGTCAAATCATCCCAAAACGTGGTTGTTTTCTCAAAACAAGGTTTTAAGACAGTTTTTGACATATTTGATCATTTGGGATGATCTACAAAGACTTTTTAAAGAGCCGAAACATGGCTTATAGATATGGTCTTATTTTAAAAGCAACAGAAATAGTAAACAGCAGATACAAGCCACCACAACAGAGGAAAACTCAGATCCAGGCAGCCTGCTTACTATAGCATCAATATGTACCATGCTGTGCGGTGAGAGTCAAGGTGTCGCGCGTCTGATCAACAGACCGCGCGGTTCCCAAACCTCAGCACAGTGTTGGTTTTATTTTCTGAAAATGGGTTTTTGGTCAGGATCTAACCAAAAGGGGTTAGACCTGCTGACAGGAAAGTCCCCTCAGGACCAGAACAGGGTCTAGTCCGAGGAAACTAGTTTTTACCTTTGGTTTCGAGCTTGATCAAGGATCGTAGGTGCAAGGATGTGGATGGATCGTCACGGATGTGGATGGAGGAGGTTGAATGAGACAAGGGGAGTATGAGTATGAGTGAAGGTTAGGGATTTTGAGAAATGGGGCTTTGAAGTTAATGAATGATCAACTTCAATGATGAGAAAGGAGTGAGTGAAGGTGCCTAAAGAATGTCTTTAGGTAATGACATCCTTTAAGACTTGGAAATGGGAGTGGTAATGAGAAAGTGGGTGTGGGAACTAGAGAGAGAAAGTAAGGAGAACCAAAAGGAAATACCAAGAGGGGACTCAAAAGAAAGGCCCTTCTCCTTGAGTGGAGGGGTCAATTTATAGGCAAAGGCCAAGGATTTTGAATTTCAAATGGTGGAGGTATTTTCTGGGCGGGCCAGAAGTGCATTTTCGGCTGAGCCAGTCATCAGCTGTGGTTCAAACTGGTGTGGCCGACAGCTTTCTGAGCCAGTCAGCCTTTTTGCTCAAGGTGCCGTGCGATGAAGGTTTGTTGCACACGGTCCCTTGGATTTCAAGGTGCCGTGCGCTCCAGCTCCACTCCGCACGATGCCTCTTCCTTCGGCCCAGGGTCTTTTGGGCTTTGACGGGGCTTTATCTTGGCCTTTCAGGTTTTTGGGTTTTATTTGGGCTTAGGGAGATCCTTTTTCAAGCTCGCAAAGGTATCGTTTCCTCTATTTCATCATCGGGGCGGACAAAGACACTTCGAGGTCCGGATTAGGGTGTCTACAATAACTCGGTGGTAATCATTCGTACTTTGGGCATATCCATCAATATTCACTCACTCATTCAGGGTGCATGACTCATTTCATTTTCATATAGTTTGAGCATAGAACTCTCTTCTGGGCACGTGTTTTTTGCTCAACCCTATCTTTCTTTCAGGTACTCTTAGAGATGGCGACATAGAGTGCTAGGCATGTATTTTGACATCATCTTTTTTAAAGCTGATGCGGTAAATTACTTCGGCATCTTTTGTAAAACTCTTTGGCAATGTAATATTGATTTCTATTTTAACTATCGTTTGATCTTGGAGGACTGTAAACCCTAAACCTTCTTTTCTATCATGTTATTTGAATCTTCGAGCTTGACAAGAAACTTTGAATTTAAGTTGAAATCATGGGAATGAACCTTGATTTGGGATATTATCTGAATTATTGCAAGGTATTGTTATTCAAAAATCTTTATACTTTATGTTGAAAATCGAGGGCGTAACAAACAGATTCCTGCAAAATCTAGACCTATTCAAATGTATCCCGAAGTAATGGAAACTTGTAAAAAACAAATTAATAATTTACTTGATAATAACATTATTCGAAAAAGTAAATCACCATGGTCATGTCCAGCTTTTTATGTCAACAAAAATGTAGAAAAAGAAAGAGGAGTACCTCGATTAGTCATAAATTACAAACCATTAAATACGGTATTAGAATGGATCAGATATCCAATTCCTAATAAAAAAGATTTAATTAATAGATTATGTAAAGCAGTAATCTTTTCAAAATTTGATTTAGAAAGTGGATTCTGGCAAGTCCAACTACACCCCAATGAAAGTTATAAAATAGCTTCCACTATACCCTTTGGAAACTCAATTGATGAACATTGGAAACATTTAAATTCATTTCTTGATATTATTAAGCATAATGGATTAGTCATCTTTGCTCTTAAGATTAAATTGTTTCATACAAAAATAAGATTTTTAGGATATGATATTCACCAATCAACCATAGTACCAATTAGTAGAGCGATTCAATTCGCTGATAAATTTCTTGATGAAATTACTGATAAAAATAAGTTACAAAGATTTTTAGAATCCTTAAATTATATATCAGAGCTCTATAAAGACCTTAGGAAAACATGTCAACCCTTATTTGAGAGACTAAGAGACAATCCCCTCCTTGGTCATCCATACGTACTTCTGTAGTCCAGAAAGTAAAAAAATATGTCAAGACATTACCATGTCTAGGTATTCCGACAGTCAATTCCATTAAAATTATTCAAACTGATGCCTCTGATATTGGATATGGTGGCGTTCTTCTCCAAAAAGTCCATCCTACTTCTTCTGAACAGATTGTTCGTTTCCATTCTGGTCTTTGGAATAAAGCACAAAGCAATTATAGTACTATTAAAAAAGAAATTTTAGCAATGGTGTTATGTATTTCAAAATTTCAAGATGATATATTAAATCAAAAGTTTTTAGTCAGAGTTGATTGCAAAAGTGCGAAATACATTTTAGAAAAAGATGTTAAAAATATAGCCAATAAACAAATCTTTGCCAGCTGGTAGTCAATTTTGAGTATTTTCTATTTTGATATTGAATATATTAAAGGAGATCAAAATTCTATTCCTGATTTTCTTACTAGGGAATTTTTATTTGCTAAACAATAATAATTATTGTATCTGCAGTTCAACCATGGAAGAAAAAAGTAAGAAACTAGTTCAAACTACCAAAAACAAGCTTGATGTCCCTCCAGCTGATTTAGCGAACAGGTATCAAGTTCTTGGGAAAATCCCCAAAATTGGGTACAATTCTGCATTAGCATATACTCCATCATCCAGTCAAAGTGTTGCACCATCTAGCCAAAATATTTCAGTTGATCCCTTTTGTTCAAACCAGTCAACCAAAGTTCCCTTACCCTTCAAGAACCACAGAATATGTTCTTAAACTAGTCAGCACCAACTTATTCTCCATTGAACCAATCCACAAAAATATTCACAGCCCAATTGAATTAGTAAATGCCTTTTTCCCTCCTGGATGTCATTTCATCCCTACTCATCCAGACAAGACACTTTCCTTTTACAAGGATATTATTCTACATCACAAATCCATAGTAATAAAACCCAATACAGATAGAGTCAATCCAAGTAAAGTCATTTACCATTCTCTCTATATCCATAACATTGTCAGCTTGGATGAATGGGGACACCCATCTCTACTTAGAGATCTTCCTAATCATCTGATTCAGGATAATTGTTACGATTATATTGATTCATGGTTTAAGGTCATCCTTCATGAAAATGAATCTTCTACCTATTCTTGGTTCTTTTCATTTGACCATAAGTTCAAATATGTAATTCCATCTTGGTTCTATCGATGGTGGAATCAGAATGGTGCCATTCCTGACCTCTTACCACTTGAGCTTATGGATCAAGTCAATTACTTTTCCTCCAAGTATCAAGTAAACAGTCACACTAGTCAATTTCCTGCCCTCTTATTGTTCATGGCAAAATACAAAGTTCCGTGGATTTTCAAATGGCAGTATCATATCATCAGCAAAACAGTTACTCGCCAATATCTGGTAAAATGGTGGGATTCGTACAAATATCAACGGATCATTGACCAAGTCAAAGAAGAGTTCCCACTCAAGGTTCCAACTCAAGTTGCAAAAATTCAACAAGTACGCAGGCAGCAATTCCTCCACAACCAAGCTCACCTATATTTTCCACCATCAGGCTTGGAAGCCCAACACCCAATTCTTCTAGACCGTCAAAAACTAAGTGCTCACAATTATTAATGTTAGCCCAGCAGCTAATAGCTCAAGCTAGTCAAGAAGAGGATGATATTTCCTCAAGCTAGTCAAGAAGAGGATGATATTTCCTCAGAAGAATCAGCCACGGCAACATCCCACAAAAATCCATATGGATCACCTTTCCAGGATGCTCAAGACCCATTTGGCTGATAGTCTAAAGAACTATTTCAAGAGAATTATTTCAAGTTATCATGACAACAAGCACTACAGAGAGCATGACAGTAAGCACTACAGAAAGCAAGTTCTTTCTGCTTTTGAAGAACAGTTAAAATTCCACTTTTGGTCATATCAGCACCGAAAGTGGAGACAGTCAGCATCTTCAAACGATCGCAAGAACCTACTTTAGTCACGTCTCCACCGAAAGGGAAAAGTCACCACAGGCTTTAGCAACATGGCTGAGTCACTCAGCATTTGTAAATCTCAGGTCTTTACTCTATAAAAGGAACTGAGAATGATGTAGTAAACAAGTCAAGTTTTTAGAGTCAAGTATTGAAATCCATTTTTGTCCTGCCCTTGATTTTCAAATAAAATAATAATACATTTTCTACATACAAAACTCTTTCTCTCAACTATATTTACCCTTAAATGTCATGTAAAACCAAACAACGAATCAAAGTCCCTTCTTCTTCTTCTTCTTCTTCTTCTTCTTCTTCTTCTTCTTCTTCTTCTTCTTCTTCTTCTTCTTCTTCTTCTCTCTCTCTCTCTTTTTAACACAAAGTCACCAAACATTTACAATTAAATGGGTTTCATAATAATCAAGGAGAGGAGTTAATACATAGCTTTACATACGATCTAATCAAAAGGTACAACCTTCAATTGCGAGTAAAGTACACAACATGAATTTAAACTAGATGATAAACACCTCCTTAATGGTTCCAATGAAACTCTCAAGAGACGTCTCAATGTGCACTCCATGCAATCCAGGTTAAGTGCCATGGCGAGTACCTGAAAGGATAGGGTGAGCTACACTAGCTCGTAGAGATATCCGTACCTAAATTATATGCAGAAGTGAAGACCGATATCAAGGAAAAACGTTTCCCAAAAGCATATTTGTTTTGTCAAAAAGTGGAACACAAAATACCACTCTCATACTGGGAAATATTTAACTCCATTTCTCAAATACTTACACTCTCAGCTACACACACACGCACCTACTTCTATCTTAAATAAACTCAGGCTGTCAATACCAAACTCAAAACATACTCCTACGTTTTCACTCTGGTAACTAAGAAACAACTCCAAATTCTTTAACCAATCAATTTATCTTTCTTATCCCACTTCACTGGTCATACTTGCATCTAAGTCGACACACTACACACAAAGAAGTGAAATACACCATACACAAGGACATTAACCTCAATATTGTACCCGTCCACCTAATTTAATCTTTTCAAACTTAAGTTAAGTTTTATCGTGTCCTCCCACGTGTCCCTTTTTATCCTGTCTTTTCGTTTTCCTCTCGTCATCAACAAGTGTGAATTATCCACCTATACGCACATGCATACCGTTCAATCAAATCTACAGTTTACCATTATAAATTTAAACTACGTCTCCAGCACATATGCACTTTACGGCTACTGACCCAAAGGAGAAAGCAACCTACCCCGCAAAGGTTTACAGACTTTCACCGACGGTGTCATAATTGACCCAATTAGGTTTACGGACTTTCACCGACGGCGTCACAATTGACCCAAGTAGGTTTACGAATTTTCACCGACGGCGTCACAATTGACCCAAGTAGGTTTACGAACTTTCACCGACGGCGTCACAATTGACCCAAGTTTTTTGGTGGCCCAACTCAAAATCACAAAACTATCATATTCCAAAATATCTCAACACTTGGCCTTAAAGCCCAAATCAGCTAAAACTAACCAAAATTTCCATAAATGACTCACCCAAGTAGGCCGATATATAACAAAATCAGTGTAACCTATTTCACAATAGATACTATCACATCTACGGCATCAAATTAACATGTTTCCATACCAAATAAATTACCACACCAATCCCAATTTATCAAGCCACTATAATTTAGGAAGTCTATAAGAAGAAAGGAAGAAAGCAAGCATCGACACTTCGAACCATCCAAGACACCAACTCAGGTTAAAAGTTCATAGTTTCTCACTGGGTGCTTCGTTCTGTCTAAACTTCATATTCTAAATCAACATATCAATACTCACAACCTTTTGTGTTACCACCCCTTGCATTGCTGTACTCCCCCATTGCAACCCTTGGACTACAATCGATTAATCTCATCAATCAAATAACATAACATCAAACACTTTTTTCCAGTCTCGATGTACGACAAAACACACCAATCAAACCAACACAAAGATCAACAATACATAAATAATATCATCTTCACAATTATAACAATAAGAACACTCAAGTCCAACTCTTTCATGGAGGGAAATCCACCACATAGCTTCATCAATCAAATAACATTAACGTCAAAGCATTTGCTTGCATATCGACACATCAATACACATGACACTTTAATCACGCCGGACATCGAGAAGCTCACACACACACCTTTTCTTAGATTCTAGGCTTACCATTGCCAATATCGTTTTCTGTTATCACGTTTCTATTTTTAAAGGCATGGATACACGTTAGGTTCTCAAATGACCACTTTCTCTTTACCGATTTATTTACTAAACATGCCCTTTAACAAAATCAACTTTTCACATCTCTTAAATTGAATCCATATACTAGCCCACCATCAAAACAAGAGTATTCGAAGATAGAAAAGCTCAAACTCTTTCTATGGCTTTATACATATATATATATATTTTTAAATCTGATTCAAGTTTTCCCAAATCACATCCATTTCAAGCATAGAGTTTAGACACTCAATAATATGCTAAACTACCACATAGACAAGCACAGAGAGAGAGAGAAATCCCTAGATTAAAACTCAGTTCTTCCAAAACCACCAAAAGTCCCGGCACACAAGGCGCCACATATTTCTTTGTGCAAATTTGCCACACTCGCTTAGAAAAATCATAACTCTTTCATCTTAAACCCAAAAATATCGAAACCAACGCCAAACGTTGCACCACTACAAGCACTACACTCAGTAAAAATCCCAAGTTCAGCAACTAGAGGGAATTAACCCAACCATCCAGAGAAAAACATGTTCGCAACCATTTTCGCACTAGTTAACCAACCCTACTTTAGAAATTCACCAAAAATTGTATACTTAACCGGATCACGTGATTCCAACGCCAATCCCTTCTTAACTTAAATGTATAGCTCCTGCAAAAGACCCAAAGCCACCCGAGTTGTTCAACCTGCCCAGTACGTTAAAAGAAGCCAGCCACGCGCAGATTCGTGCATCCAGGAAACAGCCGGTATTCAAAAATTCATAACTAATTGTGTGATTATCGGTTTTTCATGATTTTGGTACCGAAATCTTTGTATTGAAACGTACTTTAACAATTATGAAGACACTGAAAATTGAATCTTAGCAGAAGGACCCCAAAAAGATGAATTACTAGCACCCATGAAATTTTCAGCATTCACTAGATTTATTCAAGACTCAAAATAGATTATCTAATTCTTGCATATCAAACCAACACATAAACATATAAAGAAGGCAAGAGATCCCTACCTCAAGTATCAAGACCAAGCTTTGAGCTCAAACCAAACCTTAGCCTCCAAACCGAAATATGCCTCCACCGAGCTCTTCCCACGCGATCCGAGGTCCGAGGGTGGTGAGATGTGCGTGGGTTTTCAAGGGTTAATGGTGGAGTAGCAAGAATTTGGTTGAGAGAGTGAGAGAGAGAAGACCGAGAGAAAGAGAGGGGAGGGAGAGAGAGCTTACGTTCAAAAAAGGAGAAGGGGAAACTGAAATGTTCTCCTAGTGTGTTGATACATATAGCCCTAATGCACTAACACCCCTCTATTTCACAAGCATCACATTATAACCCCTAACTCATATACCCTCACAAATTAATAACAATATTTTGTTCAAAACATAAATTCATATATTTTTTTTTATAAACCAATTTCATTTAAATATCAAGAATTAAATGATGAAATTATGGGTCTCTACAATTTTAGAGTCAGAAGCTCTGCTTCTCTTGTATTCAGCCTAGTCAAGAGCTGAGTTTGATTATACTCCAGTTTTCCTACCCACTAGTCCACTTGTAAACCCTTCAAGTCATGTACTGTTCCTAATTCAACAATTGAAACCAGACAGTTTTAGTAAGTGCCTTGCAAACTTTAGTCACTCTATCCTTATTTTGAATGCTTTCCTGATTAAGCATTCGATTAATTTATGCAAGTGGTTTGCCCATTTTAAGTAAACTATAGAGACAAATCCTATATATATGATACATACAATATACAACTATACATAGTAATCATTGATGTTCCCATTACTACTAAACTATTAATATATGTTGGTTTACATTCCCACGACATAGCAATTGCTTCCAATTTGATTATTATATTCAACTATAATGACTAGTGCTTATTCTAGCTTTACATTTTCTATTTAATTTATGCTAGTGCTTTGCTTTTCCAATTCTTTCCCCTTTAAGTAATCCAATTCAATAGAATAATCTGTCTCCCATATTCTTCTATAATGTGTCTGTGCTTCCGCCCCCTCATGGAAAAGCAATAGCATAAACCTGGCTCTGATACCAGGTTTATGGTATCGAAGCCAGGTTTATATATTCCCTATGTTGTTACCTATCTATGTGTAAGTCCTAGCGTGAGGCAGTCGAGAGAGATAGGATATAGCTGTCAATTCCTTTAAAATTATGGTATCAGAGCCAAGTGGCGATTCTTCTATATATGTGTGTGTGTGTGTGTGTGTAGGGAATCATGTAACGCCCCGAAAATTCGGAGACATTAATAAACATTTAAAAGGTTATTTTCACAAAAGAAATTTATAAATTTACTACGTCACCATTTCAAAAGCATATGTCATTATATTTCATCCGTTTTGAATAGATCAAAATATTACAATTTCCAAATAAACTTAAAAGCTTCCAAAATAAGGTTCGACTTAAATTAATCAAAGCGACTATGAGCACAAAAACCAAGGTATTCAGTTTCTTCCTCAATAAGATTGAACTCGATCAAATCGTACGACACTTCTGTTCCTTCTTCGGTACCTGGCGTTCGAGTTACCAGGGCAACATAGTCCCGTGAGCGATGACGCTCAATAGCCAAAACTCACCCGAACCCATAACTTACAAGCAGTAGGAATATAATTGACATGCATTAAAATAAAATAAAAAGAGAACAATCAACATTTCTTTCATTACTATCCTTTAACCTATGTGAAACCTCGGATCTTATCTATAAATCCGCTCCTACTCAAAACCTCTGACACAAACACTGGTGTGGTCGACTCCCCTTTTCTAGATCCGGATGAAAGATACCTAAGTTATATACCCGGTATCCCATCCGCGACCATAAGCTTGGATAAAAACTTCCCGGGTGCGCACGCAAGCACACTCTGTCCCGGTTAGTGACACAAGCACAATACCACCCTTATGTCTGGTCCCAAACATCCGAGAGCCGATCACCACCATGCTGTACCCAGGGTTTCGTTAATCAACACTTTCAACAAATCACCACCAATCAACCTCCACAATTTAATCCCCGGATTCCTTGTCTGGAATCACAATTAATCCTCGGATTCCTTGTCCGGAATCACAATCACAACCTCTCACTTTATACCATTTTTCGTTAACCCTATTTCAACGTCTAAAATGAGAAGTCCACACATCGCAACCAACCCAAGAAACTATTTGTCCAATCTATTAATACAACAACATTTCACATAGTTCATCATTTTTCAAAACATGCTCACATGCTAACAACAATTAAATTCGCGATATTAACAAATCATGCAATAAAGCTAAACATGTAATAATTTATCATACGTTCAATTTAATCATGCGTTTCAATGATCCAACTAAATAGACTAACATGCTAAAGCTATTTAACGTGCAATAACACTAATCATGTGATTAAATCAAATTAAGTTATTCCCTTTTCTTTCTTTCTTTCTGTTTTTTCAAAGCTAAAATCCACATTTACTCTTAATCATCTCGGGGTGTTAATGGTATTAGAAAAATTTTGTATTTGCAACCAAACTAGGGTCGCCTTGAAACTAATTAATATTGGGACTTATATTACTAGATTCCAATACACTAGAGTTAGATTTATAAGCTTAACAACTCAAGGGACCAAACTGTAATTTTCTAAAACTCATTTCAACATTTCGATTTCAAGTACTGTTTCCAACGGAAAATAAGTGGGTTTCGGCCATGCTCAGTTTATGACGTCGGGTTAGATCTTATCATACCGAAATACAAAATAATCAATACGGAACATAACATATATTTAGGGAGGTGAGTTTGGACTACCTTTCATCTAGCAAAACGAGGTTTGGAGAGATTCGGTGAGGGGTCGGAGCGGCGGTGGAGGTCGGGCATTCGCGAGTGACCGGCCGGAGGTGGGCTCGGTTGTGCCGATACGGACTGATTTTCAATGCATTTTCCGGAGCTGTTCAAGAACTGAAATGCAGTAGGTTTCGGGAGCAGAAACGGGCAATTTTTGCGGTTGTTTGGGATTGGCTTTGGGAGCAGGTTTTTCGAGCTATTTCGGAGCCGATCCAAGGTGGGTACAGGGTTGCTTCGGAGCTGATTTCTGGACTGAAATGGGCTGGTTCTGTGGTGATTAATGGATGTTTGAATGGTGGAATGATGGATGGAAATGGTGGCTCCGACGGTGGTGATGTCCGGCTCCTCCTCTCCTCTCACGCTGCCGAATAAATGGAGGATGGGGAAAAGAATAATGGTCAGGTGATGGCATGGGTTTGTAGAAACAAATAAGAGATGGATTGTGGGAATTAGATTGAGTGTGTGGGAGTGGTTTGGTGGTGGAGTAAAGTAATAGATTTGAGGAGTGATGCATCACTCTCTCTCCTCTTCTCCTTCTGCCGAGAAAATGAAATGGGAAGAGGGAGTATAGGAGTGGGTTGCATTGGGGTAATGACCCATGGGTAATTATGTGTTGTCAAAATGAGAGGGATTTAGGGAACTTTGTCTCTCCCTCTCAACCGAATAAATAAGGTGGGAAGGGTTTGGTTGAAAGAAAATGCTCCGGTGCAACACGTACATGCACTAGGAAAATTACTCGCCGGACACGTGCGCACACAATCGATTATGGAAATAAAATTAGTGTGACAACATAAATAATTTTTTGTATTAAATAAACCAACGAGCAAAAATAATATTAAAAAATACCGGGTCTTTACAAATCAAAATCCCAACTCCTTTCTCTATCTACTCTCCCGATCTCTCATCTCTCTTCGGCTCTCTTTCTCTCTCTTGCTCTCTCACCCGAATCTCACCAAAATAACTTAAAACCCATACACATTAACCTCCAATCCATCATTACACGCATATTGGAGCTCGTACTTTGTTGGCTAGAGCTCGGTGGAGGTGTATTGCTCTCAGTGTCAATTTTGGAAGCTAGGGCTCGATCTCTCTTTGGGTTTCGTTCTTTGACTTCGAGATAGAGATTTCTTGCTCATTCTATGTGTTATGAGTGATTTATGTGCTTTGATAGTGCATTGGATCATTGTGTTTTGTAGTAGTGCTTGCCCTTGATTTCTGCAGAATCGTTGCTCGTAACCTTTTGGTATCGATGCAAGATACAACCAAAACGATATGTCAAACTTAGTTTGACTCCAGGCACTGGGGTATCGATATGCAAAATCACGTCGTATCGATACCAGGATCTTATGGGACAGTTTTGCCTGCGCTGCTCCCACTTCGATTGTTTTAAACCCCGATCACTTCTAACACCATTGAAACACCTCCAAACCACTTCTAAACTTGATTGTTCGTACCTTAAGTGATTCTTTGATCAATCTTTCTCCTTTGACCCTTGTTGTACAAGAGGAACGTGTCAAATCCTATGAGTGTGGTATCTAGTCGTCGTCTATGTCTTAAAGTGAGCACATGGACATTGTGGCATGATATGATGAACGATATAGACATGTTAGGTGCTATGACATGAAGTGGTGATTGGTGAATTGGGAAACATACTGTAGAGTGGTTTTGAAGATCGTAGGCTATAAGGTATTTCGAGGGGTGCAAAGTTGGTCAATGGGGGCTTGCCTAATGGTCCGAATGAGAATAGGGTAACTCGTATCCTCGTGATTCATCTCGTTGACCTTTCAAAGTTCCTTTGGCAATCGTTCTATAAGATTCTAGTTTAGAACCTAGCGGGTGGTGCGTCGCAGAGTTATTCGTGGGTTCGGTACATGACGAAGGACGTTGTGATATACTTAGAAGAATAACGTGAACTTGCGTATTTGTCAATGTATATTGTTGCATGTTTACAATGTTTGTATTGCCTTGTATTGTCATGCCCTCGATTTTAAACATAAAAAAATAGACCAAATTAAGAAAAGATCCACGCATAAGATAAATAATACCCAAAAAAAAAATTCCCACCTGTTTAATTACAAACGAAGTTCCCAAAGTCTTAGGTAATTACAACCTTGGCACCACGGCCCCAAATTAAGTTAAATATAAGTACAAAGTGTTTGGAACATTCCAATCTTGAGTCAAAAGATAATTCAAATGTAAATTAGTTACAAAGCCATCTTCAATCAAAAGTAAGTCTATTACAAAGATGAATGAGTAACTAAGTCCAGTTAGCTTCCAAAATCCTCGTGTCCAAGCACATCATGGCATGAAATCTAGTATCCGGCATTAGGACCTGAAAAGAAGGATTTTGTTGAGCTACTAGAGCCCAGTAGGAAATTCTCTACAAAGTCTATATGTAAATGTGATGATACACATGGATACAATGAATGGAGCTAGATAGCGAATCCAATGACAACATATATCAACACCGTTTACTAATATCATAACATTCTTACATGAGGACACACACTCTCACACACTTCTTCCGATCAATTTCCACCCCTTGCGAATTTGTGTTCCCACCCCTTGCGTCACAATAAACTCCACCCCTTGCGACTTTGTGTTTCCACCCCTTGCGTCACAAACAAACACCACCCCTTGCGAACTTGTGTTTCCACCCCTTGCATCACAATAACTTCACATTCAACTTCTCAACAATACACACAAAATCATTTCTATCAATACCGATGGTACGAACCCATTCCACACGTACCAACTACAATCCAATACGTCACCAATAACTCAAAAATCATACAATCAAGACAAGCATGTGGTGTTTATGGGAAATACGTAATCCTCAAGTCACAAACAGTCCATCGAACCATATATAAAGCAAGCAAACACTAATATCACACGAGTTCACCACATAACATGTAGAGAAGAGAGAAATCCCTACCAAGATGGATTTGAGCAAAACCCTAGGTCTACCGAAGGCAATAAGCGAGAATCCTCCAAAGACAAGCCTCACTCGAGCTTAGGTACAAGATCTAGAGTAGATAAAGCCCAAAAACATGAACAACAAGTAAAGATCAACAATTAATCGAGAGGAGAGAGGAAAAAACGTGGGTAAGAGTCCAAAAAGTGAAAACATGAACACAAACTCACCCCTTGTTCTCCAAAATACAAGATTCGAGTGATTTGAAGTTGAAAACCCGAGGATCTTGAAGATTTGCGGTCGAAATCGAGAGTTTTGGGTGAGATTGAGGTTGGGTAGGTGAGAGGAGGGTTTTCCAGGTCTGGTTCGTGAGTTTTGGAGTGAAAAATGACAAAAGGGGGGTATTTATAATGTCCCAAAAGCGTGCTGAAAAAGTGCAGAAAAACGCAGCAGGTACAGGTACTGGGGAAAAGGAGGTACCGGTACCAAAGCCTTCAAAGTGTCAATTTGGACATGCACTGGACAATAGATACCTGTACTGAGAAATGGCCAGTACTGGTACCAACAAGGCAGAAAAGTGAAAAATTTACAACGGACTCCTGAACGAACCCAACTTGATACCAACACTTCCCAACATCAATATATCATCAAAACTAACATTTTACCTTATTCCTAGCATCCGATACACAACCGTAAACGTATATTCGTACACCCCCACTTACATTCGCTTAACTTTAATAATAAAACAACTCTTTCATGCCAAAAATGATTTCCGAATTTACAATAAATTGACGAGTCTCTACATTCTATCCTCCTTAAAGAAATTTCGTCCCGAAATTTACAATTCACGTCAAATATACTCATGCATCAGATAATCATACTCATACTACAACACGTGTTATCAAATGACATACTAACGATCATAAACCGAAATTTGAAACTCACATTGATTCAACTTGAAAATAGATGCGGATACTTCTCCCTAACCTCGTCCTCCCTTTCCCACATCGACTCTTCCTTCCCAAGATTACTCCATAAGACTCGTACTAACGGAATAGTTTTCCCCCTTAAAACTTGGTCGCGCGAATCTAGGATACGTATCGGCTCCTCCCCATAAGACGCATCGGCTTCCAACTCCAATTCGGACCACTCTAAGACATGTGACGGATCCGGCTCGTACTTCCGCAACATCGATACGTGAAATACGTCGTGAACGCCCGATAACCTTGGCGGTAAGGCCAATCGATACGCGACTTCCCCAATCTTCTCGATAATATCAAATGGTCCAATAAAATGCGATGAAAGCTTCCCTTTTTGCCCAAAACAAAATAATCCCCTACGCGGTGACACCTAAGGAAGACATGATCCCCCACTTCAAATGATAACGGTCGGCGACGACGATCGGTGTAACTTTTTTGCCTACTTTGCGCGGTTAACAATCGTTGATGAATCACTTTGACTTGCTCGGTGGTTCTCTTTTGCGCTTCAAGAAGACGTGACGAATCGCTCTCATGCTCTCAGAGGTTTCTTTGATCAAATCCGGTCCAACTAAGGTAGCCTCGCCTAACTCGGTCCAACAAACGGGTGACCGACACGGTCTTCCATACAAAGCCTCATACGGCGCCATCTCAATGCTAGATTGGTAACTATTGTTGTATGCGAACTCGACTAATGGTAGGTGATCTTCCCAACTTCCCTGGAAATCCATAATGCAAGCCCGAAGCATATCTTCTAAAATTTGGATCGTTCTCTCAGATTGCCCATCCGTTTGAGGGTGATACGCGGTGCTAAATAATAAGTTGGTGCCAAGAGCGGCCTGCAAACTTTGCCAAAAACGCGCGGTAAATCTCGGATCTCGATCGGACACGATGGAAACAGGAATCCCATGAAGACGGATAATCTCACGGATATATAAACGACTAAGCGTATCAACCGAATTCAAAACCTCAATAGGTAAGAAATGCGCTGACTTGGTCAATCGATCAACTATCACCCAAATGGCATCATGTCCCCTCGGCGATCTCAGTAACCCGGTAACGAAATCCATAGTCACGTTCTCCCACTTTCACTCGGCCACTGGTAATGGTTGTAACTCCCCGGCAGGTCGTTGATGTTCGGCTTTGACTTGTTGGCACGTAAGGCATTTGGATACAAAAACGACGACGTCTCTCTTCATTCCCGGCCACCAAAACTGCCTACGCAAATCATGATACATTTTCGTCCCTCCCGGATGCACGGCTAACGGTGAGTGATGGAATTCTCTCAAAATTTCCTCTCGACACGAAATGGGTACGAATAGTTTTCCTTGGTATCGTAAACCTTGATCGGTATGAATCATCCACCCCTCTTGAGCATTTCCACTAAGAAACTTGGCACGAAACTCTCCCGCTTCTTTATCTTGCAGTTGGGCCCCAATTACTCGCATCGACAAGGTTGATTGAATGGCTAAGTTGCATAAAGTGACTCCCTCTCGGACTTCCTCGAAATGCAATGCGTACGAACCCAAATCATTCATCGTTTTCCACTCATGGATAGCTAAATTCGCAAGGTGAGTCGATTTTCTACTCAAAGCATCCGCTACCACGTTCGCCTTTCCCGGGTGATATTGCAACTCAAAATCGTAATCTTCTAGGTGTTCCATCCAACGGCGTTGACGTAGATTAAGCTCCTTTTGAGAAAATAAGCACTTAAGACTCTTATGATTGGAAAATACTTCGAATCTCTCACCGTATAAATAATGATGCCAACTCTTCAAGGCAAAAACGACGGCCGCGAGTTCTAAGTCATGGGTAGGGTAATTCCGCTCGTGAGTTTTCAATTGCCGCGATCCATACGCCACTACTCGTCCCAATTGCATTAATACGCATCCTAACCCCTCTTTCGAAGCATCACAGTACACGGAATAACCAACTCCCCATTCGGGCACGACCAAAACCGGCGCGGTTGTCAACCTTCTCTTCAATTCCTCAAAAGCCTTCTCACACGCATCATTCCAAACAAAACGAGTTCCCTTACGAGTCAATCTAGTCATCGGAGTCGCTAGGCGAGAGAAGTCAAGAACGAAACGGCGATAGTATCCGGCTAAGCCCAAGAAACTACGAATCTCAAACACACTCTTCGGTCGTTGCCAATTCATTACGAACTCTATCTTCCCCGGATCAACGGACACCCCATCCTTCGATACGACGTGACCCAAAAACTTGACTTCGGACAACCAAAATTCACACTTACTCAATTTGGCGTATAAGCGGTGCTCTCTCAAGAGTTCAAGAACGATAGAAAGGTGAGATTGGTGCTCCTCCTCCGACGACGAATAGATAAGGATATCGTCAACAAAGACTACTACGAAGCGATCAAGATAGGCACGAAAGATACGGTTCATTAGATCCATGAAAGTTGCCGGTGCATTCGTCAATCCAAAGGGCATAACCATGAATTCATAATGGCCATAACGAGTACGAAAAGCGGTTTTAGGAATGTCTTCCCTCCGAACCCTCAATTGATGGTAACTGGACCTCAAGTCGATCTTAGAAAAACACGTTGCACCTCGAAGTTGGTCAAACAAATCGTCGATTCTAGGCATAGGGTTGTAACGCCCCGAATTTTGGGTACGTTAAATAAACATTTTTATTGAATAACTTAAAGAGAGTCTAGCTCATTATTACAACATAATTCTCACAAGAGTACTTTTATTCAACAAAGGAGGGGAGAAACTAAGGTTAACTACTGCTCCGCCTCTTCTTCCATCCTTGCAAGCTCCTCGGCTCCGAAGGCCTCCAAAGTGTACTGTTCATGCTGCTCATCTAAAGTCGACACATTATACGTCGCCCCATTATAATATGTCGAGTCACCACGAGGTAACACCGTGAGCTACAAAAGCTCAATAGAATAATCCAACCCGCTAACCCATAACTTACAACAAATAGTCATATAAATAATCACATCTACTCATTTAACAACATAATTAACAATGATACATCAGCATTCATTATCTTGCTTACGTTGGTATCATGACTTTCTTTGGTTTCTCCTAGCGACTCATCGTATTGTCACCATTTCATTTTAAGAAAATCATTTGTCATTCAACGGGCTACCACCAAGTCCGGCCACGTTGTGAAATCTTGCATTGGCTCCTCTCGCGGATAACCAAGCTCAATTACCAATGAAGCTACCACGTCCGGCTCCAATCATTGGCCACAATAGCTACCAAGTCCGGCCTCATTGTGGTTTTAGCAAGGCCACAAAGGGCTACCAAGTCCGGCCACCTTGCGGGTTTTCACAACTCACATAAGGCTACCAAGTCCGGCCATTATGTAGTCTCAAAAATCCTTTTTATCCATATTAACCACTCCTTAAGTGTCATGTTTCTACTTTCCGGTTTTCATGTCTCGTAATCATGCATAGACTCCGCGGCGGGACGAATCACTTTAAAGAAATCTTGAAATTAAACTAGCAAGATCATCCAACTCTATATTACCTAATCGTACTCAAATCATTACTTAAAGCCACTTATGTTTTATCAGCAACAAGTAATGCAACAAATATACATACATGTTCATAATCATCCTCAAGACAATAATATATTACAAAAATCTATTCTTTCTTCCTTTGTGGGAAAACAACATATGTTTATTGACGTAGAATTTCATTATTTGGCATGCTCATTCTTCTTTAGTACTTTAGTAAACAAGTTTTATTAACTAGCTTTGATACCTTAACCGTTTAACTCATGGTTGTATACTTAAAGTAAGTATAATCCAAGCAGTACATAGCATGTCCATAACCATTACTCAAAGCATAACGCCACATGTGCCCTTGGGGTGGTAATCCACCATATGCTTTGTTATTTTACCACAAGTAATACAAGCAAGTACATAGTAGGTCCATAACCATTACTTAAAGCATAACGCCACATGTGCTGCCCTTGGGGTGGTAATCCACCATATGCTTTGTTATAATATCACAAGCAATGGAATATAAGCTCATAGTTAAGTTAAAAGATCAACATGCAATTACTTTTACACGAAGTTATATCTTAAGTTGATTCTAATCATGCTTAATCATCCAATAGCAATATTAAGCTCACATGCATCCAACGCTTTAAGAAAATAAACTATCATTATCATGCTTTCCTTTTAACGACTTAGCTAGGTTAAAACTAAGACAAGAAGTAGTGTCTAACATATATTTAGGATTATGGATGATTACACTATATTCAATTCGACATGCATACAATTATAGTTAGGATAAGTAGGTTCGAAGAATTCTACCGTTCTTCTTGGCGGTAGGGTGGCTACGGGAATTTTGTCGAATGTGACACGGTGGACTTCCGGTAGCTTCGAAAGAGAAAGGTTTCTCTCGAAACTAAGTCTTGACTATACTACTAAACTCTTATGGATCGAAGGGTGGTGGAGTGGTGGTTTAGTGGCGGCTTAGGATGAGTTTCTTGAAGAACAAGAGAAGAACTTCAAGAACACTCAAGAACAAAGCAAGAACAAGCAAGAACACTAAGCTTTCTAGAGAGAGAAGTTGAATGGTGAAGGTGTGAGTTGAAAAGCATGGAATGGATGCTATTTATAGGCAAAATGAAGCTTCCCCCCTCACTCTACTTGGCCGGCCATTACTCTCTCTCTCTCCCCCATAAATTTGTTCCATGGACTAGTCTTATCAAGCAATAGTATGCCAACTTAGTGCCACTTGGTGAAATAGTGTCAAAGTACAACCATGTGTCTAGGTTTAATGCACATACACTTCACTCTCCCTCTCTCCCTATTCGGCCTCTCTCTCTCTCTCCTCTCCCATGGATTTGTCTCATAGTCTAGTCTTGTCAAGCAATAGTACTCCATCCAATGCAACTTGGTCAAATAGTGTCAAAGTACTACAACTTGCCAAGGTACAACACACATGCACTTCACCTTCCCTCTCCCTCTCATTCGGCCATGTCTCTCTCTCTCTTCCCCATGGATTTGTTCTATGGTCTTGTCTTGTCAAGCCAAAGTACAACACAAGTGCAACTTGGTCAAATAGTATCAAAGTACAATGCACATGTCCAAGTACAACACACATGCACTCACTTTCCCTCTCCCCTCATTTGGCCCTCTCTCTCTCTCTTGGTCAAAGTATTCTCATGTATATATATATATATATATATATATGTGTATATCTATATGTACATTTATGGAAAGAACAAGGAAGGTAAGGACAAAACAACTTAAATGTACACATGGCTTATGATTATTCTCTTTGTATGATAAGGTACACATGACTAGTCTTGTCATTCTATAGTACTCCAACCAAGTGTATCTAGGTCAAATAGTGTCAAAGTACAACACACATGTCAAAATACGACTCACATACACTCACTCTTCCTCTCTCCCAACCGGCCTCTCTCTCCTTTCCCATGGATTTATTCCATGGACTTGTCAAATCAAGCCCATAATCATGGCAAGCAACCTAAGTCTAGTCACATCAAGTCCTTTCTCTTTCAAATCAAATCTAGGTAATGATAAGGGTCCAAACAATGATGGAGGTGGTCATGGTGTAGTCTTGTCCTAGAATGGGTCTACTTGGAAGAAAGACTAGAATCATTGGCTAGGTTTTGACTAGAAATGGGTTGGCATGTAACAAATAGGCTTAAGGCTATTAGGTGGCTTGGACAAGTGGCCAAAGATACATACACACACCTCACTCTCTCTCTCTCCTCACATTCGGCCTCCCTCTCCTCTCCCTCTAGCCGATTCTCTCTCTTGGTCAAGGTACCTATATGTATGTATACATATATATATATGTGTGTACATTTGTGGAAGAACAAGGGGGATAAGGACAAGGCTACTTAAATGCACACATGGTTAATGATTATTCTTTTTGTAGGAGAAAGTACTATCATATCTTTCACCAAGAATCCCATGGGAATATTGGACAATGCTATTATCCAATGGGTAAAGTTTTCCCTAGCGGTTATTAACCAATGGGCGAAAGAAGTAATGATGAGGAAGCACATGACTTGTCTTGTCATCCTATTTGGCAAATCCAAACATCTATTATCCAATGGGTAAAGTTTTCCCTAGCGGTTATTAACCAATGGTCCAAGGAAAGTCATCATGGAGTATACTATTTGCTTTTGACTAGACTATTCCAACTACTAGTCAAACTTGGTCTTCTCCCTAACAACTATTGTCCAATGGTCAAAAGATCTTTCTAGCATGTAATAACCAATGGGTAAAGACTAGTCATCATGAAGTACACTATTTTTCACTTTTGACTAGACTATTCCAACTACTAGTCAAACTTAGTCTTCTCCTAACAACTATTGTCCAATGGTCAAAGGTCTTCCTAGCATGTAATAACCAATGGATAAAGACTACCTAGTATCTATTGTCCAATGGATAAAGATTACCTAGTATCTATTGTCCAATGGATAAAGATTACCCCTAGCATTTATCGTCCAATGGATAAAGACAAAAGGGTAAAATGGTCCATCTAGGGTTAGGGCAACCTAATTAGACTAAATGGGCATTAGGCTGTTCTAACTAATCGTTTAAAGACTAATGATACTTAATCTAGGCTTTCATTGCTCGAGTGGTATTTTTGGTTTTTTATTTAGTAGGAAATTGCCTAGTAACTGAATATTAAAGCCCGACGGGTGCCAAGCGCCAAGGCAAGGCGTGAGCATGGCCAAGGCGACTGGTAGCAAGCGGTGGCGGCGGTGGCCAAATACAACCCGATAAGCATTAGCCAAAGGCAGCCCGGTAATAGCGGTGACCAAGCGGTGGCAAAGCGGCCAATGACCAGCGATGGCAGCGGTGGCCAACGACCGATATTGCCGATGGCCAAGCGGCCAATAGCCAGAGCTTAGCAGCGGTGGCTAAGCGAGCCCGAACGCCAAGGCAAAAGCAAGCCGCGACCCGATCCAGGCAGAACCCGATGGCAACCAGGGCAGAGCAACGCGGTGTCCGACGCCTGGCGGCGGCCGATAGCAGCGACCGGCGGCTGGCAGCGCGGCAATGACAACGCCTGGCGGCCGACGAAGTAGCCGACGCCGAGCGAACGCAGCTCTCGAGGGTGCGATGCCTAGGCAGCCTAACCAAGCCAAAGCAAGGCGGTCAAGGCAAAGACCAAAATTTTCCTACTAACCACTCCGGCATCGATGCATCACTAAGCCAAACGGTAGTTAGGGTTTGCTAACTAATCGGTTAAAAGCTAACTATGCTTGCTAAGTAGGATTTCCAGCCGAGAAATATAATTTAAAGATATTATTTACTTAATTGAGGAAATATACGAGTACGTTTACAAGTATACTAGTCATGGGAGAAGGACTAAATTGTCCGGAGTAAAATGATTCAATTTTACAAGTTTTAAATCTAATTATGACGGATTATAAGAATTTATAAGGAAATTTTAAAGCAATCCAAGCAATTAAAATAAAATTTAAATATTTATCAAAATTTTCATAAGTCAATAACGACCGATTTTTGGATGTTAAAAATGAAATCCAAGTATTAAAATAAAATTCAAATTTTTAACGAAATTTTTATTTACCAAAAATCAGGGTCGTTACAAGGGTACTTATTCTTAATGGTGACACGATTCAACTTACGATAATCGATACACAAGCGAAGCGACCCATCTTTCTTCTGAGCAAACAAGGCCGGTGCTCCCCATGGTGACGTACTCGGACGAATGAACCCTAAACCCTCCAATTCTTGCAACTGCGTCTTCAATTCTCTTAACTCGGCAGGAGCGAAACGATAAGGAGCTACAGAATTGGGTACGGTGCCAGGAAGTAAATCGATAGTGAATTCAATCTATCTCTCGGGTGGTAAACCGGGTAACTCCTTCGGAAACACGTCCGGAAAATTACAAACAACAAGGGGCAACTCCCCTCGCGCGGATACATCCTCATCTAAGACCAAACTCGCTAATAAGGCGTACATTGACTCCTGCTCCCGAGACCCACACAAATACGGTTCTAACGACTCCCGTCGCTCCCCGAAGAACTCGAAACAAGGACCCTCTGGTGGACAGATACGGACCCGACGCTTAAAACAATCAATGGTTGCATGAAACGTAGACAACCAATCCATTCCCAATATGAGATCGAAACTCGACATATTCAGCACGATGAAGTCAAAGGTAAAACGACGATCTCGAATGATAAGTTCACAATTCCGACAAATACGATCTAATGGCGACCTACCTCCTATAGGTGTCTCAACAAACAACGGAGGACTAATATTCTCAATCTCCAATTCCAAAGCACAAGCAAAAGATGCAGCAATGAAAGAATGCGATGCTCCAGAATCAAATAACACTCTAGCAAAGGAATTAAATAATAAAAATGTACCCCTCACAACCGAAGTCTCTGGGGTCTGAGAAGTGATAGGAGGTGGTGGAGGTGGAATGGCAGAAGTGATAGCAAAGGCTCGACCCTGAGTCATCTGAGTCTGAACATGACCACCCCGCTGACCAGAACCCTGAGTAGGCGTCGAAGAACTCACTCCTCTCTCAACCTGAGATCCCTGTGCTGACGTAGTCTGACGAAAGTGAGGCTGCTGCTGCCTCTGAGTGCCTCGAAATGATTGCCGACCAGAATTCTGACCACCCCTCGGTTGCTGTACCGAACCCGACTCGCTTCGTGTCCCTTCCCCGAGCGGACAATTTCTTGCAAAGTGACCGGCCTTTCCACAAGTGAAACACGTGCCCAAAAGTCGCAGACACTGAGCACGAATGTGCCCCGCTTGACCACACTCATGACACACCACCGAAGGCCTATTAGAAACTCCCCGAGTCCCAAACGACGAAGAAGATGGAGGCCTAAAGTTTGACGGACCCTGCGAAGCCGAAAACTGATCTCGTTGCCTCTTCCTCCCCTGACCACCAAAACTCCCCGAAGCAGAGCTCACAGCCCCAACCGGTTGCCTCGGTTCCCAAGCCTTAGGATTTCGCAGTGCCTCCTTCGGTGTCTCGATGCTCCTCGCACACTCTACGACCTCGGAAAACTTCCCTTTACGTTGTGCCACTACATACTTCTTCACGGTCTCGTGCAAACCCCTTTCAAATCGCCTACTTTTCCTTTCTTCCGTTGCCACTAATTCCGGCGCGAAACGAGATAGAGATTGGAACTTCAAAGCGTATTCTGACACAGTCATATTCCCTTGTTCTAACTTTTCGAACTCGTCCCTCAATTGGTCACGGCTAGTTTGTGGAAAATATTGCTCCTCGAAGAGCATTTCGAACTCGGCCCAAGTTAAGTTCTCCATATCCGGCTCATTCGCTTGAGCCGCGGTCCTCGTCGCCCTCCTCGCGTCTTTCCTAGACTCCAACACCGACTCCCACCACTCATTCGCTTCCCCAGTAAGTTGAACGGCCACAATGTTGACTCGCAAATCATCCTCTGTAATCCCAAGAGCCATAAAAAGCTTTCGAATCTGAGCTAACCAATGATCGGCTACAAGAGGGTCACTGCTTGACCCATCAAACGTCGGTGGATTCCTACGGCTAAATTCCCTCATAGCTGACAAAGCACGACTTTCCGCACCTTCCCTCGGTGCGGGGTTTAAAAGATTAGCGGCCGTAAGAGCCGCAACAAAGTCCCTAGCGAAAGGATTTTGAATGACCGGTGCCTCCTCTCCCCGACCACGTCCGGCTCCCTCTCCCAAATCCCCACTCAAATTTTCCCCATGCTGACTAATCTCATCCTCAGTTGGCACCCTTCGGCCACGACCACGACCACCCCGACTTTCAACCTCACCTGCTCTAGCACGTGTTCTCGGAGGCATCTAGCTACAAGTTATAAGAAAGAGAAACTCATCAACGACAACATTATTTAATGAGGTCTAAACCCCAACTATCCCAACAAGGGCCAAATCAATTCTACGCCACCCTACCACATTGAAATGCAACACCAAATAAGCCAAGTAACTTCAATGCATATAAACACACGTATGTTATGCAAATAGCGTGACTTTTGAACCCATGAGACTAGAAGTCTCCCCACGGTCTCAAAGTATTCAAACCTAAATGCTCTGATACCAATTTGTCACGCCCTCGATTTTAAACATAAAAAAATAGACCAATTTAAGAAAAGATCCACGCATAAGATAAATAATACCCAAAAAAAAAAATTCGCACCTGTTTAATTACAAACGAAGTTCCCAAAGTCTTAGGTAATTACAACCTTGGCACCACGGCCCCAAATTAAGTTAAATATAAGTACAAAGTGTTTGGAACATTCCAATCTTGAGTCAAAAGATAATTCAAATGTAAATTAGTTACAAAGCCATCTTCAATCAAAAGTAAGTCTATTACAAAGATGAATGAGTAACTAAGTCCAGTTAGCTTCCAAAATCCTCGTGTCCAAGCACATCATGGCATGAAATCTAGTATCCGGCATTAGGACCTGAAAAGAAGGATTTTGTTGAGCTACTAGAGCCCAGTAGGAAATTCTCTACAAAGTCTATATGTAAATGTGATGATACACATGGATACAATGAATGGAGCTAGATAGCGAATCCAATGACAACATATATCAACACCGTTTACTAATATCATAACATTCTTACATGAGGACACACACTCTCACACACTTCTTGCGATCAATTTCCACCCCTTGCGAATTTGTGTTCCCACCCCTTGCGTCACAATAAACTCCACCCCTTGCGACTTTGTGTTTCCACCCCTTGCGTCACAAACAAACACCACCCCTTGCGAACTTGTGTTTCCACCCCTTGCATCACAATAACTTCACATTCAACTTCTCAACAATACACACAAAATCATTTCTATCAATACCGATGGTACGAACCCATTCCACACGTACCAACTACAATCCAATACGTCACCAATAACTCGAAAATCATACAATCAAGACAAGCATGTGGTGTTTATGGGAAATACGTAATCCTCAAGTCACAAACAGTCCATCGAACCATATATAAAGCAAGCAAACACTAATATCACACGAGTTCACCACATAACATGTAGAGAAGGAGAGAAATCCCTACCAAGATGGGTTTTGAGCAAAACCCTAGGTCTACCGAAGGCAATAAGCGAGAATCCTCCAAAGACAAGCCTCACCCGAGCTTAGGTACAAGATCTAGAGTAGATAAAGCCCAAAAACATGAACAACAAGTAAAGATCAACAATTAATCGAGAGGAGAGAGGAAAAAACGTGGGTAAGAGTCCAAAAAGTGAAAACATGAACACAAACTCACCCCTTGTTCTCCAAAATACAAGATTCGAGTGATTTGAAGTTGAAAACCCGAGGATCTTGAAGATTTACGGTTGAAATCGAGAGTTTTGGGTGAGATTGAGGTTGGGTAGGTGAGAGGAGGGTTTTCCAGGTCTGGTTCGTGAGTTTTGGAGTGAAAAATGACAAAAGGGGGGGTATTTATAATGTCCCAAAAGCGTGCTGAAAAACGCAGCAGGTACCGGTACTGGGAAAAAGGGGGTACCGGTACCAAAGCCTTCAAAGTGCCAATTTGAACATGCACTGGACAGTAGGTACCTGTACTGAGAAATGGCCAGTACTGGTACCAACAAGGCAGAAAAGTGAAAAATTTACAACGGACTCCTGAACGAACCCAACTTGATACCAACACTTCCCAACATCAATATATCATCAAAACTAACATTTTACCTTATTCCTAGCATCCGATACACAACCGTAAACGTATATTCGTACACCCCCACTTACATTCGCTTAACTTTAATAATAAAACAACTCTTTCATGCCAAAAATGATTTCCGAATTTACAATAAATTGACGAGTCTCTACATGTATGATGATGAATGAAATAATGTGAACTAAGGAATGTTGTTTGCTTGTACATGAATTGATGGTGCATGTGTGTGTGCGTGAGTTGGGAATTTGAATAGGGGAGTCCTGCAACGCATGGGGTGATAATGCGGAGATTCAAGAGGGTCCTGCAATGCATGGGGTGGTAATGCAAAGACCCAAGTGGAGAGAGTTCACTATAACACATAGAGTGGTAATACAGTTGAATTTCTCACGAGATGAAGGGTGGTATAGTCGACGTCAGAATTACATGTTGTTTCTTGAACTATTTGCTACTTGAGATTGTGACTGTTGAAAATGGGATAAATGATTGATCCTATCAAGGTTTTTGAAAAGAAAGGATTTTGGATTTTGGAAACAGGATTTTTATTAAAAATCCTCTAGTATTCTTGAGTGAATCAACGGTTTCCGGTATTTGGGCACAAATCAACGGATTCCGGTATTCAAGCTCAAATCAACGGAGCTTGACCCATTTGGATTGTGTATCTCTCTAAATCATATGCAAACAAAGTAAATGAGTTTTATGGAAACAAAGTTTGATTTCTGCCAATGGGAAGTTGAGAAAGATTGAGGTATTAGTGCGAGGTGTAATGAAATGGTTGAGTATTTGCTTTGCCACAACCTAACCATTGAAAAAGATTGATTTACCCTAAGTGTAGGGCTAGGTCATTGTCAGCATAATAACCGGAAAGTCTGGAATCGTACCCACAGAGAAATCTCTATAGCTAATTTGGATTGTAGATGTAAGGGTTTGCAGCGTTTAGATGGCCAACTTTTGGTTTTCCTCTGAAAGGTGAGAAATACCCTTATGAAAAAGACTAGAAAATGGGTTTGAGCTAAGAATTAAAGGCGGCAAGGCAATGGAGTTACTACCACTTGAAACTTAAGTCATCCAACTCTTCTCGACAAAAACACAGTTGAGTCGTACGGCATAGGCTATCAACCGGAAGATTTAGCTATGAAACCAATAAAAACTAGAAGTGTAGTTTGGAAAACAAGTGAATTCTTTCGTTCTATTGGCAAACACGAACCGAGACATTGCTCATCACCGGAGATTAACATCAGCAAGTTTTGTTACATAAAAGCCGAACCCTTCTGTAGACACCCCAATTTGGACCTATTAATTATCCTTAATTTGTGGCCTTGAGGCTCCCCAATGATGAAATTGAATCAAAATGGGACCTGGCTAAAGCTTGAACGATGCTTCTTGGACTTTTTCAAACCAAAACCATCATTTTTTCCGACACCCTGAGGTTAAAATTGGCACATATTTCAGCATATAAAATATATTTCAATGAAACCAATTGGGTTTGAAAGAGGACTTCATGAGCTTTCCAACGCTTCGAAAAACACCCAAAACCGAGTTCGGGAGTGTCCGTGGCACCCTTCTGAAGTTGGGCAGACACTCCCAAGCGCTCGGGAGTGCCACTCCCAAGCGCTCGAGACCACTCTGGAGCGCTTAGGAGTGCTGACAGACCAATGCATGTTGAGCTTGGCTTTGACCATGGCTTTTTAGGCTTTTCAGATCTTTCAATATTTAAACCTGCATGTCCCAAGCATGCCTGAGCCAGCAGAGCATCTAATCATGCCTTTCTCCTGCCAAAACATTTTCTTTTCATTTTTTATTTGATTTTCAAGTCAAAACCCCAATTTTTCACTCCCCTATATATACCCCTCCATTCCACATGCAAAAGGGGGCACGAAATTCTTCTCACTCCCTCCCTCTGCTCTTCTCTGAGATTTTCAGCCTCTAAACCTCCCTAAAATGTTTTCCAAAACTTGTGTTTTCTAAGAAATTTCAAACAATTTTCAAGTACTTCAAAGCCTCAAATTTCCAGCCCATCCATTACTCCATCTTCCTACTGTTTTCTAAGCATTTTCAAGCATCCAAATCAGTCCAAGAAGCACAAACCAAGAAGCATAGTCCAAGCAACAAGAAAAAGGTATAATACAAGGCTTTTCAAGCCTTTCTGTTTTCTGAGGGGGATCAAGGGCTCATGCCAGTTCCTCATACTGGTTGTGAGCTCATTTGATCTTAGTTTAACTACAAGAGCAATGGGGCATAAAAGTGTTTTCTATGCTAAGCCTACTGGAAGCATTCCCGAGCGCTCGGGACTACTCTTGAGCGCTCGAGGATGCCTCCAGTCTCATTTTCCTTCTTTTGGGTATTTAAGTAGACATGCAAGGGGAGTGAAACGTGATTTCAAACAAATCAACTCTTTTGAGGTGTGCTGGTGCAGACGATCTTTTCTTTTTAGAGCAAAATAAAGAAGATTACCTTCATTTAAGGGCATGCAAAAGTGTTTTGTTCAAGATTTAAAAGGAGGAATTTTCATACTTCAAAAATAAAAGATTTGGTGTACCAGAACACTACAATGAGGGTATTGGCTGATTGAAATTAGTCCTGGGGTGTAGATCACTCCCAAGCGCTCGGGATCGCTTCCAAGTGCTCGGGAGTGTCTGCATGCAACCTCAGTCCATCTTTCTTCCAGTTTGATCCTCCTACTGCCTTTGCATGTCCATGCATGCATTTTTCTGTTTCCCAAGACCGTAGATCGGCTCTTGTAGAAGCAAGGATGCATGGTTTGGAAGATTGGGATCTTATCCCAGTTCACCAAGCCCTCTGTTGAGCTTATAACATGTTTAAAATCATCTCAGTTTATAGTTTTAGCATGGTATCCTGTTTGTACTAACATGATTTGCAGGTTGAGCGTGCAACACTTCCAAGCGCTCAGGAGTGCTCCCGAGCGCTCGAGAGTGAGACCAGTGACAGGGCCTTCCAGTTTCTAGCACTTTGCATTTCATTGCCATTTTTCATTTATTCACCATACATTTGCACATGCATACACTTCCCTACCTGATATATCTGTAAATAAATGCTAGCTGTTTAATGAAATAAAATCCTTTGAAAAATCCCACAAGTGTTTAGTAGAGACCGATTTCAAATCGGGCGAGGGGGGTGCCGTAAAACCCTTCCCCCCTCGTAACATGGCTTCCGAACTCGAATAAATCTCTGGTTTTCAATTTCAAATCAATCATTTTCAATCGAAACAGTTTCTCGGGTGGCAAACCATAAATCCGGGTGGCGACTCTTCAAATTTTTCAATTCGATTCTAAAGCGTGGCGTTTCTTTTCGGGCCGCCCCGAAACCACCCGGGGCTGTGGTAGCCCACAGTGGCGACTCCGCTGGGGATATGTTCAATTGATACTTGAGAAAAGTTGGTGGTTGGCAAAACGACTTACTTTCCTTAAGCATCAATTAAACTTGAGAGCCAAGCTTGAAAAATGTTTGTGGGATTTTCAAATATTTTGTTTCATTGTCTATCTTTTGTGTATATATCTTGTGCAGCCCCGCTGTTGTGTTTCGGCAATCCTACCCGGCTTGCCAGTGATGGGATATCCCGGAATGCTCAGCAACCCTCAACCGTGACGAGTCATCCCTACCGTTTGTACCATTACTGGGTGTACGCTCAATAGTGGGAGGTATACTTTGACTCTAGTCCGGGGAACCCTCTTCAAGCCAAAACCGGCCTCTATACATGTGTAGAAAGCAATAGAACCTTCCAAACTAGGACAGGGACCCGCGAGGTAGGACTATGTGCTATATCCTGCCTACATGTCAATGCTTTCTGCATCTCACCATGCATCTCATCCAAGTCATGCCATCATGTTGTCTGTTTCAAGTGTTGTGCTTCTTAAACTTGCTTGCACGGTCTATAGAAGGTTGCTGAGACCCGACGAAGAATCGTGCACCCTTGTGTACGTTGTCTAAACTACATAAGTCCTTAGAACAATGAGACTTTGGGAAATCAAAATATGCTAAGTCCTTGACTAAAGCCTAATCAAAAATTCAACAGAGAATAAGGAATAACAGGAAACGACACCGTGATGTCACTTTACTTACACCACTTTGGCTAATGGCACCATGCCACTGACACCACTCTGGTTGTGGTTTCACGTCGTCTATACTAGTCTATTTCAAGTTCAAAATTGAAATTTCGAATGAGCACTAGTCGAATACTTAGTTTATTTTGACATCTCTTAGAACTTGCCGTTCTAAACAAAGGATACACCTTAAAAGAAATTCTGAGGAATGAGGCAACCTTCGAAAGACCATAATCGTATCCCGCTTGCGCATTGCACCATGCATCTTCTGCTTACTTTCGTGTCCCGTATAGAACTCTTAGACTCGCTCGCGCGGCTTGTTTAGAATTGCCTGGACCGATGAAGAGTCGTGCTTTTTAAAGGCGCGTTGTTGAAATTAATTAGTCCTTGGAACGATGAGGTTTTAGGGATATCGAAATTCATTAAGTCTTCAATACATTTTTCAATCATGGATTCAATGAAGATTAACAAAACAATTAGGCTACAATGTCGTGATACCCACACCACCCAGGTTATAGTGCGAAGTCACTTACACCGCTTAGGCTAATGGCACCATGCCACTGACGCCACTCCGATTACGGTATCATGTCATTTACGCCAAACGGTTTTTGAAACCAAAACAGAAATTTCTGGTGAAAAATGTTAAAGACTTAATATCTCCCAAGTCTTATTATTCCTAATCAAAGGATACACATTCAAAAGAATCTCTGAGGACTAAGGCAATCCTTCATAGGTTGTCATTTCTTGAGTCAAGGTCTAGGAGACCATAAATCCATGGAGTTTGGGATAACTCCGGTGTTCGCCGTGCCCGAACGGCTCCCTCTAATTCAGTGCATCTTCCAGCAGTCTTATTGTGCTGTCTCGGATGGTCTTAGATAAGGAGATTGGCTCTGATTCCCAACGTATGGAATTTAACCTGCTTGACATCGACCTACCCGTGACTGTTGGAACTATCTGTAAAGTTTAATCCCTTGAGTCGACGATGACAACGCGTGAATAGCAATTCTTTTATTCATACACATTTTTTTCAATAAATCACGACAGGGGCACATTCTGAGTTCGCTTCTTACTTTACTGTCAGCACTGGGCCATCCATCCTACAACAAAGCCATACCCTCATAAACCCAGAATTTGTGGGGAAGATATGGAACAAACGGTGGAAAATTTGAATGGGGAGTATTCGAACGGGGAACAGTCAACAGGGAATCTGAATGAATTGGATCAAATCCGAACTTCCATCCGACAGATGGGTGAGCGAACAGACAACCAGATTACCCAGTTGATGCTCATGATAACCGGGATTGCCAGACGACTTCCACCTCCTCAAAATCCAGAAACACCCCTCAAAAATAACAATGAACCACCCCCTGAACCAAACCCCCAAAGCCCAGAAATGGCCGCCATCAAAGCCAAATTAGCCCAACTTGAGCAGTCCCTAGCCAGAAGCGAAAGAATCACCTCAATTGGTTTCGACATCGACGAATTCTGCCTCTTTCCAAATGCCAGACTACCCAAGAAATTCAAGCCAATTGTCTTTGCTAAGTTCGACGGAACCGGTGATCCAAAAGCACACTTGACCAGCTACATTGGGGCACTTTCCATGTGGGGAGTGGAAAAAGACGCCATGGCCCAAATGTTCCCTCAAACACTGATTGGGCATGCCATGCACTGGTTCACTGCCTTGGAAATAACAAAGAAGAAATCTTGGGATGACATCTGTGAGGCTTTTGTGGCCCAGTTCGACTACAACATACAACTTGAGGTCACCATCCGAGAGTTGGAATCAACAAAGATGGAACCGAATGAGTCTTTTATGGATTTTGTCCGAAGATGGAGAGCAAAGGCTGTTCAGATGAAGGAGAAACCCTCTGAGAAAGATCAAATTCGGATGATTGTCCGAAATCTCCAGCCCGCACTTGCCGAGCACATGATCCTAGCTCAAGCCTCTTCCGACTTCAAGACGTTCTTCGAAACAGGCCTGGCCATAGAAGAGGCCGTTCAGTTGGGCATCCTCGAAAATACTTATTCCTTCTCAGGGACAAAAAATGTGGACCCCGACAGCAACAGTACACTGCATGGCTACATCAACCTACCATCTAACCTTACAAATACCATCCCAATGCCAGACCTCAGATCCGAAGGAGGATTTTGAGTGCCATAAATTCAATCCATGAATGGAATTTCTCACTGAGTCTGGAAAACCTTTAAGTTTCAAGTCGAGTCTTCTTCTAGTCGATTTTGAGTCAGTTTGTACTTCGAGTCTTTCATGCTTTTGTGTCTGTACATTTTAAAATTCAGGTTTGTAGTCGAAGAAGAAAAACCAAAAAGAGAGTCAGTTCCGTAGTCCCGAACTACGTTATGACCTGATTCCTTCGTAAGAAGGATACGTAGGCAGCCTCATCCTGTGGCCCGGTCATGTTCATTCGAGTCGATCCCAAAATTCAGTCACGATCTTTCGAGTCAATCTTTTGTCGGTCTGTCCCGTCTTTTGAAATCAATCTCAAGCTTCTTGGGTCGAAATTGTGATAATAAACTCGCGTTTTGTGATAATCCCTTAACTTGGAATTGTTTTGCACCATCAATTGAGAAGTCAAAACATGATAGAGTAGTCGATTGAACCTTCGCCCTTGCAAGAAGAAGAATTTCATGGGACCACTCCCTGACGCCGTCGAGAAGCAATGCCTTGGCCCGAGAAAAAGATCGCTAGATCAAAATGTCAAGATGAGATCTAGGCAAAAGTTAGAGTATACAAATCTCTTGGCTTGCATCTAGGATCTAGTTATCAAGTTGTGCAATTCAAAATGAAGAAAGGCATTCTTTTCTTTCATCAAACGCTTGAAGATATATATCCATTGATACCCCATTTGAGCCTAAATCAATTTCTTTGAAAGAACCTAGCTAAGCAGCTATCCCCCCACACTGAGGTGAAATGAGGAGGACAAAGGTGCCAAACACATGGTTATCATCGGCGCATCAGAATTCAAAGCGTGAAAGTGCCAAATACATGGGCACAATGAGATGCAAAATTTCGAAGAAAAATCAAAGAAAACTCAAAATCAATGAAAGTGCCAGACACATCGGCACAACAAAGGGCAAAGCAAATCAAGTGAAAGAAGGCGTCCACCAAAAGCAAAAAGGGCACAAAAATGTTCAAGATAGCTGCTAGCTCTCGAAACCCAAAGAAAATAAAAATTTTTGAGCCTATTATCCTCCATTTGTTAAACCAAACCTTGGCCACGTTAAAACCCGAAAAAAGCCCTTTCAGATTGAAAAACGCAACTTGATAACAAAAATCCTAGGCTTTAGGAGAAAACAAGAATGAGGGGCAAGGCATTTTGTGAATCCTGCAAAATCCAAGCTGGGGCGTTTTTCAAAATCCATGGGATGCCATCAGCAATCTGGGGCATGGTTTGACAAGACAAGATCAAATAAAATCCTGAATGAGCATCACTTGACGGAGCTTAAGCAATTTCAAAACCCCAATTGGGAAAATCATCAAAACTTGATTTTATCATGACAATTTCAAATGTCAATTGTGGGGCATGCTTGCCATTTTTTTTCGAACCCTCAAATAATCAAGTTCCTCGTCAAGTCAAATCAAACTCCTCGTCCAGTCAAGATCATCATGGAGAGTCAGTCCTCTCATAAATGGTATTTCTTGTCTTTTGAGCCTTGTCCAAATTCACACAAGGTCATCTGTCTAGTCAAGTCACTTTGATCTTGAGGTCCCAACTCGTGAGAAAAATTCCAATACATGGAAGGACCCGCACTTGCATTCATGATAAAACTGGTTGCCGAAACTATCAGTGGAATCAAGGAAAAGAATCAAAACTGAGATCTGTCACTGGGGCATGCGCATCAGGCCAATGTCATCGATCATAGCAAGCACATCAAGACTGGGGCCTGAATGCTCAAAACTCAAGCCTTGATCAAAGTCAAACTCAAACCAACTCCAACTCTGGATCCAGCTCAAACCCAATTTCCATCCAAAGACAAATTCCAGCCCAAATCCCAAGGTCTTGAAAATACCAGCCCGCTGGCCAAAAACAGTAAAGCAGAAAGGGTACTCGGATATGTCCTTTGTTTTTCAAAAAAAAAAAATTCATCGTTGTCAAAAGTCGAAACAAGGGTCTCACTTTCTAACCTCAACCTCTTATGGTCGTCATCATCTATCATATTTGTCAAAACGACTGCTTGACATGCTGCCATAGATTTGGCACCGTCCTGAGGGACATCATTCAATCATCTGCTGCCATAGATTTGGCACCGTCCTGAGGGACACCTTTCAATCATTTTCTGCTATAGATTTGGCACCGTCCTGAGGGACATCTTTCAATCATTGCTGCCATAGATTTGGCACCGTCCCGAGGGACATCTTTCAATCATTGCTGCCATAGATTAGGCACCGTCCTGAGGGACATCATTCAATCATCTGCTGCCATGGATTTGGCATTGTCCTGAGGGGCATCTTTCAATCATTTTCTGCCATAGATTTGGCATTGTCCTGAGGGACATTTTTCCATCATCTTTTGCCATAGATTTGGCATTGTCCTGAGGGGCATCTTTTAATCGTCTTCCGCCATAGATTTGGCATTGTCCTAAGCGACATTTTTCCATCATTTTCTACCATAGATTTGGCATTGTCCTGAGGGACACCTTTCAATCGTCTTCCGCCATAGATTTGGCATTGTCCTGAGGGACATCATTCTCTCGACTTCTGCCATAGATTTGGCATTGTCCTGAGGGGCATCTTTTAATCATCTTCTGCCATAGATTTGGCATTGTCCTGAGGGACATTTTTCCATCATCTTTTGCCATAGATTTGGCATTGTCCTGAGGGGCATCTTTTAATCATCTTCTGCCATAGATTTGGCACTGTCCTGAGGGACATGTTTCAATCATCTTCCGTCGTAGATTTGGCACCGCCTTGAGGGACATCATTCAATCATCTTTCGCCATAGATTTGGCACTGTCCTGAGGGACATCTTTCAATCAACTTCTGCCATGGATTTGGCATCTTGTCGATTATTTGCTTGCTTGTTTTCACGCCTGCTACAGCATGCATGTTTGCATTTGCCCCAAAGAACTACGCTGGTCTGATCCCTACAAACGGGGTACGTAGGCAGCTCGAACGAGCACGACCTCATGTTTCGAATGCTTGTACATCTTTACTTGCATTTGATTTTGAATTAAGGATTTAGTAGGGCTCGAATTGGGCTGTCTCAATCTTTGGACGTCACTCGCATCCAGACATGATGCCGAGCGCCATCCAAAGAGGGGCAACTGTAGACACCCCAATTTGGACCCATTCATTATCCTTAATTTGTGGCCTTGAGGCTCCCCGATGATGAAATTGAATCAAAATGGCACTTGGCTAAAGCTTGAACGATGCTTCTTGGACTTTTTCAAACCAAAACCATCATTTTTTCCGACACCCTGAGGGTAAAATTGGCACACATTTCAGCATATAAAATATATTTCAATGAAACCAATTGGGTTTGAAAGAGGACTTCATGAGCTTTCCAACGCTTCGAAAAACACCCAAAACCGAGTTCGGGAGTGTCCGTGGCACCCTTCTGAAGTTGGGCAGACAGTCCCAAGCGCTCGAGACCACTCTGGAGCGCTTGGGAGTGTTGACAGACCAATGCATGTTGAGATTGGCTTTGACCATGGCTTTTTAGGCTTTTCAGATCTTTCAATGTTTAAACCTGCATGTCCCAAGCATGCCTGAGCCAGCAGAGCATCTAATCATGCCTTTCTCCTGCCAAAACATTTTCTTTTCATTTTTGATTTGATTTTCAAGTCAAAACCCCAATTTTTCACTCCCCTATATATACCCCTCCTGTCCACATGCAAAAGAGGGCACGAAATTCTTCTCACTCCCTCCCTCTGCTCTTCTCTGAGATTTTCAGCCTCTAAACCTCCCTAAAATGTTTTCCAAAACTTGTGTTTTCTAAGAAATTTCAAACAATTTTCAAGTACTTCAAAGCCTCAAATTTCCAGCCCATCCATTACTCCATCTTCCTACTGTTTTCTAAGCATTTTCAAGCATCCAAATCAGTCCACGAAGCACAAACCAAGAAGCATAGTCCAAGCAACAAGAAAAAGGTATAATACAAGGCTTTTCAAGCCTTTCTGTTTTCTGAGGGGGATCAAGGGCTCATGCCAGTTCCTCATACTGGTTGTGAGCTCATTTGATCTTAGTTTAACTACAAGAGCAAAGGGGCATAAAAGTGTTTTCTGTGCTAAGCCTACTGGAAGCATTCCCGAGCGCTCGGGACTACTCTTGAGCGCTCGAGAATGCCTCCAGTCTCATTTTCCTTCTTTTGGGTATTTAAGTAGACATGCAAGGGGAGTGAAACGTGATTTCAAACAAATCAACTCTTTTGAGGTGTGCTGGTGCAGACGATCTTTTCTTTTTAGAGCAAAATAAAGAAGATTACCTTCATTTAAGGGCATGCAAAAGTGTTTTGTTCAAGATTTAAAAGGAGGAATTTTCATACTTCAAAAATAAAAGATTTGGTGTACCAGAACACTACAATCAGGGTATTGGCTGATTGAAATTAGTCCTGGGGTGCAGATCACTCCCAAGTGCTCGGGATCGCTTCCAAGCGCTCAGGAGTGTCTGCATGCAACCTCAGTCCATCTTTCTTCCAGTTTGATCCTCCTACTGCCTTTGCATGTCCATGCATGCTTTTTTCTGTTTCCCAAGACCGTAGATTAGCTCTTGTAGAAGCAAGGATGCATGGTTTGGAAGATTGGGATCTTATCCCAGTTCACCAAGCCCTCTGTTGAGCTTATAACATGTTTAAAATCATCTTAGTTTATAGTTTTAGCATGGTATCCTGTTTGTACTAACATGATTTGCAGGTTGAGCGTGCAACACTTCCAAGCGCTCAGGAGCGCTCGAGAGTGGATCAGTGACAGGGCCTTCCAGTTTCTAGCACTTTGCATTTCATTGCCATTTTCATTTATTCACCATACATTTGCACATGCATGCACCCTCTGCACTTGATATATCTGTAAATAAATGCTAGCTGTTTAATGAAATAAAATCCTTTGAAAAATCCCACAAGTGTTTAGTAGAGACCGATTTCAAATCGGGCGAGGGGGGTGCCGTAAAACCCTTCCCCCCTCGTAACATGGCTCTTCCAAACTCGAATAAATCTCTGGTTTTCAATTTCAAATCAATCATTTTCAATCGAAACAGTTTCTCAGGTGGCAAACCATAAATCCGGGTGGCGACTCTTCAAATTTTTCAATTCGATTCTAAAGCGTGGCGTTTCTTTTCGGGCCGCCCCGAAACCACCCGAGGCTGTGGTAGCCCACACCTTCTCATTTTCCAAACCGAACCTCGAGTTGAGAAGAACAAGATTAACCAAAGTCATGAGGTGCTATTCACCCCATGGCCGAGCCTAATTGACTACTCACACATACTCAAAGAACTAAGCGTGGTAAGAAATTTAATCATAAGATTTAATCGATAGAATCGGAAATAAACTTGATATTGTAAAGGGTCCAAAGCATACAAACAACTTTAATACTCAAGAACTTCACGTAACACAAACACCTTGGATTGTTCTTGAGAAATTACAACTAAAAAGCTTCAAACTTGAAAATGGAGTTCTACGAATAAAAAGACTTAAAGTTGAAATGTATCTCGGTAATGGCCATATATGGCATAAAGACCTATTTATATTGCTCAACAACCAGCCTTACAAAGGACCAAAAGGTCCCTAAAATATCCCAAAAACATGCCTAAAGTAGAAACTTTCCATAAATGGAAGGTTGAAACATTCAGCCAAAAGTGTTGGTTGAAGGGCATTAGTACCGGTACCACATTTTTTAGGTATTGGTACCAATCAACCTATCTTCCAATGCAGTAACATGGTACCGGTACCTCAATTTCAAGGTACCGATACCTCTGCCTGCAAATTGCAAAACTGGCACAGCTTGGATCTTCATGCCTTGTGGTGCCCCGACGGCTTTACAACTCTTCGATCCTTGATCAATGGGACTTGACAGAGGAGTGTCATATGGCCTTGGTCTCTCGAATGCCCTCGAGGGTTATCCTTGATGCATTTGCCTCGCTTGCTACGCTTTGGCACGCTCCTCATCATCTTGACCACCGAACGTCGTACAAGGCTTCTTAGAGTGCCATTAGGTTCCAGTGAAAATGAAATGTGTGCCGTCAGGCACTTGGACACTTGGTTGCATCACGAAGCATCCATTGGCATTCAAAACTGCCTTATTAGCACATTTTACTTGAAACACTTACAAAAATACCTTACGTGCAATATCGAATAAAAACGACAACTTAAATACATAAAAGCCACAAACTAGAGGATTTAAGCACCAAGATTATACAATCTTGGGTGCTTATCAGTATCTATTGTGGATTTATTTAGATCGGAGTGAGTTTATTAATGCATATGGTTTGACATGTGAACAGTTAGGAATACCTATAAGATGTCTAGAACGTTGTAGTCGTAGTCCGTTTGTTCATTGCGGTGACCCTTTTGTATCGTTTATTGACACTCATTCACTCTTGGTGCACACATCATTGTATTTTCATATAGCTTGTGTAAAGATTTCTCTACTGGGCTAGTATAGCTCAACCTATTATCATTTTCAGGTACAAATCCCGGTTAATAGCCCGCATGCATTGAATGCTCGGATGAAGAAGAATACTTTTTGGAAGCTATCTTATGTAGTTACTTGACCATCTTTGTATTAACTTTCTTTGCAAAAGGATGCATTTGTAACTAAGTTCTATAGATTTCCTTTCGACTGAAATAGTTGTAATCTCTTTAAACTTTGAAGTTGGATTTGTAAGTGGAATTTATGGGAATTACGAACTCTTTTGGGTATTATACTAATTAAACATGAGATTTTCCTTTTGAAAGATTTATCAATTTATGTTGAAAATCAAAGGCGTGACAGGTATTAGAGCAGACTATAATCACACATATGTATTAAACAAGTCATGTTGTCCGTTGATTGTAGATGGTAGAATGTAGAACTGTGTTAACCTTTGTTTTGCAGCATTCTTACCCAGCTATTATGGTCACATATTTTTTGATTGATTTTGTGTGATTGGATCCCACGATATTTTATTCGTGGTTATTATTATTTATTGGATACCACGATTACTTTTCGTGGTTGTAATAATTAACGTAGCATGTGTCATTTATTTGGTGCCCCAATTTTTTTTTTTTTTGTGGTTGTAATAATTAATGTTGCATGTGAACTTCAATGAAGGCATAAGATCGATGTATGTATGATTTTTCGATTTGAATAAAATTCAATGGGTTATTTGGAGATCGAAGATGATGAATACAAAAGATAAAGAAATTTTGACTCGCAACAAATTTTTTTTAGATTCGTACCGTCTGATTGCAGAGCTATTTCGACCTAGTGTTTGGAATTAGAAAATATGTTCTTCAAAGAAGTTGTACATAATTGAATTTCAAATTCAACCCAATTTGAACCACTTCAATTGGAGGTCGGATGAGGAAGATATGGCAAAAATACTGAAGGCTGTGCAATTTATGCAAGAATGTATCAAATCCGATTTTTCTTGTGTAAACACAATTGGATTTTGGTTTCCTTGGTTGATTCAAAGTATCTAAGTCTTTCACACTAGTATTGCTGAAGGATTTCAAGTTATAGAAGGATTCCTTATCGGTTAAGGATTGCAAGTTGGATTCTTTTATCTTGTGTTTTTTTATTATTTGTGCTTCTATATTGTTTGCTTGTGTGATAGTTTACCATATTGGAACAACAGTAGTTGGATTCTTTTATCTTGTGTTTTCTTATTATTTGTGCTTCTATATTGTTTGCTTATATGATAGTTTACCATATTGGAACAACAGACCTTTGACCTAGATCAAGGTTTTTGCAAACTCGAAAATTTTGATAACCCTCACAAATCTTTTAAATAACTAAGTGGGAGAGGAAATTTATTTTGGATAAATCTCATGGTCTCCGTTACTAGCTTGTAGGTGATATAAATAATTTTGGGTGATGGTTTTAGAACTTTCCTCCCTATCGAACAAAATTAATTGTGGCATCATCGGTACAAACTTCCTGAAGGGATAGCTCTATGATAATTGTTGTGTGGATTACCTCTCCATCTGAGGTGGTTCATAACGAACAATGGGTCTAAAGCTAGGTAATGGTATACACTTAGCTATAAATAATAATATCCTCCATATTTGAGTCATTGCTATTTTTATAGGACCGAAGTTATATTGGCTAGTTAATTTTGCTTGGCATGGTCTAGTGTAGATAGTAAAATTAAAATGTTGTGCCTATCTACACGAATGATGAAGAGTAGAGGACCTTCCCATCAAGGCATGCTCTTCATGATATGTAGGGTTGCCAATCTTTTTCTAATAACATATAGTTGAGTGAACCAATATTAAAATGAAATTCAAAGTTTTTATTGCTCTTCATAATTGTTGTTATGTTACGTGATTCTCAAATTCAAAAATGGGCTCTTTCAATCCACTTGTCATTATTCTCAAAAAAAACAAACTTATTAGACCGAAATATATTGACTGGAAAAGAAACTTGGATATTGTGTCAGGGCACAAATTTGTGTTGTCTGAGGTGTGCCCTCCTAGACCTGATGAGAATGCTATAAAACAGAAAGCAAAGCCTTATAAAGATTGGGTTTAAGGCTGATGAGATGACGCGGTGTTATATTCTGGCTTCTCTGTCAAATATATTGCAATATCAGCATCAGGCTATATTAACTACTTATGATATGTTGCTGAACCTTAGTGAAATGTTTGCGGTTTGTTTTGTTGTCTAATCTGTACGCGTTATTATTGGGTTCTAGTAATCGTTTCCCAACAATCTGGTGGTCCAAAAATGAGGTGTCTATAAAAATATATAAAAACATATTTTAAGAGACTTTGGATATACAAGGATAAAAAGTAAAGACTTATTTTTTGCTAAGTTGTAAATTTTAAAAGATAATCAACTTCTATTAAAAACTTGAAGAACAGATAATTGAAGATTATGGTGAAGAGGGTGGGTGGTGGGAGAGATGGAAGAGAAAAAGAGAAGGGTACTAATATACGTTGGAATTAGCCCTTTGGGCGTTTTTGCGGGGAAAAAAAAAACAGAAAAAAGAAGAAGATATTTTGTAAATTTCAGAAATATCATTAGATTTTTTAAATATCCATCCTTTTTCGAAAGGCACCGTAACTATTCATTCTCGTCATTTTGAACGGTTATGTTTTCATCCCCAAATATAAATAAATCCAAAAATGCCCTTTTTGCACTATATTACTTGTTTTATTTATACTATATATGCACAGAAATTTGGGACTAAATTATAACTTGAAGGTCCTCCATCATTATTTTCGGATACAACATGTAACAAAATCCCTTAGATTAAGCTTACCAATCGTTTGAAATCCCAGAGATTAAGCTTACCATTATTGGATTAAAACAAAAAACAAAAAGCTTTACCATTATCATCCTCTCGACCATCCCTATCGCCCATCCTATTGGCCAGGGCGACCCACTCTCGCCGGCCTCCGTCCCCATCCTCTCGACATAAATCACTCCCACCGCCGGCCTCCGTCGCCCATCCTCTTGGCATAAACCACTCTCCCTGTCGGTCTCCGTCGCCCATCCTCGTCGGCCTCCATCACCATTTCCCAGTCAGCCTTCGTTGCCCATCCTCTCGGCATAAACCACTCCCGCCGCCGCCGACAGGTCGAGGACGCCATTGTTGATGTCGTTTCTTAATTGAACGTAAAGAGAGCCAAGTATAAGGCGAACCGGCCTCCCATTTCCTCAAAAATCAAGGTGGAGAAGTGAGATTTTTCATTCTTTTTGATCTGAAACAATCGTGTGGCTCATGCATAATTGTTAACATTCATTTAGATTGTGACCTCTACTGCAACAGAGGTAGAAATACTCCCTCCGTCCCTTTTTAAGTGTCTTGCTTCGTAACTCTAACTTATTAAAAAGACATCATCATTATACCTTTCACATCAACTTTTTCCTTCACTTTCCCTACTTACCCATCATCATTACTCTTTTACTCACTTACTTTTCAAAAAGGAATCTACTTTTAGGGACAAAATAGACAATACACCAACTTTTACCCACTAACTTTACAAAATGGACTATTAAGGGACGTCCCAAAATGGAATACTGGACAATAAAAAAGAGACGGAGAGAGTAGTAGGGAAAGGGGTTGGATTTGGGCTTCTATTTCATTTTTTAATCTTCTCTCTCTGATAGTTTGAATTCATGGTGTATTTTTTTTTTTTTTGGGTACACATTCATGGTGTATTCATGTATTCATGGTGTCCGTATTTTGAATAGTGTAATTTTTGTATTCATGTATTCATGGTGTATTTCATGATCATGGTGCATTTTTCAACTCAAATTATTTTTTTCATGAATCATGATTTTTTGGTTCAATTCAATATTTAATGAGTACTCATTTAATTTGTGGGAAAATTTGTCTTAAAGATAGATGGTGTGATTGAATGGATGCGTAATGTTTGTGACAGTGAAATTATGAAAAACTTGCCATGATTATTCATGGTGAATTCACGGATATGTGATCATGTTATAAAATTTGATTTTCATGGTGGATTTGCAGGAATATTTCATATAACTTTTAAAATGATATGAATATTTTATGGTGGGATTTGGTTTCAAATTTTGGAATCCACTTTTGCAGAATTAATCATGAAAAACATGATCAGTTTGAATATTGTTTACGTTTCGAAATATTTTTTATAATAATTTTGCAAAAGTAATTCATGAAAAACACGATCGATACCACCATGTTTCAAAAGGTTTCATGATATTTCAAAAGGTTTCATGATATTACATGGTCAATATGAAAAAATAAATATGATTTTCGAGTTTAAATCGGTGAGATTTAGTTATTACGAATTTTTTAAATATTGAAATCTTCTTTTGTAATTATCTTCCGTAATTATTGTGGTTGAATCCCAATAAATTAGGAAATGGTTGAATCCCATTAAATGAATAAATGGTTAAATTCCACTAATTTAGGAAGGACATATACACACACATATGGATATCATATTAAAAGGGTAAGATAGGTAATTCACTATCTATAAGGTTGAAAACATGACTATTCAAAATAACCAGGATGAATACTTACACGGGATGAGATCTAAGGATGAATATTTAAACCCCCTAGATTTTGTCAGATAACGGATGAGGCCAACTAAAATGCGATTTGCAAACATCAGGAGAGGAGAATCAATTCTCACAGGCGGAGGGGGATTTTTTACATAAGGCAAACCTTAGGTGGTGTTGGTGAAATTTACCCCCAAAAAATATTTCAAAAGTTATGTCTTTTAAAGGAGAAACGGGAAAAGGGACAGCAATTTCCATATTCCTGGTAACGCACAAAAGAAGGGTAGATTACACAAATCAAATGAACACACGACAAACAAACAAAATAAATAAATAAATTTACAGCAGCAAAATATCTAAATCTATGACCCTAATTTAGATTAGGCTTTCCTTTTTAGGACGAGTTGGAAAAATTAAAAGAAAAACAACACATGTTTATCAGGAAAAACATTTCATCATTTTGTTTGTTTTCTTTTCGATCAACACATCATTATGTTTAGTTGCTCCGATAGTACTAGTTAATCATTTTCCTTAGAATTTCTCACACAAAAGACTATGGACCATTCTCCTGCTAAATACTTTCTATCTTTGGTCCAATTTTCTGAAGAAAATGCTTTAATTAGCACAATGAAAATAAAGAGGCCAATCCAATACTTGTGGACCAAAATGGCGTTAACAGGCAAGTTGAGTGGTTGCCCAATTATAGGCACCATGTACTTCCATGCACTTGGGTGGGGTTTCAAACCCCATCCACCCCACCTCCAATTCCTTTAGATTACAATAGATAAATTTCTTGCCTTGTAGACACACACAAAAATGGCGTTGACAGTGTAAAAGGATGCCAAGTAGCATTTTCGCTCACGAGCCAAGTATTGGTGCCAAATCCTCCATGTTTATTCATCCTTCTGTGATTCACACAATTTGTTTCCCTCTTTCAAGAGCAAACAACTCCACACAGTTCAATAAATCAACGTCAATCTTACGCACAGAAGCAGACTAACTTGTCCCAAAGTACATGATTACTAAGTTTTACGTAGGAAAAAAATCCTCACAACAGCCAACTTCAAACCTTGGCTATCTGGAGGGTCACCAAATAGGTTTGGCTTTATTAGCATTAAGGAACATAATGAGCATTATTTCCCATTCAAATTCATAACCAGAGAGTTCTTTTAGAGTCTGGCAGTGCGGATCTCTTGTTTTAGTAAAGGCCGTATGTATTGGTGGTAGCCGTCAGGCACAACCGATTCATTTAGAGGATCTTTCCATGCTGCTTCGTAGAGTTTCGGATATACATTTCCATCGTAGCATCCAAGGATCGAGCCAAGGTAGTGGTCAGTGTAGTTAAATGCATCAACAAGAGCAATTGCATTTGGACGAACCTAAAATCAGAAACAAGAATTTGAAGCTGCTAAGCAAATTGGTAGTTTTGTTTCCAGCAGGGTTGAAAGAGAAGCAGCTAAGGAAATGTCATACGGACTCTTTCAAATGTATGACTATGAAGCAAAACACGTGACACTTCACTAAGGGTACCCGACATTTTTGTTTGCGCCAGGAAACTTAGTATTCAAGTTTACGGAAAAACACTACATAAAGCTCTCCTATGAGGCATGAAACAGTCTACGACACCTTGTAGACACTTTCCAAGTAAATTTGAGAGATATTAATAACAGCTTTTGATATTTTGGAGGAACTCCATCTCTATAACATGAAAATGAGATGAAACCAACATTAAGACACCTACTCGGACACGCACCCATACCCAAGTCCATGTAACCCAAAGGTGGCATGTCCCATAAACTTCATTGTTTTTAAGCAGGGGACACACCGGGGACACTAGCATCTCAATTTAAACACGGATGAAAATATGACGCGAATCACTTTATAAGGTTGCAGGGGACACACCGGGGACACTAGCATCTCAATTTAAACACGGATGAAAATATGACGCGAATCACTTTATAAGGTTGAAAGCTTATTTCGGGTATGATTGTCCAAAAAATAAACGAATTATGATCAAATAAAACCCTCGTCGAACTTGTATTCATTTAAAAAGGAAACAATAAGGGTCTGTTTGATGAAAAAGAAAATCATCATTGAAAGTGAAAATGAGAGAGTGTGAAAAGAAAATTTATTTTTTTGCTATGCGTTTGATTAAATTGAAATTTTTACAAGAATCTTGCAAGATACTCCAATATATAAGAGTACTAAGTTGCCCTTAATATATAATATTAATCATGATAGGAAAGGAAATGTTATGGGCATAATGAGAAATGCCATAAGAGGTGGCAACTTTCTCAAGAAAATAAAATTTCCTTGTTTTTTGCAACAAAATTCACTTTCTAGCACTTTCTACTATTTTCAGGCTAATCAAACACCAAAAAAGTATCGATTTTTTTTCACTTTCTTGTATTTTCTATACTTACACTCTCATCAGACGGACCCTAAAAATTGTAAAGATACTATTAGTTTCGGTTATTTCCGGATGGAATGTTCATATGAATAGTAACTAAATTCCTATCCTGCTATATACATAATACATCATTTATGCCGTGTCCCCCATCATGTCTATGTCACCATTTATTTAGAATTGTTGTCTCTTGTACCTGTATCAGTGCTTCTTAGCCCACACCCATTCCCAAGTCCATGTAACACAAAAGGTTAAGTATTGGGTCATAGAAAGGTGATCGAGTATTCAGGACACACCTGGTAATAGAGAGATCTGAGCTCATCATTTGCAAGCGCAGCATGTTTGGGGGTGATGCAGCCAGTCGAGAGAAAATCGCCTTGATGCTTGTGAAGAAGAAAGAGTGCGTAAATGTTACAGAGCACCTCTAACTGTTGCTTGACTCCCTTTCCAGGGATTTCTTGTTGCAGTTTCTCAATGAACCTGAATGAGATTAAAATTTCTTACACAGAAAATAAAGGAAGGTCAACAAAGATTGAATGTAACAATTTTCCTTGGGCATTCAACTCAATTGGAGATATATGAATTAAGGATTTTAATTCTCAGAACCCGTGGTGAATACCAATTAGGAAGAGAGTAAAAGCTGCTCACTTGGAAACAACAATTAATTGGCAGTGCGCAACTGCTGCCTCCACCAAATCAGGTGAGAGTTCCGCAAAGCCTGAGGAGGAAGCATCAGACAATGTCAATCCAAAGAAGATAACTAACAATGAAAGCATCTTTTTCGGTCTTTTTTTTTTTTTTTTGCTTAGCAATAGGGTTCAGGGGACGACCAGCTATGGCAATAGCAAACCCCCATGGGCGTTAACCATACGGACTCTAAAAAATGCGGCAGGCCCTGCAAGGAACAAATCCTCCATAGGTTTCTACCACTCCACCACGGGCTAGTGGATCATAGCAGGGCTTCACAGGAGAGCAAGGCGTCGACCGTGTGACTTGAACCTTGGACCACCCAAACCACTTGGGAGTAAGCCATTTACCACTAGGCTACAGCCCCTGGCGGTACAGTGAAAGCATCTAAAGATTCTAAATATTCCCCAAGACAAATAAAGTAGACAGCCTCAGTTGCTCCCATCATTCCCGCGCCAATGTTCCTCCATGATGACTCTTCAAAGTAACAGCAGATGTAGGTATGTAGAAGATTTAAATCTTATAACATCTTGAAATACCTTCTTCTGGGTTGTCAAAGTTGCTTAAATTTTGAGCACAGGCAACAGACATTCTAGCAGCTCTTGCCTCAAATGCTTCCAATAGTGCACTAGGCTTTAGCCAATCCTCAGCTGCATGTAATCAAAGAAAACAGAATGCCAAGTAAAAAGCCAAGTTCAAAGTAGTCAAATCGCGAATCAAATCGAGAATCAGATTGACCACCTTTTCTGAATTGTGAATCGTAATGATTCGGTCCAAATTTCAAAAATTGAAAATTTTTAAGCTTGATCCATATTAAAGTTCATTTTCTATTATTAATTGATAATCACATGGTCCAAGAGACTAATAGGAAATACACTTGTACATGGTAGGAAAATAAATACTATAGTGAAATGTAGATGTGCATGTAGATGTCAAAGATTCGTTATAAAAATGAAAGATTAGCCTTAATAGTTGTGATCTTATTCTTGCTTTTTTATAAGAGAAAATTAAGGCAAAACCAAAAAAGTGGTTTCATATTAGTCGAATGCAACAATTGTGATAAACCTCGATTCACCTATAGATTCGTATTGTTTTGCTGTGAATCGCGAATCGAATCATAAATTGTACAATTCACCACCGATTTTATATAAACCTTGATTCACCTATAGAGTCGTACCTTTTTTGCGTGAATCACGGATTCTAACAACTATGGAGAATTAAGATGCATGACAGAAAAAATATACTCATGTCACTTAAGAATGATAAAGTTGCAATTTCATAATCTCGAGGGGAAAAAAACTGGTTACATGGAAATTGTCATGCTTTGGTTGCATTGGACAGCATACCTCTTTGAACACCGCAACGACATTGCATTAAATGCTCGACTCGAGTCATATAAGCTATTGTACCGACTGGTTTCTTGCTGGACCCCAGCTGAGAAACAGTCTTCATGAGAAACCTTGCAACCTACACAAGAAAAGTACATGAGCAGATAATGGCAGCACTGGAATATGTTTCAACTGCTTTACTAGAAACCTGGGCCTCCCTAACTCACTGTGACGGAATAATCCAGCTACATGCAAACCACATATAACGACCACGTGCTAACTTATTTAGTCAACATGGGAGATTGAAATTAGCCATCATCTAGCTATCTAGTTATGGATGAGTTGACTAGAAATATTTAGGATCATATTCCATGGTGTATGCATTTGCAGATGATATTGTCTTAGTGGATGAAACTGCAAGGGAGGTTAGTGCTAAATCAGAAATTCGGACAGAAGCACTAGAGTCCAAAGGATTTAGGATAAGTAGGCGTAAAACTAAGTATATGCACTGTAAGTTTAGTGACAATAGAAGTGCCCAAGCAGAAGAAGTGAGGATACAGGAGCTACCAAAAAGTGAGCATTTTAAGTATTTAGGATCAATTATTAGCAATGATGGAGAGATTACGGACGATGCAACCCATAGGATCCAAGTTGGGTGGCCCAAGTGGAGAGCCGCTTCTCGTGTATTGTGTGACACCTACAAAATTGAAAGGGAAATTTGATAGAATTGCTATATGACCAACGATGCTATACGGGACGGAGTGTTGGCCTATCAAAAAACATCAAGTGAATAAGATGAGTGTAGCTGAGGATGTTGATGTGGATGTGTGGCAAGATTAGAAGAAACAGAATTAGAAACGAAATTACCCGTGAGATGGTAGGAGCTGTACCTATACAAGATAAATTGAGAAAAGATAGATTAAGGTGATTTGGACATATTGACCGTAGGCCTGTAGACGTAGTAGTCAAGAAGAGTGATATGATAGTAGTGATATGATAGTAGTGGATAGTAGGGCAATGGGAATAAAAGACCTAAATAGACATTGGATGCCATGATACGAAAGGATTTGGGCTTACTAAATCTAATTGAACAGGTAGGCCTGAACAGAGCTCCAGGGGAACATAGGATTGTGTAGCCAACCCCAATTGATTGGGACACAAGGCTCGGTTTGGTTTGGTATCAAGCTATCTAATGCCCTAAAACAACAGTTGATAAAATGCTTGAACTCGTGAGAAGATACAGTCAGTGCATGAGGTAAAATAGTTCGTGTCCGTTTTCTCAAATAATAGCAATTAAACAATAAGAATTCATAATCACATAACATTTGGGTTTGATCTCTGTGAGCTTGGAGCTGTCAAAGTCTTCAACTCTAAAAAAGTGGAATTTAAAAATACGGAAGGATAAATTTACAAGATGATGCACGCCATCCAATACATATCATGTTTAATCCATGCAGATTGGATTCAGACATCTCAATCAAAGTGCATACTTCATCCAAAGATGCAAAATGCCAAATTTAAGATCAAAATTTCAATTCCACAAACGGAAGTCCTGGATGAAGACGTGTAAGGTTAAGATTCAGAAAGCAAGGTTTGAATACAGACATGAATACTCGTAAACAAGGTTCAGATTCAAGAATATTAACAACTCATATCACGGACCTGTAGAAGCAGCACTGTATTGTCTCCTTCATATGTACAGGCAGGGACATAAACGGCAAATAATTCTGGAAGCCCACTGCTGCAAAGGTATCCGTGGCCACCACATAATTTTCGGCACTCTTCGATGCCATCCTGCAAAAATAATGAGTGGTAAGCAGTTGAGCACCATTCCATGAAACTAAATAATAGTTTATACTTGTCACGTAACTGTTGTAAAATTAGATACACATTGATATATACAACTTAGGTGCACAAATTCAAAACACACGCTTGAGCAATTTTTAGGCGAAAAAAAAACTCACTTTAGTGAGTACAGTTTGTCATCACCTTTCATAGAACAAAAAAATGAACTTCCCTATCTGATCATAGCTTTCATTCTTGGACATCACCACCTACCCGATGATTCTAATGCTTGTCATTTTGCCCACTTGAGGAGCAGAGCACAGGTAAAGATATGTGTTGAACGTAGAGGAATAGATAATTGTCTCTCTCTCTCACAGGCAATTTAAAAAGGCAAAAAGAAAAGTAAAGTGAAGGTGTCAAACATCATAAATCAGTGAACACATCCTCGGTTATTGCTTTTGATTCAATAATTGTAAGTGGGCATCTCTCACACAAATTAAAAGAAAGAAAAATCTTCATATAATAATAGGTTAGTTGCGTGAATGTCAACATAAGTTGTGTCTTAATACAAGTCTAAGCTACAGGCATCACAATCAGTGTTCTAAAAGGCAGCCGCCTAGGTGCTAGGCGGTGGTCCGACATTTAGATTAGATAGCTGACTAGTTGGGTGCCTAGTACCCGCCTAGGCGGTAGGTGGCCGACTATTCGGCGCCTAGGCGCTAGGCTCCCCTTTCCCGCCCGACTAGCGCCAAGCAATTTTTAGAACATTGATCACAATCAAGTCCTATGGAGGGAAGGGTCCAGAATGAGAAACCAAACTTCCCATTCCAGAGTAAGACTTCTCTTCCTATAGTATCTTCTAGAAAATGTATTAGGACTTCAATTCCAAATCGCAATATCAGGATACATAAGGGCACCAGAGAGACGGCCATATATAGCATGATGCCAAACAGTGTAAGCAGATACATAGTTAAATAACAGCGGAATTCCAAAAATAACTTGCGTAACAGCCGATCCAACAAGTACAGGCTGATATTTAGAACCCTGCAGTGGGAAGATACTTGGACATTGAAACACCCTATATTTTTCTTTCCAGACAAAAAAACGAGAATGAAGGTGTGCATAGTTTTCATTGTGTGGATATATTTGTTTTAAGAGGGACAAAATATTAGCACATTTATATTTAGATTAGAAAGTAGTAGAGGCATGCCCCATTTGACCTATCAAATTAATGTAGCCAAGCCTTGTATATTCTTATATATCAAAAGCTCGTGCATGTTTTCCTCCACACCCATTTTCAATTGCCATTTCCAATTGCCAGCATTAGCATCCAACTATCATTTTGAGAAACTATACCTATTATGTCTTCATTTAACCAAAAAGAGAAACCCATTTTTAATACAAGAGGGGATTAGCCGTAGGCTGGTTGAAGGGGAAAAAATTGGAGGTGTGGATCTAAGGTGGTCAATTGTAAGCTCAACTTTAACTAGGTGGATTTTGAGACGGAATTTACATACTTGACGGCCATGATCATGATTGATGTACCAAGTAGTGTTGCAAAACATTCCTAGCTAAATCTCTTTACAAAGTATTCTTTTGATTATCTCATATTTGTACTCCTTTGATCTCTAAGCTATGTTGCTCGGACTCGGGTATGGGAATCGGGTGCGGGTACATATCCAAGGGTCGGACACCTCAAAGCTAAAAATAGAGGATTCGGGGATATGTATCCGAATTTGGACACAGGTGTGGGGATTCACTGAATATTTATATATAAATAGAAATTTTTATATTAGTTATAAAAAATAGTATATATATTTCTTGGATATGTATTTTTTATTTATATTATTCAGGGAAATACTATATATTTTTTGTAATTTTTTGTTAGATAAGTCATAAGTTAAAAGATGGTGGGCTCCAGAGAAATAAGTTAAAAGATGGGGTGTGGAAATTGTAAATACCCTGATTATAAATAAAACAAAACGCAGCAGATCTAGGTCTCGATAGATATGTTCTCACTTCTCTCTTCTCCGCCGACATCACTGCAAGTCTGCAACTCTACCAGCCTCTCCTCAAACACTGACAATGCAACTCGACTAGCCTCTCCTCAAATGCTGACAATGAAACTCGACCAGCCTCTCCTCCAGTGACTTATCTTCCACCGGCAATGATTCTTTCTCTGAAGGCGATCTTCCACCTGCAATGATTCTTTCTTCGAAGGCGACCATATGCTCAACGACAACGACAAAACGATCTGCCCCGACGACGACGACAAAACGATCTGCCCCGACGACGACGATGATCTTCGTCCAGGTCTCTTCTTCTTCCAACGAATCCTGTACGGATCCCGCACCCGTGTCGGGTCGGGTCGACACGGGTACTCCACCAAAAATGGCAAGTCCGCATAACATAGTCTCTAAGTTTATTGATTCAGTTATTGTCACCTTTTGTATCGTGACAAAGAGAACATTTGGCTAAAAGCCATGGAACAGATTGGTGCATGCGCAAACCACACCGGGTCCCAAAGTTAAAAGTATGATTTGATTGCCCCATGGGGAGTCCAAAGTATTTTTATGCAGCCCATGTGGCACATACACAATTTTGAGTTGGGTGGTGATTGGCATGTAACCGAGATGAGCCAAGTGCGAGACTACTAGTCGTTCAGATTGACTCCGTTTGATTTGTTATCCATGTTTATTGAGCATATTCTTATTGCTAGCCATGTTTATTGTTCTCATATTGCATATACTACCCGGCCCTAGTATATTTTTCAGGTGAGGAGCAAGTTAGTGGCGGCCAAGTCGGAGATTGGAAGATCATTTTTTATTTAGAGTTTTGGAGCATTGTCATTTGTATTGTTTGAGGACTTTAGGGCTCGGCAATTGTATGTTTTGGAGATTATTATTTTTTAGGCAATGTAGAAATTCGGGTCGTCACAGATATGGGGGAAGCTACACCAGTTCTAAACCATACTTGTGTGTAAGCTTAAGGTCCTAGCATAGCCATGTAGAAAGTTGTCTCCATCATGCGACTCTGGAGAATCATGTCAAAGAAAAAGCTCGATGAGCAAGGTAGTAATATGAATCAAGTAAACACTTACAGCAGTAGCAGTAGTAGTCAAAGACTTCAACCCGGCAGTGCACGCATGAGCCTCAGGCAATGTTGAGAAATCATTAGCTTGCAATCTTTGGGTCACATCCGCATACAACCATTTCAACCATTCACCAATAAATCTGAAAGCATAAGCAGATGCCAGCAAAGGAAAGAGCCTACTTTGCTGCGTTTTGTAATCAATCACCTAAATAGCATCCAGGTAGCAAAAGCATTACTGAAAACAGAGCTAATGCAACAATTAAGAGTTTCTGATCATTACCAAACAGCACAAGAGCATATCCACAAACATAATCACATCAAGGTTAAGCACAGTTCTTCAGACTTCAGAGACAACACGAAGCATAACCAGCAAATGAACATAGTACCATACATCAATATGAGGCTTTCCATAACCTTACCAAATGATTATTTCAAGGTAGTTGAATAATACATGGCATAATCCTATCCAAGTCCCAGTGTCCATACCAAACACAAATGTTGGACGGACACTGCACGAGGACGTCCTCCCTTTGAAAACAAATTATGGACGGACACTGCACGAGGACGTCCTCCCTTTGAAAACAAATTATGAAATTAGTACCCTTAATGGCCGGACTGGTCCATGTCCCACCCATAGATGGTTCCTAGGAGAGTCTAGACTGTGGTGTCCGGATTTGGATCAGCAGGACTAGGTGGGTTCTCTAGTTCATTCCGAACCGCTCCGTCCATCTTCCTCCTTTCGACCAGCAAGAGTTCATTAGGGGTCAGCCCAACGACCCTCCGTCGACCAAGTCAATCAAGGAGGGAGAAGAGGAAGCAATGTTTTAGTCTTTCCTTTATATAGAGCCTCTTGGCTTGCTCTCCAAATGACGTATCGGGTTATCCAACTGGGGTTTGTGGGTTGATACTGAATGTTGTCTGTGTCACTCAGAGACAGACCCATTCCCACCTTTTCTTTTCCTGCTCCTTCTCTCGGAATGTGTGGCATGTGGTTAGATGTAAAAAGTGGGATGATTAGCGGTCCGTGGTGACTTCAGGAGGTATCCAAATGGTTTGAGCAGCAGGTTACTGGAAATAATCTCAGGAGTTTGATTCTGAGATGTTCTTTCACTGCTACTATATATTTCCTCTGGCTTGAGAGGAATCAGAGGGTATTCCAGCATAAAGCTATGCCTGAGGAGCTGGTGGTTTGGAATATTGTTGGTAGCTTTAGAGATTATTTGTGTTCTTCGTCGAAGGTGGTTCCATCTGCCCAAAATAAGTATATATATGCCTTCAATGGGGTATTCCTACCACTGTTTCGCAGAGTAGGGAGTGATTTTGGCTGTAGAGTTTGCTTTTCCTTTTGTTGTTTAGCCTCTATGAGTCGTATAGTGGTGCTATGTTGTTTCCTTATGTATAGGTTGTGCTGGTTATAGCTTGTTCTGGGGTAGGTTGGAGACCTTGTGTATAGCCAGGGGTATGCCCGTGTAGCTTGTATCTTTGTTTGGCTTTTAAATGAAATGTGTGCTTATCGAAAATAAATAAATTGACCAGATTAGATTGATTACTGGAAGTAATTATCCCTCCAAAGATCAACAACAGGTGGATGTGATGTTAAGAATTCCAGGACTGCAAGGGCATAACTCCACAAAAACTAAAATTAGATTCCTTTACAGCTGTAATATGGAGACTTTTGTCAACTACCTGAGTTTCAGGTCCACCGTTCTGTGATCCAAACTGTCTACGAACAGCACTATAACGTGTAGCAATACAAACTGCACGTGATAAAGCACAGGAAGCATCTGCTACAATAGTTTGTCGGACATACACCATAGTACCATAAACTAGCTGCCTGGGAACATCTGACTGCTCATATTTCCCTTCACACGTGACCTGTGAAACCCTGAAGCATTCAAAAGAAGCTTCAGAACTGTTTTCTCTCATGTTCAAAATATAAATTAGGTAGAAGCACCTGCTAATCATATTGTTTAAAGAAAGACTGCAAGTGAAATTCAATATTTAACACAGAATTGAAGGCTGCTATTTGTGGGGTGGCGATTGCACCTATGTGTAGGTGGCCATGTGTCAGGCATAATCTTGTATACGTATGCTATCCTGTTTATCTACTTCCTCCCTTCTTAACAAATAAAAATCAGGAGCTTGTATCAAAGCAGCTTCCATTAACCATGGAACTAATGCTTTCAAGCCAGCAACAGTACTCAAGAGTCAAGACAATACTTAAAATATGGTAGAAAAGGATGAATTAAATATTTGAAGTCCACAATTATTTTGTAGTACTTACATTTGCTTGTGACTACCCAACTTTCAATTCTGTCTACCAAGCTTTCTATTTTGGTGGTTTGCGAAGCTTAAGAACCCTCTCTACTATTGCACCATCAGCTCAGTAAGTGACCAACAAACCAGGAGTCTCCCACTTAAAAATAAAAACAAAAATAATCAGTGCCTTTACCTATGTAAAAGATTTCTACAGTACGCCGTTTATTACAACCTCTGTTTGGGTTAGAATTTGGGTTAAACTTGAGGCCTTAAAGGAAGCCAACAACTGCAGCAGCCATCCTGCCCCTTGTTATAGCTGCCACTACCAAGACCACCACAACCTGCACCGCATGATCCACTGAGGCAATATCACAACCACGACACAACCACCAGTAATCCAGTAGTCTGAACTCTCTAGCCACCCCCTCCTCGCTACCACCACATCACAGCAACTACTTTTCTATGACCACCACCCTAGTTGAATACTCGAATACAACCTTGCCAAAAAACCGATAGTACCACAAGAACAACCTTGCCATTAGCACCCACAGGACCACCACGCAGAGCACTCCATTGTGAATAGACAAAATCAGTCTTGCCACCCCATGGACCCAACAAACTACTTCCCCTCCCCAACACCTAAAAATTATTAGAGATTACTGTTGTAATAGTTGTAACATATAATTGGGGTTACCTGTTGTAATAAGGCATATAATTAGTTAGTGCTGATGTGTAGTTTGTACGTGTTGGTGGGTCAGTAGTTGACAAGTCTTGTAATAAGTAAAGTCTAGCATAGCAATTATAAATCCTGATGTAAATAGTACCTATGCCAGTAAGTCAAGAGTGAACCAATGATATGCATCTACTGTAGCTACTATAGCAATTATATGTAAGCTCCTCCTGATGCCTATAAAAGGAGAAGCACCCCCCGTTTGTAAATCAAGTTAGCAAGTCAGTAATAACTAGTACTTTCCAGTAATATATCTTGTGTCCTGTGTTCTCTCTCGATCCTAACCTCCTTTGTGGTTGTACCCACTTAGTGTCAATATAGACAAGGGCTGAAGATAGGATGGGAGCAAATACCCGAATCATGGCCTTTTGAAATAAAGATGGAGCTGTTTTCAATCCAAAAGGCATGACTGACCATTGAAAATGGTGGTCTGGAATACAAAAACCAGTTTTGGGACGATAATCTGGATGAATGCCCAGCTGCCAGAAACCTGCTTTCAAGTCAAACTTTGAAAAAATCTGAGCTTTAGGCAAGTTTGCAAAAAGAACACTCCGTCGAGGAAGTGGAAATTTGTTGTCCTGCAGAAAATGATTAAGAGGCTGGTAATTGATAACCAAACGCAATTTTCCTCTTATCTGCTCCGTCCTTTTATTCACATAAAATGCTTCACATGCCCACTGAGAGGTTGTGGGCTCAATCAATCCTTCTGACTGGAGTTGTTGGAGCTCTTGGAGAGCAAGCTGATAGTGTTCTGGGTTCATTCCATGATGGGTAGCTTTGGTGGGGTTGATATCTTCGTTTTTCTTAAAAGGAAGAGAAATGAAGAAATCTGGGTTTTTCCAAAGTGGGTTGGAACATTTGATAAGGAACTGGGAATGGGATTCAGCACAGGAGTTTTGAATGATGGCTTCTTTTATGGAGGAGAAGTTTTCTATGGAAAAGAGATTTGGTTGAGTGGTCCAAGGTAACAAGCAGTTTTTGTATTTCAAACCTCTTTTGAGCCAGGAGACTTTACTGAGATTTTGGAGAATATCAAAGCCTAACAATAGATCTTTTCCTGGAAGATCAGAACTATAGACTTGGTGTTTGATGGTATACCCGGGGAAAAGTTGGATGAGAATAGGCCTGCTGATCAGGGTGATAATGAAAGTTTCTCCATTGGCTGCTGTAAAGGGTCTGAAACATGATTGCCAGTAAGACCTGGGGAGAATCGCTGGGTTGAGAATAGAAGCTGCAGCACCAGTATCAAAGAAGGCGATGACTGGTATGGGTTTCTCATATTTTCCAAGCAAGATTTTGACATTGGCTAAAGGTTGAGCCAACATGATGTCTGAGAGCCCAAATGTTTGGATTTCATAAGGAAATGAATCAGACTCATCAGAAGAATCATCTGATTCTGATGGGGAGTCATCAAAGGTGAAAGCTAGGACTGCTTCATCTGTTGCTTCATCATCAACCGAAAAGAGGGACTCGACATCAGCATCGTCAAGAGCATCATCAATGAGAGCCAAAGAATTTACCATCTTGTCTCTTGCCGCTTTGTTTGGACACTGTTTTGCATAGTGCCCTTTTTTCCCGCATATGTAACAGCGATCAGACTTTCGCTGTCCTCTAAACTTTTTCTTCTTGAAAAATTTCCATTTTTTCTGGCGTGAGAATTTGCCAGATTTAGGAAACTTTGAAAACTTGCCAGGAGATCTGAACTTCCATTTCTGAAAGTGCTTGGATTTTCGATATGAAGGACGGCAAGTGCACTTCTTGTCTTTACACTTGATAGATAAGTCTGGCCGGTCACATGCTTTACCAAGAAGTTTTCCCTGTTCTTCAAAAGTTCTTCAAAAGTTCTGAGGAATTTCTGATGATTGCACAATTTCTCCAGGGCAATCAAAGAGTGCTGATAAATACCGCCAAGAGATGTTGCATTCAACGTCAATCCTTTTGTTTGAAGCAACCTTGTCGTCTCATTTCCCAATGGTTCAGGAAGGGAATTGAGAAAAGCTTGCTTGAGATTGACATCATCCATGCCGTTAAGAAGATAAAACCGTTGAGGCATACAGTCATAATGGATCTCCAGGTCTTTTCTCTTGAATGAATAACATCTCATGCTGAGATATTCCTCTCGAACGAACTCTTTCGTGTTGTTATGATCTCCAAGAAACTCAGTATGCAGAACTGAGATAAACTGATCAAGAGTTGGCAGTTGCTTTAGCTGTAGCTGTCGGTATTCACCGAGAGCCATATACCATTGACGGAGACGGCCAAGAAATTTTGCTGTACACTTAGTAATGACAGTACTAAGCGTAGCATTAGGGGAAAGCATAGCAGCAGTGCACCACGCATGGATCTCATAGAGTTTATCCAACCATTTTGATGGGGGAATGGTATCAAAGGAAAAACCTTGGGTGTGGATATTGGAATGTGAGAAGGAATCAAAGGTTGGAATTTCAGGAGGTGTTTCAAACTCAGGACCCTCTTCAATGATAGGGTCTTCAATATTTTCTTCTGGGTTTTCAGGGTTCATCATGAAAACACAAGGAGTTGGCATAGAGTGAGTAGATTCAGAATCTGAATCAGACTCAATGGTTGGTTCAGGAGATGGAGATGGGGTTTCAGGTATGGTGGCTAGGGTATTTAGGAGAGTGGATATTGGATTGTTGGAAGTTGGCTAGACCATTAACTGAGGAGATTTTGAATTTGGGTCAGATAATTTAGGAGGAGCAGAGGTAGTTGGAGCTGAGGTAGAGGTGGATGGTGGAGATAGAGTTAAAGGAAGTTGGACAAGTTTTATCTGGGGCTTTGGAAAAGGAAGTTTTGGTGGAGATGGTCTTTTGGGTGGAGGAAGGAAAGCTGACGAGCTCCCAAAGATACTTGAGCTGGATTCACCAAATCCTGAGGTAGGAGTTATAGGTAAGGGTTGAGACATTTGAGGATACCCAGAAAAACTTTGTTGAGTGTAAGGTGAGAACATGTCAAACGGGCTTTTCTGTTGAGAATACTGCTGAGCTTGAAGGGATTGGAGCTGATTCTTCAAGTGCTTCATTTCAGCATCCTTTCGATAAAAAGCTGCTGAGAATGCCTGATTAGCATATGCCATCTGAAGAAGTTCTTGGTGAACCTGTTGGATTTTCTGCTGCAAATCTCTGATAAGAAGTTCCAAAGATGACAACTTCTTATGAACAACATTCTTCAAATTTTGCTGAGAGTGAGCAATCCTTTGAAGAATTTTGTTTTGTGCCAGAGAGTTTGCTGATTGCCAATTTATTGCTGCTAATACTGCTTTGGTACTACCATCAGGGAGAATGGTAGTTGAATCTGGAACTTTGTGACGATGGGTGGTTCTTTCCTGAGGGTTATGATACTCCAAGGGAGGAAAATCTGATTCAGTGGACATAAAACATCCACTGGGTTGTGCTGAAGAGTCATTTTTAGATGGAGGTTGAGGAGAAGGTGGGGATTTGCAAGGAGTAGAAGGTGAAGGAGGGCTTAGTGAAGGTGGTTCTTCAAAGTCTTCATCATCGTCTAAAAGACTATCGTCAAGACACTCATCACAGTTACAGGTATCAAAATAACAATGACCTGTTTCTGGATTTTTGAAATAGAAGACCGGAAGGCCACTGGATTGAAAATATTTAATTGGAGGTTCAGGCCTGGAGCCCTCAACAAACATATCAATCCTTGAAGGAAAGATAACCGGATGGGTGGAAGACGAGGCAGAGGTTTCTTTTGGGAAAGAAATTTCCACAGTACCATCAGGTTTTGAAATGAAAAGTGGATTTGAGGATTGAACAGGTATGAGCTTTTGTTGGTTCTTCTCGTAAGCTGTAACCCAAGATTCTGGGAGAAGCTTAAGAAGTTCAGGTCGAGAAATTTGGCGTGGGACATGGACGCAAGAAGCTTGGTGAGGTGCGTTTATGGTTAGAAAAAGGGCTTCATCTGTGGAGGAAGGTAAAGACATGTCAAAAGCATGGTTCTGAAGACGATAGGCCATTTGGTAGTGGAGGGTTGCTGCATATGTAGTGGAGATTTGGGAGGCACCACCAATTTGGACTTGAACTTTCAGGGCTGTTAGCAGATGAGGATCTGCCAGTGGCATGTTGAAATTTGGATAAAAGGTAAAGATCACTGTTCCAGCATTCAAGGTGGTTTGAACTGTAGCGATGCACGCATGTTGGTACTGTATGAACCTGGTGTCCACCAGAGCAATTCTGGAGGTAACAGGCAAGCCTTTTCGGCCATGAAAAGTGACGGCTAATCTAATTGCTCCAAAGTGGAGGTGCGTAAACCCCTGTTGTTGCCAAATACGGGGCAAATCAACCGGGATTTCGAGGGGTAAAAGTTGTTCAGCCTCAGTAGCTGCAATGAAACACTGATCAAATTTAGAGGCTTGGACATACTCCTTTACTGAGGTTGGACGCTTTGTGGAAAAAAGTTGGGTGACGGTCTTTTTTACAGAGGTTTGTGGACGGACAAAAGCATTATATGGGTTTAGAAAAGGAAGATCAGTAAGAGGAACCTTACTGTCATCAGGAAGATACTCAAACTCATATAAGTACTCAAGATTAGAAGAAGAAGTGGAATTTCTACTGGTAGATGAGCTAGAAGGTACGAGGGATGAAGTAGCAGAGGAATAGGTGGTAAACAAGCGATTCATTTTTAGTAGGAAAAATCTGGGTTCTTCATTTCCTCATACAACAAATCTTTTTCTTTTAATGTGAGAACTTTAACCAATTTGATTAATAAAATTCTGTATACTAGGGTAGATAAACCGAGACACACCGCTCAATGGCCGAAGTCTCAAGGTACTTTTAACCCACTGATACAGAAATTTTTCAATCAAAATAGTTAGTGAAGTTTCTGATGTGGAGGATCCTTAAAAGGCAGCCACAAAGCATACGCTTCAATTTTTCTTTTTGGAAAAAGATTTGAAATAATTTTGGAATACGAAGTTCCCAGAGAGGGGTTTAAGCTAAAAAGGAAGACATGGCTCTGATACCAAATTTACAGACACTAAGTGGGTACAACCACAAAGGAGGTTAGGATCGAGGGAGAATACAGGACACAAGATATATTACTGGAAAGCACTAGTTATTACTGACTTGCTAACTTGATTTACAAATGGGGGGTGCTTCTCCTTTTATAGGTGTCAAGAGGAGCTTACATATAATTGCTACAGTAGCTACAGTATATGCATATCATTGGTTCACTCTTGACTTACTGGCATAGGTACTATTTACATCAGGACTTATAATTGCTATGCTAGACTTTACTTATTACAAGACTTGTCAACTACTGACCCACCAACACGTACAAACTACACATCAGCACTAACTAATTATATGCCTTATTACAACAGGTGACCCCAATTATATGTTACAACTATTACAACAGTAATCTCTAATAATTTGGCTGAAAAACAAATTAAGAAAAGAAAAGAAGCACTGGTACTACTACCGCAGCAGTCCTAGAAGCACTCATTATAGCCTCTGCCAACAGAAACACCACCACAATACATCACCATCATTATCAACCCACATGCCACCCGCACCATTATCACACAATAATTGTTTAAAACTTGATGTTCTTTGCCAATACAGAAAGAAAATCTAGACTAACAAGGTTTTCATTTGCTTCTTTCGTTGAACACCTTCACCTCAGACTTGCTATCTACTATAAAAAATAAACTGTCCAAGCACAGCCCACAGGTTATCAGGATATTTATATCATTTCAAAGTTAATCAACAACAATTCTCAGCATCTCTGTAGTCTAAATGGCAGAGCCAAAGACTGACTAGGTCATGATAACCTTATACTTCATTGTGGAATACACATCTGAGTATATGACCCAACATAAGTTGCAGAAAGATATCTGACACTTCAAATATATGACATCTTAAGAGAGTGTGAATAAAGGTTCTACCAACACACTCCTGCTCCCACAACCTAAAACGCTTTTCATGTAACATACCATAACATGACTGCTATAGATGCAAATGCAATAGAGTAGACATCCAAAACCTTATCAAGATACAGGGTTCTAGAATTAGCTTGGCATCAGAAGGCATGCATAGACAAGTATACTGTACACACCTCATCAACATCTGATTTCTGGGGATACGCACATGATCGAATCGTAAGACCCCATTGTCCATGGTGTTGTATGCTCCATTACCAAATTTCATTCCAATATCCCCAACAGTTATGCCCGGAAGAGGAGAGTGATCTTCCAAACTCCGTAATTGGACAATAAAACCTAAAAGGGGAAAAAAACAAAATTACGATCGAAGTCATTATTTTTGCTGCTTTTGCATGAGAAAAGGCTGATGTTTTATACTGAATTTACATAGACCGATTTCAATGATATGATAAAGACAGACTTTATAGTTACCATTTACACCATGTTCCCGACCCCCTACTATAAGGCGTGCATAAACAATAGCATGCGTGGCCACTTTACCCAGTCCACCAGGCCACCACTGTACAGAACAATGAAAGCAAGAATTATAAAAACCACTTTGAGAGAGAAAAAGAAAGGGAACAGGCGAACCTTTCCAGGTCATAACACTGGCAAGTAGCAATGATAGATACTGAGAACCAATCACCAACAGCCAAACAGGTAATCAGAAGAATGAATGACACAAGGACCATATGAGGCTGATGTGCATCTTAAGTAATGAAAAGTTAACCACCAACAACTCGCCAGAAACAACTGAAAACTCTGTTAACCATTTACTCACTTTGCTAGAGGTCAATGTAGGACTATGAATAATAAACTCATCCGTTTGGGGATCGAATGTTGCTGTGGTTTCAAGACCTTGTACATTAGAACCATGTCCTAGTTCAGTTTGTGCATAGCAGCCAATAATTTGCATCTTATATGCCAATGGCAACCATTTCTGCTGCTGCTCTTCAGTGCCTTGTCCTTTTATAGCGGGTATAAACATTCCCTGAAGACAACGTAGAGAACAGTAGTAGTATGTGAGAATGTTGAAAGTTGAAATACACGCTTTCTATATGAACTGTGGAAAACCAAAGGAATATCAAACATTGTTCCACTAAACTTTGATACAATCTACTACAACAAAGGATATATGAGGAGTTGAAATGTACCCAGTGGAGATCAGTGAAAGCAGGTTCATCCACATAAAACCTCAACTTAGCCGCCTCTTCTTCTGCAATTATTAGAAATGCAATCCAAGATTAAGCTAACAACCTGAAACATCTCTTAATTCTGACCAGCTAATAAAATAAGCATGGTCAAAAATCATACTAAAATGAAGGCATACCAGAGAGATGGAGGTCGACGATGGTTTTCCATGCATAAGCTGCTTTTCTAAGAGTATTTTTGAACAACTCCTTCCTGCTAAGCGTAGATCTGTTATCTTTCCGGAAGCCCTAAATCCCCAAACGATGCACAAAAATGAAAATTAGATCACAAGTGGCTACAAGAACCATAACAGCATCCACTAGACTCCAGAAAAAATGTCAGCAATGCCCAAGAGTTTGTTGTTTAAAGTACTTTCACTAGCTGTAACAGAATAGAAATTAGGGTCAGCTTTCCCCTTAGCCAGGTAAAGCCCAAGCTTTCGGCCTCCATTTTGGGAAGGCCCCACATTTTTATATACTAGCTATTGGGTATCTGTATATATAGGAAAAGAAGGTAAAATATACAGTCCTATATATTCTGCAATTAGGAAAGAAGGCCCAAAATAGGAAACAAGAAGTCCAAGTACATAGTGAGGTAGTATTTCTTTCCAAAAGAACTATGTATCCAATCTTAATTGTAAACTATCACCTAATACTTTTTCTTGACAAAAAGAAATCACACATTTTTCTCCTCTCTCAAAAACCCCAAAGAAGGAGTTTTGGTGGACTCTATAGTAACCCACTAAGTATCTCTCTCTGCACTCTGTCTCTCTATCCCGCTCTGTTCCTGGGGTAAAAATCACAAAAGGTTTTTGACAACATTATGTTACCAGTTGTATCTTGTTCAAATACAAGGCATTTTGGTTTATTAAGTCAATATTTGAGGTAACAATTTGCTTTCAATTGCTCAGGAGTACATTTCAACTGAATGGTTTTTTCAATTGTTCATGGTATATTTCAAGTGAATGATTTGTACATACTAAATTGTTCGTATAAACTGCGTTTTGATTTTAATTGCTTCTGTTAACGTAGAAGATAACATATAAATACTATCGCTCATCCTTGTTCCATCTTTATCGGCAAAGGTGACAAATCAAGTGCTATTGTCCTGTAATTGAAGCGTTTTCTTTATTCACGTTGTGTTTAAAGTTGTTCATCACATAGTGTTCATTTGTTGTGATTGTTACTAAGAATAATAAATATGCCTCAAGAGAAATTAAGAGCATTAGATGTACTACCAATTTAACATCATTCGTTCCAAAACTAGACTACAAAGATCTAGGTAGTAATTTTACATCTCAAAAAATAGAAAACTAAATTTCAATTATCAAAATTATTTCAAATATAGGAAAAGGCCCTTTTAGAATTATCGCTCTAGGCCTACAATTGTCTTCAACCGGCCCTGATTGAAACCCTCAACTAAACAACAAGCATATGTCGATCCATCCATCTGCACATTGAGCCCTCTTTTCTACATTATTTATCATATAATTACATGAGAGTCTACAAGGTCCAACACAAACCAAAACAACTTTGCAACTATTTTCAAATAGTAGGAACAAAGTCTACCTCAGTTAGACTTCAGTAAAAGCACCTTTCAGCCTTTTGGGCTGACATTTTTACGAGAACTAATGAGTTCAGTAATATCATGTTTATCCACTACACAAACTCAACCAAGATTATATGCTTTGTCTCATGTTAATTTATTAACCTTACAGTACCAGAGAATCATAAAACGAATTCACCTGAAAAATTTTGTTCTCTTCTCAACTCAAAAAGAATTTTTCAAAAAATTCCCCCTAGATTCCCCCTACTTCCAATATTTCCCTCTCTATCTCTCTCCACTTATTACCCCTACTATTTTTCAAAAAACTTTTCAAAAACCAAACCAAACACAGCACAAGTCTCTAAATCAGCAATTTTAAGAGTGTCAACAGAGGTGTGGGATATGAGAAAGCAGATGGCTGAAAGCCTAAAGAAATTCACTGGAAAAAGAAAAAAAAACTGGAACTAAGGATCTGAAAGGATAAAAACTAATCCCATCCAAAAGATCCAAATATAACTGACCATTTGTTCCCTAACTTTCTAAACAAATAATTATCTTACAGCACCAAAGTAAGCACTTTATTTGTTTTGATAACTCAAGGTAAGCAAACCTCGACTTATCCCTGGGAACCAAATCTCACCATCCACTAGCGAAGAGTCTGATCACTGTCCACAAGCAAAGAATCCGATTAAAGTTAGGGTAAAGCCCCAAATGGATTAGCGCCATAAGAATTGATAGCACCCGAAAGTTTTCGAACCTAAGACCTTAGAAGGAAGCAAAACCCTAAATCTCAAGCCTTGACCACCAGCCAACCCCCTTGGTATTTGGTTTAAAGAGCACTTGCCCATTAAATGGTAAGTGCTACTGGTCATATCAATCTACTCCCTTCTGTCAAATTTTGTTTGCTCACCTTTCCATTTTGGGATGTCCCAAAATTTTTGCATTCTTTGAAAAGTCAACAAAAAAGTCGTTAAGTTTACACAAATTACCCCTCAAAATTTTTGCATTCTTTGGTAAGGGCTCGGCACATTTAGAAATGAGCCAAGCTTGAACCCTCCAAAGCTGGGCTCGGCTCGGCTCATTTGAACCCCTAGACTTCCCCATACATAGCAAACAAAATGGCGTGGAGAGAGTAACAAACTATCCAATTATAACCTTGATTGTAATATAGATATATAATTCACCCAACAGCATTCGAAACTAACTCAAAACACGCTCTGAATCAGAAGAATTCACCGAGCTGACAAGATATCAAACTACCACTACCAAGTCATCAAATAGCAAGTTCAAGGGTAGTGATTAAGACAACAAAATACAATTTGCCCTAATTTGAAGAACGCCGTCAATACACACAAAACAAATCAAATCACAAAGATAAACAAATCATGAGAGATAGAAAGGGAGAGTCACAGGATCGCTGGCGACGAGCTTGGAAATTCGATCGCAGACATCGAAGGCATGAGGAGAACCAGCCCAAACGACCTTCATAGCATCTACATCGAACTCAGACTTGTTCCTCTCGTGAGCCAAGTGATCCACTCCCTCCATTTTCTCTCCCTCTCCCTCTCCCTCTTCCTCTTCAACCCTAGCTCTTCACCAATATTGGACGCTAAGTGTATAATCGCGTACGTATATATGTAAATGCTAGATTAGAGGGAGGCCGGGGAGCTGCTGTCCGGCCTGCTGTCAAGGTCGATTGGGGCTCGTTGCAGTCTGCTCAATAATCGGAAACGCTGACTTTGTAGTGTATCAAAAATTTCTTGATGGGATGTCATTAAGTTCTTGACAAAGAACACGTATAACTTGTTAATAATGGGTTTTAATAGATTGAGTGTTTTGAATTTATTTTTTTTAAGATAAAAATGTTTGATAAGATATTTAATGATATCTGATTGAGCTAATTTTTGGTACACGTGTTCCACTCAACAAACTCTATAAATTGAACATTTTCCGATCATTAAAGTGAGATCGAAGTGAGCCCCAGTCGACCGAAATAGCAGGCTGCTGCTACTTAAATGGACATATGGAAGTAGAGGATTAGTACTCCAGTAGATGCCAGATGCGGTTGGATCAAGACCCCCTAATGATCGGGAGAGAACATAGACGTAGAGAAAATTGAGAATAATAATTGGAAATAAATGTAATAATCGGGTGTTCTGATTTTTAAAAAAAGTTATTTTTAGAAAATAAAGATAATTTCAAACTCAAAAATCACGTGTTTACGTAAATAATTTTTCTACCAATATGGATCTTGTTTGATAGATCTCATTGAGATCTTTTAAAAGGTGCAAACAAATAGGAAAAAAATATTTTTCATTTGTATTATATTTGAGCTTGAAATTACCATCTTTTTGAAAAACAATATTTAAAAAGAAAGCGAAAGGGCACCTAAGTAGAGAAATAAATATGATAATGATTAGTGCATCCGCAATGTAATGATCAAAAGTAAATAATCAAAACTTGCCACGTCAGTTTTTGATTATTCATTTAGAGGGTTGCTAAAGTTAGCAATGTGAAATTTCACATTGTTACTTTTGATTATTCAAATGCACAAATTTAATTTTTGGTTAGGAGGTTGTTAACTTTAATTATTATAATGTGAGCATTTTTTTAAGCACACATTGCCAACTTTAACAATATTTTAATTTTGATTATTACATTGCGGATGCTCTTAGAGTCCAAAATCCAAAAACTAGGAACAAGGTCTAAAGAGTTATACAGTCATACAGGTATTTTGCTACTAGGAGTACTATATATAGGATACACGGAGTCATATAGCTGTTTACATCCTAAGATACGCCACCCAATAAGAAAATTACACGTGGCATCAAACAATGCTTTAGCCTATCAGAACATATCCCATTTTGGCCCGAGATACATGGAATCATAAGGTTAATGGCGATATTATTTTAGTACTAAACGGTATCGTTTTGATGGGAAACGGCAGCGTTTGAGTCCCAATTAAGGGTAATTAAGACGGTAATTAGGTTTAGCCGTGGATTACTTATTAAAACTCATCCAACGGTGATTGAATCTCTGTCTCATGGGGAATCAAGCAGGGAATCATTCAGAAGGAGTGATCATGTTCACGTTGCATAAAAAGAGGAAGCCCACGATCCAGAAAACAGTCATGATCAAGATTAACAAACGTGGAGAGAGAAGAACTCTAGAGGAACCAGTTCAGCAACCGTTCGAAGACTCCACTCAGCCGAATTTCAAGGAATCATGGGCAGTTCGAAAAGGAACATGTGCATCAATTGAAGACGTGGAGTTCGAAGGCACACTCGGCGTCTATAAATAAGAGAAGAAGTTAAAGATAGAGGCCCCCAACAAAAAAAAAACTCATCCACTGACAACTCATACTCAATATGATTGCTCAGGGATTTATCTTAGTTTATGACGTAGTTTAGTTTACTTTGTAAGTTGAAGACTTGTTTGCATGTAAGACTACTTTCGATTAAATTCAAGTTTCTTATTCCTTTCAGTCTTTCTCTTACCAGAGATTAGTCGTTTATAAGCCCTCTTCGATTAAATTCAGTGTGCTTATATTTCTGCTTAGTCTTAGAAAAATTTCAAGAGTGTTTGTGCACAAATTTGTCTTCGATTCGATTCAGGTTTGTTTGTGCTCGATCATCTCAATTGGTTGTAAGCTCTCTTTGATTAAATTCAGTGTGCTTATATTTGTTCCATTGGTTTCAGTAATGTCTTAAGAGTGTTTGTATACAAACTTACCTTCAATTAGATTCAGGTTCGTTTGTGTTCATTCATCTTTTTTGATTTGAGAAAAGCCAGCCCGTAGTCTTGGTTCGACATTTTTAAGGAAAAATCCTCTTAGTTGAGGTAATTGAACAGATAACACAGTTGCCTGATATAAATTAGTTATTTCAAATCACATTGAAAAGAATAATTTCATTTGTGAAGTTAGTTCTTTTCTGGCATGCCCGCACACAATCTTTTCCTTTGATTGAACTAATTCACCTCCAAACAATTTTTGGCACGCCCGGTGGGACCCAAAGGTGCCGAAATGCCAAGGCTCAGGAAGCAAATAGGTACACCTATTGGTGCTTTGGAGCCAGGGGAACAAATTGAGCCAGAGCAGGTTGCAGAACCAGGTACGCCTGCTAGCCTAGCTTTTCAGCCATTGGCTTTAGAAATGGAGGAGCCTCTACAGGAAGAGCCTTCTTGTGAAATGCCTCCTTATCAAAGGCCTACAGGCTTCCCTTCAAATGTCCAGGAGGGACAGGCTAGTAGTAAAGACTATGATAAGGAGGACATGTTTAGAGAAATGATGATAGCTTTCAGAGAGATGGCTCAAACCCAAAGAGCCATGATCAAAAGCATAAAAACTAGATTGCCCAATCCAGAGTTAGCAAGGAACAGTCCAGCAAATATTGGACTGAACAACCAAGCTAACTCTAGCACTCACCAAAGTCCCTTCGAAGGAAGGCTTGGAGAGGATGTTGGACAGGGTAAGATAAAATCTAGACCAGGAAAGGAGAAAATGTTTCCTGAAGACATACCACAATCTTGGTATGAGCCAGTGAAACCAACAAAGCCATTGGAGATTCCTAGGCAATCTCATGGTATTACCATTGGAGTCCTAAGAAATACTGGGAATAGACAAAGTGTTAATCCTCTCTTCGAACCTGTTCTGGGAAGATGGGGGGATGACGTAGAGTTAGAACAAGGGTATAGACCAGAAAGGAGGGATGTCAATCCACGAGACTCTCGTCAGGAGTTGCCAATGGCTAGGGGTCCCTTCCCCACTGTTCAAGAGAAAAATCCTAGGTATACACAGCCTCATGTTGCGCCTGAAAGGATGCAGCAACCACCATATGGGAGGCCCCCTAGGGAAAACCAAGGGGATTTTAATGGGGTTCAGGAAGATGATTTGGAAAGGCAAGATCAGCCTGTGGCAAATCAAGGACAGAATCTCCTCGTAGACAACCCAGTGTTAAAAGACCAAGTTATGGGTCTCATACAAGAGGTTTGTGGACCTCGAACTCGGGGGGTACAAGCTCAGATCTATCGAAAGCCATATCCAGAATGGATAGACACCACATTTCAAATCCCTAGGGAATTCAAAATCCCAGATTTTACTTTGTTCTATGGGGATGGAAGACAGTCTTCCGTAGAACACATTGCTAGATTTTCTGCCCAATGTAAGAACTTGGCCCAAAATGGCTTCATGAAGTTGAAGCTGTTCCCAAATTCTTTGTCGGGACCAGCTTTTGCTTGGTATACCAATTTACCACCAGGATCAATAACCAATTGGTTTCAGATGGAGGAGGTGTTTCATGCACAATTCTTCCATGCAGAGCCTGAAGTCTCAATGGCAGACTTGGCTAGATTAAGGCAAAAACCAGATGAAAAGGTAGCAGACTTCATATCTAGGTTCAAAAGGGCCAGGACCAAGTGCAAACTCCAATTGCCAGAAGCAGAGTTTGTGAGGTTAGCCACAAGATGGTCTGGAAAGGGAGCTTTGAAAGAGGTTCGATTCCACTGAGTTTAGAGACTTTGCAGATCTAACCTACAAAGTCACTAGATATGAGTCATTGTTGGAAGAAGATACAGATAGGCATAACTCTTCTTATTCCACGTATTATAGAGATCCCAACTATGAGATAGATGCTGCAGAAATCATTGAACATGATCCTTGTGTTTGTGAGCCTCTAGTCCGGAAGAATGTTACTATGGGCAGAAATTCAAACAGAAATAAATAAATAAAGTTTATTCTTTCGATGTAACAAAGGCTGATGAAATTTTTGATTACCTGTTAAGGAAAAAGATCATCAAGCTCCTCAGAAGTTAAATTACCAACTGGAGAAGAAAAGCATGGGAAAACATATTGTAAATGGCATGATTCTTGGTCTCATTCAACTAAGTCTTGCAATGTTTTTCGTGACGGAATTCAGGAACAAATCAAGAAAGGAAGGATCAAGTTTCCTGAAAAGGCCATGGGAATCGATGCCACTCCTTTTCCAAAGGTCGAAGAAGTAAACACCAACGTGCCCACTTCGTTGGCTCGAACTATCAAAAAATATTGGCGTGACAAGGAAGCACCAGTGAATATGACTTCAGTCCAGCCCACAAGGTGGAAGCCATATGTTGGTCATCCTCGAGGCATGGGAGTAAGACAAAGCCATTACAAATCAAGCAATGCCGCCTTATCTTCCAAGATGTTGGAACAAACCATCTGCCTATGCTCGAAGCCTCGTTTTTGGAGTGCTTATGCGTGGGTTGCAGAGCCAACTATTTGGTTTTCAAGGATCTGGACAGGAAGGGAGCCTGTTCCCTAAAGAGCAAGGGATGAAGCGAATTGCTCCAGCACCAGCAAAACCAAATGAGAGCAAGCCTTGGTTGGCTTCGAAGAGGAATATGCCCTCGAATATAGTCCCTTATGCTCAGAAAAGGGAAGTACCTCCTCTAAAGAAGGCCAACATTGGTCAGACTTCAGGGGTACAATAGGAAGTCAAGCAAGACGAGTTTACTTTGGTAAAAGGCGTCCCTGATTGGTTTCTGAAACAGGTTAAGCTTGATCTGTTTCAAGGATATAAGGGTCCAGCCAAAGGTGGGACCAAGACCTTCAAACCACCCAGCTCAAACTCTGGAAATTGGGTATTGATAAGGGATCCCAAGTCCAAAATCCCACAGATGGTCCCATTGCCCTCAAGAACACAGAAAAGGAAGCTCCAAAGGAAGTATTCACTCTTTCAAATGGGAGACTCCTCAACTGGAGAGGAATCTGGAAAGGGAACAAGGCTCAATCCAAGGTTCGACAGGGCTCAAAGGGACCCCGAGGAGTTTCGAACCCAGTATCGAGAGGGAGAAGCTTTGCAGAAAGTAGCTTCAGCGATGCTCGAAGAGGACTTCGATGCACCTTCCCCCAACTCATTGGCCAGTTACCAGTCTGGGCTGCTAGAAGCCATGTTGGTGGAACAAGAAGGGGTAGAAGGAAGCTCTTCTCCCATGGAAGTGTCAGCACAAGGGGCTGAATCCAAGGGGGAAGTGAGAGCAGAGGCAATTAACCAGACCAAAGAAGCAGCAAGCATTCAGTTTGGAAGCCAGCCAGAGGTGCAAGTTAACATGGTTTATCCGTGTTCGATGGACTCCTTCAAAATTGGCCAGGCGTCTAAAGATGAAAGCAATGCTTGGCTGGTCAAAGCCAGCTCCTCTGAAGAGATACACAGTGATGAAGAACTGAACATCATATGCAATGACTGTGATCTGGAGGAAGTGGCCCAGATCGAGATGGACGAAAATCTGGTATGTGAAATTGAGCAGAATCAAGAGAGTTTGGAGGTAAGCTCGAAGGAAAGTGCTTGTTTTGTACTAGATTCTATGTCGGACATCGAATACCCATTGGTAATAGATTTAAATTATGTGGAGCTTTCATATCCATTTAAATTACCTACCAATGCTATGCGACAACATTTACGTCCACTATATATTACCGCACACTTTGATGGAATCCCACTTAACAGAATTCTGGTGGATAATGGGGCTGCAGTGAACATTTTGCCTTTCCAAACCCTAAAAAAGTTGGGTAAAGGAAAAGCAAAGTTGATTCCAACCAGCACATCCATTGCAGGATTCACAGGGGAAAGCCAACATGCCAGGGGTATAATCTCCATTAGATTGGCAGTAGGTGGAATAGAAACAGACACTGCTTTCTTCATAGTGGATACATATGCTAAATATAATGCTTTACTAGGAAGAGATTGGATTCATGTTAATGAATGCATTCCTTCTTCTCTCCATCAGGAATTGATGATTGTTAAGTATGACAAAGGCAAAGAAGTGGGTGTTGAAGGAGTTAAAGCTGATCCACATCCATTTAGTGCCACAGCAAATTTTGCTGAAGCAGACAAGTCAGATGTAGTTCCACTGAGTGAACTACTCCAGGCAGCCACTTGCCCAACCAACGAGATGGAATTGGGAGAATTGGCAGAGCTAAAATCGAAGCTAAAACAAGCTGTTGATTATGAATCAGACACCCCAAAGGATGATGCTGCTTGGATGTGAATCCAAGGAAGAGGTGGAAGGAGAGGCCAACTCATTGGCTTTAATAAGATATGTTGCTTTGGGGATTGAGCAGAAGATACAGGAGGACAACATGTGGGAAGACGTTCTGCAGGATCACAAGCCTCGCAAGGAGGAAGACAGTCCAACGTCTCAAAAACATTTCGAAGACCAAGATCTTCTGGAGGAAGTAAAATTGGGAGATGAAACAGTGTTTATCAACAAACAGCTCGACTCAGAAATGAGGGCTAAGTTGATAGCACTACTGAAAGCCAATAAAGAATGTTTTGCATGGAGTTACAAGGAACTACCTGGATTGGACAGGAAATTGGTGGAGCATAGGTTGCCTATCAAGCCACAATTTAAACCTGTGAAGCAGCCAACCAGGAAGATGAGTCCAGAAACTATTGCAGGAGTCAAGAAAGAAATTCAGCGACTTCTAGATGCTGGATTCATTAGGACAGCCAGGTATGTCGAATGGTTGTCTAATGTAGTTCCAGTTCCTAAAAAGAATGGGAGTATTAGGATCTGTATTGATTTTCGAAATCTAAATACTGCCACTCCTAAGGATGAGTATCCTATGCCTAATGTGGACATGCTTGTGGACGGGTCAGCTGGACACAAGATGTTATCCATCTTGGATGGGCATTCAGGATACAACCAAATTTGCATAGCAGAAGAAGATGTGCACAAAACAACATTTGCATGCCCTGGTAACATTGGCATTTTTGAATGGGTCAAGATGCCATTTGGGTTAAAGAATGCTGGTGCCACTTACCAAAGGGCTATGAATACCATTTTCCATGATTTGGTAGGAGGTTTTCTAGAATGTTACATAGATGATATCATTGTGAAGTCAGATTCTGATGAGGATCACTTGCAACATCTAGAAAGGACATTTCAACAACTAAAACTATACCAACTGAAGTTAAATCCAGAAAAATGTGCTTTTGGAGTATCAGCTGGAAAATTTCTGGGTTACTTAGTTCACAAGAGGGGAATACAGGTTGATAAGAACAAAGCAAAGGCCATTATTGAGGCCAAACCCCCTTCGAACAAGAAGGAGTTGCAAAGGTTTCTTGGTCAATTAAATTTCCTTCGTAGATTTATATTTAATACTGCAGGAAAGACTAAAATCTTCTCTTCTTTATTGAAATTAAAGGAGGGAGAAGAATTCAAGTGGTCTAGAGAGCATGATGATGCCTTCGAAGCCATCAAGAGATACCTAGCCAACCCACCAGTGTTGATGCCACCTATTGAAGGGAAACCAGTGAAGCTGTACTTAGCAGCGACTCATGATTCAATAGGAGCATTGCTGGCACAAGACAATGAGGATGGCAAGGAGAGAGCAGTCTATTATCTTAGTAGGTTTCTAAATTCTTGTGAATGTAGATATGTTGCAGTAGAAAAACTATGTTTAGCTTTATTTTATGCTTCCAAGAAGCTCAGGCATTATATGTTGCCTAGAGTGACTTATGTCATTTCTCAAACTGATGTAATTAAGCACATGCTTTCGAAGCCAATGCTTAGCGGGAAGATTGGGAAATGGATAGTATCTTTAATTGAATTTTGTCTCGAGTACCCCAGAAATCAGTAAAGGGACAAGCGTTGGCCAACTTTTTGGCTGATCACCCTAATGAAATCAAGGTGCCTGAAACTCTAGAAGCAAGTTTGATTGATATTAAACCATGGAGGTTATGGTTTGACGGATCGAAGACCGCCCAGATGGCTGGAGTAGGCATAATTTTAGAGTCTCCTCAAGGTCTGAAAACCAAATATGGATTTCGACTCAGTGAGGGGCAATGTTCAAATAATCAAGCAGAATACGAAGTTTTAATCATAGGGTTAGAGATTCTACTCAGATTAAGGGCAAATGCTGTTGAGGTCTTTGGAGATTCTCAGTTAGTAATCAATCAGCTGAATGGGCAATTTCGATGTACCAGCCCAGCTCTAGTGTTTTATTATCAGCATGCTAAAGTGCTGATGGATCGATTTTTCATGATCACTTTAACTTATATCCCTAGATTCTTCAATGAAGAAGCTGATGAGGTGGCTCAAAGGGCATCAGGGTATAAAATTGTGTCAGAAAGTGAAAAAGAGTTCCGTCAGCTAACTCTAAGGAAATCTTTACCTATGTTAAGTGATAGGTTAACTGATTTCGAAGTATTAGAGGTAAATCTTCCTCCCAATCAGAACGAGGATTGGAGGCAAGTGCTCATCGATTACCTAACCAAACCAGATGCTGAGACAGACAAAGCAACTAGGTTGAAAGCACTGAATTACATTATGTACAATAATGAGCTATTTAAAAGAGGGATGGATGGTCTCCTTTTGAAATGTTTGAACAAGGTAAATGCTTTTAAAGTAATGGCCGAGGTCCATGAAGGAATTTGTGGAGCTCACCAAGCTGGCATAAAGATGAGATGGTTGATAAGGAGATATGGGTACTATTGGCCCACGATTCTTAAAGACTGCATCGATTATGCCAAGGGATGTCAAGCCTGCCAACGAACAGGGCCACTTAAACATTTACCAGTTACAGATTTGCAGTATGTCATAAAACCATGGCCTTTTAGAGGATGGGCCATGGATATGATTGGGATGATTTATCCACCTTCTTCAGAAAATCACAAATTCATTTTGGTAGCAACTGATTATTTCACTAAGTGGGTGGAAGCTCAAGCTTATGAGGAAGTTAAGCAAACCCATGTTATTGAGTTTATAAAAGGGATCATTTATAGATTTGGCAGCCCTCAAACAATAACAGTGGATAATGGTTCCATATTCGAAGGGAAATTGGTTAAAGCTTTTGCTAGTAACCATGGAATTTCTTTGATATACACTAGCACATATTATGCCCAATCGAATGGCCAAGCAGAATCAACCAACAAGATTATCAAAAAGGGAATCCAAAGAATGGTGGATAAAAACCCAGAAACTTGGCATGAGTTGTTAATGGACACACTATGGACTTACAGGAATACGAAAAGGACTAGCACTGGCACTACCCCATTTGCTTTAACTTATGGGCATGATGCAGTCCTACCCATGGAGATCACGGTGAGATCTCAAAGGGTAGCATTCCAAAATGATTTGGATACCCAGTCATACCATCAAGCCATGCATATGGAACTCGAAGACATTGATGAAGCCAGAGTAAAGGCTTTAAATCAAATCATGTTACAAAAGGCAAGAGTGGCCAGAAGTTACAATAAAAGAGTAGCTTTTCGAAGCTTCGATGAGGGTGACCTGGTCTGGAAAGTAATCTTACCCATCAGAGATCGAAGGGTCAGGATGGATGGATTAGGCAAATGGGCTCCAACTTGGGATGGACCTTTCCAAATTCACAGGGTCTTGAAAGGAGGAGCCTATCATTTGAGAAATTTAAATGGTTATGTCCATCGAAGAAAGATAAACGGGAAACATTTAAAGTCTTATGTCCCTTCCATATGGGAGTCGTTTCATAGAAGACAACTACTGTCTTCGAAGAGATGAACCCAGCTCGGGGGGTAGTTTCTCTAGGCGTTTGACTTGATGCAACCATTAGCCTTCTATGGGTCACGATAAAAAGGGAGGAAGTCAAGAGGAGAGATTTCCGTCATAGTTACTTATTTCGATCTCGACTCACGATTACTTCGAAGTATGGATTAACAGTTAGGGTAAGTAAAACACGACACCCTGATAGCAAAAGTTTTATTTATTCATAAAAGCACCTAAAGAGGTGCCGTTACAAAAGAAAAGAACAGACCCAAGTGGATCTGAAGCAAAAGAAAGAGAGACCTACTATGATCTCTAAAAAAAAAAAAAAAAAACGGCCAGTCCATGGCCCAGAACCAAAATGAGGGTCTTCTGGTAACCTTCATAGTCCCAAAGGTGAGGTCCTACGAGGACCCACCCTCCGGAGGACTTTTGGCCTCATGAGCCGTGAGGACGTTGGTGAGATCGCCCCAACTCCTGGCCAAGCACAGACGTGAAGATGTCTCCACGTCCACTAGCTGAGCCCGAAGCCGGCCAATCTCGCTTCGAAGAGCTCGAAGCTCCGTTTGCTGGTCCTCCTTAAGCTCGTCGATGAGTCTGGTCATTCTTCTGGCAAGCTCTTCCAAAAGTTCGGCAGGCTGAGGGGCTTGCGGGTTGGAAGCCATGGCAAATTCGAGGATGTCAGTAAAGGGGATAAAGAGAGAAGATGGGATGAATATTACCAGCTCTGGTTGATTAGTTATAGTCCCAAAGGCATCAGCGTATCCCCCTGTAATTATTACGGATATTAAGTCGAGGCCAGGTGCAAAGCCCTTGAGGAACGAAACGTCCAAAGGGGGGTAGCCGCCATCAGACTTAGTAATAAGTGTTACGGCTAACAAGGAGACTATTGGAGATCCCCTGAGAGTAAACCGTACACGAAATCTGAAGTTATGATGTCTCGAAGTGTCGTTTGGATTCTTAGGGCCAGCCACTAAGTACATTAAGGGAGCTTTCCTGTTCAAAATGATGAATTTGTGACGAGAATACCAATCGGTGCATCAGAATAAACGTAACAACGGAAAGAGTACTCTTTAGGAAGATTTCTGTTTGTTGCAACCGGTCATGGGTTCAGTTAATATCATTTGGTCTTAGAACATACAGGCTTCGAGACCAACAAAGCAAAAAATGCATGAATGGCCCAGTGGTCATGCCATGAAGCTAGAACAGGGTTACAATAATAAGAATTTTCTCTGATCATTACATTCATGAGGAAAATTACATTCATGATGTCCACCTAAGAGATGGAAAACAAAACCCTAATTAAGCATAGAAGTATCCCAGTCGTCCCAGAGTGGGTCTCCACAGGCTGAGATACAAAAGACTTGAGCAAAGCTCCATCGGTAGGTAGACGTACTGCGAGACCATCTCGTTAGATTCTTTGGTCTTCGAAGTCACAGCTCGACGAGATTTCGTCATGAGAGCTGATGTGTCTATACCTAGGAGCCATAGCCCAAGAGGAAGGCGTCATGAGAACTGATGTGGCTATACTTCGAAGCCATATCTCACTAGATCTGGTGGGCGTGTCATGATTCCCATTCTTGGGATTGAAGTGGTGAGGTCTCGACCAAATAAATCAAGCTGGAGAAATTTTGGGGATCGAGAGAAAAGACATCAGAAATTAAGAAGGTTTGTGAGTTCCCCCCTGCTCAAAAGCCCCTATTTATAATGGTAAAGGGGGAAGTTGATCATTCAATGATCTCAGGGGAGGTAGATAAGAAGTCTTATCGAGTTATCCCGAGTTAATGCATTGTGATACTTATCTATTGATGCATTGATAGCTATCCAGTAATTAGGTTGAAGTATTACTATGCGTAGGTAATCAAGTATAAAAAAAGGGGGCATTATATTACAAGTACTGCTCAATTACATGGCCAATATTGGACAGTATTGCTCGAAGGGAATTGAGATTAGCATCTAATAATGAAACTTGAGCAGTCTTTTCCTGACGCACAGCTCGAAGCGTGGGAATAAGCTGTGGCAATGTTTGCTCACCCTTCGAGGCCACATCCTTAAGTGCACAAGATTCAGCAACAACCTTATTAATCTCACCCGTGACCCTTTGCAGTTCTCCTTCGAGCCAGCTCTTTTGCCTTTGCAGCTCTTCGAGCTTGCTTGTTTGAGCATTGTGCAAGGAAAGATGGGAAGCAATCTTTAAAGCCTTAGCTTCCAGTGTTTTCTCCTCAAGGGTGGTTTTCCCAAGGCTTTTGGATAAGAATTGATTGTGAGCAAACAATTCACTAAACTGGCCAAAGTTTCCTTGAAGAGTAGAGTTGATGGGTGAAGGAAGCTTATTCAAGAGAAGTAGGGCTTTTAGGCATACTTCGAAATGGTAAACCAAACCATGCTCAAGGAGAGATGGGAGTCCTAGCCGGGTCAAGGCTCCTAAATGATGTTTTAACGTCAGAACATCATCTCCCGTAGGAATGCTCTTGATTTTAAAGGATGAAGAGCTGGGGAGTGTGGATGTATTAAGGAGTTGTTGGAGGCTTTCCAGTGGGTTAGCCGAAATGGTAGGAATGGGGTCAGCAATCCCATCACAGAATAGTCCCAGCTGATGTTTATACAGTGAAACATCAAAAGCCACTAAGGGGAGATCTGTCAAATGGGAAGGAGCTTCATCAGGAGTTGTGGATGAACTTAGATCTAAGGACAGAGCTGCTCCCATATCATCAGTAGGGTTATCCACCTGAATCACAATAGGAGGTAAGGATAAACAGAACTAACAATTGAAATATCTAAAGGGGTGCTTAGAGCTAAAGTACCTGATCCTTCGAAGACGTTGGGGCGTCAGGACCTGGTTTCTCGAAGCAAATGGGCAAAACAGGAGTAGAGGAAAGTGAGGAAGAGCCCTGTTCCAAAACCGTTGAGGAATGTGGAAGGGGGTCTTTTTCTTGAACCTCTAATAATTCAGCAACCTTCAACTGGCTGCTCGCAACGTTCCTAGGTGAAGGCAGCTCAGTGGTAATTGGAAATTCCTGTGGGAATTCAGTACCAATGTCAGGCCTAAAGGTAGCTGTTAAATGTATGATAGTATTGAAAAGGTCCATTCTTGCCTGGGTAGGAATGGGAGGGATGGATCCAGCAAGAGATAACAGCAAATTTATTATATCAAAACTCACTTGGACAGAATCTTGATGAGTAGAGATCTCTTGAGTAGGCATGCTGTCCAGAGTCTCTCCATGAGGGATGTCAGGTAAGGAGTCTGAATCCTCCTGGTGAGTAATGAGGGGCAACTTAATTGGTGGCCTTTGAAGCTGTAAGAAGAATTAGAAGTCATACACTTGCAAATTAAAAGACATGCAAGGAATACTTGTAGTACACCTGGTCAGGGAAAGTGAGCTCTGCTGGGGCTTTACTCCCCTTCACAGTTTTTTCCTTTCTTTCATATACCAAGGCCTTCGACGTGACTTTTCCTTGGCCTGAAAGAAATGACAAGTTAGACTAAGAAAACCTGCTTGAGGGGTTTCCTGCTATCGAAATGGAAAGAACGAATTATACCCCTGGGAACTAAAGCCCCTGTGTTATCTTCAGTCTCCTCATCATCTGGAGAAGGCGTGGGATCGAGCTGCTTGGCAGCTCTAGTTCCTTGTGGGGCTGCAAACAAGAGGAATGCAATATGTTGGTTCCGTGAATAGGGAAACACAAAGATAAAGTCAGGTGTCTGAGAGGAACAAACCTGAGGGTGTGTTCGAGGATCCGATGTAGTGCTTGGTAGGGAAGACTTCCTTAGGTTGAGAAGTCGTCTTACCCCTCTTCGAAGTCGTTGGAGGGGAAGAAACAGTACCTTCATATATAACCCACATCAGAAGGGTTTCTTAAAGAACAGAAATAAAAATAGCTGAAGAAGTTACCTCTTTTCTGGGGTACTCTAGAGGACTGTCTCCTGGGAGGAGGAGAAGGGATGACCATTGATATGGGAGAAGCTTCGAGGGGGACTGCTTTCTGGTCAGCCTCATCTCCAGTGGTATCTTCAATCCCACCAATTTCTCCAAACCCCTCCGAGGAGAAAGGGGAGGAATCGTCATGAGTTGCATGCCCAAATGCAGATTGCTCATAACCAATGTGTGCAAGGAATTTCTTGAAAGGGGGGCGTCCCACAAGAAAAGAGCAGTTGGCATGCCACCAATCGTCAAATTCAGGGGTAGTGTACACCGCTGGTTCTCGAAAATTTTGAACAATTGTTCGTCTTATCAGATCCCTGGATTTGTTGAACCACGTTCTGAAGTGTTCTGTGGAGGTGTTTGAACGCTCAGGCATGGAGACATTGATAAAACCACAATAGGGAATAGGAATGCCCTGAACCAAACCAAGCTGCCTAGCAAATTGAGCAGGGCAGTACACTTCAGCATGTGCCACTGATCTGGCAATATTTGATGACGATATGAAGATCTCTCTGCCCGTAAGTATGTTACCCCATGCTTGAAGGGCTCGAGAGGATTTCCCTTGTTTATCTGACAAAATGTCCAAAAGCCATGGTGGTCCAATTAGAGCCTGGAAAGGATTGTACCATTCCCTGTCTGAAGCAAGCCCAGAGAAGAAGCAGAGATAGTGTACTAAAGAATGGGTGTCACTATCCTGTGGCTCAATGTAATTGTCGCCATGGACATTGGGATCCTCAGGGATTCCAATAGTTGACATAGGTGCTTTGAATGGACCTAGCTCCGGAAAGTAGGCGTGGAGCCATAGTTGTATGAACCATTGAGGGCCCCCTTGGGAGTTGTTTGGCCCCTTTTGGCGGAATTCAGAGCCGGCTTTGTACACATGGCCAAGGAAATAAGAGGCAAAGTCAAATACCTCACCCCTGGATAGTGCTAAGGCCAATGGAACGAACTCATTCATTACTCTTTTCCCAGAATGGCAAAGGATGTGCTTGCAGAGAGTGTAGAGTATGAAAGCAAAATACTCTGTCTCGGATACCTCTCCTTGCAATTTCCCTTCTCTGGAATAGAATTGGGAAAAGGATCCATTGTGAGCGGTCAAGCGAGTGAAACCCTGAGGAGGGTTATACTCTTGGGTAGGGTCAAATTGGGAGCCATAAGGATGGAGTCCCAACATTTGAGATACATCTAAAACTGTGGGTGCCATCATACCACAGTTAAATCGAAAGAAATTAAAGGAGGAGTCCCAAAAGGCTAGGGCAGCCTGGATTAGGGGCGGATTCTGGGTAATCCCCCTTCGAAGAAGAATGATGATATTCTTCAAACCCACTCTCTCAAGGTCATCTGATTTTGCTGCCAGCATTCGAGTAGTCCAAATTTTCCAGTCTCGGTCTATCGTAGGCCAGCAGGGAAAAGATTTCTTGGGAACATTGTGCCAGTTTATGGCTGAACAGGCTGTAATCTCAGCATCCCCTAATCGAGGGTAGTATAGAGAGAGAGAAGTAGGAATTTCCCCTACAAACTGAGGGCCCAGGATGCATGTACCTTTTTCTCTAGGGTTTGGGACGAGAACTCGGTCGTCGAAACAGGAAACTTCTGTTGATTCTTGATCCTTCTTTTCGATGAACCGTCTTAGGGCAAGCGAAGGGGTCGGATGTTCCACGACGACTGGTCGACTGGAGGAGGCCATTGATTCGGTCCGGTTCGACGGTTTCTCAGAGAGGAGAGAGGAGAGAAGTTTTTTCAGTTTAAGAAAGCTTGAATGTGCTAGGCGTAGGGGGTAGTTTGAATATTCTCTGCCTTTATACCCCCAATGTTGGGCCAAACTGTTGGTAGGCCCAAGTCGTGAGGTGGCTTATTCTTTGGGTTTATTATTTTTAGAGCCCAGAATTAAAACATAGCTTGAGCCAAGCACACATTGTTACGAAAAGAAATTTCATTTACATCTGCCAGGATTACATGAATGAAATTTGCATAATTACAAGGAAAAAGCAACAAAAGGAAAATACTAATTCCTACTGGCAGTTGGTCGAGAGCAAATTAGGCCTTCGAAGGGCCTGGGTGCTGAGCAGCAGCCTTCTTGTTCTCGAAGTAATGTGGGAAGGACCAAGTGACAAGGCTGTGGAACTTGTTCCAAGCAAATTGGAGGAACTTCAGCTCCATCTTCCTAATGTCTTCTTTGGCATCAGATTCCAATTTCTTCTCCAGAAGTGGCCTAAAGCTAAGCACCAGGGCTTTGGCTTTCTTTTGGAGCTTGGCTTCTTTGGCTGGGCGCTTCATTTGTCTTCGTTTGAAGCACCTTCGAAGCTTCTTGTCCGCATGGGCAGGCACCACTTCGAATGATTCAGATTGGAAGCTTTGGATCTGGTTGTTGAGCTTCTCAATCCTGTCTTTAACCAGGGCATAATCCTGGAGGTCTTGGTCGAAGCAGTAGGCTGCTGCATTTGCCTCGAGCCATGCTCTGATCACTGGCAAGAAGTCCAAGAAGCAGTGAATTTGGTAGGATACCGTGGAGGGGATAGTGCACATGAGGATTGTTTCACAAGCCCATTTAAAATTGGTCAATGGGACTTGTTCTTCCAGGATGAAGACATCCAGGAAGGATAAAGCAGCAAGGAGTTGAAGGGCTTGTCCCTTATCAGATGGATAGATAGAGAAGCCATAACACCATTGGAAATAAGGAGGGTTGATAGCAAGGTTAGACACCTTATTAAACCAATCAGTTTCTTCTGGAAGGGGAGCCAATTTGGTTGACTCTTCGAAGCCAGCAGGGAAGTGAGGAGTTTTCACCTCATCAAGCCAGAAGGCTCTCTGAGATTGGGCCATGCGTTTGAAGTCACAATAGGGAGCTGGCCCAAGGTAGTTCTCCTCTTGTTTCAAGTAAGGAGCAAACTTGAGAGAGGAGTAGATGGATTCTAGCATGCCCATGTGAATGGTGTCATTGCTAGTCAGAGGCAAGAACTGACTTGCGAACAGGGTTCGAAAGTGATGAAACCTGTTAGGAGTTGGGTCAGGCTGATCGAACTTGACCAGGATGGAATCCGGACGGGTATGGGTAGGTGTGTCCTCCCATGCACTCCAGCAAGAGCCATTGGTCGTATTCGAACGGGTCAGGGCAGATTCCCAACCCGTAAGCAAAGGGACAGGAGTGCTGAAGGTTCGGTCAGAGAGGATCTTTCCTGCCAACAATTGAGGAGAGTTTGGAGGAGATGTGTGAGACGAAGAAGATTGTTGGTCAAGGTTATCAAGAACGAGGTTAATTTCTGGGAGAGAGTCCATGACTGGAAGGTCTCTTAAGCAGGAAGAGATTATGCTTCGAAGAGGGTTAAGGGGTTTTGTGATTCGTTAAACCCTAACTCGAATCACTATTTATGGAAGAATTAATGCAGCTTTCTTTGAGAAGCTCAAGGGACGTGCATGAAAGCAGACTCTTCCCATGACTCCATGCACCCGTGTTCTTAGGAGACGTGGGTAGATACGTGCACCATTAACACTTATTTAATTATCTTAAATAAGATGTTAATGTGGGGGGGGGGGGTGTTTACATCCTAAGATACGCCACCCAATAAGAAAATTACACGTGGCATCAAACAATGCTTTGGCCTATCAGAACATATCCCATTTTGGCCCGAGATACATGGAATCATAAGGTTAATGGCGATATTATTTTAGTACTAAACGGTATCGTTTTGATGGGAAACGGCAGCGTTTGAGTCCCAATTAAGGGTAATTAAGACGGTAATTAGGTTTAGCCGTGGATTACTTATTAAAACTCATCCAACGGTGATTGAATCTCCGTCTCATGGGGAATCAAGTAGGGAATCATTCAGAAGGAGTGATCATGTTCACGTTGCATAAAAAGAGGAAGCCCACGATCCAGAAAACAGCCATGATCAAGATTAGCAAACGTGGAGAGAGAAGAACTCTAGAGGAACCAGTTCAGCAACCGTTCGAAGACTCCACTCAGCCGAATTTCAAGGAATCATGGGCAGTTCGAAAAGGAACATGTGCATCAATTGAAGACGTGGAGTTCGAAGGCACACTCGGCGTCTATAAATAAGAGAAGAAGTTGAAGATAGAAAGCCCCGACAAAAAAACTCATCCACTGACAACTCATACTCAATATGATTGCTCAGGGATTTATCTTAGTTTAGGACGTAGTTTAGTTTACTTTGTAAGTTGAAGACTTGTTTGCATGTAAGACTACTTTCGATTAAATTCAAGTTTCTTATTCCTTTCAGTCTTTCTCGTACCAGAGATTAGTCGTTTATAAGCCCTCTTCGATTAAATTCAGTGTGCTTATATTTCTGCTTAGTCTTGGAAAAATTCCAAGAGTGTTTGTGCACAAATTTGCCTTCGATTCGATTCAGGTTTGTTTGTGCTCGATCATCTCAATTGGTTGTAAGCTCTCTTTGATTAAATTCAGTGTGCTTATATTTGTTCCATTGGTTTCAGTAAGGTCTTAAGAGTGTTTGTATACAAACTTACCTTCGATTAGATTCAGGTTCGTTTGTGTTCATTCATCTTTTTTGATTTGAGAAAAGCCAGCCCGTAGTCTTGGTTCGACATTTTTAAGGAAAAATCCTCTTAGTTGAGGTAATTGAACAGATAACACAGTTGCCTGATATAAATTAGTTGTTTCAAATCACATTGAAAAGAATAATTTCATTTGTGAAGTTAGTTCTTTTCTGGCACGCCCGCACACAATCTTTTCCTTTGATTGAACTAATTCACCCCCAAACAATAGCTTAGATAAGGATATACATCCATATCGTCATCCGCCGATAATACCAATCCCAAGGATTTTGTGCTTCCCTACATCGTTTTGTTCTCTTCTTAGAGCATCTCCAATAGCTTCGGCTATTGGAGATTCCCGGCTAACTGGCGAGATTTACCGTCCAATAGCACACCCAACAGCCACAACAACCACCTCGCCATTTGCTCCCCTGCTTCGAGACCTCGCCAGTACGAGTGAGGTATGGAGCCTCGCCTGCTAACTCTCTCTCTCTCTCTCTCTCTCTCTCTCTCTCGGATCTAGAGCCTATTGTCGTCTCCCTCTCTTGCATGTCGTCGTCTTCGCCCTCGTCGTCATTGGCTCCAGCGAAGGTAAGAACAGTCATCGTGGTCATCTCTCTCATGGATATAGCCATCGTTCTAGTCGTCGCCATCGTTGGCCTTCATTGTCGTCTTTGGCCTTCATCACCGCCTTTGGCCTTCGTCGCCATCATTGGCCATTGTCGGCTGGGGGCAAATCCAAGCAGAACCCTAACCAAAAAGGACAATGTTCTGTCTGTTTTTTTTGTTTCGTCTACTTTTTTTTTCCGGTCTCTTTATATATATATAATATATGGGTGTGTATATGTATGGTTTTTTTGTAGTTGAGCCGAAAGACTGTTTGGGTATCACACTTGTTTGGAGGCTAGCTAAACCTTAATTCCCAACCAAAATGGCTAAAAAAATGCTTAGACTGTTGGAGATGCTCTTATAGGGCATGTTTGATGGCAGGGTTGAGAGGTGGGATGAGATTGTGAAGGTGATGCATGGGGCTTTCATATTTCATGTTTGTTTTGGTTTTGCCTTGTAGGATTGGTACTCGCAATCCCAGGGGACTGCGAGTCTCCCCAATCCACCAGATTGGCCATCTTACGGGGGTGCCATTATTTTTAATTCCATCTCCAATAGCCTCGGCTATTGAAGATTTCTGGCAAACTGGCTAGATTTACCATCCAATAGCACACCCAGCAGCCACGGCAATCGCCTCGTCATTTGCTCCCTTGCTTCGAGACCTCGCCAGTACTAGTGAGGTATGGAGCCTCGCCTGCTAACTCTCTCTCTCTCTCTCGGATCTGGAGCCTATTGTTGTCTCCCTCTCTTGCATGTCGTCGTCTTCGCCCTCGTCGTCATTGGCTCCAGCGAAGGTAAGAACAGTCGTCGTGGTCGTCTCTCTCATGGATATAGCCATCGTTCTGGTCGTCGCCATCGTTGGCCTTCATTGTCATCTTTGGCCTTCATCACCGCCTTTGGCCTTCGTCGCCATCATTGGCCATCGTCGGCTGGGGGCAAATCCAAGCAGAACCCTAACCAAAAAGACAAAATTCTGTCTGTTATTTTTGTTCCGTCTACTTTTTTTTCCGATCTCTTTATATATATATATATATATATATATCGGGACGGTTCTGGGGACTGTTTGGGTATCGCACTTGCAGGCTAGCTAAACCTTAATTCCCAACCAAAATGGCTAAAAAAATGCTTAGACTGTTGGAGATGCTCTTATAGGGCGTGTTTGATTGCAGGGTTGAGAGGTGGGATGAGATTATGAAGGTGGTGCATGGGGCTTTCATATTTCATGTTTGTTTTGGTTCTGCCTTGTAGGATTGGTACTCGCAATCCCAAGGGACTGCGAGTCCCCCCAATCCACCAGATTGGCCATCTTACGGGGGTGCCATTATTTTTAATTCCATCCCATGGGTTTGAAGGGGGTTTAAAATTTGAGATGCAAAACAACCCTAATCTCATTATTGTTGAACACAAATTTTGAGTCTACGAAAAAGACGGGAAAGACGCTGACCAAAGTCAATTTTATTGATTGGAGAATTTGGGGTTACAATCTCTGATGAATTTCTAAGCCCTTGTTCGGTTGTGGGTTTTGAGTAGTGTTTTTGAATAAAGGTAGAGAGAGAAATGAGAGTAATGATTGTGGAGAAAGATAAAAAGTAAAGAGAGATAGAGTGAAAATGAGAGTAATGATTGAAAAGTTAGAGAGAGAGAAAGTAAAAAAATTACTTTTTCCAAAATTTTGGAATTGGAGTTCCAAACCGAACAAGGCCTAAGCGAATAAATTAATTCTCTGATTCTTTTTTTCGGTTTTTGAAAAGAGAGCTTTGTAACGCCCCGAATTTTGGAAGCATTAAATAAACATTTTATTGAAAATCTAAAGAGAGTTTGGCTCTTCATTACATCATAACTCCCATAAGAGTTCATAATTACACAAGGAGGGAAACTAGGGTTCCTATCTACAGCTCCGCCTGCTCTCCATCCTAGCCAGCTCTTTAGTTCTAAAGGTCTCCAAGGTGTATAGCTTGCCTTGATCATCTACAAAGTCTGACACATTATATCAGCGTCGCCACCAGTATAATATGTCAGGGTCACCAAAGGTAACACCATGAGCTACAAGAGCACAGCTGAATAGACATATACCCACTAACCCATAACTTACAAACAGCAAGTCATGCATATATCATAAATTGGCATAGCACAGGTATATTCGATAAATCGTTAACAATGACACATCCACATTCCTTAATCTATCGTTGGTGTCTGTGATATCTGAGTTTCTCCTACGCGACTTGTCGTAGACTGTGTCTCGTTTTTACTTTAACAAATCAACATTTCGAAAAAGCATTTTTAACACATCCAAGCTCGGTTCCGCCATTTCGGTCTCCCGAGTATCCTCACAATGGTTCCGCCGCACCGGGTTCCCATTGGCACACAAAAATATTGAATTTGGCCTTGGCTCCTCTCCACAGATAACCAATCCACAATTCAAAACCCTCGGTTCCGCCGCTCCGGATTCCCGAGTATCCCGTAATGGTTCCGTCGCTCCGGGTTACCATTTGGGTTTTCGAAAATCATTAAAACAATTGCGTTAGCTCCTCTCCACGGATAAGCAAACCACAATTCATCCCTCGGTTCCGCCGCTCTGGGTTCCCATTGGGTTTTCAAAAATCATTCCTTTACACACACACCCCACACGATGGGCAAGTTCGGCCACACTACGGTTTCAAAACACACCTTGTCTTTTAACACACCCTAGGTGTCATGTTTCTACTTTCTCGATTTCGTGTCTCGTTTTCATGCATAGACTTCGCGGTAGGACTTTTCACATAAGTACACATAAAATCATTCATTGTAATCTTGAAACTAAACTAGAAAAGTCATTCAACTCTATATTACTTAATCATGCAAATCTCAACGTAAAGCATGACGCCACATGTACGGATGCCTTTGGAGTGGATACCACTTATGCTCATCAAACAACCACAAGTAATGCAAGTAAACATATAGACAAGCTCATCACCATCCTTAGGATCAAAATACGAATACTTCTAGTTAAGCGTTAATCTCTTATCTTTCAAAATCCGTTCTTACCTCTTTTGTGGGAAGTTCAAAACAACATATGATTATTGAAGTAGAAATCATTTATTTAACATGTTATCACCACCATTAGCCAAACAAGTATACTAACTATCATGCATCCAAACATTGTAAGAAATGAACTAGCTTCTAGTCATGATCATACGATTTCTATACTTAGGATTAATGAGTGAGGGATAATCGACGTGATCATACAATTATCTATACTTAGGGTCAAAGTGTAAGGAAAATCTACCGTTCTTCTTGGCGGTTGGTCGGTTTTGAGAATTGGTCGTCGGTTTTGCGAATCGGCGGCGTAACGGCTCCGGATTGCTTCAAAAGGAAGAGAGATGGATTTTCTCTTCCTAGAAACAACTTTGCTAACTAAACTAGGCTACTTTTAAGATCTAAGGGTGGTTTTGGAGGTGGTTTGGTGGTAGCTCTTAAGAGCTTCAAAGAAAGAGCAAGAAACTTGAACTTTGGAACTTAGAAAGCTTAGAAATTTTAGAGAGAAGTGAGAGCAATGAGTGAAGGTGTGAGTTTATGCTTGAAATGACTTCCTATTTATAGGCCAAGGCTCTTCCCTCTCCCTCTCTCATCCGAATTCTCTCTTTTTCTCTCATATCTTTGATTTTTTTTCTTTGTTTTGTCAAGCCTGATTGAAAGATCATGGGGTTGCTTGCACCCTTTTACCTAGTCTTTAGGCATGCAAGGCTAGATTTGGTACTTTGGAGTTGATTTGGAAGGATTTTGAAAAGATTGGTGGAAGAATGGAGGGTTTGTACAAAGATTTAGTAGTTTAAAAGTACATACAAGGATAGATTTGCTTGAAGAAGTATATAACCATATATTGAAAAAATGAGAGAAGATCATGGGAGATCACGTCAAGGTACAACCCAATCTCTCCCTCTCTCTCTCGGCCAATCTATCTCTCTCTCTCTGTCTTTCTCTTGGACTATGTATATATATATAGAAGTACATAAGGTACTATATAATCTACTAAGATTTTCAAATCAAGATTTTTCTATTAAAATAATCAAATATGCACATGTGTACTTTGTAATAATATATATATATATATATATATGTCCAAGTATATATATATATATATGTCCAAGTATATATCTATAAGTGCATCTATATATATAAATATAGGTACACCTAGGTACTAAGCAAACTAATAGATTTCCAAGTATCAAATTTCCTAATAACCTAATCTAATAACCACATGTTCCTATTACAATATTATATTAGTGTACTTGAGAATCTTAGGGTAATAGATCTATAAGGTACATATACATATCTTTAAGTATATCATCACATGGGAAATCTAGGATTTGACTTATTTAATAAATCCTAGTACTTTGTGGGTAAGACTAATTTATTAACCAATGGGTAATATTTTTTCTAGCGGTTATTGACCAATGGTTAAAAGGGTGAGATAATATATACTTAATTAATACCCTATGTACTTTAGACATGTGTATATATATCTATATATTACTATATCTATGTACTTTAACAAATCTATCAAAAGATCATGGATGGAAGGTCTATTGTCCAATGGATAAAAGTTTTCCTAATTTTTATCATCTAATGGGTAAGGTTAAAGGTCCAAAGGGTTCTTATTGGAAGGTTCAAAAGGTTCAAGGGTTTAAAGGACTCATCTAGGGTTAGTGAGATGTAACTAGATGACATGGTAGTTAGGTTTCTCTAACTACTCGGTTAGAAATTAACTATACTGGTCTAGTAGGATTTCTAGTCAAGAAATATGATTATAACACTCAAATCGGATTATTAGCAATTTGAAGGGATTTAAAAACCATCCAAGAATAATTAAAGAATTTTCGAATATAACAACGAAATTTTTATTTAGTAAAAATCAGAGTTGTTACAAGCTTGATGTTTGATCTCTCGAACGACGGAATCTTCTCCAAGATTTGTGAAGAAGATGATGACTTGGGTTGAATGTTCTTTGAGACATTGAAACTTTGATATGAAGAACTTCTTGTTGGATGCAGACTTGAATAATTCTCAAGGGCTTGAGAGCTTTGATATTCAGAGCTTTGGTGCTTATATGCTTGAATGTGTTGATTCTTGATGGAAAAATATGAAAGGGAACACCTCTATTATTTGAGAGGTGAGATGGAGAGTTACGAAAAATCTAACCTCCTTCGTATTTATCTCTCTAATTAATGTAAAATAAATAATTTGTAATTTGATAATTATCCATCTTTCTTTTATTACTTTAAGACAGACAATTATATATAAAGAAAAATACAATTATTTATTTCACCAAGTGGCTTAATTTGATTGGTCGGGCTTAGTAAAAATAATAACTGCATCACTTAGACACATAGCACCTGTGGGCTACCCGCCCGGAAAATTCTACCGAAGGCCTCGGTTTCGAAGATTTTAGAGTCGCCACTTGGGTTTTTAAAAAATGGTTTGTCACCCGAGAAACGTAGAACTTAAAAATGATATTCGAATTTGAAAATGAACCAGAGTTTTGGATTCAGAAGCCAAGCTACGAGAAGGGAAGGCTTTTGTTCGACACCCTTCTTGCCCAATATGAGGAACAGTCTTTACTAAATACTTCAGGGATTTTGAAAAATGGCTATATTTGAACTTTTTAAACACTTAGCAATTTGAATGTGTGGTGTATGTAGGCATGCGCTTGAGTATACAGTATATACAAGAGTGAAATAGAACATAAAATTACATATTATAGGCCACGTGAATGAAAACTGTCGAAATTCTGCAGAAGATGGAGGAAAACTCCTTTGCGCTGGGGACTTAGTGCCCATCGCAAAACACCTTCTGGGACAACTCCTTTGTGCTGGGGTATCAGTGCCCAGCACAAAGCAGTTGTCCAGATCAGTTTCTGAAAATGTTTTATTACTTTTTATCCAAACAGTGGATTATTGTAAAATGCATGAATGATAGCTTTTCAAGAATATTTTGAGGTATTTCTAAACAGTAAAAGATGATATTAAAGAGTATTAAAAACAAATAATAAAGGCTAGAAATGGATGGAAAAGCCCTTGGACCCCATTGATATTTGAAGGCCAAGAGACTTCCCTTGGATTTATTTTTCCCTTTGTGCAGCGGCCCCCAAATCATGGCACGAAGGAGGGTCCTCATGTCTGGGCACTTGTTCTCCGGATGGTACATCTTCAACACCTCATAGACCCATAGCTGCAAGGTTTTTTTTTAAACAACCAAAGTATCAGAATACAATTCATGCAATTTCAAAGTTACAAGCATGAAAAGAAAAGTGCGAGTATGAAATGAAATTGAACTACAAGTTTTGATTCGTACCTCCCATACCTTCTGTAGCCAGCAGTCGCCGTCTTTTCCCATGTGAACTCCCCCATGAAGCCATAGCACGCTCCTAAAGCTGCTCCTCTCCAGTCGTACCGTGAAGCCGTGTGTAGGTCACAAACGGTCAGCAAGTAAGACAAGTGCACCATGGCACGCTTGTGCACCATGGCATGCTTGTTTGGGGTACAGCATAGCCCCAAACAAGTACGGTAGATAGGCCCTCACCATTTGCTCCTCCTCTTGCTCTATGGTCGGTACCGTCCTCAAGTAGCTTCTCAACTGCTTGTACCGGACCATCTCCTCTCTTCGTTCTGGCGCCCGGCCTAGGAACCACCTCAGCGCAGCCTCATCTCTGTGAATTCCTGAGTCGAACGGGATAGCCTCACCTCCTACCCTCAAGCATGTGATGGCCGCTGTGGGCTACCACAGCCCCGGGTGGATACCGGGGCGGCCCGAAAAAGAAACGCCTCGGTTTGGAATCGATTTGAAAAATTTTTGAAGAGTCGCCACCCGGATTTGTGGTTCGCCACCCGAGAAACCGTTTTATTTGAAAATGATCGATTTGAATTTGAAAACCAGAGATTCGTTTGAAAAGGGATCGGGAGCCACGTTACGAGGGGGAAGGGTTTTACGGCACCCCCTTCGCCCGATTCGGAATCGGTCTCTACTGGACATTCGTGGGATTTTTCAAAGGATTTTATTTCAATGGACAATTAGCAAGTATTTATAAAGTTAACAGTTAAAACAGTGCATGCATGTGCCAGTGAGCAGTGTATGGCTGATAATGGTAAGAGAGTGCAACATGGCAGTGTGTGATAAAGGAATGCAAGATGGCCAGAATTGGAAACCCTGTCAAAGACTTCACTCTCGAGCGCTCGGGAGTACTCCCGAGCGCTTGGGAGCATTGCGTGCCCAACCTGCAAGCTTTGTTAGTTCAATAGAATGTAACAGAGTACCATGCTGAAAAATATAAACTTGAGTAACATAAAATAAATCACAGACTAAACAGAAGACTTAAAAGACTGGGATGAGGCCCCATTCTTCCAAGCCACACGTCCTTGCCCTTCTGAAAAGTGGTTTTACAATTTAAGAGACTAAACGATCACATGCAGGACATGCAAGAGCAACACAAAAACTGAGACAGAGGGAGACTTAGATAGGATGACATGCAGAAAACTCCCGAGCGCTCTGGAGTAGACTCGAGTGCTCGGGAGTGATCCACACTCTCAGTCTAATTTCGACCAACTAAAGCCCTTGCTCCAGTGTTTTGATGTAACAAATCTACCCTTTTATCTTGCATGCAGAAGGTTTCTCCTTTAGATCTACTGAAAAAGATGCTTTTGCATTTCTTTCATATGAAAACGATTCTTATTTTCCTTTGAAAATCAGATCAAATACATCAAAACACTTAAGAAGGCTCCCTTTTGCTTGAGACCTGTCTCTATCTCCCCTGCATGATAGTTCAAATGCTAGAAAAGTAGAAAAATGGGATTGGCATCACTCTCGAGCGCTCTAGAGTTGTCCCGAGCGCTCGGGAGTGTTTCCAGTGTTGCATGCATGGAAAACATTCATGGCGCTTTGCTCTTGCCTTGATGCTAAGGTCTTCCCATCACACTCTCAGTATTGAGGACTGGAGTGATCTGGGAAGCCTCCCTCAGAAGGGAAAGACAGCCCTGCTTTTGATTATAACCAAGGTATGAAACTTTTACCTTTTCTTTGGAACTTTGCACCTTGAAGAAAGCTTTGAAAGATGGAAGGGAAGTGAAGATTTCAGAGGATCAGAGGCTAGTAATGGTCTGAACTCCCTTCATCTTCTTGAGATTTCTTGGTTATTTTTTTTTTCTTTTGAAAAAAAGAAAGGAGGGGGGGGGGGGGGGTTTGCTTGAAAGAGAGTGAGAGTTGTTCTTTGCTTTTAACAGCCAGAGGGAGCCTCTAGAGAGAAAGAGTTCGTCCTCCCTTTTAGCTGAAGAAAGGGGGCTTATATAGGCAAAATGTAGCATATGGTTTTATTTTGGAAAATATCATTTAGAATCAAAAGAAATCTCAGTTCTGACTCATCCTCTGACTGAGGTTGAGTGAGGTCTAAGACTAAGACCCGTTCAAACGGCTGAAATGATGACTGCATGGATAGTGGGGAAGCTCCCTCATCCATTGGGCAGTACAAAAGTCTCGAGCGCTTGAGAGTGATCTCGAGCGCTTGGGACTTCACTCTCGAGCGCTCGAGAGTTGACTGGTCAATGGTTTTGGAAAAGGTCTGGAGCGCATGGGATTGATCCAGAGTGCTTAAAAATGATTTTTGACATTTTATTTCCCTTTTAGAGTCCTTCAAGGAGCATCGTTCCATTGGTCTAAGGCTTGTTCGATCCCATATTCATCATCGGGGAGCCTCCGGGCCACGAATCAAGGAAATTTGAATTGTCCAAATTGGGGTGTCTACAGTTGCCCCTCTTTGGGCGTTGCTCGATATCATGTCTGGATATGAGCGACGTCCAAAGATTGAGACAGCCCAATTCGAGCCAAGTCAAAATCCTCAATTCCACAAACAAATGCAAAACAGCACCTTCAATGCATGAGGTCGCGCCCTTTCGGACTGCCTACGTACCCTTTTCTGCAGGGATCAGACCAGCGTAGTTCTTCGGGGCAAATGCGAGCACGTGTAATGCATGCATAAGTAAAATTAACAAGATCTCGACAATACAATTGGAAGTCCACCTGTTGCTTTGTTTGGTGGATAGAAAGTGCAAGCACATGTGATGCATGCATGAAAAGTGATTGACACGAGGTTGATAAGATAATTGTATGAAAAGTCCACCTGTTGCTCTGTTTGGCGGACAGAAAATGCAAGCACGTGTGATGCATGCAAGAGAAAAGATCGACACGAATTTAATAAGATAAACATGTAAATGATCCACCTGTTGCTCTGTTTGGCGAAAAGAAGCACGTGCAGTGCATGCACGAGAAAGAATAGACACGTGTTTAATAAGATAAACATGTAAATGATCCACCTGTTGCTCTGTTCGACGGACAGAACGATGATAAAGTAGTATCTGTAGGGTAGAAATACCTGTCAACATGTTGGGATTAGCATAAATAGACAAAATTTCAATCGACTACCAAGTAATGTGCTAAGTTGAGAAGCGTGAGCTCAAAATCATAACATCGACTAGTGTTTGCTTCCTGCAGTCCCGTTTGACGCGGCCAAAGCCAGGACTGAGATTCATTTTGTAAAAAGGGAGGAGAAACTAAGCAAGCCTCGACAACAGGAAGAGGCACGGGACGACGGGGGCTGGCACAGCGGCTGGGAACAGACTTCAGCACTCAGAACCACTCCCAAGCGCTCGGGAGTGGTCTCGAGCGCTCGAGACCATTGCTGGGGGCCACTGTCCTTTTCATCTTCCTCAACTGATCTGGGGTTTAAACCCATACTTGAGCGCTCGAGAACCAGTGTACGGTACAGACGACGATTCTCGTACAATCTCTCCTCTCTTTTGCTCGATCTCTCTCTCTCTCGCTCTCACAGTCGGTCTCTCTCTTCATCAAAAACAGCCACGGATCGAGCCTCCGATCTCGAGTTCTCTTCGATCTTCCGCTGGGCAATCGTGTGCCAGGAGGTGCGGATCAAAAGAAAGGAAAAGGCTTGGGGGAAGGAAGAACAAAGAATGGTCAGCAGCAGTGAGAACGGGGAGACGCCCAGCTGAGAGGCGGCGGCGAATGAGGTCGCGGCGGCGACGGAAGAGGCTAGCAGAGTTAGGAGTGAGAGTGGGACGAGGGTGGGGGAGACCGGTGAAGTTCCAATAGCGAGGGGTGATGTTGGTGGGAGAGATGAGGGATTACCCAGCCGCGAGGAGGCAGCGGCTGTGGCGGCGGCCGAGAGGACCAGTGGCGGAGATGCTACGCCAGTCTAGGAGGATGTCAGTGAGGGTTTGATAGCGGTAGAGAGTGTTAGCGGGAGTTTGGCGGCAGTAGGTGGCATGGGTGATAGTGAGATGGCGCGAGGAGACGGCGATGAGCCGGCCACAGGCAGCGAGGGAGATGCTACGGGCACTCCTCGTACTCCTACAGTGGAGGAGCTGCTTGCAGCTGCTGAGGGGACGGGTGGTGAGCAGGGGGAGGATGTTAGTGAGGAGGTAGTGATAGGCGGGCGCGTCGTCGCTACATCAGTGCTGAGGGCGACAGCGGTCGAGCCGAGGGTCGGTGATAGCGGGATTGGAGCTTCGGAGCCGGTCCCATTCGTGGAGGGAGACTTTTTAGATACAGCGAGGCCACAGGACATACTAGACGTCCTTGGTCTTGATGCTGGGGTTAGAGAGGTGCTGAGGGGAGCGAGGACTCCGGAGGATCAGGCCTCAGCGCTGTTGCTGGGAGTGTTACTCATTGGGGATAGGGTACCAGATGTTGGAGGACTCGGAGTGGGGTCGGAGACGGAGGATAGGGAGTTGGGGGAGGAGCCGGAGACGGAGGTGGTGATCGAGGACCGAGTCACTGCAGTCGCTGAGGCGAAGGCCTACCTGGGCCGTGCTCGCCCTGGGTTTACGGCAGATACTTACGCACCACGGTTGCACTTCTTTGAGCTGACGGGGATGACTGGCTACGTCCCTGCACGGACGGATTACCCCGAGGACATGCTCCTGTGAGATCGAGCCTCGCACATCTCTTCTAGCTGGACCACGGTACGATTTTAATGCTTTACTTTCCTGCATTTAACTTGCTTCATTGAATCATTACTTTGTTCGCTGATGCTATTTCCTTGCTTTGTTAAAACAGCGCACCAAAGACATTTATGGTCACGGAGGCTCAGGTCATTCATTGCAGCACTTCTTGGCGTTGCCCCGGAGAGTGCGGGAGCTGGTGGAGGAGACTGGCTTCCGGCCGTTCATCCAGTTACTGACATCGGCGAGGGTTGACCGTGCGGTGATGACAGCACTAGTGGAGCGGTGGTGGGACACCACCAACACGTTCCACCTCTGTTTCGGGGAGATGACGGTGACGCCCCTTGATTTCGCAGCGATTACAGGGCTCCGGGTCGGAGGTGAGCCGATTCCGTTCGACCCTAGTATAGCACTAGACGATGCAGCCCTGAGGTGGTTCCTTGGACGAGTCCCGCGCCACAGCGGAGGTGTATCTGAGTACGGGCAGTTTACGGTGTACTGGGATCACGAGCCCGCGGATGACGTTGAGGTGGCCCAGATGGCCAGGGCCTATTTGCTGTACCTGTTCGGGGCTTCTCTGTTCCCGCTCAGGCGATCTCGGGTTCACCCGAGCTACTTGGCGGGCCTAGTTGATCTGAGGCAGGCAGGCCGGTTCGACTGGGGCGGTGCTGCTCTGTGCACGCTCACGCTACAGGAGCTGCCACATGCGGGGTGGGGGACACCATTGGGGATACTGGCAGGTGATAGAGGTATGACTCGACGTTATTGCTTTGAATTGCTTTGATTGATTGATGTTGGTTTGTTGAATTGAACTCGCATTGATTTGAATTGAATTGATCTTCATGACTTGCAGCTTTGGGCTTACGAGGTCTTGGGCATGTTCCCGCCCGAGAACACTTGCACAAATCCGAACCTGCTTCCACGTGCACTCGCATGGAGTACGGAGTACCGGAGGGCGAAGGAGCGACGGGGACAGGTGATGACTTTCCGGCGTTGGCTGGATAACATCACTGGGATTACGGTACAAACATCGACCTTTTCTTTCCTTTCATGTATTGTCCAAAATGAAATTCTTTGCTTGCTGATGCCAGAATACCAAATGCAGGTTCACTTGGACCGATGGGCCAGGGTGGAGGCTGACTTTCTTCCGAGGAGCCGGGAGGTGACAAGGAGCAGGGTCTTGCTGGAGTGCCCGCTGGGGTGGCAGTGGTACTTGGGGGATCGGGTGACACGGCAGTCACTCGGTACTCCTGAGTTCATCGTGCCGGGGCCACTCCCCCCACGAGTGCAGCGGACGGAGACCTACACTCGGGCTGAGCTGGAGCAGTTCACGGTGCCCGATACCGATCTGGAGCGGTATCTGCGGAGGACGCTGGACTATGCCGTATACAAAGACAGGTACTTGGCCACCAGCTTGAGTGTAGAGTGAGAGCTGGAGAGACGGGTAGCGGAGGCTGAGGCCAGGAGGGCCAGGGGGCTGGAGGTGAGATTGGAGACGAGGCTGGAGCTGAGACCAGAGGGCGGGGCCGCGGCGGTCGCTCTTCACGCGGTAGGGGGCGAGGTGCTAGGCCTCCTGCTATTGGGAGAGGTGTTGGCACTTCAGGACGAGGTGAGGGTAGCACAGAAGTTCCGAGGGCAGCCGAGACTTCTACCCCAGCCCGGCTACCGACACTGGACTGGACGATAGGGGTGAAGGACCCTTCTGGAGCACGTGCGTTGTTGGACATTCCACGCCTTCCGCATCTACCGATGCGACTTCCAGCACAGGTATAATATGACTTTGCTTCTTTCCCTGCTTTAAATGCTCCTTATTCATGCACATGTTGTTTTGACCTTTGAACCATTGCAGGTGCCGCGAGAATGGGCTGAGCAGGCCATTATGCTGATGGTGGGAATGCGACAGCTGTTGATGGATTGCCCCAAGGGGAGGACCCTTCAGACCAGACCTGTTCCTGAGCCTGCCTTACCTGTTGCTGCACAGGTATGAAAAATGCAAATGCATGCATATATATTTCATTGGATTTTAAAACATGTATCAAATGAATGAATGCTTAAGATATGCAGGTGCAGCCACGACGCTCGGCCAGGACACAGCCGCAAGTTACTACGAGCTTTCTAGCTTCCACTAGCGCGAGAGGCCAGGGTAGACAGATAGCAGGGGCTGGACAGTTCGAGGTGGTTCCTAGGGCAGTGCCTCGGCGGAGACCTGCTCGCGAGGAGTCTGAGGAGGACACGGAGGAGTCGCTTGAGTGACGAGCCTTAGGGTCTACTCACTCGAGTAGCGCCTCAGGCCCTTCTGACGATGACGATGATGATGACGAGGTTGAGGTCGAGAGTTCTAAGTCCGAGGGACGTCAGCAGAAGAGGACTCGTCTGGGCTGAGCTTTCAGTTTCTGCTTTATTAGCCTTTTCTTTTGCATGGGCCTGCGTGCCAACATAGTTGTAGTGCCTGGGCCTGCGTGCCTTGATTTTGTTTAGGGTCTGCATGCCTTAGTAGATAGGATTGGGCGTGTGTTTGCCCCGGCTTTTGTACCTCCTTCTTTACTCATTGCAATCACTGTATTGATTTATGAAAATTTGCCCTTTTCTTCATTTGCATTCATTCGCACTTCCCTTCAAGAATTGTATTTTATGAAATATATCCGTCTAGCTTTGAAAGAATGCAAAGAGCACGCAAATTTCAACCGATACTCTTAAAACATGACAAAACTTGACACAATCAATTCGACCCATGGAATTTTGATTTGAAATGACAAGAATGCCCCTAACATGGAATTCGTGACTATTAAGGAAGACAATGACTACACTCGACCGGGCTTAGACACGAGAATGGGATACGAGAGCATTTATTCCGAGTGCGTGCTTCTAATGCCACCATGAGCAATGAAATAGGGGCGTTTGAGAGCGACAATTGATTACATAAGCTTTGACGTGTGTTTGACCGTTTCACATAGTCACTAGCACATATTAAAAATTGCGTATGCCATCGGAATTGAACAAATGCTCTCGACACGAGTTTTGACACATCGGTGGGAAGGCAACCATTGAAATTTTGAGGCTTTTCAAGGAATATGTATGAACATTTGAACAAACCGATAACTGGAAGTGCTGTATTCCCTCTAAGAGAGATTGCAAGCTGCTGAACCGGGCATATTGAGGTTACGGTGCTGCGTTGGAGCCAAGAACCAGGAAATTAGACCTGCTGAAAATTGCAAAACTCTCGAGCGCTCGAGAGTATTGTCGAGCGCTTGGGAATTAACTCTCGAGCGCTCGGGACTTCTGTGATCTGCAAACTCCTGCAGCTTCCCAAGGTCAGTTTCTAGCTCTACCATGCTGCTTTCTTCTGTATGCACACTTCCCAGACGCCTTGTAAATGTGCATGGGCTGTTTCCCAGGAATCAGTGGCTTCCCAAAGCAAGTCTAGTGCTTTTCCAAAGCTTTTTCAAGCTTTCCAAGGTTTGAATTTCAAATGGGTTTTGGAAATGTGGCACATGATGAATTTCAAGGCTGGTGGGGAAGTGGTGTTGTCTCCCCTAAGCTTCTATAAATACCAGACTCACTTTGGCAAGTCCTCACACTCCATTCTATCATCCATCTCTCAAAAATCCCATTTCTCATGGCTTTGTTGAACCAAGCCTTGCTCTTTGGTTGGACAGCCTTGACGGCATCGATTGGCTGAACTTTCGAGGGCATCGCCTTCACGCCATGAAATATCTCCGCGAGATTGCTATCCGCCCTGTCTTGCTGCATGCGGCGGCACGCAGTGCATGTCTTTCGCTTTGGTTCTCAAGAGCTATGCCCCACCGTCGAGGAATTCCATGCCTATCTGGGCAGCCATGACTCCGCCGAGCCAATTGTTCCGATGCTTAGGGAGAGCATGAAGAACACCCTAAAAGCCAAGCTGGGTGTTAGTGGAAATGTTGCTGAGTTCTTAACTCGGGGTAACGCCATCAACATCGTGCAGCTGTACGAGAGATTCAGTCCCCCTGGAGACTTAACGGACTTCGAGTACCAAGGTCGCCGAATGACAGCTTGCTGTATTTGCCTCCTGGCGTCCTTCCTGCTGGTTCCTCCTGTTGGCCAGCCCAGTTCTCTGTTGGTTGGAGTCGCTGCTCAGATTGAGGCTCGCAAGGACGTTGCTCCCTTGGTCCTTGCAGAAACCTTGATGGGGTTGGATGCTGTTCGTGCTGGACGCACGAGGGTTTTTGGTGGCAGCCCACTGTTGCTGCAGGTTAGGGACCTCACTCAGCTCTCCTTTTTCTATTTCTCACATTCATTTTACCTCGACGCTCGGTTTAGGCTTTATCTGGCTCCTTACTTGTTTTCTCTCTTTTTTCTGACAGATATGGCTTTGTGACAAGTTGAATTTGCTGACACCGCCGGCGAATGACTGGTGGTATCGAGCGAGCGGATGGAACCGTCCCTTCCAGGTGATGTACAGCAACGAAAATGACTGGGCTGATTTCCTTGCATCTGCAGAGGAAGATGACATTGCTTGGCGGTGCCATTGGTTGAGACTTCCTGCTATGACTGTGAGCAATATGGGCTCAACGCACGTGTTTGTGGCTGGCTTGACGGGCTTCACTTTCTATTCACCCTTCGTCAGCTTGGGCTCAGCCAGGAGGTGCCGTTGCAAGGAGCTAAAGTGCTTCGTCTCCCTCCCTTCACCATTCCGGGCCTTTGAAGTTATGTCCGAACATGGGAGGCTCGTAGGACTGAGCCGAATGACCCACTCTTCTCAATTGCTTCGACCGGAAGGTATCGCAAGTGGCTAAGGAGGGATGTGGAAGCGAGAATGGGTTGATTGCTTACTTTGCCGTTTTTTGAAACAAAAGTTAGGTCTCGTTGTGCGTTTTCTGTTTTCATGCTCAGCTTGTAATAAAGAAGTAATCTGAATAAAATTGACTGATTAAGGGTTTCCCCCTTTCGGTTCATTAATCGCATGCGCCTTGAAAGAAAAACATCTTGACTTGTCAATTTGGATTTGGATTTTTGAAATTTAGGACCGAACCTCAGAGTGAGATTGCCTACGTATCCCTTAAGAAAGGGAATCAGGCCCATACGTAGTTCGGGCTAGGGTTCGCTCGGGTATTAACACTCTCCTTTTTATGCTCTAAATTTTGCCTAGAACCGCCCTTTCGGGTTTTCGGCCTAGCGAGCTCTTTTTCGACTTTTTGCCTTAACTTTTGCCTAGGTCGCCCTTTCGGGTTTTCGACCTAGCAGGCTTGCTCTAATTTTTGCCTGGTACCGCCCACCCTTGCGATTTTCGGTCCAGCAAGCTCTCTCAGGGGTAATATCGTTAAAGTTGATCCAAATTGACAAGATTTGAGAATTCGTTGCCGTCAAGATCGATGATCGAAGCTGCTCCTCCGGAAAGGATCGACTTGATGATGTACGGACCAGCCCACTTTGGTCGGAACTTTCCTCGAAGATCAAAGATCGGTGCACGGATTTCCTTGACTACCATGTCTCCCTCTTGCAGGTCCCTCGATTTCACCTTCTTGTTGAATGCTCGGGCGATCCTCCGCTGATAACCCTGGATGTGGTACAATGCTCGCAGTCTCCTTTCGTCAAACAACATGAGTTCCTCGAACCTTCCGCTGATCCATTCGGCCTCATCTATTCCTTGTTCAGCCATGACTCAGCGATGGAACTTCTAGCTCGATGGGAGAACGGCTTCCATACCGTACACCAAAGAATAGGGTGTTGCCCCGTCGGTGTGCGGATAGGCGTCCGGTATCCCCACAAAGCTAGCGGTAGCTGTTCGTGCCAATCCTTAGCTGATCGACAGTCCTTTTGAGGATTGACTTGATGGTCTTATTAGCTGCTTCGACTGCCCCATTCGTTTGTGGCCGATAAGTGGTTGAGTGATGCACTTGAATCTTGAATTCATCAAAAAGCTCTAGAACTTTCCCCTTGAAGTGAACACCATTATCAGATACGAAGGCTTGAGGGACTCCATACCGATAGATGATGTTTTGCCTGATAAAGTGAGCCACTTGAACTGCCGTCAGAGTCTTATACGAGGCTGCCTCAACCCACTTAGTGAAATAATCGACCGCTACCAAAATGAACCTGTGCCCGTTAGAAGCCGCAAGCATGATCCTTCCAATGACGTCAATGCCCCAGGCGGAGAATGGCCATGGTGTCGCCATTGGGTGTAACTCTGAGGGAGGTACATGAATAAGATTAGCATGAGTTTGGCACTTGTGACATCGGCGCACATACTCGATGCAATCTGTCTCCATAGTCGACCAATAGTAACCCAACCTCAGAACTTTCTTTGCTAGCATCATTCCATTCATGTGGGGTCCACAAACTCCCTCATGGACTTCTTCCATCACTGCTCTCGTGTCATCACCGTGAATACACAACTTGTGGACCCCGCACGGAGATCGCCGATATAATTTTCCACCACAGATAATGTATTGAGATGCCAATCGTTGTAATGCGATCCGATCCTTCCTGGTAGAATCCGCAGGGAACTCTCCCTTTTCGACAAAATTCCAAATGTCGTGAAACCAAGGGAGTCCATCATCAGGCTCGTCGATGTTCATGACATAGTCGTACACATGCTTGCCTCTTAGCTCAATCATGACAGGCCTTAGCTTTACCCCGATCGGAAGTTCCAGCATAGACGCCAGGGTAGCGAGCGCATCGGCAAAGCGATTCTTCATCCTCGGGACGTGTGTAAAGGTCACTTTTTGAAAATTCGGAATAAGCTCGTCGAGCTGCTGATGATACGGCTTCATCTTCTCGTCTTTGACCTTCCATTCCCCGTTCGCTTGTGACACAACCAAGTTGGAATCCCCCACAACTTCCAGGACCTTGACTCCAATTTCCAATGCAGCTTCCATTCCTACAATACACGCTTCGTATTCTGCCTCATTATTCGTGACTTCGAAGTTCAACTTGAAAGCTAAAGGAATATGTGACCCTTCGGGTGAGACCAGTAGTATGCCGATCCCGAAACCTTTCTGATTGGCAGCTCCGTCGAAGTACAATGTCCATGTTTTGTTGATAGCAGTCATCACGTCTTCATCGGGAAATTGGAATTCAGTGTGTTTTGGCCTCTCGATCGGGCGATCTGCTAAAAACTCTGCTACTGCTCTTCCTTTCACTGACTTGCGGGTGACATACTTGATCTCGAACTCGGCCAATAAGAGCAACAAACGTGCTAGCTTACTGGTAGGTGCTGGCTTCTCGAATAGATATTTGAGGGGGTCCATCCGAGAAATCAGTATCACCGAATAAGACAGCATGTAGTGTCTCAATTTCTTTGTGGCCCAAACGAGCACCCAACATGTCTTCTCCAATGAAGTATATCGCTCTTCACTCCCCCACCATCTTCTTGCTCAGGTAGTAGATTGGTCTTTCAACCCCATCATCTCCCTCTTGTGCGAGCATGCACCCCATTGATGAGGGCGTGACGGACAAGTACAGGATCAAAGGTTTTCCCGGGATGGGTGGCATCAAGATGGGCGGATTCTGGAGGTAAGTTCGCACTGCTTCGAAAGCCCTTTGACACTTGTCGTTCCATTCGAATTTCACATCCTTTTTGAGCAAACGAAACAACGGCTCGCAGGTCAAAGTCAACTTGGCGATGAACCGGCTGATAAACTGAATTTTTCCCAAGAAACACCGGACTTCCTTCTCGGACTGAGGCGGCTTCATCTCGAGAATAGCTTTAATCTTAGAAGGATCCACCTCAATCCCCTGGTCGTGATCATGAATCCAAGCATCTTTCCTGCCGTGACCCCAAACGTGCACTTCTGCGGATTGAGTCGCATTCTGTACTTTCGAATCCTCTCAAAGAACTTTCTCAACGCCGGGAGATGGTCTTTCCTTTCCTTTCCCTTCACTATCATGTCATCAACGTAAACCTCGATCTCCTTGTGAATCATGTCGTGCAACAATGTGGTGGCACCCCTCTGATACGTTGGACCGGTGTTTTTCAACCCAAATGGCATAACCCGATAACAATATGTCCCCCACTCGGTGATGAATGTGGTCTTTTCCCTGTCTTCCGGAGCTAGGAGAATCTGATTGTACCCCGAAAAGCCATCCATGAAAGAAAGTAGAGCGTGCCCTGCAGTATTATCCACGAGTACATCTATATGTGGCAATGGAAAATCGTCCTTAGGGCTTGCTTTGTTCAAATCCCTGAAATCGACACACACTCTGATTTTTCCGTCCTTTTTGGGGACAGGAACAATGTTGGCTACCCAAGTGGGGTACTCTGTTACGATTAGAAAACCAGCGTCGATTTGTTTTGTGAGCTCTTCTTTTATTTTTAATACCCAATCAGGCCGCATTTCCCTTAATTTTTGCTTAACGGGTTTTGCGTCAGGGTAGAGAGGGATTTTGTGCTCGACTATCTCCGGGTCGATTTCGGGCATGTCTGCGTGGGACCAAGCGAAAACTTCTTTGAATTTTTTAGTAAATCAGTGAGCTCTTGAAGCTCAGCGGGAGACAGCCCGGAACCTACCTGAACCAATCGAGGGTTGTCCTCATCACCTAAGTTTATTGAGATTATTTCTTTTTTTAAAGGCTGAGCATGCCTTTCATCTTTGCGATCGATGAGGGAACGAATCTCCTTGGGAATGTCCCCATCGAGATCTATTCCTTCATCGTCGGGATCCAAACAATTTATTTCAAAAATCGGCGAGTAAGCGGAAACGTCATTCATTTCATTAACCAGTTCATCAGACGGGGGGAATACAGCGGTTGACTCGAATTCGAAGTAAAAGCTACGAAGTGGAGGGCCAATGGGCACAAACTCTGACTCTGTGCTAGACGACAAGTCAGTGTCGGACTCAGACTCAAACTCAGTGCAGGTGCTGTGAGTGCGAGTTACATGTGGAATGAAAGTGCAATTATCATAAACGCCTATGGCATCCACAATGAGTTTGGAAGGGTCTTCAATTTCTTCTTCATCTCCAAGCATCAACACAGCAGGATCTTGCATCATACCCTCTGGATCCTCGCCCTCAAACAGGAGTTGGAGACTGCCCAAACCAAAAGCTTCCAACCAGTCGAGTGCCTCAGACAACTCTTCCACTTTTGCAACTTCTTCATCACTCTCCCAGGTATCATTGGCAAAGATTTCGAAGCCAGGATACTTCATTTTCGTTTCAAGGTCCACAAAGGGCTCAGGTTCTCCTTGGTATATCGGCTCCTTCTCCTTTGATTTGATTTCCGTTGTACGGGCCCGGGCACGATTGCGCCATTTCTTTGCTGAATCACCCTTCTTGGCCTCATACCCCAGACCAAAACGCTCGTTATTTCCAGGAAAGTCGGGGAATTCGGGGACACCCTGAGCGTAAAGTCCCAAGCCCATGCCCGGCAGATATTTCATCCGTTTCATAATTTCCAATGCTGCAGAACTCACCAAGAAACCATCCTCAGCCCGGATGGTACACACCTTCGAAGTCATAACGGCAAAACCTCCCATGGCAACATCTTCCTCTCCATGCATAATCTCAAGCAGCAGGAAATTGTCCTCGGCGTGCGGACGGATACCTGAGTCTCCATAGATGATAAGAGTTCCGGATTCCAAACCCAGGATGAGTTTTTGATGCAGTGTTGAGGGCACACCCATAACATCCGGCCGATGTAGCCAAGGCCTTCCCAACAGGAGATTGAAAGATGCGGGTATTTCCAGCACAAAGAATTCGACGGTGGTTTTGAACTTGCCGGTTGCCAACTCCAAGTTGATTGTCCCCAAAACATCTCGACGAGTATTGTCATAAGCACGAACGCCCAAATTCGATGGTGTAAAATACTTATTTTTGAGACCGAGGCAATAGGCATTACGGAGTGGACACACGTTAATGGCGGAGCCATTATCAACCAGGATTGGTGGAATCCACTTTCCCAGGCACTTCATGGTGATGTGAAGGGGTTTGTTATGGTCAGCTCCTTCAGGCGGCAAATCTTTCTCGGTGAAGGACAATGTATGCTGGGCGAGGTTCGGGGTTATAAGGGCAATAAGAGCTTCTGGAGCGATGTCAGAGGGAACCTCGAGCCTGGAGAGGGTGTTGACCAGCCTGCGGCGGTGCTCGCGAGAGGCAGCTAACACTCCCCACATAGACATGCGGGTGGGGGTTTCCTGGAGTTGACGGATAATAGGATCAGTGGAGGCTTCCGGATCAGGTTCAGGGAGTGAGTTGAGGTCAATGGACAATTTGGGCTGGGTAGGTGGGTTAGTTTTAGTGGAGCTAGTAGGGTTGTTTTGTGGAGCTTGAGGGGTGGGGATGTTCAGGCTTGTGGGGTTGACAGGGGCATTCTGCTGCGGTGGAGGGGCTCGGGATGAGCTACCCTGTTGGAGGTTGGTAGGCTGGTAGACCCTTCCACTTCTCGTAAGGTTACTAACTGTTTTGGGGATTGGCTCCCACCAGGTACCTTCCTAGAAATCAGAGAAGTCCAAGTCGTAATCATCCGCCTTACGCTTCCCCTTGTCAATTGCTGTCTTCTCCAAAGTCTCGTTGAGAGTTTCCATTTCCAAAGCATGCCAGATGCTATCCTCCTCCAGAGAATTCCAGAAATTGGCATTGTTGCTGCTGTTGTCATTGCTAATCTGCAGAGATCCTTCATCCAACATGGCCTTGTTGACGGTCAGCTCCTCACCATTCATCCACACATTTACCAATTCAGACTTTCCCCACAGATCTTCTGGATCCAACACGCAGATGCTGGGCTCATCAGGGATTTGAACTACTGGTTTGGAAAAGAACTCTTCGACGATGAATTCCTGTGGGAAGAAAAGATAATCCGTGGAACGTTCCCGAGCATCGGAGTCTCGAGTAAGGTTGACAATGGTCCTAGCGTTGAGCCCTAATAACATACGAGGATTCATCAGATCCATTTCTTCCACTATCTCTTCTTCTTGAAAAGGTATGCCAATGATGTTTCGTCTAGGGGGTCAGAATCATCCATCCAGTGCCATCCGTTGGGTTCGGGCTCCCATTCCCATTCATCTTCCTCCTTGACAGGTTCGGGCTCCATGAATAGCGCAAACAGAGAATATCCATCCAACGGATCAGCCATGATCTCATCCAAGTCCTGCCTCCATTCTCCATGTTCCAATTCCTCAACTTGGCTAGGGTTAAGTGCCACAGGCCATGTTCCAGTAATAAAAGCCCTTTCTTCCACCGCCAAGAAATCTTGCACCAGATCTTCCCACCTTAGCTGAAAGTCCCATTCCACGGTCTCAAGCGCGCAGACCGTATCCTCAACTGGCAACTCGATGGCTGGCTTGGGTTGGGTATCAGGAATGATGTAAAGGCTAGGGTTAAAAGGTTGGCTTATGGAGATGAAGTTGGTGCGGGCATTGGAATGCTTTGGGAGTGGATTTGAGACGGTGTTTGGTTTCTGTGGTGGCATAGGGAGAGTTTTGTTGTCTATCAAGACTTGGATTGCATGGCAGAGACGAAAGCAGTTGTCAATTAGGTGGCCCACATTCTGGTGATAGGCACAGTATGCGTTAGGATTGTGGGATGCGGGTAGTTTTTGAGGTAAGGGAGTAGGGGTAAGTGGCTTGAGGGTGCCGCTTTCGACCAATTTCTCGAGCACGGCGGAGAGTGGTGCTGAGAACTGAGCAAAAGTGCGGGGCTGGGTACGCGGTTGACTGGTTTGTGTGGCTATCTGGTTCACCGGCTCGGCTTGGGTTGTATTTGTGGAGGTGTTGGGAAGGTTGGTGTAGTTGGCGTTGCCGAATAGGTTGCTGCTGTTTCCGGAGTATACCTTCTTGGGCTTAGGAGCGGGTTCGGGCTTGTCAAGGATCCCCAATTGAACTGCTTCTTCGACGGCTAAGCCTGTGTCGAAGAATGTTTTAAAGTCTGAGCATGCTTGGGCCATCACCATATGTCTTGCCAGAGTGGGTTGAAGATTACGGACAATCATCCGGATTTGGTCCCTGTCACTCGGTCTATCCTTCATCTGTGCTGCCTTAGCCCTCCATCTTTTCACGAAATCGGCAAAGGCCTCTTTTGCTTCCATCTTCGTTGACTCCAACTCACGGGTGGTCACCTCCAACTGAATGTTGTAATCGTACTGCGCCACAAAAGCTGCGCATATATCCTCCCAAGAACGCTTCTTTCTTTCATCCAGTGAAGTAAACCAATGCAGAGCATGACCCACCAAAGTATGTGAGAACATCTGTGCCATAGCATCCTTTCGACTCCCCACATGGAAAGTGATCCAATGTATCCCGTCAGGTGTGCTTTCCTGTTCCGTCAAACTTAGCAAAATCAATTGGCTTGAACTTTTCTGGAAGCTTTGCATTAGGAAACAGGCAAAGCTTATTGATGTCAAAGCCAGTCAACGCTATCTTCTCATTTCTTGCAACAGATTCCTCCAGTTGGGTGAGCTTTGCTAATACTGCTGCCATCTCGGGATTCTGCGGGGTTTCCAAATCAAAGACCAGCTGCTCTTGGTTTGGATTCGGGTTAGGGTTAGGGTTGAAGTTTAGGTTGGGATTTGGATTTGGGTTTGGGATAGGAATTGGGTTTAGGATAGGAATCTGGGTCTGTGGTGGAAGGCGTCGTGCAACTCCAGTGATCATCATCATGAGTTGGGCAATTTGGTTATCAGTACGTTCGCCCAGGCGTTGAATATCTTCTCTGATCTGAGTCATTTCTCCGTTCAGATTTCCCGGGTTTGGGTTAGGGTTTGGACGGGGATTAGTAACAGGATTTGGGTTCGGATTTGGTTCGCCTCCGCTTGGATTCAGGTTAGGGTTGCCTCCGTTTGGGTTAATGTTTGGATTGGGATTCAGATTTGGGTTGCCTCCGCTCGGGTTCGGGTTTGGGTTGCCTGCGCTCGGGTTCAAGCCTCCGATCAATAGATCCATTTCCGCCCCGAAATCTGATGCACTGACGGAGTCTGCTTGTTGGAGCCGTTCCAATCTCTGTCCCAAGGGTCTGGTCCAGGAGGGTATGACGTTCTTCTTTCTCGGCCCAATTGCTCAGAACTGATAGCAAAGCCAAAGACTTAAGCTCAGACATGGTTCCTGCTTGCATTTTTATGAAATTTGTGCATGATTTTAGAAAATGAGTGTCTCATCGTCATGTCATCGACTCTGATTTTTTTCAAAAACGATTGACTTGCGGGAGGTTGCCTCAATCCTCGGATTTTTGGGGTGAATCTTCATTTAGGAACAGTCGATACCCAAAAGATGCTAAAAATAAGCTAAATATTTGGCTGATATTCCATCGACAATTTGACCATTGGTTCGGAATGACTCGAGGTGAACAATGTGATGTGATAACCGAAGTGGCGTAAGCGGTACACTTGCTTTTAGCCTGAATGGTGTTGGCATCACAATGTTCTGCTCTCCTATCATTCCTTTTTGGTTAAATCCCGATCAAATGCTTAGCCAAGGACTTAGCAGAATCTTAGTTTCTTCTAGGTTCGGATTCGAAGACTAAAGAGATTTATCAACACGCATTAGGGTGCGTGACTCTTCATCGGGTCTTGACAACCTTCCGAAGACTGCGCGAGCGAGCCTCGAGAATCGTGGCTGACAGCATGATGATGATGCAAGATGCGATGCAGCATTTAACAGATTATAGCACATAGCCATACCCTGCAGGCTCCTGTCCTAGTTTGAAAAGTTCTATGGTTTGCTACACATGTACAAAGGCCGGGTTTTGGCTTGAAATGGGTCTCCTGGACTAGAGTCAAAGTATACCTCCCGTTATTGAGCGTACACCCAATAATGGTACAAACGGTAGGGATGACTCATCTCGAGACTGGCAAGCCGGGCAAGATTGCCGAAACACAACAGCGGGGCTGCACAAGATATATATACAAGAAATAAAAATTAAAATAAAATCCTCTAAAAATCCCACAAACGTTTTTCAAGCTTGGCTCACTAATTTAATTAATACTTAAGGAAATTGGGGCATTTTATCAACATACCAACTTTTCTCAAGTATCAATTAAATCATCTCCCCAGCAGAGTCGCCACTGTGGGCTACCACAGCCCCGGGTGGATATTGGGGAGGCCCGAAAAAGAAACGCCTCGGTTTGGAATCGATTTGAAAATTTTTTGAAGAGTCGCCACCCGGATTTGTGGTTCGCCACCCGAGAAACCGTTTTATTTGAAAATGATTGATTTGAATTTGAAAACCAGAGATTAGTTTGAAAAGGGTTCGGGAGCTACGTTACGAGGGGGAAGGGTTTTACGACACCCCCCTCGCCCGATTCGGAATCGGTCTCTACTGGACATTCGTGGGATTTTTCAAAGGATTTTATTTCAATGGACAATTAGCAAGTATTTATAAAGTTAACAGTTAAAACAGTGCATGCATGTGCCAGTGAGCAGTGTATGGCTGATAATGGTTAGAGAGTGCAACATGGCAGTGTGTGATAAAGGAATGCAAGATGGCCAGAATTGGAAACCCTGTCAAAGACTTCACTCTCGAGCGCTCGGGAGTACTCCCGAGCGCTTGGGAGCATTGTGTGCCCAACCTGCAAGCTTTGTTAGTTCAACAGAATGTAACAGAGTACCATGCTGAAAAATATAAACTTGAGTAACATAAAATAAATCACAGACTAAACAGAAGACTTAAAAGACTGGGATGAGGCCCCATTCTTCCAAGCCACACGTCCTTGCCCTTCTGAAAAGTGGTTTTACAATTTAAGAGACTAAACGATCACATGCAGGACATGCAAGAGCAACACAAAAACTGAGACAGAGGGAGACTTAGATAGGATGACATGCAGAAAACTCCCGAGCGCTCTGGAGTAGACTCGAGCGCTCGGGAGTGATCCACACTCTCAGACTAATTTCGACCAACTAAAGCCCTTGCTCTAGTGTTTTGATGTAACAAATCTACCCTTTTATCTTGCATGCAGAAGGTTTCTCCTTTAGATCTACTGAAAAAGATGCTTTTGCATTTCTTTCATATGAAAACGATTCTTATTTTCCTTTGAAAATCAGATCAAATACATCAAAACACTTAAGAAGGCTCCCTTTTGCTTGAGACCTGTCTCTATCTCCCCTGCACGATAGTTCAAATGCTAGAAAAGTAGAAAAATGGGATTGGCATCACTCTCGAGTGCTCTAGAGTTGTCCCGAGCGCTCGGGAGTGTTTCCAGTGTTGCATGCATGGAAAACATTCATGGCGCTTTGCTCTTGCCTTGATGCTAAGGTCTTCCCATCACACTCTCAGTATTGAGGACTGGAGTGATCTGGGAAGCCTCCCTCAGAAGGGAAAGACAGCCCTGCTTTTGATTATAACCAAGGTATGAAACTTTTACCTTTTCTTTGGAACTTTGCACCTTGAAGAAAGCTTTGAAAGATGGAAGGGAAGTGAAGATTTCAGAGGATCAGAGGCTAGTAATGGTCTGAACTCCCTTCATCTTCTTGAGATTTCTTGGTTATTTTTTTTTCTTTTGAAAAAAAGAAAGGGGGGGGGGGGGGGGGGGGTTTGGTTGAAAGAGGGTGAGGGTTGTTGTTTGCTTTTAAAAGCTATAGGGTGCCTCTAGAGAGAGAGAGTTCGTCCTCTCTTTTAGCTGAAGAAAGGGGGCTTATATAGGCAAAATGTAGCATATGGTTTTATTTTGGAAAATATCATTTAGAATCAAAAGAAATCTCAGTTCTGACTCATCCTCTGACTGAGGTTGAGTGAGGTCTAAGACTAAGACCCGTTCAAATGGCTGAAATGATGACTGCATGGATAATGGGGAAGCTCCCTCATCCATTGGGCAGTACAAAAGTCTCGAGCACTTGAGAGTGATCTCGAGCGTTTGGGACTTCACTTTCGAGCGCTCGAGAGTTGACTGGTCAATGGTTTTGGAAAAGGTCTGGAGCGCTTGGGATTGATCCAGAGCGCTTAAAAATGATTTTTGACATTTTATTTCCCTTTTAGAGTACTTCAAGGAGCATCGTTCCATTGGTCTAAGGCTTGTTCGATCCCATATTCATCATCGGGGAGCCTCCGGGCCACGAATCAAGGAAATTTGAATTGTCCAAATTGGGGTGTCTACAGTCGCAAAGTCCAATGGGGTCACCGTCATTTCCCCAATCGGAAAGTGAAAGGTGTTGGATGTATCCTGCCACCTCTCACCTAGCGCAATATGTACGGCGTGGTTGTTCTTCACTGCTATTAGTGTGAGGATGAACTGACCAAACCCTGCAGCATCCACCAACTCCCGGACTCGCTCAGGCAATCCCTTGTATAGCTCCAGTGAGTTCGCAGGACCACCATGCCCTCGTGAGCTGGCCACTCCCCTCTGTTCAAAACAACAATCAAAACAAAGGGAATATGTTAGTACATATGCAATTCAAGTTCAACAAGCAGTCGATATCAATTATTCAAAGGCATCCTATGGTCGATTCAAGTTCTACGGCATTTTATTAATTAACTTCAAGATATTGAAGCATCCTACAATCGATCCAAGCTATTTCGAGTTACACTATTCAATTGAATCAAGTAGAGACATTCTATGGTCAAATCAGGTATACTATCAGTCAAATCAAGTTGAGGCATTCTACAGTCAAAGTAGGCATACTATTAGTTGATCTCAATCATTCAAAGGCATTCTATAGTCGATCGTTCATAGGCATACTATCAGTCGAATCTAGTTACATAGGCATATTACCAATCGATTTCAAGTTCTAAATGCAAGGATCGAGGCATTCTACGTTGATTCAAGATTCTTCATGACAAGTCGAGTTCAATGGTTCAAGTAACATGCATTATAGTCTTAGACAGTTCAAAAATAAGCATATGAAGATACAACAAAATTAAGTGGAAGCTGAAGCAAGTCTAAAGGTAAACCTGCGCCCAAGACACTGAGAGGTGCTCCGTAGGGTCCTTCAGAACAAGCTCGAGGTTGCAGTCCTCTCGACGGGACACGTAGCTCTCAACCTCCGACAGGACGAACAAGTGCGGCTCTGGTGGAGTGTACGTATCTGCAACAAAAAGAGTGCGAGCTGCATGCAGTCTAGTCCTCACCAACTCCACCGGAGACTTCTGCACCCACGCCGCCTCCTCCTGGGCCCTTTCCGCCGTCTTGGTCTCCCTCGCGAGCTCCTCGGCCTCCCGCCTGATCCTCTCCTCCTCCTCGGCTAAACCAATCTACCTTTGTCTCTCCTCGCGGGCTGCCAACACCGCCGCGACCACTGTAGGGTTCTCCACCAATAGCTGGGCCACCACATCGTCACCCACGAACTCCATGAACTCCCTCTTTGTAATGGGATCATGCCCCGAGGACCCCACAGCCAGTATAAACTCAGGCCGTTCCATCGGCACCTCACCAGATGCCTCTTCAACATCCACAGGATCTTTTCCCCTTGCCGGATCCCTCAGCGGCGACCTTGATTGAACGTCACCGCCATCATCGCCACTGCCACTACTACTGGCCCTAGCAGAACCCATTCCGGAGACCACAAAGCTCTCTACGGTGCTCCTAAAGTCTAAGTGTCGAACCCGAGGGTCCTCTGGTCCAGCCATGACTGGCGTACGCCCCTCAGGAATCGGCGTACGCCGATCTCCGTCATTACCAACCCCCGTTGCATGGTTTCCATTGCCGTCGTCGTTGCTCGAAACCCCTGCACCAGCGATCGCCGAGGCCCTATCTGTTGTTTCATTGTCGACCCGAAATCCTAAAGCCTCAACCTCGTTCCTCAGCCGACCCTCGTCACCACTGTCTCTGTTGCCGCACTCCCCGCCTCTGCCATGGTTGTGGGTGTGTGAGTTTTATGTTTTGGGCACGAGATTGGGGAAAAAAAGGAAGGGAATATGAGAGAGAGTTGTGAGAGGGTAAGGTTTCTCTTTGAAAACCATAGAATGGCGGTTTCGGACATCCCAGGAAGTTTATAAGATGAAGGAGAAGCTGGGTCGGGTCTGGACTCGGGTCTGCCACATTATACGCGCGTACGCCGCTCCTTTACCTGCTTACGCCAGTTAGTTTTGGGCCTGAGTGTAAAGACCTGTATTTTCAAAAAAAATGATTTGAAGGTTTTATAAATGCTAAGGTATTGAATAAATGAGAAACTTGAGAGTTTATTTGAATTGGGGCTTAAATGAAAGGATTGTTAATTGAGGGAGTGTGAGTGTGATTAAGTTAAGTGTTAGTATATAAGAGGTGTGTGTGTGTGGTAGGAGATAAAAATCTCCCTTATCTCTATCTCCAGCCGACCCTCTCCCTTTCCTTCGGCTCTCTCTCTCTCTCAACTCCCCCTCAACTTCTCTCTTCGATCTCACACCTTAGAGCGTGATTCCGGATGAAGTCCAAGAATTAAAGTTGTTATACGGAGCACGGGCTTTCCGAATATCCAAGAAATTTCATGATCGGACCTCGTTGGAGCTCGGTTGACTTGGTCAAAGGGCCGGGTTTTGCTCAAAACCCTTGTGGTAGGGATTTCTTACTCTCTCTACATGTTTATGAGAAGATTTGGCCTTGAATTCATGTATTGGATTGTTGTTTTGTTACTTGGAATTCACCCTTGAAATCTGAAAAATTCATCCTGTGAAACCCAGCTAGTACATGTACCTCGGTTTGTATTGGTACATGTACTGTCACAAACTCTCGACTTTGTTTAGCTAGTACATGTATCTCTGTTTGTACTAGTACATGTACCACCTGGAAATTTTCAGAAATATTCCTTCTTCCATGTTTTGAACCTTGATCATCTCAAATGCTCTCTAAACCTCCTCAAACCACTTCTAAACTTGATTGTTCGTATCTTGAGTGATTCATTGATCAATCTCTCTCCTTTGACTCCGTTATGTAAGGGAAACACGTCGAAGCTAAAAATGTGGTATGTTTACTTGCTTTTACGTTTAAGGGACTACGTGATCATAATAGTAATGTTAAGGTGAATGATATGGACTCATAAATAGCTATGTGATGGCAAGGTTGATCGTTGAATTAAATGGTGGGTGAACCGTGAGCGAAAAGCGATAAGTTGACACGTGATGCCGTATAGTGCAAGGAATGGGTTTAGATCACATTCAAATCACTTCTAAACATAATTGCTCGCATTCCAATAATTCCTTGATTATCTTCATCTGTGGCTCTTGTGGTATAGAGTTTTAGCATCCCTTGAAACGAGTATTGTCTCAATACCTTGATGGCGTGTTTGCCCAATTATTAATGATACTTTGAACTATTAAAATAGATAGTGTGAACTCGTCGAACCTTATGCGTGTTGTTAAGATCGAATGTTAGATAGAAGGACGAATGAATGGGTGGATAACTACACACGTAATGCGAGGACCTGACACTTGATGCAATGTAGTGCAAGGAGTAAATTTGGATAACGAGTTTGGAAACAAGTTGGAAATACGAGTTAGTAAGTGGGCCGTTTACTTATCATCCTTGTCCCTCATTAATTACATTCTTGCAAGCTAGAGTCCTAAAAAGCACTTATGGCAGAATGCAATACAAATGAATTGGAATCGGCATACGGGGTCTTGATACCCGGAACATAAATGGATGTACGGGGTCATGAGTACCCGGAATGTATTGTGGGTATATGGGGCCCTAAGACCCGGAAACTTTCGTAGTTCACTAATTGGTATGTTAATGGAGGAAAAGCTACTAGAGTTCATATTGGAGATCAACGGAAGATGTACGGGGTCCTTAAGACCCGGAATGCAAGGCATTTAATGTAGAAATGAAACCTCGAATAACTACAAAGGGAAATGCAATCGATGGTGGTTAGATTGACTAGATGGATTAGCTAACGGCAGAGGAGTATTCCTTGAGTCTTGGAATTCCGGTATGACATTGGTGTCCGATTGTATCCTCCCTTGCTATCCGAGACTTTGTTTCTTAAACGTTCATCTCAGTGCATTATCTTTCTCATTTGCATATAGTTTGAGCAAAGATTTCTCTACTGGGCTGGTGTAGCTCAACCTATTATTTTCAGATAAAAAGCAAGGAAGTTGGCATGACGTGCATCTCGTGTTGGTTGATCATGTTTTTCAAAGGTATAACAGGGGCGATTTGTGCATTTTACCTTGTAAGATGTATTCAAAGGCTGATCTTTGTAAACTGTAATATTAATTTGGTAACTTGTATAACTTGGGACTTTGAATCCGGATTGTAATATTTGTTTTAACTTGAGAACATGGGAAAGAAATGATCTTTGGGTATTATCTGTACTTCAGTGAGGACTTTATTTATTGAAAATGATTATTATTTATGTTAAAAATCGAGGGCGTGACACTGAGGCCCAATCACTCCTCAACATCAAAATTGTTCCCAAACAGTGGCCCATGTTGCCCCAATCCCTGATTTCATCAAAGGATAATTATCCCCTAGACTAACGACGATCTATCCGTCCAATTTCAAATCAGCGGCAGTCTGCAGTGTCCAATTTTAAATCAATGACAATCTATCCGTCCAATTTCAAGTCAGTGGCAGCCTGCACTGTCCAATTTCAAATCAACGATGATCTATCCGTCCATTCAAATCAACGATAGCCTGTACTATCCAAATTCAAATCAAGCGACGATCTATCCGTTCAATTTCAAATCAATGGCGGCCTGCTCTATCCTTCAATCAAATCAACAACGATCTATCCGGTTCAATTTCAAATCAAGTGGCGGCCTGTCCCATCCATCATATACATCCCCTACAGCGGCGATTCATCCACAAACTAATTCTTCCCGAGGAGAGTCTATTTATGTGACAGCCGATCATGGCCAAAGCCAAGCAAGCCCTTTTCCGTCCATTCTTTCAAAGCGGCGATCCATTCATCCAATTCACCATTTATCCTCAGTGATGGTATGTCCCTCCAAACCAATCAGGTTCTTTAAGTTTTGTTCTGGATAGCTTTGAGGGTGTCTAGAAACCTTTGACATTACTTGTACCAAGTCAATGGTGCTTTAAGTGCTATTAGAGCGGGACTACTGTAGACACCCTATTCTGGACTATCCAGATTAGTTTACTTACGGACTTTGATTCCTCGATGATGAATAAGATCAATAAACATCCCGCGAATATTAGTGTGTTTGAGCTTTGAGCAGTTTGAACCCCTTTAAGCCAGAACCAAAAAGCCACAGCAAAACCCTACTTGTGCACGCTGGTCCCACTCCATCGTATGCTGGTCTTTTGCCACGTGTCAGTCATTGATCAATTTTGACCTTTAACTAGGCAGGGACCAGCGCACGTAGGTCATGGACTGGTGTACACCGGTCAAAGGTAGTCCCATCACCTTTATTCAGCCACGTTCACAAGACTTTTGGGGCATCCCAGTACACTGTATAGCTATCTGATGAGCAACCTCGGGGCAGAGGATGTTCCCTCCCTCTCTCTCATGCCTCCCATCACCTTGTCCCATGCATTTAATGCATGGAGACTTCCCCTCCAATCCTACCAGCCCCATTTCAACTAGTTACCTCTCCCCCTCTCCTTTATAAATTCCTCCCTTGCATTTATGTGTAATGGGTTCACAAGGTTACCAACTTCAAGAGCCCTAGTTTAAGCTTTAACTCCTTTAACCTCTTGTTCATCATTTCTTTGTCAAGGAAGTGATAAGCAAGCCTCACATACTCTTACTACTCGCATCCATCCACCTACATTCCTCATCCAACCTCAAGTTCAAAGCTCAATCACTCTAACAAACTCAAAACCAAAGGTATAACACCTTTGACAGTACTTTGTTCTGACCCTTGAAGGGGGTTGGCAAGGTCAAGGCTGGTAATCAATACCAGCCCTGGCCCTAAAGTTAACAAGGTTTCAAAGTCGTGCGTGGTTAGAACTAGCGCACGCCAGTCATGAGTGCGCGTACGCCAGTTATGGTGGTATGTGCAGTACTGGCATGGGGATTAGTGTCTAGCTATTTTCTGTCTTACATTCAATATTGATCCATGTGTGAATGATAAAAACCACTTTACTACTTTCCATAGTTAGATCTGCTAGTTTGCTATTCAATATTCATTACTGCTGCTTTGGAATGTCTCTGGGGACCTTCTTGTCATATTCCAGAACCCAGAAAATGCAAAGCCAAGCACTAAACAAGTGGCTTCAACTAGCATACGGATTCCATTACCTGCGTACGATAATAAAGCCTTGGCCAGTGGCTAGCCCTTGTATGACAACTAAGCTTTGGCCTCTGTTTCTATCCCCTCACTGTTTAAGGGGTGTTCTGCTCATTTTGTGGCTCTAAAGCCTCCATTTTATTGTCTATAACTGTGTATTACTTGCTATATCAACTACTTGGTTTGACCTGAGTGTGCACTGGTCATTTCCAGAGTCCAGAAGGGTTGAAAATAAGAGCTATGGGTTTGAGCTTACTGGTGTACGCGTGTTGCGATGTGTCGTACGCAGGTTGGATTAGCATGCAGTGGCTTGGTCATTGCATGCTAGTTTCTCCCTGCGCACGTCACTCCGGAACCGTGTCTTCCAGTCTGTTTAAAACTCCCACAGGAGTCTGTTTTCATCCTATACTAACTGTTTCAATAGGCGAGCATGCCATCTTATCACATCCTGCCAACATGTTACAATTTTAATCCCCTTAAACTGTTTCCCCGCCCTAACTGGTTAAAAAATGATTAAAGAGAGAAAAATGCAAACATTTTATAAATGCCCGAGTAGGGACCGATCTCCAGATTGGGCGAGAGGGGTGCCTTAAAAACCCTTCCCCTCTCGTAACCTGGCTCCTGAACCTCAGATATCAAATGTGACGATGGACCAGTCTACAAAATCTTTTCCAATCAAATCGTAGCAGAACATTTCAAGTTTGGTTCCTTGGGTGCATACCGCTAAAACCTGAGTGGCGACTTTGAATTGTAGCATTTTGCCGCGCTTTTCCAAAAAGGGCGCACCCGATTTCTTCAGATTTTTAGGGGCGTGTGCCCACAGCTAGCCAATGGAAGCTGTAGAACCCCAATCTTGTCGCCAAACCACCTCTGTTTAAAGAGAGGAAAAACAAGTAAAAAACTTCACATAAGGCCTAGACCAAGCGTTGAGGTAAAATAAAAGAGAGAATGTCAAAAAAAGGAGAGTAGAGTGAGGATTTACCTGCAGCAATAGGGGGCTTCCCCGAAAGTACCTAGTCTGTCCTACTTGAACCACGTCCAAACCAATCAAGGTCTCCGCTAGCATCGTGGGGACATCGTCCCTACGCTCCTCCATTTGGGCAGAAATGCCAGCAAGAAGATGGCTAGCACGACCATCGGGAGAAACCAGTAGATAGGCAGCCAGCAAGCACATACACAGACCCGACATGCGCTTATTTTGCCAAACGAAGTCATAAGGATCACCCTCCCGCATGAATATTTCAATCAAGCGCAAGACATTAAGTTTGCCACCCTTCACCAGGAATTTGGAGAGAGCGTCACTCATGCCAAGCTCTTGTCTCGCAAGACCCCCGCCATGCTTGCTGAAAAGGGAGGAATGACCAGAATGTTTGATTCAAAGTAACCAAGGTACACGCGGAACTCTTCAACGGTGGGAATATCTCCTCAATACCAAACCAAAAGACATGCACATGTGGATCCCATAACTGTACCGCTGCATGCAGCAGGTCCGAGAGAATCCGAAAGTCTCGAAGAAAGAGGAGAGAAGATATCCCTCGACTCCTAAAATTTAGCCAATCCATTTCTTTGAATTGGTCCATCCAAGGTTTGAGCAAAGTGGGGAGAGGGAAAGCCATGGGGCAGCAGGATTTTGGAGGGATTTTGGTGTGAGGATTATGACAAGAAGGTCCGGCTATTTATAGGGGAGTTGGAGGGGACAAGCATTAAATGTGAAAATTCAAAAATTTCAAGATTTTCAAAAGTCTTTCATTTTTCTATGTAAACTTTTGTTTAGGGAAGATACAAAGGCATTACATGGTTCCCCACAACCTCCATGCAGTGGTGCAAGCTTGGTCAAAACATGGGAAACGGACATAATGGCCAACAAAGTGACCTTGGAAATCAACAGAAATTGTTTACTGAAAGCATGATCAACGATTTTTTAGAGCACCCCAAAACTTGAACCATAATCCAAGGACTGCCCAGCGCAAGGCATCAAGTGCCCAGCACTGGGTACGAGTTTGTAATTTTCTGCAGAATTTGGTTCCAATCACTCAAAACCATTTCTAAGCCTCCTAACTCATTTTCAACTGTCCCAACATGTTTCAATGAGATGAGATGACTTTACGGCAGTGTTCTTTGTCTATCCAGATCAAAATTCGAGGGTTTGGTATAAAAAAACGTCATTTTTCCATTCAAGTGAGCCCGTAAGAAGTCCAAATTCATTTCTAAACAACTTTTGGTCGTTCAAACACCTCGTGCAGGTCATGCTATGTATTCATGACTGTACGGAAGTGTCACTTTCACTGGTTCACATAGATTTGAGTTTTTTGTACAAAAAGTGTCGTTTTTCTACTCAAATACCTCCGCAGCACACCAAAATTCAATTCAACCAAATTTTTGATCATTCGAGAAGCTCGTACAGGTCATGTTATGCATTTGTGACAAATCAGAGATGCCAGTTTCATTGGAATGACAGAATTCAAGATTTTAGGCACGAAATTTGCCAAAATCTCATTACTAAAAAGGCATCATTTTAATTCTCCTATATATCCATTTCTTGCTAGCTAGACCATGGCATACAGCTACAGATTAATTTGTCTTAGGTCTCGGGGTCGTTACCAGTGCAAATTATCAAAAGGTTGTTCGTAATCTTTAAGTTATTTAGGCTAATGATAACAAATGATCCAAAGAAAGGGCAATTTTCTTACATATCCATCCATGAGTCAAGGTACGAAAATACATGTCCAAAATGCAGCATGCCAACTACCGGGGCACGCAGGCCCAACTTCAAAATCTAAAAAGGGGCAAAACAAGCGCCCGAAAATAAAAGAGGACATGTAAGCCCAGCTATTACCTCTACTCCTATAATCTACGAGGGTACACAGACCCAATATCAAAAGAAAAGACAGTAAAACAAAAGAAACTTAAGTGCGAGGCTTCTTCCTTATTGGAGGCTCATTGTCGTCATCTCCATCCTCTCCATAAAGAGACCCGAGCGTGACGGATCTGGCACGACTGCCAAAGAGCTGGAAGCGTCCACGCTCTCGCCATCATCTTCCTCACTCTCTTCATCCTCCTTGCTACCCCTTGTCTCCTTGACCGAGGGCCCTGCAGCCCTCTAACACCTCGATGAGGTGATCGCTCTTTAAGAGCTCCTCAAGACACTGCCGGAGTGTCTTCTGCCCTCTTGCTTTGCCTCTCGCGACTGACAAGCCCATTAGCCTCTGGAGGAGGGCCCTGCATAAATGCATAATAATAGATTCAGAAATCGTAATTTAGAAAATCAAAAAAGAGAAAGAAAGCTAAGCTAATAATAAATAATACCTGAGTCGAACGGGGCTCATTCGGCCGTCTCATGGGCAAAGGGTGACCTACAACGGTTTGTTGCAACATGTTCTCCATGGTGACCGTTTGACAACGTGCCATATTTGCCCACTCCACCGGCACCTGAAAATTGCAAGTTTAAGAAAAAGAAGTGCGTAGACCTATATAATTCAGCCGCGCTCTAAATTATACCTAACAAGTAATTGACTCGAATGGCTCCTCCGGCTGCGGCAAGTCAATCTCTCTCTGGGCCCTCGAAGGCGCCATCACCTCAATCTCCCACAACAGCTTGGGAAGACCTTTAGTCACCTTGGCGTCACTCTTGCCACCTCGAACTCTCTTTGTGGCACTACCCTGATCCTTCTTCTTCCTCTCCGCTATGGTAGCACTGAACCTGACTTGGCGAAACTCTCCAAGCCTAAGAGGATCGGCTAGATTCCTTTCTCTCCAAGCGACATAGTCCTCAATAGGACGTAAGTACAGGGAGAGATCAGTCTCCAGCACTGTGAACCTCTCCAACTTTGCAACGGTGTACCCCTAAGGCCATGGCAAGTAAGTCAAAAGCAGAGTAGGCACCTAGAATGCTGGCAAGCGAAGTGACTGCCGAGTTACCCTCTTTCCGAAGTACCATTCCCACCAATAGGGTGACTCCAGTAGCACTTACCCTCGAGTGACCTCCCTGCTTCGCGCTAGGTAGGGCTCATGAAGTCCGACCCAAAGGTCCCAATGCACATGCGACAAGGAAACCAATTACATGTTGGTGATCAAGTTTCAAAACTCTTTTTAATATCAATTTCAATCAGATTCAATAAAGCATTTTTGACTTACCAACGCGCCCGTCATCCTGTCCAAAAAAGCTCGGTAGGCATTTAGCTTAGCATCCTTGTGCTTCTTCAATTTATTCAGAAGGTGTAGACACCCTATTCTGGACTGTCCAGATTAGTTTACTTACGGTTTTTGATTCCCCAACGATGAATAGGTCAAGAACATCCCGAGATTGATGTTATGTTTGAGCTTTGGGCTTTCTGTAACCTCATTCAAATCCATTTCAAACCCTTCGAGCCAGAGCCAAAAGGCCTTAGCAAAACCCTGATTGCGTACGCTGGTACAATGTTGGCTTGCGCTGTGTAGACACCCCAATTTGGCCAAACGATTATTTCAACTCCCACCTTGAGACAATCCCGATGATGATACGGATTTGATGATTGCTGATTGCTTTCTTGTGAAACCCATGGACTTATGGTACGAACTCTGAGCCACTTAGAGGACCCAATCCAGACCCAATCCAGACCCAAATAGCCTTTCAGACAGAAACATAGTGTGTTAGGAAAATCCATCGATCGGCCGCAACATTGATTCCACAGCCTTAACATCCATTCCTCACCCGAGCAACCTGTTGCTAGCAAAATCTCCCTGAGAGATCGAAACCTCGGCCGCCAGATCAATGGCTCGGCCGCCACATCCATTCTTCGGCGCGACATCCTTTGCTCGGCGCGGATCGGCCTTTTTCGGACTCTCGAACCTTCTGTCGGTTGATCGATCCAATCCCACCGCCTCTCCGATGCGTTCGGGCCACGTTCAGGGATTGCAACGAAGAGTTTGTGTTGCAATGCAATTGCAATTGCATCCCCGTGATTTGATTGGACCGAGTGAGTCACCCCTTTGCCTATATAAAGAGACCCTCGGATCCGAAAATAAACACAGAGAAAATTGATAGACCTATACCCTCTCATCAGTCACGAAATTCTGCCTACATACTTACAAAAACCCTCTCTACAAAAGCCCTAACCTCCTGAAGGCGGCCATCAATCCGACGATCCAACCCCGGAGTTCAAACCCTAACCCTAGGGTTTCGTTCAAGAAGCAATCAATCAGTCAATCCCCATCGATCCGAAGCAATCAAGCAACTGAGGGATCAAGGTGGTGAGGCCCAACGGCCTCTGGTTTGGTCTATTTTCTATTTAATTTATTAATCGTAGCGTTTTGATTGACTGCTAAACTTTCTGTCTGGTGTGAGGAAGAACATCACCGGGCTTGATGCCTCGGCGGTACATTGATCCCAGCGTGATCCCTCGGGCGCGACATCCATTCGCCGGCCGAGTGATCGATCTAGCACATGTTTTATTTTGTTACGCTTTACGATGCATGATTTCTTTTCGATCCTGGCTCACTTATTAAGCTGTTTAAGGCATAAAAGCAGGACTCACGTGTATGAGTTAGATAAAGCATCTACATGTCTTATGTTGAATGATTATGGGCTAGCCTCGCGGCTAGGCAGAGAGGGGTGCCTAACACCTTCCCCTTACTGTACTTTTGGCTTCCGTATCCAGAATCTCTATCTGTTTTCCTAGTTTTAACAAACTAGGTGGCGACTCTGTTTTGATGATAACCGCTATCGTGTGGTGATACCTCTAGCCATGGAAGTATCCACGATCTTGGTTTATGAAGCAAGCAACCAATCGAGCAAACACAGTGATGATACAACTGTATGGTGATGCCCCGTCTGGGAGGTGTCTACAGTTTTCTGGCGACTCTGCTGGGGATATGAGAGCCATAACCAAAAAGTTCAACATAAGACTAATACGTGCCTTATTTAATTCATTTATCATATGCATCGAGCAGGCAAGCCTCGTTGAGTTCACCTAATATCCCGGCATGACATGGGCTATGTTAGGGGTTCCAGGAAACTCCACAGTCACTTGTACCTTTTGGTATATCAAACAGGGAATCACCCACTTGCAGCCTATGATGGGCTGGTGAAAGGATTGGTGCCCTTTGACAACGGAGCACCCTGAGACTACCAAAAACCTTACATGTATTAGAAAGCCATAGAGCTTATCAAACTAAGGCAGGAACCTACAGGCTAGGAACCTACTTGCATCTTGCTTTCAAGTTCTTCCTCACACCTTGTATCATATTGTATTAACTCTTTTTGTGCAGAAGGGTTGGGATTTTCAGCCCAAATCCTAACCCTATTCAGCCAAAATACTGATTTGCAGGTATTTTACTTTTCAAAGCAGGCACAATAGGTAGATCAAAGAAGCAACTTCAGCCAATTTTATACTCTTACAATACCCGAAGCTCCGTCAAACAGAGATCTCTATAGTCATCTCGCCTGTTATTACCGCTTCTCAAAACACCTTCACCGCAACAGTCCCAGTCATTTTCTGGGACTTCGCGGTTATCTTCTCAGCAAAATCAATTATCTACCAAATCCCAAGGTTCACCAAGCAATCCCCCTGCCTCTATCCTAAGGATGGCAGACAATGACGCTACTATCGCCGAGCTCCGAGCCCAAGTTGCCTATTTACTAGCCGAAAAAGCAGCAAGAGATGCTGAAGATAAGAAAGACGAGGAAGCAGCAGGAAATCCTCATGAAGTGGTATTGGTAGAAAGTTTAGAATTAACCAAACAGGTTAAGGAGATCAAGCACGCCTTGGCCCGTTCCCAAGGAGACCAAATTTTGGACTTTGAAGGACTCTGTCTCTTCCCTGATTCCCAACTTCCTGAAAAGTTCAAAATGCCAAACATCGAGAAGTTCAATGGAACTGGCAACCTACCAACCATGTCCGTCATGTCATCAACACTCTGAAGCCGATGGGATGAATGATGAACTCATCGCTCAACTATTCCAAAGAACTCTCACCGGGAGTGCTCTTACTGGTTCCTCACCTTGGAGTTCGAACACTACCACACTTGGCCTGAGATCGCCAATGCTTTCATCAAGCAGTATGCATACAATGTCCAAGTTGAGCTAACCACTCGAGATTTGGAAATGACCAAGCAAGAGTCCAACGAGGACTTTGTCACTTTCGTGGCTAGGTGGAGGGAAAAGGCTGCCAAAATAAAGAGTCGCCCTTCTGAGGAAGATCAAGTGAGGATAGTTGTCAAGAATTTGCAATCTAAGTACCTCAAGCATATCTATACACAGGCTATCACCGATTTCAAGCATTTGCATGCTACTGGGTTGCAAATTGAAGAAGGGCTCAAGCTGGGACTCTTGGGGAAGGAAGAAACTCCTCCACTAAGGAAAATCTTCTCAACTCGAACATCCAATGCCTCTGTCAACACCCTTAACTCAGCTTTGCTACAAGACCCTTTCCAAGCTGGCCCATCCCAAAATTCAAACCGGCCTCGCCGTTACTTTAACCCCCTCTATATGACCCTGTCCCAAGCCTTAGCCATCCTAAGCCGTCAAGGGCATCTCAAGCCCCTAAACAACCCTCCTCCTCAGCCACCTTATGGTTCAAGCTATGATACCAATAAATAATGCACCTACCACCAGCATCCTGGACATGAGACAAATTGTTGCATGCGTCTTCGTCATGACATCCAAGATCTCATCGACAACCAAACCATAAAGCCACCCAAACCCAATGTGCAAACCAATCCACTCCCTACTCACAACGCTGAGCCACCACCTCAAAACATCAATCTTATAAGCCTTTCCGAAAGCTCCACATGTGATCCTACCCGAAACATCACCCAAACCAAACCATCCATAACCTTTTTCGAAGATAGCCTCCCTTATGTCTATGCAATTGACGATGGAGATTGGTGGCTGGAAATGAGCCAAGCTCTACCAAGCGGTTGGGAAGTTGGGAGGATTGAGCCTGCTAACCCTTGGAGTACTCAAGAAGAAGAAATAGGGCATCTCACTCGAAGCGGCAGAGTGTACAAACCTCCCAAACTAAGTGGAGAGAATCCAACCTCAGCACGAGTAATGGAAGAAGAAGAAGAGGAAAGCCAAAAGATCGAACCTGAAGAAGACAGGGTACTAAGGCAATTGAAGAAAATCCAAGCCGATATTTCTATCTGGGGCCTGCTTATGTCCTCATACGAACATCGCAATTCCTTCTTCAAAACTCTGGGAAAAGCAAAAGTTCCCATTGACATCACCCCTGAAGGTCTGGTTGGTTTCATAATGACATCCAAGGCCCTGAGGCCAACGATAGCCTTCACTGACAAAGATCTGCCTCCTGAAGGTCTTGCACACAACAAACCCCTGTATATTTCTCTCAAGTGCCTCACTAAATGGATCCCGTTAGTCCTGGTAGACAATGGGTCTGCCTTGAATGTGTGCCCTCAAAGGACTCTCGACAAGTTAGGGGTTGATGCTGTAGATATACGCCCTTCCAGTCAAGGTGTAAGGGGATATGATAATTCAAAAAGGAGAGTGGTTGGGTGTGTTACCCTGCCACTAGAAGTGGAGAAGATTAAGAGAGACGTGGAGTTCCATGTAATGGACATACCAGCCACCTTCAACCTCTTGCTAGGAAGGCCATGGCTACATGACACTGGGGCAGTACCTTCCACTTTGCATCAAAAAGTCAAGTTCGCAGCAGATGGGAAGGTCATCACCATCCTAGGGGATTCATCAATCCGAACCCATTCTGACACACCTGTACAAGCGGTAGGAACCGAGGAAACTTTCCTTACTGGATTCAACCTTGAGGAAGCAACTGCCGTGCAAGCTCTAATGGCCGAAAGAAGCTTCTACATAAGCGCCCTGCCATACGAATGATGAAGAAACATAACTACTGTCCTGGATTGGGTTTAGGCAAAAGATCACAAGGCATCCCACAAATGATTGATCCTCCTCACAATCAATACACCTTTGGTCTTGGCTACACCCCGACAGAAGCAGAGATAGAGAAGAAGAGAAACGTGGAAAAAGCTAAGGCAAGAGGAAGCATGGTCAAAGAAGAGAAACTCATGATCCCCAAAACACTCAATGGCTGGTTTGTAAGAGAAGGAGAAGACTTTCCATTTTGCGGCTTTGCAGAAACATGGGAAGATGAAACTACCAAACAAAGGTATCCTGGAATGCAAATCTTCTTTGATCAAGAATGGACTGACAGTGATATAGAAGAAGAACCAATAACTCCTCCTCCCATTACTCCCAAAGATTGGATTGAGGTGCTAGCGGAGTTTGACCTAAAGATTCTGTTTGGCAATGAAAAGGGTGAAGAAGAGTATAAAACTGTGAAAGGCAAAGGAGCAACTCCCAAGATGCTACATTAAATGCATACCATGACAAAAGCATTACTCTTATTTCCTAAACTAAGCTAGGACATGTTTTGGGCCCCTGTTTGGGCATCTTTTGAGACTAAACTTTCATTCCATTATATGCTTAATGAATGATTCATTCTTTGAAATGCAATAGCTACACACTACAATCTCTTTGCCAAGAAAAGAGGAATTATAAGAATCAAATTCTTTATGTTGCTAACAAAAAGGAGGAAGGGACGAATTCTGATTACTTAAGACTAAGTTTTTGTCAAAACTTAGGAAGATAACGCTATCTTCGTAAGAACACTTAGGGTTAGCTTACCTATTACGAAGGTACAAACACAAAAAGGAGAATGTCTCCATATCTCCAAAAATGAAACGAAACTTCCTGAGAGGATATGCTCGTTGGGTGACCAAATAGCCCAAGCAAAAGTAAGAGCAAAGCCTGCTAGGGCAAGAAAACGCAAATTGCAGCCTAGGCAAAAGTTAAGGCATACCAAAGCTCGCTAGGGACTCAACCTCCATCAGGTAACCTAGACAAAATCAAGAGCATGTGAGAAGAAAAAGCAAGAGTGAAAACCCAGCCTCAAAGGTTATAATCATGGAACTACGTTCATGGCCTGATTCCCTGATTGGGATACGTAGGCAATCTCCCATTGAGATGCGGCCCAAACATTTGGAAAGAAGGAAGAACACTAACAGTTTGTACTCAGTGATAGGCATAGCTAACCCTGCGTATTGAGCTCACAAAAGATGAGTTAGTCATTTTCCAAAGGATCGGCAAAAACAAAAGGTTACAAGAATCATTGCTCGTCCTCTCTGACTCAAAAGTCATCAGCATAAGGGACAAGACATCCCAAAAATCCCATAACCTGGCAAAGAGATTGTGGAAGTAGCAAAAGCAAATCAAAGATATGAATTTGATTCAAGTACAAGAAGGAAGAAATGCTATTTGACAAAAAAGCAAAAGTCCAGCTTCGTTAGGAAATAAGAAGTAGCGGCCGAGGAATGAAATTCTCGGTCGAGTAATCCATTCCTCGGCCCATACCGTAATTTGTTACTATCGTAGCAGTTAAAAATCTCAAACCATACAAATTTGGAATATCTCATGATAAAACACAATACTTGCCAAACATGCTGAAGTTGCTTCATAAAAATACATATCTATTCTGGGACTAACGAATATAGGTACAAAGACAAAACAAGAGAAAGCTACTGCTTACGACCCCTCTTGGGGACACGACTAGAGGAGGAAGGACGAAAACGCTCAGGAACTGGAATACTGATCCTCTGTCCCTCCTCAGCATCTCCACCACCAGCTCTGGCACCAGCTCCAGCATCCCCGTCATCAGCTCCAGCAGCTCCATCACCAGCCCTAGTGCTCCCACCCTCACTGACTCCAGCACTCTGGGTAACCGATACCGTCGGCACCTGCACCGCTTCAAGCTGCAAAGCACAGGATATGGACATTCAAGTTCACATAGAATATGGGATGAGAATCAAAGGACACATACCGCACCTATCTGACTCCGCGTCGTCGAACTAACGCCTCTGCACTCTGAAATGCATGCAGCCACTCCTGGACTATGTCAGCAGGCACCTGCAGGGAAAACCATCATATAGCAAAGCAAGGGAAAAATGTTGAAAGAAACGCTAACATAGAAGATCTGCAATATTACCTGAGGAACTCCGGCAGGAAGCACATACAGCTGGGAGGCACATGGTGTCAATGGTAGACGGTCCTCTTCCCCTTTAGCGTTATGGAAAGAAATGAAACTAGGAGCCCGGGGCCAAACAGGAGTGGCAGCAGCAGCAGCAGTAGTGGTAATAGGAAGGGTCAGCGAAGCCAAACGAAAGGCTGAGTAATCTCCCTCCCGAAGAAAATCTACAGCCAGTTGTCTCTCCAGAGCAAGAAGCAAGCCCTCTCCTGTCAAAAGATGAGTCGACCTCATACTAGCTGGAGGAGGAAGGGGAACAAACTGCAACGCCTCAGAGCGTGGGAAGTACTGGCTCGCTACCCTCTCCCCGAGATACCAAGCTCTCGAGAAAGGCCCCTCCAAATGGAAGTGCTGGCTGTCCAAAGCCTGAGCAGAGGTCAACTCCAAAGGAGCATCATCAAGAAGGGTCCCCCAAGGATCAAAGCACACCTGCAATAGGAATGAATAGCATTAAAGACAACAGAAGAACCACACAAAAATCAAAGAAAAAGATAGGTACAACATACCTGATCTATCGTCAAGCAATCCAAAACTCGCCTCCAAGCTAGTAGGTCCATGGCAGGTGACCTCTTCTTTCGAATCCCCTTCAACCAACGGGCCACCCGGGGAATAAACCGAGGCTCTCTATGATCGGTGGGAGGAGGAAACTGTACCAGGTGCTCGAAAGCCCAGAGCTGCAAGCAAAAATGGAAGGTCGACATGAGTAGCGGAAAATCAAAACAAATAAAGGAATAACCAAAGATACTAGCATACCTCAAGGACACGGTGGTGCCCACCCAGTGATAGGCTGACGCCTCGTGAGCAAGCACTCAAATGGCCATACAGTGTAGCCAAAGCAGGGGTCCCCCAGTTAAACTCTGCTATGGTCTCCAAGTCCACCAAAGCAGCCAAAAATTGGACATGCACCGAGTTCTCCTTGTTACAAAACAAGGTCTGTCCAAGAAGATAAAGCAGGAAAGCTCGCACCAACTGGGGAAGGGACACCTCTGTCAGAATCCCTGTCCGATCAAACTCCTCCCGAAGCCAGGAATATGTGATGTGACTGCTCTCTGATATAGTGGGGGTCTTCCCCAAAAGATAGTCCAAGGCACCTGACCGCTCATGAATCCGTGGGTCAATCGGCAGAGGATCACCGCCAACCCTCAAACCAGTAAGCAAAGCAAAATCACCTGGAGTAATCATCATCTCTCCAGCCTCCGGAAGATGAAAGGTGTTGGTGGTATCCCACCACTTCTCCACGAGCGCCGTGGTCAAGCCCAGCTCCGCCTTCGGAAGATGGAAACCCAGTATCAGCCGCTCAAAGCCGGCCACGGCAACTGCGTCCTTGGCGCTCTGAAGAAGCCTCTCGTACCACTCAAACACCTGTGGACCACTCCCTCACACACGCAGCTTCTCATTTGCCTGCAAATTACGAGAAGAAATCAATACAATAGCAAAAACGCCTAAACAGGGGGCAATTCTAAGAAATGCAGTTTTCAATTCAAATATCAATTACAACTTCATAAAGTTTGATACAAGTAAAATTGTTTGCAGGAAAAATTACCTTCTGGTTCGTAAAGCCTAAGTGCTGCTCTGGCTCCCTGTGCAGAATCTCAGCCGAAGCATCGCTGAGAGGAGGACGGTATCGTAACGAACCATCGCCCCCGATAATGTGAACCAAAGGGGCATACCTAGCAGCATCAAATGGTGGTAGGGCACCATTACCCACGTCAGAGGGAATCTCGAACTCAGTGTTAGGAGGAGTAGGCTGCGAAGAGCTCCCCCCAACAGCCGGCCAACGTCGGCTAGAACGAAGAATGCGGGTACTTGAAACCCCACCCAGAACTGTGGCCTCCACGGTCGTTGCCTTGCCCATATCCCTCGGAACGGCAGTAGAAGATGAAGGACCACCGGTGGTGGAGTCAATCGGGGGAGGGGGAGATGAAGCCATGAGAGATGGCGGACGGAGCGGTGGCGGTCGGAGGGAACAACGACGACGAAGGGACGGCGACGGCCGGAGGAAGGAGGACGGAGGAAGTCGCTCGGAAGAAAGTGAGAAGAAGTGATGAGTTGTGAAACAACCCGTGAGATCGATTGCCCGTAACTTAAATCGATTTTCTGACCTTTGGCTTTCTCACGGCCGAAACATCGATACTTCGGCCGTCATATCCATTACTCGGCCGAGACATCGATCTCTTGGCCCTCCAATCAATTTCCTTCAACCTTAGCAGATTTTGCTCAGTGCACTAACTCAAGCTATCATGAGGTTTTGGGTCCGTGACCAACAAAATCAATAATTAAATCAGCCTTGGGAACATCCTCAAGCAATCAGAATTAACTTTGGGGGCATGCCCACGCACGAGAAAAGATCAAGCACTGCCGAGATCTCCTCCGTTTATCAGCCCCGAGCTCTTCATCAACAATTCATCACCCAGCAAAGCGGCTCTATGCCCCTGATCATCTCAACAACCACCATCAAGCTGTCATCTCGGCACCTCGCCTCTCATCATTACCTCAGCAGGCTCCTTGCCTAGTATCTCAGCAGGCTCTACGCCACCCCAACCAAGCCAATCATTTCAGCAGGCTCAACGCCCGTATTCGCCAACTTAGCAGCTCTAGGCCCATTATTTTAGCAGTTCTAAGACCCATACTTATCATCAGCAGGCTCCTTGCCTATTTTTTTCAACGGCTCTAAGCCTGTATTAACCATCTCAGCAGCTCAACGCTCATTCAATAGGCTCTAAGCCATTCAGCCCATTACTTCAACGGCTCCAAGCCTGCAAATTCAGCAGCTCCAAGCTCTCTATCATTTGGCAAAAGCTCCATGCTCACTCAACGGCTCCACGCCTGCAAAATCAGTAGCTCCAAGCTCGCTATCATCCGGCGGCTCAAAGCCCATGTTCAAGCTACTCAGTGGCTCTAAGCCTACCATCTCAGCAGCTACATGCCTATATCTACCATCTCAATGGCTCTAAGCCTGTATTCACCACTTTAAAGGCTCCAAGCCTATAATCTCAACGGCTCCACGCCTGTTATCGACTTCGATGGCTCAAAGCCTACCATTGGTGCTCAAAGCCGTAACCAATTCAACTGGTTCAAAGCCCTAATAACTCTCAAACAGGCTCTACGCCGTCAGCAACAATTATCAAGCTCAACCACTGTGTACTGGATGCTCAAGTTCTACACTTGAATGCGCAAGCTCTACGCTTGAATGCCCAACTACGGCGTACTGGATGCTCAAAGCCTGTACTTTGAACGCTTGGATTCTGCCGTCCGAATGCTCGAGCTCTACGCTCTGATTGCTCAAGTTCGAAACTTGAAAGAAGCTCTAAGCTTATATCAAACACACACGCACGGGCCCGTGCACATTTGCATCAATTGCATCACCATTATCACATCGAGTCTGCATATCTGCTCACATCTAACAAACATTATCATATATACATGCTATGTCTTGCATCTATCACTATTCAACAGGTCTATCCTGCAAGCAACCGGCTCTACACCTCGGTTTTTATTGATCGGCCCGGCGCCTCGATCCTTTGGCTCGAAGCCAAAATCTTATGATGAGAAAGCTCCATGCACAGATCATCAGAACACAACCGGCTCTATGCCTCGGTTTAATCACATCAAGCTCAAAAGCTTCAACCTCCCCGACTATTCGAGGCTGATGATCAATGCCAGCTTCGCACTTCGGTTCAAAGCTCCAACACCTCAGACTCTCGCTTTACTTCAACCACGTCAAAGCTCGAAGCTCTGACCTTTCAAGTTCTTACCTCCGGAAGGCAAAGATTTTTGAACTATCAACACCAGCTCCGTGCTTCGGTTCCACCTCCTAAAGCTCTCGCCTTATGATCAAAACCAACTCTGCGCTTCGGCCCGATCAAAGCTCAAAGCTCCAAAACCTCAAGGCTCTCACCTCATGATCACAACCGGCTCCGTGCCTCGGTACCTTCATCTCAGCACTCTAGGCCCCGGTTACTGGCCCTTACGCCTCCTGCAATGGCATCCAACTCGTCTCCAGAAGATGATTTGGGTTCCACCCCCTATCTCAAAACTGGCATCCAATTCATCCCCGCAGATGGCTTGGATTCCGCCCCAACTACATCAATTCCTTCCATCTCATTCGCAAGGATAGGCTACTCTACCGACCCCTCGGTCAAAGTAAGGATGATCAAGAAAAGCAAACACACCTGCCGTGTATTGATCTACCCCAAAATACTAAAGGTAACTCTCCACAAAAAACTTCCCCGGCAACCCAGCGCTCCTTCAACTACTTTCCGCCAAAACCCTGGCTCTACCCAGGTACGTTGCACTTCTTTTTAAGCCCGAAGGTACGTTTTCTGTCTCTAATCCTCCAAACTTTTCCTTTTTATTGCCCCGAACTACGATTGGTCCTGAATTTCCCCTTTGGAATACGTAGGCACCTTCCGGCCCGACCATAACAAAACCTTTTGAAAAAAAAAAAACCCTTGGAATAGTGGTTGGACCAAATTGAGCAGCTTTTATAGCTTTGACTTTTACTCAAACATGTCTCGCGATTCGTCTGAGCTCAGTGCGAATTTGGCTATTGTAGACACCCCAATTTGGCCTAACGATTATTTCAACTCCACCTTGGGACCATCCCGATGATGATACGGATTCGATGATTGCTGATTGCTTTTTGATGAAACCCATGGACTTATGATACGAACTTTGAGCCACTTAGAGGACCCAATCCAGAGCCAAATAGCCTTTCAGACAGAAACATAGTGTGTTAGGAAAATCCATCGATCGGCGGCAACATTGATTCCACGGCCTTAACATCCATTCTCACCCGGCAAACTGTTGCTAGCAAAATCTCCTGAGAGATCGAAACCTCGGCCGCGAGATCAATGGCTGCCGCCACATCCACTCTTCGACGCGACATCCTGCTCGGCCGCGGATCGACCTTTTTCCGGACTCTCGAACCTTCTGTTTGATCGATCCAATCCCACCGCCTCTCCGATGCGTTCGGGCCACGTTCGAGGGATTGCAGCGAAGAGTTTGTGTTACAATGCAATTGCAATTGCATCCCGTGATTTGATTGGACCGAGTGAGTCACCCTTTGCCTATATAAAGAGACCTTCGGGATCCGAAAATAAACAGAGAAAATTGATAGACCTATACCCTCTCATCAGTCACAAAATTCTGCCTACATACTTACAAAAACCCTCTCTGCAAAAGCCCCAACCTCCTGAAGGCGGCCATCAATCCGACGATCCAACCGGAGTTCAAACCCTAACCTAGGGTTTCGTTCAAAAGCAATCAATATCAATCCCCATCGATCCGAAGCAATCAAGCAGCTGAGGGATCAAGGTGGTGAGCCCAACGGCCTCGGTTTGGTATATTTTCTATTTAATTTATTAATCATAGCGTTTTGATTGACTGTTAAATTTATGTCCGGTGTGAGGAAGAACATCGGTAGGGGCTTGATGCCTCGGCCGGTACATTGATCAGTGTGATCCTTCGGCCGCGACATCCATTCACCGGCAGTGATCGATCTGGGCACATGTTTTGTTTTGTTACGCTTTACGATGCATGATTTCTTTTCAGTCCTGGCTCACTTATTAACTGTTTAAGGCATAAAAACAGACTACGTGTATGAGTTAGATAAAGCATCTACATGTCTTATGTTGAATGATTATGGGCTAGCCTCGCGGCTAGGCAGAGAGCGGTGCCTAACACCTTCCCCTTACTGTACTTTTGGCTTCCGTATCCAGAATCTCTATCTGTTTTCCTAGTTTTAAAAAACTAGGTGGCGACTCTGTTTTGATGATAACCACTATCGTGTGGTGATACCTCTAGCCATGGAAGTATCCACGATCTTGGTTTATGAAGCAAGCAACCAATCGAGCAAACACAGTGATGATACAACTGTATGGTGATGCCCCGTCTGGGAGGTGTCTACCCGCTGGTAAATGGCCACGTGTCAGTCATCGGCCGTTGACTTAGTTACTACTGGCGCACGCTGGTATAGCACTGGCACACACTAGTTAAATTCATTCAAATCAATACTATTCAACCACGTGCACGGGACTTTTGCGGCCATCCAAGTATCGTGAATAGTTCCTGATGATTGCAAACATGCAGGCTACCTCCCCCTCTCTCCTACACTACCTTTCAAGGCATGTCCCATGCATTTAATGCATGGAGACTTCCTTGCCAACCAAACTAGCCTCTAACCAGCTGGTTACTGCCTCTTTCACCAGCTCTCCTTGCCTATAAATACCGCCCTTGCATTTATATGCAAGAGGTTAGCCACCATTAAGACTCTTAAGTCTCTTCTTCTTTCCTCTCTGTTGTTTTCTTTGTTACTTCTTTCATCCATTGAAAGAGTAAGCAAAGGAACATCATCCTACACACCATTACACCCCACATCCTCCATACATCTTTCAAATGCCAAGTTCAAGCCCAGAACATACCAGTCAACTCAAGTATCAAAGGTATACCACCTTTTTGTAAACTGTATGTTCTGACCCCTGAGGGGGGCTGGTAGGGTCAAGGCTAGTGATCAATACCAGTCTTGGCCCTAAAGCTAGCAAGGCTTCAAAGACCGTGTGTGATGATAAGTGGCACGCACCGGTAACATGACGCCGCACGCCAGTTATGGCAGTGCGAGTACCGCTGGTGTGAGGACCATCGATCATCCTTTTTCTGTGTTCTTTTCATTTTTGACACCTTGTTGCATGATAATAACCAGCTTATAGCTTTCTGTACTTAGAACTGCATATCTGTTTATTTGGTATTCCTGCTTTGGAAGGCCTTTTGGACTCTTCTGGTCATGTTCCAGAATCTAGATGATGCAAAGCCAAGCATTGGATCAATGAGGTAACTGGCGTACAATGCCTTATCACTGGCGTACGATAGTTAGTTCGAGGTCCGGTGACTGGCCCTTGCATGGTAGCTAAGCCTTGGCCTCTATTCATTCCCCACACTGTTTATGGGGTTTTTTGTGCATTTTATTTCTGTCTGATTTGTTGTTGCTGTCTATATCTGTATGTATCCTCCCTTATAAACTGTGTGGTTTGTCCTGGGTGTGCACTGATCCTTCCAGAGCCCAGAGGCTTGAAAACAGGAGCTGTGAGTTTAAGCTCACTGGAGTGCACCTGTAGGGAAGTGGCGTGCGCAGGTCATACTAGCATGCAGTGGTCTAATAAGTGCATGCTGGCACGTTACTTGTGTATGTCGCGTCGTATCAGCATACTCCAGTTTGTTAAAACACTCACAGGAGCTTGTTCTCAATCTATTATACTTGTTTAGACTGTTTCGATCAAACATCCATATCATTTTGTCACGCAACTGCAACTTGTTACAGTTTTAATTCCTTTTAACTGTTCCCCCGCCCTAATTGGCTAAGAAACGATTAATGATAGAAAAATGCAAATGTTTTATAAAATGCCCGAGTAGAGACCGATCTCCGAATTGGGCGAGAGGTGTGCCATAAAACCCTTCCCCTCTTGTAACTTGGCTCCCGAACCTCAAATATCGAAGGTGACGACGGTCCAGTCTACTAGCCTTTTTCAAATCAAACAACGTAGCAAACATTTCAAGTTCAGTTCCTTCGGTGTTTTCTGTAAAACCCGAGTGGCAACTCTGAATTCTAGCATTTCGCCGCGCTTTCCAAAAAGGGCGCACTCGAATTTTATGAACAAAAATGGAATTTTTTGAGGCGTGTGACCACAAAAGGTAGTAATGCAAAGCTTGAGGCATCAGACACTGGTTGGGTCCCCTAACCTCTGGAGGGTACATTCCCAATACCTTGTAGGCCCAAACCTGTAAATTTTCAATAAAGAACGTCAATGCAAAATCAATCAAATGGCAAAGGTAGCAAAACCAAATAAGAATGCTAAGTCAGTTACCTCCCAAACTCTCCAATACCTGCCAGTTGTGGTATAGGCGCCTCAGGAAACATCTCCCATGAAGCTGTAGCAAGCTGAAAGCGCGCTATCGCCCTAGTCAAAATGGCTAGCCGTCTGCAAATGCCGTAAGGCCGGCAAGAAGGACACATGTATCCGGCTATGTCTATTTGGAAACAAGGATGTGCCAAAAAGGTACAACAACTAAGCCCTGGCCATCTGCTCGGCTTCCTCATCACTGGCTGGATCACAGTTCCATCGCTGTCTCAAACTTGTATAAATGATTGAGCCATTCTCCACTTTGGGCACGAAACCCAAGAACCACTGCGGCGCCACTCGTCATCAGCATGGCTCGTGTTAAAAGGGATTAGGTCACCGCCCACCCTCAAACCTGTAATTGCCGCAAAGTCAAGCAACGTGACATCATCTCCCTAGGAAGAAGGTGGAAGGTGTTGGTGGTGTCCCACCACCTCTCTGCTAAGGCTATCAGCAACCCGTGGTCATTCTGAATAGGCATTGTCAAAATTTGGATGAATGTGCCAAATCCCACAGCATCCACCAACCCTCGAACACGACAGGAAGCTCATTGTTGAACTCCAAGGGCTGAATTGACCCTCCAAAGTCGGACAACGTCGCCCTCCTTTGCATTAAAACGAATAAGTTGTCAATCTCAACTATTTTTGAGCATGCGAAACTTTTGATCTTACAGGACACACGATAAGTGTTATTAAACTTAGAAAGATCATGTGAAGGCAACCCTTTTGAATGATCTTTTTAGGATGATGACGCTTATCGCTCTTCATTAATTTGATTATTTTTTTTAACAAGCATATTGTATGTAAATTGAAGTCATGCTTCAATTAATATATGATAACTTGATAAATTGAAATTGACAAAGTAAGATCAAAGAATGTACCTCCAACTAGCCTTCTCTCAAGTGAAAGGTCCGGTATCGTAAGACCGAATTCTCGTCAAAAATCTTCCGAGTCGGGTTGTAAGGATCCAGCAATTGGGGAACGAAAAGTGTGCTCTTGATGCATACGTTGCTAGATTAAAAGCCACCCTCGTAGCCTTCTGTGCCTCTTGCATTGCCGACACTCTTGGCACAATCTCGGCCCCCGCGGCCTCCTGCTCAAACTCCCTCAACACCTCACTTCCCTCTAGCTCCAAATGCCGTAACAACTCTTCCCGCTCTGCCTCCCGCGCCGAAATTCCTGGCTTTTCAAGCTTAGCTTCAAAAACATCCTTGTCTTCTACAAACTCCTCGTAATCCAAAAGAGTGACCCACCGAGTCGACTTCGCTCCCGAATCTCCGGCTGGCTTGTCAAAAATGGGGATTGGCGCCTTGGCATCCTCCAGATGTAATAATGAGTCAGACTATACTTAGTTTTACCAATAAAATGTTTATTTAACATACCCAAAATTAGGGGCGTTACAACTTGGTATCAGAGCTTTAGGTTCAAAACCTCGGTCATGGGTAGAATGGGTAGAACCATAAGATAGTTGACCGTTGCATTAACATGAATTGAGTTTAAGTTTACCGTCCTAAATTGGGTGAAATTCTGACAAAACAATCTTCAGATTGAAGCAAGGTGTGGAAGTTGGCAGTACCGCCAAGCTGGGCATGCCAATTAGGCGTATCTTAGATAACTTTAGTATCAAATTGTAATATAGGATTTTGGAAATTAGGACCACCGCTGTCTGGTTAGAATTCCCTTAAGTTGTACTCTTCATTTAATAATAGAAGGCTTAGCTACTGCTAGACTTTTGATGTAAATGTAGTAGGAAGCTTAGGCTAATATAAGCCATCTAAGATGTACTTGTTCCGTTAAGTAATGAAAGTTTTGTGTTTCTGTTCTACATGAGATCACTGTTTATGTGCGTACTTGTATTGATACGTGATTACCCTTTATTCCTTTAAGTCTAATATATAATTTTCTTATTGTAGATATGGATAGTCGTACCCCTACTGCTCAGACCACCTTTGTGGACCTGCTACACTACAAGGCCTTGCTAGCACCCGAGAGCCTTATCCCCATACCCCACCTGGGTATATGCGACCCCGACACGGGGCGACCAACTATACGAGTTCATCGTAATGGCACCCCTTACCCACGAGGACCAACACATGGATGTGGAGACCCAGAATGTGACACTTGAGGAGTTAGCGGAGGAAATCTGTCGTAAGGTAGAACGTTGGCTCGAGATAAGGGAGAAGGAGTGGATGAAACAGTTGAGAGAGTTCTTCGGACTTGTCCCACCCCGTTAGTAGAGTAGTAGTATTAGAATAAGGTCCCGAGAGTTGTAGTTGCACTTGTGGTACATTACGACAACCGGATCATGTAGTAGAAGTATGTAGGACCGTTTCAACTTGTATTAGGAAGATCCTATCTTATGTTGTTGTAGTAGAACTCTATGCTTATGAGTGTAATCTCTTGCTTATCTATGAAAAAGCGTGCCTTATTCGAAATAAGTATTATTGCATATTAATTGATAAAACTATTTTTAGAAGAAGTACTGTTGCATACTATATCTTGCTTTTACCTTGGAAGAAAGAACCAATCTCAAAAGGAAAATATTTTTAGTAGACTAAAACCCCCTTTCGATTTCAACTCGTAGATGGTGAACCGACGTAGCGGATTAGGACTCGAAACCGGAGAATCCTCTAACGCCAATCCCAACCTAACCCAGATCATGCAAGCATTTGTGGCCGCTTTGAACGCCAACCGCCGAAACCAAAACTGCAAAGATGAACCTATGAACCGAACCCGAGCGATGAACGAATTCTGCAAACGCCGACCCCTGACCTTCAACGAAGATACCACCCCATCGTGGCTGAAACATGGCTGAAAGAAGTCAAGGTGATCCTGGACACCTTAGAGATTACCCGGGACGGAGATCGCGTAGCCTTAGCCACGTACAACTGAAGGGAGAAGCCCGTTATTGGTGGGACTTGATGGAGGCCACCCATGCCATAGCCACCATGACATTTGCCGAGTTCGAGACCCTATTTCTTAAATACTTTCCCACACCTCTTCACTTGGCCAAGGAGCAGGAATTTCTGAACCTGAAACAAGGGACAATGACCGTTACCCAGTACGCTGTAGACACCTCCCAAACGGGGCATCGCCATACAGATTGATCGTGTTTGTTTGCTTTCCACTTCATAAACCAGGATCGTGGATATTCCCGTGGCTAGGAACATCGCCACATGATGACGGTTATCATCAAAATAGAGTCGCCACCTAGTTTATAAAAACTAGGAAAAAAGATAGAGATTCCGGGTACGGAAGCCAAAAGTACAATAAGGGGAAGGCGTTAGGCACCCCTCTTTGCCCAGTCGTAAAACTGGCCCATAATCATTCGACATACGATTAATAGCTTTATTTAATTCTAAACATGTAATATGTTTTATTAGCTTTTAAACAGTTAATGGTGAGCCAGTACGTTAATTAAATCATGCATCAGAAATAAACAAAACAGACAGGCTGTCCCAAGAAAATCAATCTCTTGGCCAGTGAATGGATTTCACGGCCGAGGGATCCCACTGGATTGATATATCGACCGAAGGATTGATCCCCCAGCCGATGTTCTTCCTCACGCCAGAACATATATTTAACAGAGAATCTACCTTATGGCCTCTCACTCGTTTCCTTTGTTTCTCTTCTCGCATCATGGTGATGATGGTTACACCTGAATACTCTTGCAGAGGTTAGATGAGTTTCCCTGATGATAGTAATACCCTGACTAAGAGCAAGTTAGTCCAAACAAATGTTACGCAATCAAGAAACCGAAGCAATCACCCACCATAAAAGATCAGGGCGAAGAGATGGTGCAAATGCTCAAACCAGATGACAAGGTGATATCGATATGCAAACAAATCCACAATGTATTCTGGACATCTCAACTTTCGCGCATTTAAGCTAATGCTTCTCTTTGATTTAGGGAGACCAAAAATGACTCTAGATTCCAACGAAAGACAAGCTTTGAAAGGATCACAATACTACATCGACACTGCTGAAAACACTGTTTGATCAAGGGACTACACTCTTCATGAAAAGGAAACTCATGTTATCTCCTTGAAAGTTTGCAAAGAGTAATTGTGCTTGCATTGTTGTGTCAAAAATGCTTAGGATAAAATTAAATTTTAAAACTCTTCCTTGAGAATTTGTAAATCGTATCATTCCACCAACATGCCTCACACTTATGCCACTTAAGCTGTCATAAGAAATAAAATTGTTTCGTAAACCCATACCCCTAGCCACTTAGATGAGTTTGCTTCTTCATGTTGAATTGGTTGCTTTGAGTTGAACCATTAAATTAACCATTGAGAGGTTGGGTACTTCTAAGGGGATATGGCCATGCCCCTTGTCTCATGCCATCCTTTATGCATTTTGCCAAAGTAATGTAAGCTTTATGGCTCTTGTTCCTCACGTCTTGTTCCCCACTGGCAATGCCCCCAGCGTAAAGGACTTTGCTAATAAATCGTGTTCCCCAATATGAGAAGACTTTGTCATGGACCGTAATGTAGGCTTGGGGTTTTGGCTTGAGAAAGAAGCGGATGTAAAGGCTCAAACCTAATTTCTACTCATGCTTGGGTTTTAAAAGTTAGCAGCCATCTTCAACATTTTTATCCACTCTTGTCGTCTCTTGCCTCACTTTGTGCGAAAGAGTTGCTTTCTTCAAAAATGTCCTTTGTATGTATTGGAAGAAATGTTCTCTTCAAAATGCCCTTTGTATGATGGGGTGCTCATTCTTTAATTGATTTTTCTTTCATCTCTTGTATTTTTTTGTTTGCCCCAGTGTAGGGGATGGCTGCCTAGCAGGCTTTTCAAAGAAATTATCTAGAGGTTCAAGGTGGCTTGCAAAGGATAAGTGTTTGGATAGATGAAATGAATGCCTCTCTTCATCTTGAATCACACGACAAAGTGACAAAGATCCTAACCAAGAGATTCGATGTCTAGCCAAGTGGAGTTTTTAAGATTGAGAATAAGTCTTTGAGACACATAGCAGACGTATGAAAATATGGCCAATTTCTTATTTCTATTTTCTTTATTCATGCTCTAATTTTTGCCTAGACCGCCCTTGCAGGTTTTCAATCTAGCGAGCTCACTTTTTTCATCTCCTTTTTCTTTCTCTTTTCTCCTTTTTCATCTTCAACTGTGGTCCCACAAGCGTATAGAAATATTTTTAACTCCCCAACTTAATAGAAGTGACACGGGTCATAGTTTTAGAAACTCATTCTTTGCATTTGACAATTTAAGTGATTATGATGTACCTCAAAAAGATGTTATGAGATCACTTTCAAATCCCCAAGGATTGTTTTCAACACTCAATGTTATCATGAGCATTCTATAGCAGCAACTCAGCACATGGAAAATAGTTTGAAAATTGTGGCCGACCATAACATGCCTACATATCCCAAAAATCAGGCCATTTGTAGTTCAAGTCTAAGGGATTCACATTCTGGAAGAGATTCACATTTCATGTCGAGTGCAAAGAGTTGGTAAAAAACCATGAACAAAACGACTTTAATTTAAGCGAAAATAAACTCAAGACTCAAACTCTTAAAAGAAAATAAACTCAAGACTTAGATTGTAAAAACAAAAAAAAACATGGATTCAACACTCAGACTAAGACGTGACAGACTTGGCTGTTGTTGCTCAAACATTCAACTTAGCTAGATCAGAACACCCCTTGATCAATGAGTTCTTGGATATCACGTTGCAATCGAATGCAATGATCAGTTTCATGCCCAGAAATCTGATGGTAGGCACAATGCTTGGTAGGATCATAGTTCGGACCAAATGGTGGGCGGGGCGACTGAGTTTCTACAGGGTCGAGGAGTCCTTGTTTGACCAGAGTAGCCAAGGCTTGAGATGGGGATGAGTTATGATTTCAGCGGTGATAGAGTGCACGACGTTTGGGATTTCAGGAACTGGGGTTCTTGTGAGTAGGGATGTGTTGGGATGGATTTAGTGAAAATATGGCATAGCCGACATTCGTGACAATGGTATGGTTGAAAAGGCTTCTTTTTGGTTGGGTGATTTCTCCCTCGACTTGTTCCATATGTTGAGGCTGCATGTTCATCGTTGTTCTTCCTTGTATTTCCTTGGCAGAATGAATTTTTGCTTGAACTGGTCTCTCCATCCATCTAGAAGGGGGAGGTGGAGGTGAAGCTTGTGGAGAAATTCTTTGCAAACTGTGAACAATGGTGGCTAGGGCAGCCACTGATTCAGCCAATACATTAACTTAGCAGCCAGAGCTTCAATCTTCTCGTCAGCCATCGCTGTCACGTCTAAGACCAAACCCAAAATTTAGAAAAAGCAAGAACTTAGTTATGCTCAAGTTGAGATGTCCAAAGCCAAGAGATCATGAAGTGCACCTATGCCTATTGCCCCCTAAAATGCAAGTTGCCCCTAGTATGATGTGGTGGCTCAACCAAATGATACCCAATATCAACACGTAATTATGCAATGTGTTATGAGAAGAAATTAGGGTGATGGACTCCTCTTTTGGTTTAGTCCCCTGCATGTTTAGAGAAAGGCAAACAAATGATTTACACAGCACCATAGCTACTTTCACAGATTATGGATGAGTATGCTTGAGTTTATCGGATACCATAGATAGCCAGTAATTTTTGATATGGATGATTCTTAAGATTCGTTACTTATAAATACTGCATACCACTTAACATCCTACTTCTAAGCCAATCCACATTATGAGATAGACCGAAAAAGCTGAGCAGATGACCACAACAGAGGGTAGACTTAGAGTTTACCATTGTGCTAGCGGCTATTTGAATGTTCCACCTTACATAATTTTTGGTTTTAAGAAAAACTTGTTGTTTGAGGATTTGAAAAAGTTTCAAAAGTCTTTCTCTCTTTCAGTTAGGGAAGATTCATTCACTCCAAACAATACTAACGTGATTTTCTACCAGCTTCAGGTTATTCTTTTAGCAAATGTTTATCAAAACTTATTTTTACCAAAGCACATCGGGGTTGGTCTTTCAGAAACACATTCAACAAGTTTTTCCTTTTCTTTCTCTTTCTCAAAATATGATTGAGGTAATTGGGATCCACAGGATTACCTGCCAGCACATTGACAAACTCCTAAATCTTACCGTCTCATTGCAGTAAACATGCTAGGCTGATTTGGAAATAGGAATCACAGTTTTGGATTTTTAAAAGATGGGTTGCTTGGCCAATTTGGAAATAGGAATCAAAGTTCTAAACTCGTCATGTTGAATCAACCATCGAGAAATAAGTATTGTCAGTTCTATCCATAGTATCCTTGACTCATCATCCATGACCTGCTCTACTACCTCACACTCCCGCTTTCCTTTAGCCTTGCAAGGCAGAGATTGCTAGAGCAACCCCAGTTCAATTGTCGACGGGGCGGCTTTTTTTTTTTTTTTTGGTTCTAGAAATCCATGCTTCACGGTGCTTCAAGCAAAGTGGGAGTGAGAAATAAGCAGTGGTGCCTCCAATTTACCAAAAACATACCTTGCAGGCAATGTTATGCCTTAGTGCTTAACTATAATGACTTAAAGTTAGGGCTCTTAGTTCATGCCCCAACCATTCTGCACAGAAAAAAAATGTTACAACAACATATACAAGGTGTGAGGAAGAACTTCTGTAAAAATGAAAATAGATTCCTAGTCTACAGGATCCTATCCTATTTTGATAAGTTGTATGGCTCTCTAACACATGTAAGGTTTAGGTAGTCTCAAGGGTGCTCCGTTGTCAAAGGACACCAGTCCTTCCGCCAGCCCATCATATGCGGTGATCGGATGGTTTCCTTTTTGATATACCACTAGGTAAATGTGACTATGGAGTTTGCTGGAACCCCTAACATAGCCTGGGACATGCTGGGGTATTAGGTGAACTCAACGAGGTTACCCGCTCGATGCATATGATAAATGAATTAAATAAAGCATGTGTTAGTCTTATGTTGAACTTTCTGGTTATGGCTCTCAAGTCCCCAGCAGAGTCGCCAAAAACTGTAGACACTTCCCAAACGGGGCATCGCCATACAGATTGATCGTGTTTGTTTGCTTTCCACTTCATAAACTAGGATCGTGGATAGTCCCATGGCTAGAAACATCGCCACACGATGACAGTTATCATCATAATAGAGTCGCCACCTAGTTTATAAAAACTAGGAAAAAAGATAGAGATTCCGGGTACGGAAGCCAAAAGTACAATAAGGGGAAGGTGTTAGGCACCCCTCTTTGCCCAGTCGTAAAACTGGCCCATAATCATTCGACATATGATTAATACATGCTTTATTTAATTCTAAACACATAATATGTTTTATTAGCTTTTAAACAGTTAATGGAGAGCCAGTACGTTAATTAAATCATGCATCAGAAATAAACAAAACAGACAAGCTGTCCCAGAAAAATCGATCTCTCGGCCGGTGAATGGATTTCACGGCCGAGGGATCCCACTGGATTGATATATCGACCGAAGGATTGATCCCCCAGCCGATGTTCTTCCTCACACCAGAACAGATATTTAACAGATAATCAAAACACTATGATTAATGCATGAAAACGTAAAAGAGATCAAACCATAGGCCCCTGGCCCTCACCACCTTGATCCCTCAGTTGCTTGATTGCTTTGGATTGAATGAGATTGATTGATTACTTCTTGAAAACCCTAGGTTTAGGGTTTGAACTTCGGGGTTTGATCATCGGATTAGTGGCTGCCTTCGGGAGGTTGGGGCTTTTGAAGAGAAGGTTTGAGAGGGTATGTGTGCAGAATTTCGTGGCTAGAGAGAGTGATTTGGTATATGAATTTGATGTGTTCATTTTCGAAACCCTAAGGGTCCTTTATATAGGCAATTGGTGACTCATTCCGTCCAATCAAAATGCACGGTAGGAATTGGAGTTGCAATGCAATACAAACTCTTCATGGTGATCTCTGAACGTAGCCCGAACGCATCGGGGAGGTATCGTAGTTGGATCAAACGATTGACAGAACGTTCTAGAATCTGGAAAATAGACAATCTGGCAGCCGCAGAAATTATCTTGTGGCCGAGGAATAGATGTTGCGGCCGAAGGATAAATCTTGCGGCCGAGGGATTGATCTCTCAGGGAGATTTTCAAGCAACATGTTGCTCGGGTGAAGAAATGATATTGAGGCCGTGAGATCAATGTTACGGCCGACAGATGGATTTTCCTGGGATACTGTATTTCTGTTTGAAAGGTTATTTGGCTCTGGATTGGGTCCTCTAAGTGGCTAAAAGTTCTTTCTGAAAGTCCTAAGATTCACAATAAGTCAATCAGCAATCACTGTATCCATTTGATCATCGGGATGGTCCCCAAGGTGGGACTTGAAATAATCATTAGGCCAAATTGGGGTGTCAACATGCGCGGCCAAATTCTAGGAGCTATCCCGTTATGCCCAAACCGCCATAGCGACTGAAGACAAGAAGGTTCGAGTGGGGACTGACAACTGCTCGGAGGGCTGAAGTGGCACAAGCCTTCACCACCTATGCCGGTGTCGTGAAGTGTGCCCTTTGGCTGGAAAGTGAGGAGGCTGACTTCAAAACCCAATGGAGGAAGGCAACAGGCAATACTGGCAGACTGATCCGAACCCAACCACCCAACAACAACTGTGGACCCTACCCTCCCAAACCCTTTACCCCGTCCAAAACAACCAAGCTTGGAAGATTGCTGCACCAGAACATGGTGAGCCGTAGAGGAGCGGCCAGAACAAAGCAACTGTTCAGTGCTTCAACTGTCAGGCCATGGGCCACTACAAGCGTGAATGCCCCCAACCCCAGAGGGAGAGGACAGAGAGCTTTGGAATTTAGAGAGCTCAATAATAAGGACAGGCTGGTTTTGGGAAGCAAAATCCGGGAGGCCCATCGCAGCAGCAGAATGGGCAAAATAAAGGAAAGCAGCCCGTGGGAACCCAGCAAGGCACTGGAGGGTGCATCTTTGCACTGCAAACTAAGGAACAAGAACCGGATCCCTCCGTGATCCAAGGTATGCTGCTGTTATATAGTACCTGCGTACAAGCCTTGTTTGACTCTGGTGCATCGCATTCATTCATATCTACTGCCTACATAACTGCTCTAGCACTAGAAACAGAACCCCTAAGCACGACTATGAAAGTAGCATCATCGTTGGGGGGGAGTATAACTGTTAGTCTAGTGTGTAGAGGGTGTGAGCTAGAAGTAGCCAACTTGCGATTGACTTGTGACCTCAGAGTGATCGACATGGCGGATTTCGATGTGATCTTGTGTATAGACTGGCTATCGGCACACCGAGCGGTCATAGACTGTCATCAGAAGACGGTTACGGTTTACACCCCAGAAGGAACTCGTTTCCATTTTAAGGGGGATAGCCAAACGACAGATTCGATGACGAAAAGATCAAGGTGGCAGAATCAACTGTTTGGATGGCTAGCTAGTCTCCAAATGGAAGAGACCGACAGGATGGAATTGGGATTACCACATATTGTTTGCGAGTACGCCGATGTTTTTCCCAAGGAACTTCCTAGCTTACCACCCCAGAGAGAGATAGACTTCTCTATAGAACTCCAACTGGGAACAGCTACAATCTTTATGGCACCATACCGTATGGCCCCCGCAGAACTAAAGGAGCTCAAGACCCAATTGTAAGAGCTGTTGGACAAAGGGTTTATCAGGCCTAGTACGTCACCATGGGGAGCGCCTGCACTGTTCGTGAAGAAGAAAGAGGGGACACTGCGACTATGCATCGACTATAGAAAGTTAAACCAAGTCACGGTCAAGAACCGGTACCCCTTGCCTAGGATCGATGACCTATTTGATCAATTGAGAGGGGCAACAGCTTCTCAAAAATTGATCTCCGATCGGGCTATCATCAACTTAGAATCCAGGATGAAGACATCGCCAAAACAGCATTCCGTACCAGATATGAACACTACGAGTTTGTAGTGATACCATTTGGGCTGACGAATGCTCCGGCAGTATTCATGTGTCTCATGAACAAAATCTTTCAACCCTACTTAGACAAGTTTGTAATGGTGTTCATTGATAACATCTTGATATACTCTGCCAATAAGGAGGAGCACAAAGGACATCTTCGAATAGTACTACAAGTACTCCGAGATAGCCAACTCTATGCTAAAGCAAGTAAATGCGAGTTTTGGCTGGAAGTGGTTAAGTTCCTGGATCACGTAGTATCCAAAGACGGGATCGCAGTGGACGAAGACTAGGTCGAAGCAGTGCTAAATTGGAAGCAGCCAACCTTAGTATTTGAAATCAAGAATTTCCTAGGATTGGCTGGGTATTATCGAAGATTCATACCAGATTTTTCTACCCTCGCCAAGCCAATGACGAGATTGACACAAAAAGGAGTGAAGCTAGATTGGAATGAACCTTGTGAGAAATCTTTTCAAGAGTTGAAGAAGAGATTGACCAGCGCACCGATACTCATCATTCTTGAATGGGGTGTAGATTATACGGTCTATTACGACGCGTCAAGAGACGGTTTGGGATGTGTACTGACGTAAAATGGAAAGGTTGTAGCCTACGGATCTTGACAACTCTGACCGCAGAGAAGAATTACCCCACCCACGACTTAGAATTGGCCGCAGTAGTATTCGACCTCAAGTCCTAGCGTTACTATTTGTGAGCAGAACAACTCGAGGTCTTCACCAACCAGTTTCCCAATGGTTAATGGTCTTTACCAAGTTTGATCCGGCCACCTGGGAAGCTTACACCCACCTGATTCATTTTTGCCAGACCATTGAACTATGCATCGTGAAAGACAAGGTAAAATGCAAGGTCATTCCCCTCTAGCCTCGACTCCTTTGGACTCCAGTGGTTCAACAAATTGCCCACTGGATCCATATGGAACTTGGCCGACCTAGAACGCGCATTCAACACCCATTTTATCACCAGCAACAGGACAACTAAGGAGCCAGAATCGTTATCCCAAATGAGGCAGCTCTTGAGCGAAACACTAAGGCAGTATTCTGAACATTACTGGCAACTTTTCAACGAGATTCCTAGAATTGACGAGTACTGGGCCGCGCGTTCCTTCAAAAATGGCTTGGAATCTAGCAGCAAGATCTTGGACGAGCTGGCAATTCGTCCTTCGCACGGCATGGGCGAACTCATGTGAATAGTGGAGTGATTTTGTGCTCTCGAAGAACTCTATGCAGACCGAGCAGCTCAAGGGATCCCCAATCCAACCACCCCCTACAGATGGTAACGCCGCAGCTGATAGCACCAATCCTCACCTAGCAATCCCAGCCGAAGAAACATGTCAACAACATTAAAGAAGGAAAGAAGGGTCCACCAAAGGTCCACGACTATGTGGCCGAAACCACAGTTTTCAAAGAACCCATCTGGTCCTTCCTGAAAGAAATCATGAGACAACCATGGTTTGAATGGCCAACGGGTAAGCTCGGCACGGACACTGGCCAGCCAGATCAGAACCCAAGAAAAAAGTGCTCATGCCACGATGAGCTTGGTCACTATACAACAGCCTGTCCCTCGTACAAAGCACTCTTGGAATGCCTCGCGTCCCAAGGTCACCTCGATCAGTACATTGACTGTGGGGGTTCGATTTATCGGGATCAGGACCAAGGCTCTGGCTAAGTTCCTCCTCCCGTAGCTCCGCGCTTCCACCGCTGGGACATGCAGTAAGTCACTAGTGACCCTCCGACGATCAAATTAGATCTCAGGGGAAAGTGTATAGAGAGGCTTGACTTCGGGCAAAATACCGAACATGTCATCAAGGGATAAAACCTGTGCCAGGCTTCGGATCAAGTCTCCTCAAGAGTCCAAGTCACATAACATGGCCAGGTTACCGAGCTGGTAACCGAGGCCACCATAATAGCCCCTCAAGTCTTCAGAGCGTAGCGCCTTCAGCTCTGGGGAGTTGATCCTTCTTGTGAACCGGCACACCCAGGGCCTTCGTTATCCAAGGCCCCATGGAGTAACTTGGCTTTGATAGTTGCCGGACCGCCAGCCCCAGCCCTTGGAGCCACATGTCAGCCATCACCGAAGCATCGGAGGTAAAAGGCTGTCTCAGCACGCGATGTGTCAGATGATTGGTACGAGCTGTTATATAAAGGACACGTGTCAGAGCGCTAATGGCTCTGCTAATGGCGCCTCTGACCCCGGTAATTGGCCGTTTGATGGAGATGCGTGTCACAAATCCAACGGCTCGATGCACGACGCTTCGTTTCCCGCGCAACCCTTCGTCTGCTCCATTATAAAACCGGAGAAGCAGGAGAGAGAGAAGCATTGAGGCTTCAGGGGACGTCGAATTACTGCCGCGGTGACCTTCAACCTTTGATCAAGTTTTGGTGCTATTTGAGAGCAGATCTCCGCACGAAAATCAGGTATGTTGATCTTCAGATCATAATCTCCAAGTTTTTATAGTTTTTTCAAGCTTTTTTGTCATTTTTGTCATACATTGGGGTGGCGACGCCGCTCGGCGCCGTTTGGTTCGTGGTTTCACTGGCGTTTCTTGCCGCTGATCCTGAAACCGATGAAGCCCAGATTCTTCCCGAGGCCCGCCTTTAACCTAGGTCCATAGGAATAAATTCGAGATCTGAGGGGCTCCTCCTGAGGAGGGATCTCCCAAAAATATCCGAGACCTAGAGACACCGAAGAGTGATGACCATTCTGTCCCGAGCGTCAGGACCTCTTGCTTTCTTCTAGGAACATAGCTAATGGGTTTTTGCACATTCTTGTCTTTGTTTAGGAAGGGGCGGATGGTCGTTGACCTCTCTTCGGACAGCTCAAGTAGTTCCGAGTCTTCTTTTGCTGAGTTCGAAGCCATTCGCGAGGAGGTTCGCATCCGAGCACTATACCGGACCCCATTGGATTACGTCGAATCAGCCATCCCATCGAGAGCCCCTCGTCAAGTGACTACCTTCGATCCAAATATGACAGAGGCCCCGAGCACCTCGAACTTAGGCCCGGGACCCTTCGCGAATGCTCCCGAGGAGGTACGGGGGCAAAAAAGATCGATAAGGCCGTGTCCTTTCCTGGGCCAATATTTCAATGGTACGCCGGCGACCTACACCGAGTTTAAGAGGGTCTTCAGCATTCCTCCGGACGTCGAGGTTCGGTTGCTTCAGAATACCAACCCCAAGAACCTTCCATACCGTCAGGGGGAGCTAATCTTTCCTTTGATGGCCATCACCGAGGGGGGAGTCAGATTCCCCCTCCACCAGTTTGTTCGACGAGTGCTCCAGACCCTTACCCTCACCTCCTCCCAGCTCACGGTAAACTCTTACCGAATCATCATCAGCATCATAGAGCTGAGGAGGCAGTACAACGTGACATTCGGACTCGAAGAGTTCTTCGGGGTGTACTTGGTGGGGGTCAACCGAGAGAGTGATTGGTACTACCTGTCGTGCAGGTCTGGAAATGACACGTTCTTGATCGAGCACCTGCCTGACTCCGAAGAGTGGGCGAGTGATAAGTAGGAAATAACCGAACTTTATGTTCGGTCCCGGGGAGAGCGCGGACATCGCCACCACGGTTCAGTCCGAGACCAGAAGCCCTGGTCGGTAAATGCAGTCTCCGGTATTCATGATGTATATTTCCATTATACCTTTCATATATACTAACTTCCTTTCCCTTTTGGTGTTGTCTTACAACCGAGGGCATCGTCCACGGCCTTCGGGAGAGAGCCACACGGGCTTGGATCACAGCCGCCTACGCCATCCCCATCACCAGTCAGTACGCCCCTGAGCTGTTTGGGTACAAACCGACGTACACGAGTTACTTGAAGAAAAGACCCAGGCAACAGGGCATTCCGAGAGCTGGCCGAGGGCACGAACGGGGACAAGGAAGAGGGGTAGGAAGAGGAGGAGGAGGGAGTGAAGGAGCGGGCAATCCAGAGGCCGAGGGGAGCAACTCGGGACCTCGAGGGGTTATCCGCGAAGAGCAAGACCGCCAGACTCCTGAACCGATCGGCCTAAACCCTGAAATGTTTGGCTGAGGCAGAGAGGTACAAAACTTAAGGCGTCAGAGGCCACGGGGCCGAGGCATCGGCACGGCAGCCGGCACTCTTGGAGCCGGAACCTCGAGGGCGGCGCCTGTCTCTCCGCAAGGTTGCCCAGAGAAGAGAGCTCGGCCTAACGAGGACCTAGGTGCCCGGGATGGAGAACCGGAGACGATCCTCATCACCGAGGAGGAGCAGGGAATGGGGACCGAAAGAGAAGGAACTGGTATCGAGGCCAAGGTTTTGGGGAGGGATATGCCCTGGGCCCCTGAGGTTGGTCACTACGTCGGGTGCCTAATTCATCATGTTGACTACGCTGCTACCAACATTGGGACGGCGTTTGGGCTTCTTCGATCAACTATCCTTCCTCGGGATGCCAAGACCGTCGATGGCTGTACCGAAGACCTTACCGGGGAGACCGCCCAGGCTCTTCTAGCTGTATGTTGCTATCATTCTTCACTTGTTGTGTCTGGTTTGAAGTCTGCACTTGTAATGTTTTTCGTTTCTTGCTGGCAGGCTAGTGCTCGGGCTTTGGCCATCAACGACCGAAGCAAGGCTCAAAAGGTGGAGATAGAGGAGCTGAAACATGCCCTTGCCCAAAAGGAGGATGACCTTAGAGTGGCCCGGGAGACCTGCGACCTCTACCTTACAGACTTTAAGAAGTGTGACGGGGAGAGGGTGCTTGCCGAAGAATGGGCTAGAAGGGCCGAGGAGGATGCCAACACTCTGAGAGCCACCCGAGCTCGGGAGGTGGAGGGCGCACTGAAGATGGGTTATGATAATGGCTAGGATGCAGCCAAGGCGGAGTATAAGAAACAGGTTCGGGAGATCGAGAACGAGCTGTTCAGGGACTGCTTCTTGGACGGACTACGCTTCGAACATGAAGCTTTTCTGTAGAAACTTAATCTCCTGGAAGACTCAGAGCTCCGAGCTTTGCCAAAGGCACCTCCTAAGGAGCTCGTGATGCCCGAGGAGGAGGGCGAGCAGGCCTTGAATCCCGAGGCGGAGAATCTTCCCGAGGGCCAAAGTGCTTCCCAGGTTGCCGCTCCAACCGGCGATGCAATCCAAACTCCCCCCCCCCCCCCCTCACAACAATTAGGATTTTTTGCTAGACGACTTCGGACATTTGGGGTTTGCCGCTCCAGAGTTTGTAAGTATCAATTCGGTGACAGGCACCGAACAATTGGTCGAAGTCTGATTGGATGTAATAGTTTGACGTAGGAATCTCTATCTTCAAACGTATTTCCTTTTTGTTGAATGGATGTTTCCTTTTTTTGAACACCATTTTTGCCTTTTGAGATGTTTGTATGGTTTTATAGTTGTATCCGAAGGATGCCTCTGCCCCTGCTTCGGTTAAACGTTTGATAGGTAAAAGTTTTAACCAAAGTAGCAACCAAGGAGATCTCAAAGACATAGAGAGGTGTTCAAGAAATGGAGTGTTTGCTAGCCCCTGAACTCGGTAGGCTTTTGGGGTAGATATGCAAGGAGATAACCGAAGCGAAAGAGACAATTACCAAAGCCCCTTTCTTAAAGAGATTGAGTGGCTTAATCCGAAGCAAATAAGAATCAATCGTTGAATTTCACGTGCCCCTACTTCGGGCTAGGTGCCTTAGTCTCTTTGTTGATGAGTTAGCCTAAGTGATAGACACTCGGGGTGAGGTAGTCTGCTGAGGGATTGGGGCTAGAGTCTCAAAGGGAAATGGCATAGGCCATGGCTGTGGAACTCTGAGAATCCTAAGCAGTGGATAACGTACTGGTAGGTCGGTATAAGGGGCTCGGGAAGAGGCCGAGTATCCTTAAGTCGAGCAACCGAAAGTTCAAACGACCGAGGAGGTCGTGGTGACTTGGTGAGAATTTATGTACGAGGGAAATACCCATGGGAGGACGAAATCTCGAAGTCAAGATAAAACGGTCCGAACATGGACGAACCAAGTAGTAAAAGTAAATGACGAGATCAATGACACTTAGTAATGATAGAAAAATTCTCAGTAAGGGTTGAGTGCAACATGTCATTACACGAGTGAATTGGTCTCCACCAAATAACTTAGAACATGAAAGCTAACAGAAAGAAAAAAGGGATAGGTCTTCGGCATCGAAGCGCGGCTAGCCATAGAACTTCTTCAGGTTATTGGCATTCCAAGTCTTGGCAATTGGAGAACCATCCAGCTTGTAGTTCCCCGAGCCTAGGTGCTTTAGGACTCGGAAAGGGCCTTCCCAGTTGGGCATTAGCTTTCTTTTCTTGGATTTCTCTATCACTTTTTTCCAGACAAGGTCATCAGGTTTGAATGACCTAAGGCGGACGCTCCGCTTGTAGCCCTTGGCAACCTCTTGCTGATATGAAGCGAGTTTGATCCTGGCATTCTCACGTTCCTCCTCGGCCAAGTCGAGGTCTGAAGCGATGGTGTCATTATTGACCTCTTCATCAAAGTTCTCGGTACGGATTGTTGGAAGGCTGACCTAGAGAGGAATGACAGCCTCCATGCCGAAGGCCAAGGAAAAGGCAGTGTGACCAGTGGAGCGCCTGGGGGTTGTCTGGTAGCCCCAGAGGACTCTTGGTAACTCTTCGGCCCATTTGCCCCGGCGGGATTCGAGTCGGCGCTTCAGTCCGGAAGAGATGGCCTTGTTGGCGGCTTCGGCATGTCCATTGCCCTGGGGATATCCTGGGGTGGATGTGTCCCATTTGATGCCATATTCGTCTAAGAGAGCCTAGTACCTTTGTCCGGTGAACTGTTTCCCATTATCGGTAATGATGGCGAAGGGTACGCCGAAGCGGGAGATGATGTTACGCCAAATGAATCGAATGATGTTGGTTTCTTCGATGGTAACCAATGGCTCGGCCTCAACTCATTTGGAGAAGTAGTCAGTAGCGGTTAAGAGGAACTTGAATCCACCGGGGGCGACCGGGAGCTTGCCGACGATGTCCATGCCCCACTCTGAAAATGGCCAAGGGCTGGTGAGAGGGCTGAGGTCCCGGGCCGGCTGATGGATTATGGGAGCAAACATCTGGCACTTCCGACAATGCTTGACGTACTCTTCGGAATCCTTCTTCATTGTTGGCCACCAATACCCCTGAGTAATGGCTCGGTGTGCGATCGAGCGTTTGCCGGAGTGACAACCACTGTCGCCAGCATGGAGTTCCTCGATGATGCTAGGCACTTGGCGGGGGTGGGCAACCAGCAAGTAGGGGCCGGTAAATGACCTTCGGTAAAGCTTACCATTAGGGTTGAGCCAATAAAGAGCGGCCTTGTTGCGGAGTCGGTGGGCTTCCTTTTTATCGACAGGGAGGATGTCATCCTTCAAGTAACTGATGTTCTCATCCATCCAGCTTGGGCCCAGTTCTATGTTAAGAATCTCGTGGCTTAATACTTCGAGTTCAAAACTGGGTTTGTCGATGGAGCTGAAGGAGATGGAACGATGTTCCGAAGCAGCACAGGCAGAAGGAAGCCCAGCGAGGGCGTCGGTGTGAGCGTTCTGTTCCCTGGGAATATGTTCAATGCGAATGGCCTTAAAGCTTTTGAGGAGCCGGACGGTGGAGCTGAGGTAGGTGCGCATTCGGTCATCCGAGCCTTATACTCTTCGGAGAGCTGGTTGACCACCAACTGAGAGTCGTTGTAGCTTACAAGCTCCTCGATACCTAGGGCTTCGGTGGTCTTGAGTCCGGAGATAAGTGCTTCGTACTCGGCCTCATTGTTGGAGGCTGGGAAATTGATGGAGAGGGAGCTTTCATGCAAGATGCCGGAAGGAGAGAGGAGCAAGATCCTGGCCCCGGCTATTAGATGCACCGTCGACATACATTTTCCACACATTGTCATGGAAGAGCTTCCAGGCGGTGCTCGGATTGGCTTGGAGGACGGCTTCGGGATGGGGAGGTGGGGTTGAAGCCAAGACGTCGGCTGGTGTGAGCTCAGCGATGAAGTCGGCGGGGACCTGGGCTTTGATTGCTATCCGAGGCTGGAAATGGATTTCGTAATTCACAAGCTTGACGGCCCACTGGGAGATTCAGTTGGAGAGGTCCGCCTTTCGGAGGAGTGATTTGAGAGGGTACTCGGTGAGAACAATGATGCGGTGGGACTAGAAGTATGGGGCAAGCTTCCGAGATGCTGAAATGAGAGTGAGAACAAACTTCTCCAATGGAAGATAGCGTGTCTCGGTGGGGGTCATTGTTTTGCTGGAGTAGTAAATGGGTTGGTGGTCATGTCCTTCTTGCTGAACGAGGACCGAGCTTATCGCATGCGGGGAAACCGCAAGGTATAGGAACAAGTCTTCCTGGTCCCGAGGTGTGACGAGCAACGGGGCCTCGGAGAGGTATGTCTTCAACTGCTGTAGAGCTCGGTCACAGTGTTCTGTCCATTGGAAGCTCCGTCGGTTGCCCTTCAGTAAGGCAAAAAATGGCTGGCATTTGTCGGAAGAACAACTGATGAATCGGTTCAAGGCGGCAGCCATGCCCGTCAAGCGCTGTACGTCCCTCTTGTTGTGGGGCGCCGAGAGTTTCTCAATGGCTAGGAGCTGAGCAGGATCGGCTTTAAAACCGCGTCGGGACACGAGGTGTCCTAAGAATTTACCAGAACTGACACCGAAGGCACATTTCTTGGCGTTGAGGCGAAGCTTGTGCTGTTTGAGGATTTCGAAGGTTTTGGCGAGGTGGGTGAGGTGATCACCAGTGAGCATGCTCTTGACCACCATATCGTCTATGTAAGCCATCCTTGTGTCCCCTAGGAGACGCTCGAACATCTTGGTTATCATCTGTTGAAAAGATGCCCCGGCGTTCTTTAGTCCGAAAGGCATGACGAGATATCTGAAGATTCCGTGGGGGGTGATGAAGGCCGTGTTCTCGATGTCTCTTTCACTCATGGCAATCTGATGGTAGCCTCGGTAGGCGTCCATAAAATTGAGTCGGTCGTGGCCGGCCGTGGCATCGACGAGTTGGTCGATCCGAGGGAGGGGGAAGAAGTCCTTCGGGCAGGCATCATTGAGGTTGGAATAATCAACGCAGACGCGCCACTTGCCATTCTTCTTCTTGACAACCACGATATTGGCCAACCACTTGGGGTATTGGACCTCTCGGATGGCGTTGGCATTGAGGAGTACGTTGACCTCCTCGATGACAGCTTCGGAATGAACCAGAGAGGAGCGCTGGGCTTTCTGGACAACTGGGCACTTGGTTCGGTCGATGTTGAGCTCGTGGTAGATGAAAGACTCCGGGCATCTCGTAGGGAGTCTATGCAAATACTTCGATATTCTTTTTGAGTAAATCCACCATGTCATTCCGCGCGGTGTCACTAAGTGAGGAACCGACAAGGAAAAAACGTGATCCGTCTTCGGTAACGGGAACGGTGACAAGGTCTTCTACTGCTTTCTCATCGGCTAGCCTGTTGACATCTTCCAGAACTGGGGCTTCGGGGACCTCAATGAGATTGACCCAGGAAGTCTTCTTACTGCTTCGGACTACGTTAACATAGCATCTCTTTGCCGTGGTTTGGTCGCCGTATAGGTCCTCCTGACGTCCGTTAGCGCCTATGAAGCGGACCACCTGGTGATAAGTGGAGGCAATACCCTTCAACTTATGGAGCCAGGTGCGCCCGACAATTGCGTTGTAAGGGCTAGGAACATCAACGACCACAAACTCCATGTCAAGGACAATCGAGCCTGCGCGGACGGGGAGAGTGATCATGCCGAGGGGCCATACCGGGGCCCTGTTGAAGCCTACGAGGGTGACTTTGAAGGGACGAATATCGGTGTCTGAGAGTTTCAGGTCCTTGAACAGGGAGTAGTACATGACCTCGGCCGAGCTGCCTTAGTCGACGAGGACGCGTTGGACGTTGAAAGTTTCGATGTGTAGTGTGACGACGAGGGCGCCATTATGTGGCAGCTAGACACGGTCAAGGTCCTTCTCAGTCTAAGTGATTGTCCACTTCGAATCGTCGTTCGTGCTGGATCGCTTGGGCTCGGGATCGACGAGCATGACCTGCTTTGAGGAGGAAGCATCATTCAACTCGGCACGGATTATGCGAGCGGCTTCGGGGTTCAGGGGGCCGTAGATAACATGGATCGTCTGAACTTCTTCTTTGGCTTGGTTCTCGGCGCGCTCCGCCCGAGCCTGGGTCTTCTCGTGATCGATGAGATTACCAAGGTGACCACTTGCGACTAGCTGCTCTAAGTAAGCCTTGAAGGGCTTGCAAGCAGTAGTGAAGTGGCCTTGCTCATTATGGTAGCTGCATCGGACGATTGGGTTCTTGACCTTCCTATTCTCGGTGCTAAGCTTCTGATTCGAGAAGGAGGAGAAGGGTTGATCCTTGACCTGGTCAATGATCCGGTAGATAAGAATGGTAAAGACAGTTTTCTCAGCATTGAAGTCGATTGGCTTCGGTCCCTTCCTCGGGGACTGCTTGATATTGTTGACCTGCTTCTTCGGCGTTGTAACAGGTGGGGGAATTGAAGCGGCTGCCAAGACCGATGTGACTTTGGAGCTCGTGGACTTCCCAATGCCCCTTTTAGCTTTGGACTCGATGAGCTGGCACCAGCCTTCAATGCAGGTCATAAGGTCCTTCATGGAGTCGGGTTTGTTGCGAGCGAGGTCATCGTAGACCTACTCGTCTTGGGAGGTGAGACTGAGCTTGAATCCGCAGGCCGAGATGACATCGTCACAGCCTTCGATTTCATTAAATAACTCCCAGTAGCAACCAGCGTATTGTCAGAGTGTTTCGTCGGGTCGTTTTCGGAGGGCGAGGAGGGAATCGATCTCCTTGTCATGCTTGTTGCTCGTGACGAACAGAGCCATGAAGGCATCGTACAGGGAGTCAAACGAAGAGATTGACCTGGCCGGTAGCTGGTTGAACCATGTAAGGCTCAGGTTCCAGAGGCTTGCGGGGAAGACCTTACAGAGGAAAGAGTCATCCGAGTGCTCATTGCGGGGGAAAAGATCGACATGACGAGTTTGTATTGCAGCAACTGAGTATAGGCCTTGGTCTTGCCATCGTATTTGGCAAATTTGGGTTGGGTGTATCCTTTTGGGGGGGGACCGAGTCGATCTCCCTTGTGAAGGGGGAGGTCGTGAGTCTCTTGAGTCGGGCGTCGCGATGAGGTCGGATCGAACGGTTGGGACCGTCTGGACGCTCAGTCGCGGGGCGCTTCTTCGGAATCAACTCGTCTAGCCTTCCGTACTCCTTCCTCTTCGGTGGGATGCTTCCCGACTTCTGAGGGGAGCTCTCGTGTCTGTCCCTTTTGTAGCTATCTCGAGCGCAGGGCTTGAGGTGCTCTGTGATCCGGCCTCCGTCACCCTTCTCGTTTGGACGTGAGACAAATGGGCTTTTATCTCGAGTGTTCTTGAGGCGCTTGCGATATCCCTTTGTCTGGAACTCCAGGAGGCCGTCTTCGTCGTTGCCAACTCTGGTGAAGCTAGGGGTGGGCTCGCGAGTTCCCTTCCCTCTCCTGACCGGGTGCGTGAGGACGCGGAGTCGCTATCGCCGCCGAGCCTCTCGAAGGCAGATCGCTTTCTTCGTGGGTCTTTGGGGTTAGGGGAACGGGAGCGTTCCCTACGCCCAGCGCCACTTTCAATTCGACCACCCTCTGTACCTGGGGGCTCGAGACGGTCTTTGACAGAGGGACGAGGCTGGTGCTCCACCAAGCGGCCCCCCTCGCGACTGCGGGAAGGGCTATGACGGCTTCTTCTTCCGCCACGGCTTCCGGAGGAATGAGATGTGGAAATCTGTAGGAGATGTTTGATCTCAGCTAGCTCATCGTGGACGTGCTTGTCTCGTTCCATGACTGTTGACAAGTCGTCGATCTTCCGCTCCAGGTGGCAGATGTAGGTGTGGAGTTCAGTGGCGGCCCCCGCGTCTTGGGTTGAGGTTCCGGCTCCGACCCCGATGGACATGTGAGCCTTCCCTAGGGCACCAGCCCCGCCGGAGGCCAGATTGGGGTCTCCGAATGGGCCGAGTCCAAAGGTTGTTTCACTGGGGTGAGGGCCTTCAACTTCCCCCATAGCTGTTACGGGAGGTATGGACGGAGCTCTTTGGATGGAGAGAGATGAACGGTTGAGAGAATGGCTGATCCCCAGCAGAGTTGCCAATTGTGGGGGTTCGATTTATCGGGATCAGGACCAAGGCTCTGGCTAAGTTCCTCCTCCCGTAGCTTCGCGCTTCCACAGCTGAGACCTGCAGCAAGTCACTAGGGCTTGGATAGCCCAGTGACCCTCCGATGATCAAGTTAGATCTCAGGCAAAAGTGTATAGGTCTAGGGTTAGGGTAGAATGGCATACCTCTCTCAGGTGAGTATCCCTTTGTATTTATAGACCTAGGTTTACTTGGCCTCCAAGCTAGCGCGTGGAGTGTATGCTCAGGTAACCGCCTCGGGTGACGTCATATGTGACGAAAAGAGCGAAGCGGTTACGGAGCACATGGGCAGGGGTAATCTCAATGATCACACCTGTTGCGTGATCCTCGTGGGACCTTCCTGGCTAACCGCTTCTCTTTTGGTTCCTTCGGGAACATCCGGAGCAGATACAGGATTGCTGATAGGACTGCAGCGTCTAGAGGCCTGCTGCTACAATAATGAGCTCGGACATTACACAATTGCCTGTGCTCCGTATAAAGCACTATTGGAACGTCTCGCGGCTCAAGGTCACCTCGATCAGTACATCGATCGTGCCAAGACACCAGCTCGTTTGCTTACCGGGAATCCCAACCCCAATGAGTTGCGGCTGACGATACATGTTATCCATGGCCCCGTGACGAAAGAATCCGAAACAAGCCTTTGAGCCGACCTCAATTGCGCCTCCACTTCCAAGCGGGTACTTGCGGTAGGACCTGGGTCCAAGCGTCCACATCCACAAGAGTTACTAAAATGGACAATCACCTTTACTGAGCGTGTCCTCAAGATGGTGCAAACCCTTCACTCCGACTCCCTTGTTTTAATAGTCCAAATTGGCGTCCATGATGTCAAACGCGTTCTCATCGATCAAGGAAGTTCAGCAGAGGTCATGTCCATCTCGGTCATGCAGCAATGATCAACCATATCGTCAACGGCGATCAGAATAGCGTTCGCGTTCACTCCCTCAAAAGACGATCAGCTACATCGTCCATTCAGTCCACAACGGCGATCAGAATATCGCCCGATGGTCCGTTCATGCGCAACAAATTTTTCCCCAGGAGAGTCCACCTTGGCCTGTCCCGGACAACCACCCTCAATCTAGCCACAAGTATGTAACTAAATGACATAGTAGTTAGGTTTCTCTAACTAATTGGTTAGAAGTTAACTATACTTGCATGTAGGATTTCTAGCTAAGAAATATAATTTTAAGACTTTATTTCATTTATTAGGAAAATATACAAGTGCTTCTATAAGCATACTTGTCTTTAGAAAATGACTATATTGTTCGATGCGAAAAGTCATAATTTATAAGTCCCAAATCTAATTATGACGGATTAAAAAAAATTTTAAGAAGCAAATCCAAGTAATTAAAATAAAATTCAAATATTTAACGAATTTTTTTTATTTACCAAAAATCAGGGTCATTTCAACCGAGACGTAGCATTTTTTGGAGGCAACTTGATTGCGGTGCAAATCTTCTCGCCTTCCATTTGCACTGATGAAACAGACGACCCGGTGGTAGGCTGACGCAATGGCTTGCATATCGTGAAAACAGGTTTGGCCAAGGATTGCGTTGTATGGGCTCGGCACATTTACGACGACGAACTCGACGCTCAACATTTTCAAGCCGATGACGGCAGGAAGGAAGATTCGGCCAAGTGGCCAAACGGGTGCGCCATTGAAACAATGAGTGGGACATCGGCTGGTTGGAGTGCCGACTTTGGGAGATCGAACTTTTTGAAGAGGTCGTAGTACGATATGGTTGACCGTCGCTGAATGATCGAGAGGGACGATATGGCTGACCATCGCTGATGATATGACTGACCATCGTTGATGAATAAATATGGACAATATGGCTGATCGTCGTTGATGATATGATTGACCATCGAGAACACAAGACCGCAGGAGATTGCATCGCATCCTTCGGCCAACAAATCAAGAGTTAAGGAGATTTCCATTGCCTCTGCTAACAAGAACAAAACCACAGGAGATTGCATTGCATCCTTCGGCCAACAAATCGAGAGTTAGGGAGATTTCCATCGCCTCCGCTAACAAACAACATTGGCTCCACAGGATAGCATCCTTTGGTTTACGAACCGAGAGTTTTAAGGAGATTTCCATTGCCTCCGCTAAACAAATTGAAACAAAACCGCATGAGATTGCATCGCATCCTTCGGCAAACAAATCATATAACGGCAATCATGCTGGCCATCTTCCTGCTTTCAACATTTAATACACACAATATGCAATGACATGTACAATACTGAAATTGCAGATGCAAACTTAGGGCAGCTCCTAGGAGGACAACGACGTCTAAGGACTACCACTGAGCCTCATTACTATACTGTCAGTTACTTCTGAGTTGCGCACCCAGATAGATAGACGTTGAACAGGCTGGCATGCCCCAGTTGATGGATTTGGGCTTGCGTGCCCTCTCTTCGATGCTTGTGCAGATGTGCCCCAGAGATGCTCTGCTTGGCCTTAGGCTGACATGCCCTTGCTGCTTCACAAAATTCCACTGCTAGTGGATTACTGATACTAGGGGTAGCAATGTAACAATTGTGTTTTCCAGTTTATTGACTCTCTTTTGTAAGTGTTGAAGAGAATGCAAAAACTAACCACTAAATCTAATTTGTATTGACAAGTGCCTCGAATCGACACACAGATGCGCGCACATATGTACAGACTTGCCTAGCTCCAACGAAAATGGGGAAAGAGCCCCAGGGTACAATGCGAACCCTTAGACACACGGAAATGAAGTTTTGGGTATTAAGGGCCAAAACTCACGACATTCCTAAACAGGTGAAACTGACACTTGCGAGAGATGCAAAAAGGCACAAAGACCTGTACAAACAAAACTGAGAAAAGCATTCCGATATGACAGTTGATTGAAAAATTGGAAAAATGTCGCAAAGATGGACATAAGACGCAGAAGATGACTCATATAGGCCCGGACTAAAACCGACACCCCCGTGCAGTCACATTAGGTCCATATGACCTACACAGTATAACAAGACTTGGCAAAAGCCCCTGGAACAACATTTGAGGGCAGTAGCAGGCTACCGCTGGAATTGAAAGAGCGTGCACAGGATTGAGACCAACGCAAATCAATTTGAACAAATGTGCGTGACTACAAGCTAGCGTGCGAGGCTACAGCTGCTCACACCAGACTTCGCTGAACCTAGAATAAACTGTGAGCCGTTAGGCTTCTAGCATTTTGTTATCTTTTTATGCTTCAAATATTTTAAGACTTATGCTCAGCCCGTAATAGAAATAGCAGAGTGCAATAAAATTGAAAGACAAAGGTTTTCCCCCTTTTGATTCCTTCATCGCAGCTTGACCTAATCTTCGATCCTCTTCGACTTTTGATGTGTACCAAAACGTCAACCATGGACCTAATTAATAGATTGTGATCGAGTCTCAAAGAAGTTTCCTATCTATCCCAAACTAGGGAATCAGGTCAAAACGTAGTTCAGGCTAAGGTTCACTCGTGTGTTTTCCTCTCCTTTTACGCTCTAACTTTTGCCTAGTACCTCCCATTCGGGTCTTCGGTCTAGTGAGCTTTTGAATATTGCCTATTTACTTTTGCCTAAACTGCCTTCATAGGTTTTTGGTCTAACAGGCCGGTTTAACTTTTGCTTGGAACTGCCCACCCTTGTGGTTTTCAGCCCTACGAGCTTCTCTTAGGGAAAAACAACTTTTGAATTGATCCAGGTTGACCAAGCTATTGAATTTGTTGCCATTGAGGTCGATGATCTTTGGCCTTAGCCCCAGATAGAATCTTTGATAATGCAAGGTCCAGCGCACTTCGGTTGGAAATTCCTTCCCCCGGGCCATGTTTACACTTTCTTCTTTTGCGTTTGGCGAAACACCACTTCCGCTGTTTTGAACACCGTACGAGGCTTGGAGCCTTCTGAGCCACTGCTTTCTGGCTTGGCACCCGGTAGCAGGGGGATTTGATACTTCTTTATCTCAGGATCAACGCTAGGCGCGTCTTTTTTGAGACCATGCCAAGACGTTGATGAATTCTTCGAACTTGTCTGATCGGGCGAAATGCTCTTCTGGTGACAACTTTGAACCAACTGAACCATTCGGGGGTTATCCTTGTCTTTTAAGTTTATTGAAACTACTTCTTTTAATAGGCTGAGCATGCCTTTTATCTTCCCTTTCGGTGAGGGAACACATTTCCTTGGGGTGATCCCATCAAAATCTATCCATTCGTTGTCAGGGTCGACACAGTTTACATAAAAGGCAGCGAAGTACTTAGAAGCAAGATAATGCATATCATAAAACCCTCGGGGTTTGCGAAGTACAACAGACTCAAAACTTGAAACAAAAGCTACGACGTGGAGGGCCAAGAGGCACAAACTCTGACTCAGAGCTAGACATAGACAAATGCAAAAGACTCTGTGTCAGACTCAGACAGATCGCCAATGCAAACTAGACGCAGTTTTAAAAAATGCAATATTTAAAAAGCTACCAATAGCTTTTACAAAAGAGGTAGGATCCAGCGGGCGTCAGGCCTAAGGAACATCACTTTGGCTTTCACAGCTTCCTCAACCAAACGTACTTGGTGCTCCTTTGATCAATGGACCTTAGCCAGTCGGTCCTCTCTTTTGTAAGTTCCTCATCACTGTCAATCCAGGTGTCGGCACTGAAAACCTTGGTTGTCCAACCTACAACCATCATGTTAACCTCCGGTTCAGATGGGACGGATATGATGGGTTTGGGTTGATTTGCTGGGACGATATAGTGGCTAGGGTTGACTATGGTGGAGCTCGGTTTGATTTGAGTGGAGGTGATAGATATCTGACCAACCAGAGAGTCAGACCCAAATTGAGGCAAGGAATTGGAAACGATGTTGGGCTTTGGTGGAACTTGAACCGTGCCATCATCAATAAGATCTTGAATCTCATGTCGAAGACGATAGCACTTGTCAGTGTGATGGCCAGGCATGTGGTGGAAGGAACAGAAGAGGTTAGGATTGTAACCGATAGGTAAGACTTTGGGTGGGGAAGTTGGGGTCAAAGGTTTAAAGTGTGCAGACTTGACAAGTTTCTCCATCACTGCGGATAGAGATGCCTCAAAGGCAGAGAAACTTCGGGGTTGGGTTCAGGCTCAGAAGCTTTGAGCGTTTTGAACTTGATTGACATCGGCAGCACGATTGGAGTTGAAAGCTGGAGCTTTGCTCCCACTTGTAGCTGTATTGGAGTAGTTATTGTTACCAAACAATGCACTACTATTTCCAGAGTAAGCCCTCGGCTTAACTTTTTGAGTGGAGGAAGAAGAGGACTCTCCTCTTGGTAGAACTCCAATTTGCAGCGCATCCTCGATGGCTAGGCCAGATTCAAAGAAGGTCTCGAAGTTGGCAGATGCTTGAACCAGCATGAGATGGTTAGCATAGTTGAGATGCAGGTTGCGAGAGATAATGCAGAGTTGATCTCTCTCGCTCGGGCGCTCAGTCATTAGAGCGGCTTTGGCTCTCCACCTTTTGACGAAGTTCGCAAAGGACTCCTTAGCTTTCATCTTGGTAGATTCCAACTCTCAAGCAGTCATCTTGAGCTGAGAGTTATAGTTGTATTGAGAGATGAAGGCAACCCCTATATCTTCCCAAGTCTTTCTCTTGGAGATGTCAAACGACAGAAACCAATGGAAGGCAGGCCTTAAGAGAGTTTGAGGGAATAGCTGAGACATAGCTTCACTTTCCACACCTAACAGCTTCATGGCGGCATGGTAGCCGTAGAGATGAGTCTTAGGGTCACCGCTCCCGTCAAACTTGACCAAATCAGGCATCTTGAATTTATCAGGGAGCTTGGCATTAAGGTACAGGTAGAGACGATCCAAGTTAATTCCACCTGCACTGATCTTCTCAGATTTTGAGACAGCCTCTTCCAGCTTTGCCATCTTGGCCATAAGAGCTACCATATCAGGATTCAAACTAGGCCTACCACCTGCCGGATTTAGGTTTGCAACAGGTGCACGAACCTCCTTAGGGTTGGGCTGAACAATGAGACGCCCCTCGTGATTCGGATCTAGGACCATGACAGCCTACTTCTGGTCGTCCTCATCATCCTCGCCTCCCTCTTCGAGCAGAGGTGGAAGACAAGTGTTGATAAGGTCATTGAGACGAGTGATGTTAACATCGGTCTGGATGGCCCTCTACTGCATGGCGATAATGTTGTTCTGAAGGTTTGTGAGCACGGTCTCTAGACTGAGCGGTTGATCTGCCATTGCAGGTTTTCCTGAGGAGCCTGCTGAAGATGTTGAAGACAGGGAAGCCGACGGCGTGGCTTTTTGCAAAAACGATGGCAAAACCGACGGTAGGGCGGCCAACAATGAACTCGGAGAAGCCTCCGTTGCAACTGACTGAGTTTCGAGCCTGAGAAGTCTGTGAACCGGATTCTGAAGACGTTCCCAAGTAGGTTTGGCTCTTCCTTTCGGTACTCTCTTGCTCGGTGCAATGACTTTGAATTAGACAGTAAAGTAAGGGAAAGCTCAGTGGCGTTCCTGTAGCAATTAGAATGCAATGTACATGTCGTCGTCGGTGTCAACCCTAGACTCTAGAACTAGAGACGAGTCTGTCTCATGATGTTCGGATGCTGCCAAAATCCTTACATTTCTTTTTGAGGGTGTATCCTTGAATAGATCAAACTGATCCTAAGAGATGTCAAAACAGACTAAGTCTTCGACTTTTCCTTTTCGAAGTTTCAACTTTGAACTTGAAACAACTCGGTATTGATGGTATGACACCTTAACCGGGGTGGGGTGAGCAACGTTGTGCTTTAGCCGGGGTGGTGTACGTGCTGCGCACGATAACCAAAGTGATATCAATGTCACGGCATCCATACCGTGTGGTTCTTCGTTTTTGGTTGAAACCTCAATTGGGCATGAGCCGAGGACTTCATAAGGTTTGATTTCGCTAATCTAAGGACTTTGAAAATTGACAATGTGCACCATCGAGATGCATGACTCTTCATTGGGTCTAGCAGCGTCCTAATTAGCATAAGACAGACTTGAATGAAAGACAACCTAAAAGCTGCCCTAAACATGCTCCTACGCAAAACGGAATGTATGTATGTACAGTTCAAGAGACGAGTTTCCTCATGAATTTCAGACGTTGCCAGAATCCTCAGAATTCTTTTCGGCGATGTGTCCCCAAGTAGATTGACATATCCTAAAAGATGTCAAAATAGACTAAATTTTTGACTAGTCCCATTTGAAGGTTCAACTTTGAACTTGGAACAACTCAGTATTGATGACATGGCACCTTAACCTTGAACACCGTGGTGTATAGTGATAGTGCACTTCAACCTGGGTGGTGCCAAAGACATATTTTCGGTTGAATCTTCAACCAGACATGAGCCGAGGACTTAGCCAATTTTGATTTCTCAAAGTCTCATTGAACTAAGGACTTCAAAATTGATAACGAACATTCGATAGAATGAACAACTCCTCATCTGGTCCAACAACGTCTTAGACAATGCAAGACAAACTCGAAAGAAAGAACTGTCTTAAGCATGCTCCTACGCAAAACAATGTATGTACAGTGCATCCGATAGGGAAAGCAGTAACACATAGACAGTTACGGGGTTAGATGCAAATAGATCTTACCCTGTAGGTACCTGTCCTAGTTTAGAGAGTTCTAGCGCTTTGTATATGCAAAGGCCGATTTTGGCTTCTAACAGGTTCCTCGGACTAGGGCCAAAGATATACCCCCTGTTGCCCACGTAACCATAGAGCAACAGTCGAATGGTAGAATGACCCATCATCGTCGAAGGTTGTTGGTCATTCGGGGTCCCTGGGCTCCAGTAAACCGTGCCGGATTGCCAAAATGATCCAACGAGGCTTATCCTACATCGATGCAAATGACAAATGCTAGAAATTGATTAAGAAGAAGAAAAATCACAAAATCGCAAAATGCCTTTTCAAATTTGGCTCACTTTATTTAGTCCATCTTTAGAGGAAACTACGCAAGCGATCAATTGAAATAGTCCCAGATTAGATTGGCCGGACACGAGGTCCTATTAAATCACCATTCTAACCTTCGGCAGCACAAAGCTCACTGTTTTGACAAACTTTTAAGGAATTGTTCACAAGCGTATTAAACTCTAAGTATGAATTAATATTGGTTTGATTGTATCCCCAGCAGAGTCGCCACTGTGGGCAGCATGCCCTCAGAAAAGGATTCCGTTCCTTTCTAAAGCGGCCCGGAAATCAAGAGAGCGCGAGCGTAAGTGGCAAGCGCTCAGCATACAGAGTCGCCACTCGGGTTTGAAGGTCCGACACCCAAGGAACCATACTTCGAAGCACATGTCGTGCTATTTGATTTGAAAAAGTGATGGAAACCAGTTCGTCATAACCATATCTGGGTTCGAGAGCCAGGTTATGAGAGAGGAAGGGTTTTAAGGCACCCCTCTCGCCCAATCCGGAGATCGGTCTCTACTTAGGCATTTTGCGAAAATTGTGATTTTTCTTTTATTAATCGATTCTTTAGCCAATTAGGGCGGGAGAACAGTTAATCGGGGATTAAACTGTAACAATTTGCAAGATGTGATCAATATAGCATGGATGGATGGAACGCTGGAAAATAAATGAGATAAAGTCCAACACTTTGAAGAAACACCAAAGCAACACCTTGTATGAATTTGGCACAAACAATGGCCAACTCGCATGCATGGATCAACGTGCATGCAAGCCTTCCATAGCGCGAAAAACCCATACACACGCGCGAGTGTCGATGCTCCACCAACAGTTTGAATTTTATCCCTTTCTGGGCTCTGGTAGGACCAGTGCACACCCAGGGCAAACCAAGCAGTTTATAGCAGTTATACTACACAGTTTAAAGGCTAAAAAGCCCTACAAATTAACAAAACACACCATAAATATTATGGGGACAAAACAGTAACCTAAGGCCAAGTTACCAAAGCAGAGACCACTCACTGGTCAAGGATTGACCGTCGCGCGATGGATGCGCCCTGGCGCGCGAGGGTATGAGCCAACCTTTCAGTGTTTGGTTTTGCTCATTCTGGGTTCTGGGACAAGTGCAGAAAGATCCCAGGCGTATTCCATAACAACAGAGATACAAATTGAAATATAGCTAACTGTTTAAACTAAGAAAAGCAGTAAACTGGTTGTTAGCATGCTTATAGTGGTTTATATAAACCAAAAAACATGAAACAGTAGGAAACCAATCCCCGCGCGTATGGCGCCCTGGCGCGCGCGTGTTGCGCTCTGGCGCACGATGGATGCGCCCTGGCGCGTGATGGTTCCTACCACGACGGTTTTTGAAACCTTGCCAGCTTTAGGTTCAGGACTGGTATTGATTACCAGCCTTGACCCTCTCAGGGCCCCTCTAAGAGCAGAACAAAGAGTAGAACAAAGGTAAGCTATACCTTTGGTTCTTGAGGTTTGAAAAGTGTTTGAACTTTGAGTTGAGGTTGAGATTGAACAAGGTGGTAGAGCTTGTAAAATGAGTGTATGAAGGTGGCTAGAGAAGTGAAGTATCAAGTGTATTAGGGCTTTTAACTTGGTAGATCTTTGTTGAACCCTTGGTGTATGCATTTTATAACCCTTTAAATTTTGTAACCCTTTGAATGGAAGACTCATGAGGGGTATATATAGGAGAAGGGGAGGTGCACCCAACCAAGCAAAGGTTGGCCTTGGTGGCTAAATGCCCTCTTTTGGAAAGGTTGGGCAATGCAAAGAGAGGAGCTCAGCCAGTCCATGAGGTCTGGCTAAGAGTTTCTTGGTGATTAAGCTGCCCAGCTGATAAAGGTGATGGGGACAGGTTGGGACCGGCGCGCACGGGTTGCTCTCCAGCACGCGATGGATGTGCCCTGGAGCACGATGGTCAACAGTCAAGCTTTGACTGTTGACCACACCTGGCAGCTTGACCCCCGCGCGCGGGTTTAGGACCAGCGCGCGCGTGTACCACCTACTCACGCATGCCAGTAGGATATTTTGGCTATTTGAAGTGGCTTAGGATTAAGTTAGATTCAAGGGTTTTGCAAACACTTAAAGTTCAAACACTCAACATTCCCGAGGTGTTCTTGACCCGTTTCATCATCGGGGAATCAAATATCGTAAAGTAAACTAATCTGGAAGCCCAGATTGGGGTGTCTATATATTGGCATTGTAATTGTTTTGCTTTATGATTTATTTATTTATTTACTTTGCAGTTGTACTTCGGGCTCTTGGTGTTTATGGGCTATACATTGTGGTGGATACCCAAGATATAATTGAGAAGGCACACTTTGGGGATCTGGACTATGTGAAGCATGCTCTAACCCTTTTCACTGATTTTGCTGCTGTTTTTGTCCGGATCCTCATAATCATGGTGGGTCGGGCTTAACTAGTTAGATTATTGGAAAAATGGCATTAGGAGCTCAAAATAATTTTCTTTTTCGTTATATCTTTCGTTGGACAGTGTAAATACTGACTAGTTTTTTTGTTGTTGTTGTGCAGCTGAAGAACTTTGAGAAGCAACAAGAGAAGAGGAAGAAGAGAAGAAATTGAACTTGATTAAGTAGCTGGGAGATCTTGTCTAACTTTGTACTGGATGGGTTTTTTGTTGTCTATAGAACTGGTTTTCCATTCCCTTTGATAACTGAAAATGGTGTTAATAGTTGCGGTTTGGATGTCGAGAGTGAGCTTTTGTTTGGGTACACTCATGACTAAGATATAAATTTGGTAATTCCTTTGGCATAATAAACCATATAGTTGGTATGTGAATGTGCATGTGACTACTTGTGAATAGTTGGATTTCATTCGGCAAGCATGACAAACGATTTCTAGTACCTGCTTTCTACAATGCTTTGAGGTTTAACTGATGGGAAATTTACTATCAAAACTACTGGCATGGTGCATGGTGCATTAGGGTGGTGCATTGCAAGTTTTTTCTTTTCTTTATAGAACAAGGGGAGCTTCTACATAGCTGCCAAGCCTGTTCGCTAAACAAGTCCTTTGTTGCAACACTTCACGACTGCATCAGAGGGTGGACTCCACCTATTTTTGAGCTATTGAATTAAGCGATCCGAAAATCAACTTCTTTCTCACTCCCCTCTACCACTAAAGGAGGCTTGACTCTTACCACAAAAGGTGTAAATTGACCTCGAGCTCAGGGGGCTTTAAGGTAGCCAATAGGTCACACGAGTCCAAAATAGGAAACTCATCAGTGAGAGATGCAAGGGGAGGCTGAGGAAAGGAACCACCCTTGATAATGTAGGCAAGCCAGTTACCTCTCCTACTAAGCCAATGAAATTGCAAAATTAACAACCGTGGTCAGAAGAAAGACCGGAATGTCATCAAGAATGGTCTAAACTTCCTTATGACTTCCTTTGCCCTTGGCAGTAATCAAGTTGGCAAGCTGCAAACGAGTCAATTTTGATCTAGATTGAAGATAGCCTCCATGTGTTGGCCGCTGCCTTACCTGAGTTTCGAGAAAGGCTCTGTTGCACTATCTAGCATTTTAACTGGATCATTAACCGCCATACCGAAACGCCGCTACCTTGCCTGAGTTTTGAGAAAAGCTCTGTTGCACTATCGAGCATTTTAACTCAGACTTTAGGTGCAATATGCTAATCTTATGATATTAGATGCATCTTACTATTGGATTTATTGGAACCAGGCTTAATTACTGGTTGGCTTTTCAATTAAAAGGATATGATTAATAACAATTTTGGACATTTTATTCAATACAATGTGGCAGAGAGACACAATGAGAAAGCATAATAGAAACATGCTAGTTTGAAAAAAATTATTGCAAAATGAAGCACCATTTGGTATGACACTTATCACAGAAATTTGTTTGCGCATAGTCGAACTGTCAAGAAAAAGAAGAAGAAAGGAATGGTAGAAGTTTTCTCAAAAAGTGCACTGTTGGTTGTTACAAAATAGAATGTACAGAGAATTGGTGATGAAAAAGAAAAAATAAATTAACCAAGAAGGCAATCCTACAAAAATAAACATTATTGTGGGCTCTCCGACCAGTGCGCTCGAGAGTCGCCACCCAGATTTTTGAAATGGATGATCCGAGAAATCGAAAGTTCGTTTGAAAAGGCGTGACATTTTGAACCCATGAGACTAGAAGTCTCCCCACAATCTCAAAGTATTCAAACCTAGTTGCTCTGATACCAATTTGTCACGCCCTTGATTTTCAACATAGATAAATAAACCATTTCAATAAAAGATCATCGCATATCATATATCATACCCAAAAGAGTTTCCCACCTGTTTTATTTACAAATTCAGTCCCCATGTTTAAAGGATTACAACTTTGGCCCCACGGCCCAAATTAATTTAAATTCAAGTACGAACATACCTTGAATATTACAAACTTTAGTAGGGAAATTAAGAATAATTAGTTACATAGCCATCTTTAACAAAAGAAAGTCATTACAAAGATGTTCTAGTAACTAAAAAGAGGATAGCTTCCAAAATGGGAATTAAGAATAATTAGTTATATAGCCATCTTTAACAAAAGAAAGTCATTACAAAGATGTTCTAGTAACTAAAAAGTGGATAGCTTCCAAAATGGTCCTTCACATCCAAGCACACGATGCATGCATGCTATTGTCCAGTATTCGAACCTGAAAAGAAAGATTTGGTTGAGCTACACTAGCCCAGTAGGAAAATCTTTACCAATTCTATGTATAAATACGAAGCCGAGTGCAAAATGAGATGACAAGGAGATATAGTTCAATCAAGAGATAGCAACGAACTCATAAGTGTATCAACATTCATTACGATCGCTCAAAGATATGCCATTACCACAAAACCACACAATTCACAAGGCAGATGCACGCTACCAACTCAACACGACTCGCTATCCCAAACTCCCACCATCGGTATTTCCACCTGTAACCAAACCAAACCAAACCAAACTAATCCGAGCTTTATGTCTCAATCACTTGGGGTCGGCTACATGAATCCATTTTCTCCATTGAGCTCTGTCGAGGGCTCCTTGTTCGCACAAACCTATTAAACTCAAATCTTTGCGCACCACAGCATCTAATGTCAATTTAGGTCTACCGCTCCCCGTAGCATTGCTACCCAAATCTATCCTATCCGCTCTCTTTACTATTGCATCTCCTGGTCTATGGTAGACATGCCCAAACCACCTTAACCTATTCTCTCTCAACTTTTCTTCTATAGGTGCTACACCTACTATCTCACAAACCGTTTCATTTCTAACCCGGTCTCGCCTAGTCTTACCACACATCCACCTCAACATTCTCATTTCTGCTACACTCATCTTGTTCACCTGTTGTTTCTTAATAGGCCAACACTCTGTCCCATAAAGCATCGCTGGTCTGATGGCAGTTCCATAGAATTTTCCCTTCAATTTTGTGGGTACCCTCTTGTTGCAAAGTACACCAGTAGCGCTCCTCCACTTGAGCCACCCCACTTGGATCCTATGGGTCATCATCGGCAATCTCTCCATCACTACTAATAATTGAGCCTAAGTACCTAAAATGATCACTCTTCGGTATCTCCTGGTCTTGGATCATCACTCTTTCTTCAAGCGCACTGTTGGTGCCACTAGACTTGCACACCATATACTCAGTTTTGCTCCTACTTATTCGAAAACCCTTTGACTCCAATGCTTCCCTCCAAATTTCTAGTTTTGTATTAACACCTCTAGCGGTTTCATCTACGAGGACAATGTCATCTGCAAACATCATACACCAAGGGATATCCTCCTAAAATTGTTTGGTCAATTCATCCATAACTAAGGCAAAGAGGTACAGGCTCAAGGCTGACCCTTGATGCAATCCGACAGTGATTGGAAATTCACTCGTTTCCCCTACTGGTGATCGAATGGTAGTGACGGCACCATCATACATGTCTCTAATCACCTCGATATACCCTTTGGTCACTCCCTTTCTCTCCAGAACCCACCAAATGATGTCCCTAGGCACCCTATCATATGCCTCTTCTAAGTCTATGAAAACCATATGAAGATCATTCTTTTTTGCTCTGTACTTTTCTACCATTCTCCTTAATAGGTAGATAGCTTCCATGGTTGATCTCCCAGGCATGAACCCAAACTGTTTCTCTGACACCGTAGTCACCATCCTCAAGCGATGCTCAATAACTCTCTCCCACAACTTCATCGTGTGACTCATCAATTTAATACCTCTATAGTTGTTGCAGCTTTGAATATCCCCTTTATTCTTATAGATAGGTACTAGCGTGCTCCTTCTCCATTCATCAGGCATCTTCCTAGTCATAATAATCTTGTTAAACAATTTCGTCAACCAAGTCCCCCCCAGGTCACCTAGACTTTTCCACACTGCAATAGGTATACCATCTGGTCCTAAGGCCTTACTCGGTTTCATCCTTTTCAAAGCTTTAACCACTTCGAACTTTTGTATTCTCCGATAGAATTCATATTCTATGTTCTCACCTAGTGCATACACTTCCTCCCCATCAAAGCCTCCTTCATGTTTCTCATTTAACAACTTCTCGAAATACGACTTCCATCTATCCCTGATCGCCTCGTCTTTTACCAACACCACCGAATCACTATCTTTTATACACTTAACTTGAGAAACGTCGCTAGTTCTCCTTTCTCGCGACTTAGCAAGTTTATTAATAATCTTTTCTCCATCTTTACTATCGAGTCTATTGTAGAAATTCTCATAGGCTTTCAACTTAGCCTCCCTAACGGCTTTCTTAGCCTCCTTGCTAGCTTGCTTATAACCCTGAAAATTTTTCTCATTCCGATCCTTTTGCCACTTTTTGAAGGACTCCTTCTTAGCTTTTACCATGGTTTGAACCTCGTCACTCCACCACCATGTCTCCTTAGAAATTGGACCTTTTGCCTTCGACTCCCCAAGAACTTCTTTCGATATTCTTCTAATACCATCGGCTATGGTATTCCACATGCTGTCACTATCGCCTTCCACTTCCCACCGAACTTCTTGAGACATTCTTTCCTTGAATACCTTTAATTTATCCCCTCTTAGGCCCCACCATTTAGTCCGTGGGCAACTAGTTTCTTTTCTCCTTCTAATATTCCCCTTAAAACAGATATCTAACACTAAAAGTCTATGCTGTGTCACAAGACTCTCTCCGGGAATAACCTTACAATCCTTACATGTCAAGCGGTCTACACCTCTAGCAAGAAAATAGTCGATTTGGCTTCTATTGGCTCCGCTCTTAAAGGTAATTAAATGCTCTTCGCGCTTCCTATAGAGAGTATTCCCCACTATAAGGTCAAAAGCTACTGCAAAATCTAAAATCCTCCGACCACCTTCGTTGAGGTCACCAAATCCAAAGCCACCATGCACCTTCTCATACCCTTGCTTATGCCCTCCCACATGACCATTGAAATCACCTCCTATAAAAAGCTTCTCCCCAAAAGGTATCTCTCGAACCACGTCATCCATCTGCTCCCAGAATTGCTCTTTAGCAAGATCATCCAAGCCTACTTCGGGTGCGTAAGCACTAATAATATTAACTATGCTCCCTCCAATCACAAGCTTAACTAAAATAATCCGATCTCTTTTTCTCGTGACTGTAACTATCGAGTCTTTCAGGTGTTTATCTACTACAATACCTACCCCATTTCTATATCTATCCTTATCCATATAGTAAAGCTTAAAACCTGTGTCATCTATCTCCCTAGCTTTCTCCCTTACCCACTTAGTCTCCTGAAGGCAAGCTATACTAATCCTCCTCCTAAGCATGGTGTCAACTAGCTCCCTAGTCTTTCCCGTTAATGTCCCTATATTCCAAGTTGTTAAACGAATCCTATAGTCCTGGGCTAGCTTCTTTACCTGCGCTCGTCCAGGCACGAGCGAGAACCCTTGCTCACTTATCACAACACCCAGGCGCTGGTGTGGCGCCCCTTGCTCATTTTTCGAAGCACCCGAAGGCAGGCACAACGCGTCGCTTAAAGGGAATGCCCTAGCATGTCTCGTTATCATATTTGTATTCATGTCATAAAGATCTGACGGGCTTTTTTATGTGTTGGCTGTCAGCTACCTAACGTACAACCCTCCTCCTTTATCCAGGTTTTACAATTTCAAAATAAACTTAAAAGCTTCCAAAACAAAGTCGACTTAAATTAATCAGAGCGACTATGCGCACGGAAACCAAGGTTTTAGCTTCTTCCTCTATAGGATTGAACTCGATCGAATTGTACAACACTTCTACTCTGTCTTCAGTACCTGGCGTTTGAGTTACCAGGGCAACATAATATCGTGAGCAATGACGCTCAGTAGCCAAAACCCACCCTGTATCGCCCCAATTTTCGGACACGTTAATTAAATCCTTTTTTTAATGGATTTAATAATTCATATGACTGATTTAAGAAATGAAATTTTATTAAACAGAGTTTAGCAGCGAAAATATTAAATAGTGTCACACCCTCGATTTTCAACATAATTATAAAGGATTTTCATAAATAAAACCTCACCATATCTAGTACGATACCCAAAATAATATAACATTTCCGTTTCCGTCGTCTCATTCCAAGCATCCAAGGGTTTCCAAAATATTACAACTTTGGCTTCGAGGCCCGAATTAACCTAAGTACCAAATGTCAAAATAAAATTAAGAACTCACAATATTGTTTAATCAAAGATTTACAAATAGAGTTACTAATACATCTTCCAAAAGAAAAAGTACATAGATGCCGAAGTAACTCTTCGATGTTAGTTCTCAAAACATTGATCACATCCAAGCACTCCGACATGAGACTATTGCCTCAGGTTAGAACCTAAAATGTAAGTAAGGTTTGAGCTACACTAGCCTAGTAGAAAATTCTAATCTAACAATGTATGCTAATGACATGCAAGGATGATCACGAGATGGTAAAGATAACAAGACTTGATGAATGGACAGTTATAACGATTCAATTCCCACATATCGCTTTCAAAACGAATCGCGTGACCCAATGATTAATCTTTGAAAGAACCATGTGTCATCACATGTCTCGTTCATGTGTCATGAGCCGAAGCTCCTGTCGGGCCAATGAAAGGACCCCGATGTCCTCTGCCAGGCACCTTACCCATTGGGAGGTCCTGAAATATTAAATACGAGCATATAGCTCCTGCCGGGTCAATTAAAGGACCCCGATGTCCTCTGCTAGGCACTCACACGTCGATGAGTCCTGAAGTGTTCTCGTCGTGTTCGTAATGTTCCAAATCCTTTAATCATCATGTTGATACCATTTCAAACGCAACTTTGATATGTATATAAAGTAAATCTCGGGAAAATCGAGTATAACCGGACATTAAAGACCATGGCTATGTTCAATGATGTCACAAGGCAAGAGTAATCAAATTTAAGATCATTAGGATTGTGTTTAAGATAGACTAGGCATGATTAGGAACCCCAAACAATGGAATAGGAATCAAGGTGGCCAAAACAGTACCACCAGGAGATGTTATTGATAACAAATAAAGGAAGGTATCGATAACTCACGATCGGAATTAATAAAAACATAACGTTATCGATAATAAACGAAAAGGTATCGATAACTTTAGGATTATGGTCAGTCGAAATGCGATGGTATCGATACCAATGAGAAAGGTATCGATACCTATAGGGTTAAAATCGTTCCAGACTAGAGGGCATCGCTTACAGTGACTATAGGTATCGATAACAATGGGTTTTTTAGATTCTAGAACGAAATGTTATGGATAACCATGAAAAATGTTATCGATAACAATGAGTTTCGAGCAAGTTTTCAGATAGATTTTCATGGGTTTTCAACTATGACAATCTCAACAACGATCCAAATGATTAATGGTACACATCAAGCAATAAGAAACATGTCATGTACATATATTGAGAATTAGAACCTCCTACCTCAAGATTCAAGAACGAAATCAACGAACCTTCCAAGCCCTAGCCCCAAACTTTGAATACGGGAGGGATACGCCTCCACAGAGCTCAAACCCAACCAATACAAACTGAGATACGCGAAGGAGTGAAAGATTTAAGGTTGTTTTGTGTGGGTTTTGGGTTGTGTGGGTGGAGTTTGTGAGAGAGAGAGCCGAGAGAGAGCGAGAGCCGAGAGTGAGGAAGGAACGGGGAGTGAAACAAAGGAATTTCATTGCCTACATACACACATATATCCCATACACACATATCACACACTCACCCCTCAAAAGTTACACTTTAACACATTGACCCCATTTCTCCATATTCCGATTCAATCTCATCCTTTTATTAATCGTAAATCATTTAAATCAATTATATGAATTTTTGGATCTCTACAAATACTAAATTCAAAATTGCTTAATTGTCTTACAACTCCAAAAATAAAACAAAATTTGGCTAATGTTATAACACTTTTGGAAATTCAAATAACAGTATTTCAAACTAACAGAGCTTTTAAGGGTAAAACATCCAAGACTCTACAAACTCCCCTTCCTCAACTGGGAGGTCCTCACCCTAGTACTGATCAACTTGCAGAGGATCCTATTCTTCGGTCTCCTGGTATCCTGCACCCTTTGGCAAATTGATCACCGAAGCAATCAATTTACTAGGATACAAACGTATCCGTGAGTGATAATTCACCCAGTAGAATAATCCTAACCCAACCAACCGTTACTCTACAATTAGCAGTTCCACAATATAACAATTGATAATATACGTATGGTATAGAATAATAGCACACCGTCTTTTTCTTTACTATCCACCATCTTATATGAAATCTAAGGAACCTCTCCACGAGATCCTTTCCTCCCACATCCACCAACTTTGACTGTCCCATGGAATAACTCTCCTTTTATTTGTCCTGCACCAGGGTTCTAAGCGAATACTACTAAATTATGTACTCAGTCTGGATTCGCCTACAACCATAATAACGGAACATCTAACGCCCCCAATTTTGGGTACATTAATTAAATATTTTATTGAATAAACTAGGTAGAGTCTGGCTCATTATTGCATCATAAACTCCTCAGAAAGTACTTATATTACACAAAAGAAAGGACAGCTAAGGTTATCTATAGCTCCGCCTCTTCTTCCATCCTAGCAAGCTCCTCAGCTCCGAATGCCTCCAAGGTGTACAACTCTCCCTGCTCATCTATAAGGTTGGACACATTATACCAGTGTCGCCACCAGCATAATATGTCAGGGTCACATAAGCAACACCGTGAGCTTCAAAAGCTCAATAGAGTTACCCAAACCCACTAACCCATAACTTACAAGCCAAAGACAGTATAGTTACGATTTTCCAACTCAACATGCTTCATAAAGAACATATAACAATTACACATCCACATCAATCGTTGGTGTCACGTTTTCCGGGTTTTTCTTACGCGACTCGTCGTAGACTGTGTCACATCTTTACATCATTTCTCAGAAATCTTTCAACCCTCGTTACCAATATGAGCTACCAAGTCTGGCTCTTTTGACAACGCTCACAATGGGCTACCACGTCCGGCCTCATTGTGGTTTTAAAACAATATCTTTCTTGGCTCCTCTCCACGGAATACCAAGTCACATCTCCAATGGAACTACCACGTCCGGCTCAATTGGCAACGCATGCTACATAAGGCTACCAAGTCCGGCCATTATGTAGTTTCAAAATATTTCCCCAATAGTTAACCATACCCTAAGTGCCATGTTTCTAGCTTTCTTAATTTCTGTGTCTCGTAATCATGCATAGACTCCGCGGTAAGACTTTTCACACGAGTAAACATAAATTATCATTTACATCTACCAAGATCATCCAACTCTATTCTATCAAGCTCGTTTATAACCACAAGTAATGCAAGCAATATGTGAACAAGCTTACGTTCATCTTTAAAGGTCAAAATACGAATACTTTGATTAAGTGCAACATTCTATCTTTCAAGTAAAACCGTATTTTCTTCCTTATGGAAGTTCAAGAAAACAACATATATTTATTAGGGTGACTACATTTACTCAAAGTAAGCAAGTAGCGATTATCTACAAGATCATGCAATCAACTATTCTTAAGATTAAAGTGTACTACATATACTTAGAGAAGTAGATCGGGATATCTACATGCATTTCACTCATGCTCATATCATACAATATTCTTAGGATAGAGGGGAAGATTAATCTACCGTTCTTCTTGGCGGTAGTGAAGGCTACGGAGGAAAGAAAGTCGGCTATCGGACGGAGTAACGGCTTACGGTTAGCTTCCGGTAGCTTCGAAAGAGAATGGTTTCTCTCGAAACTAGATCTTGACTAATACTACTAGAACTTTTGGATCGAGGAGGTGGTCGAGTGGTGGTTTAGTGGCGGCTATGGAAGAGTTTCTTGAAGAACTAGGGAAGAACTTCAAGAATAAGCAAGAACAAGCAAAGAACTAGCAAGAACACTTAAGCTTTCTAGGTAGAAGTTGGAGCATGAGAGGTGTGAGTTGAAATGGTGAGAATGGCTTGCTATTTCTAGGCAAATGTTGGCTCCCTTCTCTCTCTCTAGCCGGCCCTCTCTCTCCCTCGTTGTCCATTGGATTTTGCTCAAAATCTAGTCATTTCATGCCTTGGAAGCATGCCATGATCTTACTTTCCTTGCACTCTAATATCTAGGACAATTTTAGGTTATTCTAATGGGTTCCTAGTCTTGTCTAGTACTTAGGAGATTGGTTTGGATATGAAAGAGTAAGAAAGGACTAGGTTTGGTTGTACTAAGATGGTATATGAAGTTAGCCAAAAGGATTGGCTTGATTGGGTGAGTACACTTACACACACATCACTCCCTCTCTCACTCTCCAACCGGCCTCTCTCTCTCCCTCTCTATCTCTCTCAGCCTCTCTCCCTCTCTCTCTCTCTCTCTCTCTCTCTCTCTCTCTCCTAGTACAACATACATATATATATATACATAGATATAAGGACAAGGGTTGTTAGTAGACTTTTTGGATAAGTACTTCCTTTCATTAAAAACACAAACCTCATATACAAAAACTCCGGGGCATACCCCTGCTATACAATTGCTTACAACAGAAAGCAGAATCAATGCACTATAGCACTATACTAGAAAAACAAAATCAAAACCTATACAGAAATCTGCCAACCTAACACCTAGCTGGTCCAAACACACTCCCAGAAATCTGCCAACTATCACATAACCTCCTATTTTCCTGAGTGGACTTCACACCCCTCTTAGAACTAAGTGAGTCTCTTATAGAATTAATGGTGTGGAGGATCAGTTGGTCTTGGGGAAGGGCTTTATGCTAAAAGACTCGTTTGTTTCTCTCCAACCAAAGACAGTACACTGTGGCAGCCAGAGTCGTCTTCAAAACCACACTACGAAAGCTACTACCTTGGGCATTCTGAAGGTACCAAGAAATCACATCAGCTAATAAGTGGGACACTTGACCAGAAGAAGATCTACACCAAACAGCCTGCAATACTGCAGAAGACACAGGGCATTGGAAGAAGAGATGATGGTGAGACTCCTCACCATTATCACAGAAAACACAGTCCACTGCCACAGCCATGCCCCATTTGAACAATCTATCTTTGGTACTCAGTTTATTCTGGATAGCCAACCATAAAATAAAGGCCCAACGAGGAACATTCCTACTCAACCAAACAACCCTATGCCACTGCTGTATAGGAAGTTTGTTCCGAATAGCTTCCCAAGCTGAGTGGACAGAACATCCAGGTGGGTGAGGAAGCCAAACAACTGAGTCATCCTCTCCACAAACTGGTTTGAAAGTGGGAGGAGTCTGAGATATGATCGTCTGAGTGACCCTATTCCGCTGCCTTGGCCATCTCCAGTTCCCATTACAAATGATAGAGGACACTTTAGAATGCAAAGATCTGCCAAGATTGAAGACAACACTTTCACCGAATCTGTTGAATAAAGGGCCAAGAGGGTGCCAATTGTCAAGCCATAAAAAGGTACCATGACCATTACCAACCTTATATTGGATTAAAGGTTGTCCAATGCTTCTAAGGCCAAACACCTTCCGAATAGTCCAAGAGGCATCACTAGGGATATCCATGGACCACAAACACTGTCCTTTAATAATGCAGGTGTGAACTCATTTTACCCAAAGAAGGTCAGCCTTTTTGCAAAGGGCCCACAAATGCCTAAGCATGGTAGCTTTGTTCCATTCCTTTATCCTTCTGAATCCCAGACCACCTTCTTCCTTAGGGCTGCACACTTTAGCAGAAGAGGATTTGAGTTCAGTGCCAGACCATAAGAAAGCCATTAATGTTTGCTCGATTTCCTTAATCACTTTTCCAGGGATGATAAAAATGGAGCTCCAGTAAACTTGAATACTAAACAAAATTGACTGAATCAACTGAGCTCTGCCCCCATAAGACAGATCCTTGTTAGACCACCCCTGAATTCTGCTCAAAATCTTTTCCTTAAGAACAATACAATCTGCAGCCCGTAATCTGGTAGAAATAAGGGGAACCCCAAGATATTTAACAGGAAGAGATGCCACAGGAATAGGAAGGATATGACACAAATCCTCTTGAACACGCTCTGGAACCCCAGAAAAGAACATAGAACTTTTTTGCATATTAGGTTTGAGCCCAGAAAATAAGTTAAACTCATGTAACAACTGGTGGATGAGGGAAAAGGAGTCACTAGAAGCACCACACAAAAAGAAGAGATCATCTGCAAAGACTAGGTGAGTCAGATTAATACTTCTGCACTTAGGGTGATAACTGAACTGTCCCAAACCAACTCGATACTGTAAAATGGCAGTGAAAGATTCCATAACCAAAAGAAATAAGTATGGAGGGATTGGGTCACCTTGCCTCAGACCCCGCTGACCTTGAAAGTAACCCTCCAAAGAGCCATTGATCACAACTGAGTACTTGGCACTTCTTGACCCAAGAAATGAACTGAGCAGGGAAACCCATGGCATGCATAGTATCAAACAAGAATGTCCAGTCTACAGAATCATAGGCTTTCATAATATCAATTTTAATAGCACACCTTGGCTCACCCTTATAGCGATGGTAACCCCTAACCAACTCTTGCATTAAAAGCACATTGTCAATAATAGACCTGCCTTTAACAAAGGCAGACTGAGATTGGTTAATCAAGCCAGGCAGACTAGGTTGTAATCAATTAGCAAGAAGCTTGGTAATGCATTTATAAACTACATTACAACATGATATAGGCCTATAGTCCCTAATGGTGGAGGGGGAACTCACCTTTGGAACCAAAGAAATGGCAGTGGCATTCCATTCCTGAAGTAAGCAACCACGCACAAAGAAAGACTTCACAGCATCAGTAAACTTCTAACCAACTACATCCCAGTTTTTCTGAAAAAAGAGGGAGTTACATCCATCTGGCCCAGGGGCCTTATTCCCATTAATTGCCCAAAGAGCCGTTTTAATCTCAAAAGCAGAAACAGGGGTAGTTAAAGCATCTGCTTGATTGCTGAAAGCTTAATAGGAAGAGCTTGTTGCAGAACATCTCTAGCATCTACCCTTACATCAAAGGAAGTACCAAGAAGCCCCTCATAGTAGCTCAGAATCTCAGTCCTGATAGAAACTGGATCATCAAGTAAGGTCCCCCCAATAGACTGTAAGCTTAGGATAGTATTCCTGGCTCTATGAACACATAACTTTTGGTGAAAAAACTTAGTGTTGTGATCTCCCAAAGCTAGCCACTTGACCTTAGACCTTTGTTTCAAGAAAGCCTCTTCAGCTGACCTTAAAGCCATATACTTACTTACCAACTCCTTCTCCTGAGTACAAAGAAGATCATCCAAGGGAGAAGCAAACAGACGCTCTTGCACACCAGTCAGCTCCTTTCTAGCCTCTACCACTCTCTTCCCAATATTAGAATAATAGGTCAGATTGAGGTGCTTCATGACCCCTTTTAGTCGTTTCAACTTGGCAGATAACACAAACATGGGTCTCCCCCCCAGAGCTTCATTCCAAGAAGTAGTGAGAATCTGTCCAAACTCTGGATGTTGTAGCCAAAAGTTAAAGAACTTAAAGGGCTTTCTCCTACCATTAGGGGGAACCATGGTAATAGAAATGAGACAGTGATCAGAGACCCCTAGAGCTAAGAAAGAAGCCTCAGTAGTGGGAAACATATCCAGCCATTCAGTATTCACAAGGACCCGATCAAGCTTACTTTTGTGAGAGCCACCTCCCCCACGGTTATTAGACCATGTGAACCAAAAACCCTTTGAGGGCATATCATCCTGAGATATATCAACAAGGCATTGATTCAACTCAGCAGTTGCATGATAGTCAAAACCAACCAACCTTTCAGCTGACATCCTGACCTCATTCAAATCGCCCAATTGTAACCAAAGTTTTAAGCCAACACTAGTAAAAATTGTCCTCATATCATCCCAAAGGTGTCTTCTCTCCCTAATACCATTCTGACCATACACCACTGGAAGAAGAAAATTTCATTTATCTTCTAAAACCAACACATCAACAACAATGATTTGCTCAGATTGAAAGACAACAACAACCTGAAAAATAGAACTATCCCATCCCAGAATTATCCTAGCAACAGGACTAGAGTTGAAGTTATGGACAGCTTTCCAATCCCGAGGAAAACAAAGATTAATAGTAGCTTGGAGATTGACATCACGAACCTTAGTTTCAACCACACCCATAAGGCTAAATTTATTAGCAGAAATAACAGATCTAACTTCTTTTTGTTTAAGAGGATTATTCAATCCTCTAATATTCCAAGTACCTATTTTCAGTATTGAGAAGGTTTTTTTGGAAGGCTTTCAGCATTGAGAAGGTTATTTTTTGTTTCTCCCTCTACCCTTCTTAGGAGCAGGAACCTCCATAGGATCCAATCCTTTAATCATTCCATCAACAAATTCATCCTCAGTGGGAAGCAAAGATGAAGGATCCCCATCAGTTACGTTCCCTTCCACAGCACTCTGCAATACTGAAAACATATTCTGAGACGAGCTTGCTCCTTATCCAGACCCTCCTCTGGTTTTAAGACCCACAGGACTTTGGGCCTTGCCTCGTGCCAATTCAACCACAGGAACACTAGGCAGATCAATAGGGCCACTCACCACCACCAGGGAACCATCTTGTTTAGGCACAGAAACCATCCCTTCCTCAGGAACAACAGTAACAACAGACAAGACTAGCTTATTAGGATCCTCTTGAATAACAGCTTGCTCTAAAACAGTCTGGCTCCTTTTGGCAACCCAAATTTGCTGCTTAGGGTCAACCTGGGGAGCACCTCCACTTGGCTCATGGCAATTCTTATGACCAAAAACCTTACACTGAGAACACTTCAAGGGTTTCCAAGGATACCACACCGTGATTGCAAACTTGTCACCATTCGCCAAAACCAGGTCAAAACTATCTGGAAGAGCAGAATCCACCCCAACTTCAACACAAATCTTTGCAAAGTGAAGACGGCTACACTGTTCAGTCATGGAATCAGCATAAAGAGGTTTGCCTACCGCACTAGCCACTTAACTAAGACCCTGGGCAGTCCATAAATCCAAAAGAACATTATAAAACTGAGCCCAAATAGGAATGGTCTTCACTTGATCTTTCTCAAGGCTCATGTGAGGATGCCACTGCTTAAGAATCAACAACCGCAAGTACAAGTACTTAAAACTGAGCCCAAGTTGTTAGTAGACTTGAGTGAAAGTATAGGATTGTGTTGTAAGAAATCTTGTACTTCTAAATCTCTCCCATATCCTCCTACATTTCTTCTTTCACAAGTACAAGTACTTATACATATATATATATCTCGGATTTGGTAGAAGAAACTCCAAGTAATACATCATGTCTCTCTCTCTCTCTCCTCCTATTTCTCTCTCTCTCTCGGCATTCTCTCTCTCTCCCTCCCTCCCTCCCTCTTGGTACATATATATATACTGATATATAAGTACTATGGAAGTATGCATATATAATAATGTATATAAGTACACTAGAAAATCCAATAACTTTTTAAGTAAATAAGATTTTCTTATTTAAATAGAAAATCAAGCACATGGTACTTTATACTATTATTGTAACGCCCCGAATTTTGGGTACATTAAATAAATATTTTTATTGAATAAATTAAGAGAGTCTAGCTCATTATTACAACATAATTCTCACAAGAGTACTTTTATTCAACAAAAGAGGGAATAATCTAAGGTTAACTACTGCTCCGCCTCTTCCTCCATCCTTGCCAGCTCCGAAGGCCTCCAAGGTGTATTGTTCATCTTTATCATTTACAAAATCTGACACATTATACAGCCGCCTCAAGATAATAATATGTCAGGGTCACCAAAAAGGTAACACCGTGAGCTACAGAAGCTCAATAGAATAATCCAACCCGCTAACCCATAACTTATAACACGAAGGTACATAGGTAATTACACATGCTCATTCAACAACATAAATTAACAATGACACATCCGCATTCATTATCTTGCCTACGTTGGTGTCATGCCTTTCTTTGTTTCTCCTACGCGACTCATCGTAAACCGTGTCACCATTTCCAAATCAACATTTTGAAAATCATTTCTCATTCCTTGTTACCAACGGGCTACCAAGTCCAGCCACGTTATCAAATCTTGCATTGGCTCCTCTCCGCGGATAACCAAGCCCAATTACCAATGAAGCTACCACGTCCGACTCCGTTAGCAATCTACACAATGGGCTACCAAGTCCGGCCACCTTGCGGGTTTTCACAACTCACATAAGGCTACCAAGTCCGGCCATTATGTAGTTTCAAAAATCCTTTTTATCCATATCAACCACTCCCTAAGTGTCATGTTTCTACTTTTCGGTTCTCGTGTCTCGTAAGCATGCATAGACTCCGCGGCGGGACGAATCACTTTAAAGTAATCTTGAAACCAAACTAGCAAGATCATCCAATTCTATATTACCTAATCGTACTCAAATTATTACTTAAAGCATAACGCCACATGTACGGACGCCCTTGGAGTGGAAAGCCACTTATGCTTTATCAACAACAAGTAATGCAAGCAAATATACATACATGCTCATAATCATCCTCAAGACAATAATATATTACAAAAATCCGTTCTTTCTTCCTTTGTGGAATTTTCAAAACAACATATGTTTATTGACGAGTTCATACATGAACAAGCAACTATTACAAGATCGAGCAATCAAGTAGTCATAAGATCAAAGTAAACTACGTAAAACAAATCATACCACACATATGGCTTCATGCTCATACAATACAATATACTTAGAGGAAGTAGTTAGGGATTAACTACATTTAATTCAAACATGCATACAATTATACTTAGGGGTAGAGAGTAAGGACACTCTACCTTTCTTCTCGGCGGTAGAAAAAGACTACGAAAGTAAGACGGAAAGAAAGTCGGCACTCGAACGGCGTAACGGCTTACGATAAGCTTCCGATAGCTTCGAAAGAGAAAGGTTTCTCTCGAAACTAGATCCTAACTACAACTACTTTTACTTTTGGATCGAGGTGGTGGTCGAGTGGTGGTTTAGTGGCGGAGATGGAAAGCTTCTTGAAAAACTAGAAAGAAAGCTCAAGAACAAGCTAGAACTACTCAAGAACACTAAGAACTCTTATGCTTTCAAGGAGAGAAGTTGGAGAATGGAGAGGTGTGAATGAAATGGAGGAATGGCTTGCTATTTATAGGCAAGGATTGGCCCTCTCTCTCTCTCCCCTTGGCCGGCCCACTCTCTCTCTCTCCATATCTCATTTTTTAAATCATTTTATGTCAAGTTTGCTTGAAAGCTCAAGGCCTAAAACTAGGCTTGCATGGCTACCAAGATATTGCTTTGCTTTCACTCCAAGAACTAGGACAAAACTATGTTATTCTATTGGGGTTTTGGTCTTGTCTAGTCCTTTGAACAAATAAGAAATGCTAGGGTTAGTACTTTAGGAGATTTAGGCTAGATATGGAAGCATAAAACCCTAGATATGATGGTACATGGTGAGGTATGAAGATTGGCCAAGGATTTGGTCTAGATTGGAAGAGTACACATGCACACATCATTCTCTCTCTCTCCCTCCCCAAATCTCTCTCGGCTCTCTCTCCCATCTCTCTCGGCTCTCTCTCTCCAAATCTCTCTCTCTCTCTCCCGATTCTCTCTCTCTCTCTCTCTCTCTCTCTCTCTCTCAAGTACTATATATATATATATATGCACTAGGAAGAATACACATAATATATTATAGATATGGGTACTATGGGTACTTTGAAATCTTGTATTTTAAACCAAAATTAGATTTTCTTATTATAAAAATCTATATACACACATGTGTATTACAATATAATATATATATATATATATATATATATATACATATATATATACATACAAGTACACATATTATATATACAAGCAAGTACTACAATATCTAGACTAGATATGTCACTTTCCAAGATCTAATAAACTAATCTACTTCTTTCAAAGTACTAGGTACTAAATTATTAACCTAATGAACTAAATCTATTTTAATGGATTTTAACACATGGGCAATCTAGTCTTTAATAATAAGAGAATCCCATGGAAAATTTAAATAATAAACCTTGTACTTTTGGCAAGACTAAGCTATTGTCCATTGGTTAATAAACCTCCTAACATTTGTTATCCAATGGATAAAAGAATTAAAGTACTTTACAAGATTTCCTAAATAAATAATTCAAATGGTCACATGTTCTTTTATTAAAATACTAGATAAGAAGTACCTAGAAAATCTAATATTTTAAGTCTTTGGTACAAGTACAATGTATATGTATACTAATCTATATGAGAAAGAACAAGGGTTTGGAAGATTGGCCAAGGAATTGGATTTGAATCAAGTAAACAATTAGGGTTTTGGTACAAAGGACAAGATTTGCTTGTCCTTGGATTGGAAGAACAAGAAAAACCCTAGATATGGTGACCAAAGCATGGTCAATCAAATGACATACACATGACTCTCTCTCCCTCTCTCATCCGAACTCCATCTCTCTCTCTCTCCCAATCTCTCTCGGCTCTCTCTCTCTCCCTCCCACTTGTACACCCTAGAAAGTATACTAATATACTATTATATATATATGTACTATGGGTCTTTAAGAAAATCCATATTTTCAAGTAACTTAGATTTTCCAAATATTATATTGTAATACACACATGCACAATACAATATTATATATATATATATATATATATATATATATATATACATACAAGTACATACATATAATATACAAGCCACGTACCACAAAATCTAGCCTAGATATGACCTAGTACAATATCTAATAAACAATTATACTACTTTCAAAGTACAAAGTCCTAAATGAATAACCTAATGTACTAATTATACTATAATAGATTTTAACACATGCCAAATCTAATATTTTAATCTACCTAGTACATGATTGTCAAGACTAACTATTATCCATTGGATAATGGTTTCCCTAGCGGTCAATAACCAATGGGTAATGATGGCTAGGATTCTAGTCTATCGCCCAATGGGTAAAGAATCTCATAATGGTTATTATCCAACGGTTAATCTCGTACTTAGGAAGATTAACCAAGGTTTACCTATTGACCAATGGGTAAAGGAAACCCTAACGCTATTGTCCAACGGATAATTATTACCCTAGCCTTTATCGTCCAATGGATAAAGACAAAAAGGGTAAAGTGGTCCACCTAGGGTTAGGGTAACCTAATTAGATTTGGGATCCAAGTGATTAGGTTAACAGCCTATTAGGAATCTAACTAATTGGTTAAAGACTAGCGATACTTAATCTAGGCTTTCATTGCTCGAGTGGTATTTTGGTTTTATTTAGTAGGAAATCGCCTAATAACGGAATATTAAAGCCCGACGGTGCCAAACGCCAAGGCAAGGCATAAGCATGGCCAAGGCGACTGGTAAAGCGGTGGCCAGCGACCGGTGGCAGCTTGGCCAGCGACGATGGCAAAGCGGTGGCCAGCGACCCGGTGGCCAAACAGCCAAAGCGGCCCGGTAATAGCGATGGCAGCGGTGGCAAGCGGCCCGGTGGTCAAAGCATTGGCCAAAGCGACCCGGTAATAGCGATGGCAGCGGTGGCCAAAGCGACTGTACAAAGTGGCTGGCAAAGCGACGGTAGCCAAGTAGTGGCAGCGGTGGCCAAAGTAGCCCGGTAGCGAGCTGGCAGCGGTGGCAAAGGCATAGCCAAGGCAAGCGTGAGCGAAAGAACGCCAAGGCAAAAGCAAAGGCGCGACCGATGCCAAGGCGAACCCGATGGCGCCAAAGCAAGGCAAAGCGGCGACGGCAATGCGGCGCGCCACAAAGCGAAGCGGCAAATGACAGGCGTTTAAGCGGCAGCTGATGACGGCGCTTAAGCGAGGCAGGCGACAATGGCCGACGCTAAGGCCGCCTAGCCAAGCCAAAGCAAGGCAGTCAAGTCAACGTTTAAGGCGAAGACTAAAAATTAACCACTTTGGCATCGATGCAACGCTCTAGGTTAGGAAAATGTAATTAAGCCAAACGGTAGTTAGGGTTGCCAGCTAATTGGTTGCCATGTAGGATTTCCAGCCAAGAAAATAAATTCTAGGATTTTACTACAATTACCAAGTAACTATACCAAGGTCTTAATAGGCATACTCGTCTTTAGAAAATGACCTTAATGCCCGGGCGATGAATTCCAATCTCCTAAGTCATAAACCTAATTATGACGGATTATTAATCGCAAAAAGGGATTTATAAAATAAATAAAGAATTTTCAAATATAATAACAAAATTTTATAAGTCGATAACGACCGATTTTTGGATGTTAAAATGAAACCCAAGTATTAAAATAAAATTCAAATTTTTAGCAAAATTTTTATTGACCAAAAATCAGGGTCGTTACAATTATATATATATATATATATGAATATGATGAATTATATGAAGAATTTAAATCAAAAAAGAATAAACAAAAAAGAAAAAATTGGCGTAGTAACTATTCATCTAGTCAACAAGATAAAATGATAGACCAATGGAAACAATACATAGAAGATAATAATGTTGAAATTTACTTCTTTGATTATTTAGAGAAAATTGCTATCCCTACTAAACCCATGTCCTTGTCTTCTGTTTGCTCAACTTCTTCCCAAAAAACCTATAGTATAGAGTCAAAAGAACTAAAAGTCATTAAACATGATAATGAACCCGTAGATAATAAATTTAATAAATTGGTAAAAATTAGTAACACAACAACACAGGATTTAAAACATGAAGTTAAAATTGTTAAAAAAGATATTAAAAAATTAAAAGAATCTGAGCTTGAAAATTCTGATAAAAATATTAAAAATGGTCAAAATGATAAAAAAGAATATTACCAGAAATGGTATACGAAGGTTAAACTAGTAGTACGAGATTATCAAATAGAAGTTAATGCTCTCATTGATACTGGTGCTGATTTAAATTGTATTGCTCAAGGTCTAGTACCGACAATGTATTTTCATAAAACTACTGCTATATTAAGAGCTGCTAATAATAGTAAAATGGATATAGAATACAAGCTACCTAATGCACATATTTGCCAGGATAAAATTTGTTTTCAAAGCACTATTGTTTTAGTTCCTGATTTAACTGATAATTTGATCTTAGGTACACCATTTATCTGTTTACTTTATCCTTTTACCACTAATGAAGAAGGATTAATTACTAAACCTTTTGGTCAACAAGTTATGTTTAAATTTTTAACAAAACCTGAATTAGTACAGTTAAACTATTTAACTATTGATAAGCTAAATTTAAAGAAAAATCAGTTAAAATTCTTACAAGAAGAGATTAATTATAAAAAGATTGAAGATCAGCTTACCACTACTTTGCTTACTAAACAAATTAAAGAATTCAAAGAAAAATTAGAAAATGAAATTTGTGCTAATCTTCCAAGTGCCTTTTGGCATAGGAAAAAGCATATAGTAACTTTACCATATATCAAAAGTTTTAATGAATCCCAGATTCCTACTAAATCTAGGCCTATTCAAATGAACCCTGATGTTTTAAAAACTTGTAAAGGTGAAATTGCTACTTTACTAGCTAATAACATTATTCAAGATAGTAAATCACCCTGGTCCTGTCCTGCTTTCTATGTTAATAAAAATGCTGAAAAAGAAAGAGGTGTACCACGCCTTGTTATTAATTATAAACCATTAAATGCTGTTCTGGAATGGATTAGATATCCCATTCCTAATAAAAAAGATTTGATTAGCCGATTAAGTAAAGCAGTCATTTTTTCAAAATTTGATTTGAAGAGTGGATTTTGGCAAATCCAGTTACACCCGGATGATCGGTATAAAACTGCTTTTACTACTCCCTTTGGTCATTACGAATGGAATGTCATGCCATTTGGATTAAAAAATGCTCCTAGTGAGTTCCAAAAAATAATGAATGACATATTTAACCCATTTAGTCATTTTATTATTGTTTACATTGATGATGTGCTTGTCTTCTCAAACTCAATTGATGATCATTGGAAACATTTAAAATCTTTTGTTCAAACTATTAAGCATAATGGCTTAGTTATTTCTGCTCCAAAAATTAAATTGTTTCAAACAAAAATAAGATTTTTGGGATATGATATCTATCAGTCTACTATAACACCAATCAGTAGAGCTATTCAATTTGCTGATAAATTTCCTGATGAAATCCTTGATAAAAACCAGTTACAAAGATTTCTTGGATCATTAAATTATATTGCTGAGTTTTATAAAGATCTAAGAAAAATCTGTCAACCTCTGTTTGATCGATTAAAAACTAATCCACCCCCTTGGTCATCCACTCATTCTGACATTGTCAGAAAAATTAAACAATATGTTAAAACTCTTCCTTGTTTAGGGATTCCTACAGTAAACTCTTTTAAAATTATTCAAACAGATGCTTCTGAAATTGGTTATGGTGGAATTCTCCTTCAAAAAATTAGCTCCAATTCTGATGAACAAATTGTTCGTTTTCACTCTGGTCGATGGAATACGGCACAGAGTAATTACAGCACTATTAAAAATGAAATACTATCTATTGTCCTGTGTATTTCAAAATTTCAGGATGATATATTAAACCAAAACTTTTTAGTCAGAGTTGACTGTAAAAGTGCTAAATTTGTTTTAGAAAAAGATGTTGAAAACATTGCTAGTAAACAAATCTTTGCCCGATGGCAATCTATATTAAGTATTTTTGATTTTAAAATTGAATATATTAAAGGCAGTCAAAATTCAATCCCAGATTTTCTCACTAGAGAATTTCTCCTTGGTAAGTAATTAAACATCATCCTGTACACCAGAGACATCGCGCACTCACTAAGCATTCATTGCACCACTGAGCACTTAATTAGCAGAGACATTATTCACTATATTTCCTGCAAGGTATCACGCTGCATTATATAATATTTAATATAACTTCTCCTGCAGAAAATGGCGGACAAGAAGAAACAGTTAACCCTACCCTCATGGGCTGATCAATCCAGTAAAAAGCCTAGTAAAAATAGATACCAAGTTCTTGGGCAAATTCCCCCCAAACTTGAGTACAAATCTGCCCTTGCTTATATCCCTTCACCTAGCCCATGCATTGCCTCTGATCCTTTTTGTTCAAATCAGTCCATGCAACCTGGTCAATCTAGTCAGCCAAAATATCCTATTAAATCATCCACCCCAACGGAATACCTACTCAAACCAATAACTACAAAACTCTTCTCCATTGAACCAGTGCATAGTCACATTCATCAACCTACTGAACTAGTAAACTCTTTCTTTCCTCCCGGATGGCATTTTGTTCCTGCCCATCCTGATAAATCCCTATCTTTCTACAAAGATATTCTCCAACTCCACAAATCCATCCTCATTAAACCAATCAAAGACAAGATTAACCCCAATAAAGTGATCTACCATTCACTTTATATTCACAATATTGTCAGCCTTGATCAATGGGGTCATCCCTCTGTTCACAAAAAACTCCCTGATCACCCTGTTGAATATAATTACTATGACTACATTGATGCTTGGTTCAAAATCCTCCTTCATGAAAATGAAGCATTTACCCACTCGTGGTTCATCCAATTTGACCACAAATTCAACTCAGTCATCCCTTCGTGGTTCAACCGATGGTGGCACCAGAATGGAGCCATCCCAGATATTTTGCCTGCTGAATTAATGGACCAAGTCAACTACTTTGCCACAATTAGCAAAGCCACTAATCACACTAGTCAATTCCCTGCTCTGTTGCTGTTTGTATCAAAATATAAAGTCCCATGGATTCTTAAATGGAGATACAACATTGAAGACAGAACTGTCATACGACAGTATTTGGTAAAGTGGTGGGGCAGTTACAACCACCAGAAGATAATTGATCAAGTTAAGTTGGAATTTCCAGTCAAAGTTCCAACACCTGTTAAAATCCCAACACCATTAAAACAAGTTCAACCAGTCAAGCAAGAAGACCCTCTTGCTCAATCTGATTCTCCCACAGTTTCAAACATCAGGCTCAATAGCCCTGCTCAACGGTCGTCAAGGCCATCCAAGTCAAAAACGAAATGTTCTCAACTACTCATGTTAGCTCAACAATTAATTGCACAAGCTAGCCAGGAAGAAGATGACAGCTCTTCCGAGGGATCAACAACTGATAAAAATCCATACGGGTCTGCATTCCAAGATGCCCAGGACCCTTTTGGATGATGGCAACAGCTGGCCTCCCAACGCTAGTCCCAGTCAAACCTGCTCAACAGCTGGCACCTTCTTTACCAGCTTATTAAAATCATGAATAGTAAAACCACTGTTCACTTTTACTGTTCATCCAGCCGACAACGGTACTATTCATCCACATGCTGACACTGTTTATTCACCTGCTGAAGTCCTGTTTACTTTTCCACCGAAAGTAGAAGGTCCAAAAGGTTCACAATGAACCCCTGATAATTGTATTGCCTCTCATCCTTCATCTATAAAAGGATGGAGTTGGCTCTGGTAAAAACATCCCGAATTAGACCAGGATCTAATTCTCTCTCTTCTCTCTCTCTTCTCTCTAAATGTTAAACTTCTGAATTGAAGTTCTCTCTCTCTCTCTCCCCTCAGTCACGGAGGTTCTTCTCCTCCCCCTGTTAAACCGGTAAGTATATTCTGGTAATGTTTCTTGATGAGTTGATCCTCTCGATCTTTATCTATTAAGCCCGATGTTTTGATATTTTGTTCATAATTCTCCATGGTTGGCTCACCACCTAATTTATGTTTTGATTGTTCATGAGTCGGCCCACATCCTTACTAACAGTTTAAATTTAAGCTGTTTAAATTCTTTGTTAATGGTCGTGACCGCTTTGAATTACTCTGATTATGTCTTGTTCACTTACTATGTCTTCCTTCCGCCCCCAAATGGTATCAGAGCCAAGTCGGGAGTAGTGAGCTAGGGGTGGTGGATGGGTTGTGTCTGAAGGAGTCGGAGATGTGTGGATGAGTAATTACTGGGTAGTGAATTCCTGTTTGTAAAAGAAAATGGAAATGTTTCTTATATCTTCATTAATCTATTTATTTTCTAAGTTTTGAAAAACAAATGGAACGACTGTAGATGATCTAGGTTTTAAACTAAAGCCTGACTTTCACCAATTTGATGTTGGTAGTATGCCATCTGTAGATGATCTAGGTTTACAAACTAAAGCCTGATTTTTGTTATCAAACTGCTGTTTTGAAAGTACGACCCTAATGGTCAGATCCAGCCATGGTAAGTCCCGCTTTAGCCAGGGAGGCGTCTAGGGCAGAAGAGTGTTGGAAGCAGCCAAAACGGGTAGTAAAATAGAAACAGCAGCAAGGTAGTGAAGATTTTAGGATCCGTTTGTTTAAACAAGATATAGGTCTATACAGGTGACAGATGAACAACATTTAAGAAGTGGATTTATGAGGATCCGTTTTTAACAAGTTATGGGTCTATACACGAGTGAAAAATGAATTTCAAAATTAAGTTTAAATAGAAAGATTAATTTATATATAAGTCTCGGATCAGTTTCTTTTAGGAAAAGGAATAGACTATCCAGGTATCATTCATCCACCGGTCTCTCTCTTATTCAGGTATAAGTTCATCCACCAGTCCCTCGATTCACTTCAGGCTCTATTTATTAAAATGAACAGAATGTTTAGATGCAATTCTTCTGCTAGTTCTTCTTCTCATTTAACGGCCATCCCTGATATAATAAACCAAGAAGAACAAGAATATCAAGATTTAAATAGCAGTGATTTCCAAAATTGGAATATCCCTAAAATACCTGTTAAAGAAATTTATAGATCTAGTTTTTTAAGTAATTCTTTTAGAACTGATCAAATTGCTAAAACAGTTGAACAAGTTTATGCTATTACAAAACAAGAGGAAAGATGCTCTCTTCTCAGTAAAGAATCTGTTAAACGACACCTCGACAGAGGATATAATTATATTCATGTTGGACTAATCCAAGTTGCTATTAAACCCCTGTCTAGAACGGGATTAAACTCTTCTGTTTTGTTATCTCTCAGAGATGCTAGATTTACTATTTACAGTGATAGTTTACTTGGACTAATGGAGTCAAGTTTGCACAATGGTCCAATTTACTTTAATTGTTATCCTGATTTACCTCTTAGTTTAAAGGATAAAAACATATTAAAAGCTTTAACTTTAAATATTCAAACTGCTGGTGCTATTACTAATATGCTTGAGGGTAGTCACGCACTTGCCTTGATTTATCGTATTTATTATAAGTGTATGAAAACTAATTTAAATATTCATGCTTTGGTTAAAAGCCCTAAGGATAAAACTGTTTTGATTCAAAGTAATACTAATGCTAATATTCAAGTACCCAAAACTATTTCCTGGAATGATATTACTTTACCCACCAGTTGGGTTAGTGAAAATGATAGTTATCCCCATAAGATGCAAAATGATACTGTTGATTTAGATTATATTAAGCAATATTTAGATGGTACTGTTAGAATTAGTTTTGATCAACAAAGGATAAATCCACCCCTTAGGATTAAGGAATTAAGCAGATCAAGTAGTTCTGTTAGCCTACCTAGGCATGATAAGAATCTTATTAATCCTCATGTTAAATTACGAGGAATTGAAACAAGTTCACAAATTAGTAAACCTTGTTACTCAACACAGTCAAATTTTGATGATAGTGAGACATCTCCAGGGTCTCCTACTCTTACTGATTTTGAAGGGACAACACCTCCTGTTAATCCACCAAATCAAGTTGATCCAGCACTTCGTGTATTAACTAGGATTACTAATGATGATGATTCTGATGATTCTGATGATGAATTATATGAAGAATTTAAATCAAAAAAGAATAAACAAAAAAGAAAAATTGGTGTAGTAACTATTCATCTAGTCAACAAGAATATATATATATATATATATATATATATATATATATATATATGTGTACTTGTAAAATCTCTTACTGGATCTTTCAAATCAAGCTTTCCCATTAAATTAATTCAATTAGCACATGTTTTCTTATTTAAATAACCAAAGTACTAAGTACCTATATTATATAATCCAAAGTACTAATATCTAATTTAATCTTTTAATCACATGGAAAATCTAGGAATTGAATAATTTAATAAATCCTAGTACATTGTTGGCAAGACTAACTATTGTCCAATGGATAACAATTCTCCCAACGGTTATTAACCAATGGGTAATGCTAGAAAGTATTATACTTGTATAAAGTATGTATGTACCTTTAATCATGTGTATATATCACTATATAATACTATATCTAAGTACTAATAAAATCTAGTCATGTATTTTGGTAGAATAAACTAAGTCTTCCTATTGTCCAATGGGTAAAGATTACCCTAACATTTATTGTCCAACGGTTAAAAGCTAAAAGGTTCAAAGGTCCAAAAGGTTCATCTAGGGTTAAGGGGTTCAAAAGGTTCAAGGTCAAAAGGTTCAAGAAGTTCACCAAAGGTTAGGAAGCAAATGGTAATTAGGTTAAACGGGTGTTAAGTTAACTCGTTGGTTAAAAGCTAACTAGGCTTGCTAAGTAGGATTTCCAGCCAAGAGGTGAAGTCTTAAGACTTAATACTAGAAACGACGGGTATTCAGTAGTTAGAAGACGATTAAAACCTACCAAGCATAATTAAAAGATTTTTCAAATAATAACAGCGAAATTTTTATTTAGTAAAAATTAGAGTTGTTATAGAACAGCTCACCATGACAACTCAACATTAAGGGTCGCACTATCTCATTGCCAGGATCCTTTACCGTCTCCCAACTCTACACATTGGTACTTTATCGTACCCCTAATCTACACATTCGTACTATACGTATTCAGGGATCCTTTACCGTTTCCCAAAATACTGTACCCAAAGTCTTTTACCGTCCTTCACACACACATTGGATACTGTACCGCATTTAGGATCCTTTACCGTATCCCAAATCCTGCATCCGGAGTCCTTTACCATCCTCCACACACTCTGAGTACTTTACCGTACTCGGGGTCCTTTACCGTTCCCCAACTCAACTAAAGGAACTTTACCATACCAGGGTCCTTTACCAGCACCCAACATCCTCAATCAACTTTACCATTTTATCCTTTACTTAAACATCATCTACATGAATTCTATTTGTAAACCAACCCATGTCTCAAGTCCAACCTAGCACGTAAATTCATGCATTGAACAACAATCGATAAGATACAATTTATTGAAACAACAAGAATATGATGATATAAAACAATAAAATCGCATAACGTTTTATGTGTGGGCCGTTGCCCTTAATCTTGTATGACACAAGTATTAGTGGGTTGGATAGTCGTTATCTCCGGTTTGTTTTTATTATCGTCATCTAAAAGTTATACCTTAGTTCATCAAATTTTTGGTTTTAGTGTTTTAAATTTATTCAAGCCTTTCAAATAAGACATAGGTGGTAACAAAAATTAGTTAAATCATTAAGTTAATGAAATATTTAAGTAGGATTTTATGATTATTACCTCTACAGTGCAAATAACTATTTCTCCTATTATTATTAATAGTTATTATATTGTGTACACTATTTTGTTCTTGCGATAAAACTTAACTGTTATTAATTTATTCGCAAACGTGGATTTTATCATCTGTTTCATTCAAGCATACAATGATCATAGCATGCACCTACACATTCCTAAATATTAAAATTTACTACGTAACAAGGAAATGTGATATAACTAACAATAAATGGGGTTCAATCCATCAGGTTACATCATGCAAGGGCCTGAGTGTAATTGAAACCTAACCTTTTAAAAGAAAAACAGGGAAGGCTACGGTTTTGGTGGGTTTTCATGCATGGGGTCAATTCTTTACTTGGCAATCCATCACATACATCACTTGAGGACTAAACTGTAATGAAATACTCTGGTCATGTTTGGTAGCCATTATATTTTCTGTTTTCTGTTTTCATTTTCAGAATTTTCAAAAATTAACCTTGAAAGTTTGTTTTGGTGCACTATTTCCACTTTCAAATTCTGGTAATCACTTTCACTATTTTCATAATTTGAGAAAGTAACAAAATCTAACTTCCACTATTTTCAAAAACAAAATTCTGGCTGCAACTTCATTCCGCTACTGTGCCAGAGCAACCTAGGCAGCTAGGAGTTGGTTTGAGTCCCCTCCGAGGGCTTTTTTTTTTTCCATTCTCCTTATCTCGCCCCAAACCAGATCCATCTCTTCCCAGAAATTGGTTTCCATGACAGATCCTCTCTCTCTCTCTCTCTCTCTCTCTCTCTCTCTATATATATATATATATATATATATATATATATAGCTAGGTCGGCGCCGAAATGGCTGTGACCTCAGGTTTGCTTTGGTCCTTCGTTTTCTTCTTTTATTTCCGTCGAATTCCTGCGTTTTTTCTCGTGATTCTCAGTGTTTCTGTTGTTTGCTCCCCTTTTCTTTGATCTGTACTAAGTTTTTGGTCTGCGATGAATTTTGAGGGCAATTTCTCAACCTTTTCGAGTGGAAACCTTAAGTTGATCCTCTTGGAAGAACCGTGTGGTTGGGGTTGGTTGATAACATGTTTTCCGCTTCTTTTTTTTTGGAGAATAAATAGACACAAACATGTTTTCCACTTTCACTTTTGTTTGAAGAAAAGTAGAAACTTGTTTCAGCAAATAGAAAACGGGAAACAAAAAAAGTGACAGTGTTACCAAACAAAACCTCTACATGCCAACTGTTTTCATTTCCAGTCGCTATCAAAACTGAAAACAGGGGATAATTAAATACGGTGGATTGGGTTTTGATGCATGGTTTTTTTTTTTTTACTTCTAAATGTTAAACAACATACTAGGAACCATACTAAGAACTAAATATAATTAGGAGAAAGTAGAGAAGCGATTATTCTATCTTTCCTCCGGCCGATAAGCAATTAAACAGAATTGACGGAACAAGGAAAAGAAAAACTGAAGTTAGAGAAGACGAAGAACGGTGTGGGTTCTGGACTGCCTTGGATTTTATTTTCAGAACCTCAGGATGTGGGTCGTATATATATGGAAGTGAGAGAGAGAGTAGAGATAAGGGAGAGGGGTGTCGAGAAAATAGGAAGAGATGGGAACATGAGCCATAATCGGTGGGTTTTCAAATTTACTTAGATTGGATGTGTATGTACATGGATGGAAAGAAGGCCATATGAAGAGGTGTAGTACTAGTTGGGTTCTCTCCAGATAAAATTTTAACTAAGATTCCTAGGAGTAGTTAGAAAGAAAAATGGATGATAATCATGTTATGTACATGTGAAGTATTAATGTAATCCGAACAATTTTATTGCTAGAATAAATTATATGCTTAATCATGTCTTTTACTAACTAATCTAATTAACTATTAAATTAAGAATTTAACATTATAAATTTGTATTAAAAAAAATTAGGGCGAAAATCCGGGTCGTTACACACCCGAACCCATAACTTACAAGCAACAAGAAAATATAATTGGAATGCATTGACATAACATAAAAGGGAACAATTAATCATTTTATTACTATTCTTCAACCTAAGTGAAATCTCAGATCTTATCCACAGATCCGTTCCTACCCATAACCTCTGGCATAGACATTGGTGTGGTCGACTCCCCTTTTTCAGATCCGGATGAAAGATACCCAAGTTATGTACTTGGGTATCCCATCTGCGACCATAAGCTTGGATAAATTTCCCGAGTGTGCACGCAAGCACACTCTGTCCCGGTTTGTGACAAAAGCACAATACCACCCTTATGTCCCATCCCAACATCCGAGAGCCGATCACCACCGTGTCGTACCCAGGGTTTCGTAAATCAACACTTTCAACAAATCACCACCAATCAACCTCCAACAATTTAATTCCCGGATTCCTTGTCCGGAATCACAATCAATCCCTGGATTCCTTGTTCGGAATCTCAATTCACAACCTCTCACTGTATTCCATTTTTTGTTAACCCTATTTCAACATCTAAAATGCCAAGTCCGCACATCGCAACCAACCCAGGAACCTATTTGTCCAATCTACCAGCACAACAATATTTCACACAGTTCAACATTTTTCAAATCATGCTAACAGGCTAACAGCAATTAAATTCATGATAATAACAAGTCATGCAATAAAACTAAACACGCGAATCATTTATCATACAATTGTAGACACCTCAATCTGGGTTTCCGAATAATCTTTAAGTTTTCCCGATGATAAAATAAGGAAAAAATATACCTTCGAGTCTTGGATTGTTGCTCCTTTGCTACTCCTTCTCTAATCTCAAGAAAACCCCTTCCTAACCATGTAGGGTGGCCCCCGGTTCAATTGCAAAGAGAAAAATGCGTTTGCTTAGTCAAAAATAACTTTTTCCACGACACACTGATGGTAAAATGGGCACACATTTCAATGTATAAAATGGCTTTGAGTGAAACCAATTGCGTTAGAATGAGTACTCAACAAACTTTCCAACGCTTCAAACCACGACCAAATCCGAGTTTGGGAGTGTCCGGGGCGCCTTCGCGAAGTTTGGTGTGTTGTGCTGACTCACACACCGCGCGACACTTCAAAAGGGCGCACGACACCTTAGAAAATTCAAAAAATCACTCTACCGTACGGGACTTCAATATGTGGCACGGCACTTTGAGAAAAAGTTCTGACAGTCGCAGAAAGCTGTCGGCCAAGCCTGCAGGAGGAGCGTCTGTGCCCAAAAATGAGTTTTATTTGGCCCAGAAGCCACCTCCCCTCTTTAAGTGATCATCTTTGGTTCTTTTGCCTATAAATACACCCCCCCTCTAGTTGAGAATAACCCCTTCAACCCCAAGTAAAGTTACTCTACCATTTTTTTGGCTTTCACTCTCTCTCTCTAAAAATATTCTCTTTTGATTCTCTTTCTATAACTTCTTACTTCCATCACCACTATACACATCTCTCTCTACACTCATTTGCTCTCAAGTCTCTCAAGCTCAATCCAAATCAACTTTCATTCCTCTACCTTCAAGCACATCCAAGCTTCGATCAAAAGGTATAAATCCATTTCCTTGGGCTAAATCCCGTTTTGGCTTTGAGCGGAGCCTATCGAGGCCCTTCTCGGTCTTTCTATACCGAGTTTGGTTCTCAAACGAGTTTTACATTCGAAGACTTTCTTTTCTTTTCTTTTTTTTTCTCTTTTTTGCTTTTTCTTTTCATATTTCGGCTAATATTGCTTAAAGATCGTATGGGTACATTTCGGATTCAAGTTCATGTTAAAAGTCTCTTTTTTTTTTTTTTTACTTTATGAGATCTTTCAACATTTCAAAAAGCTTTTGACATTTTTTTTTACATGATAAGATGAACAAATGGGTCTTGTAAATCATTTTTTTTAAAGATCTAGAAAATATAACAAACTATTTTGCGGATCTATGGTATGTTTTGTCATGTAAAAGCAAACTGATTCTGGAATGTGTAGACAGGTGTATCGCACGGCGTGTTGGTTGCACCGTGCAGTACATCCGACCTGTCGTGTGGCATCTCACGTGATATTGGCAGTCTGCTGTATTGTTGTTGTTTCACTTTCTGTAAATTGTTCATCCTTTTCATACTGTACAGTTTGCACCACAAGCACGGCAATGTGTTATATTTAATCCCGTGTCCCTTTCCCGTACATGTTTTAAAGTTAAGTTTTTCAAATGGTATTAAATCCCCCATTTAAAATGTTTAGTAGAGACCGGTTTTTACCGGGCGGGGGTGCTTTTCAACAAAACCTTCCCAAATCGTAACGTGGCTCCCGGATCCAAAATCTCAACGTTTTCGCTAGACCAAAAGCCTTTCTTTTTCAAATCAAGCTCTCGGTTTCTCAGATCATCCATCTCAAAAATCCGGGTGGCAACTCTTCGAAGCGCACTTCAGGCAAGGGTGCCCACAGTGGCGACTCTGCTGGGGACTTTTATTCAATACTTTACTTGTGCTTTTTTTTTTAAAAAAAAAAAAGGAGAACAAAAGTATTGAATAATCAAGAGGGCCAAGTTTGAAAAGCATTTTTCTTGGGGGATTTAAAATCATTTGAGAATCTTAATTTTTTTACACTATGCACCGCACAAGTCTCGCTAGTGTATTTCGGATATCTTGCCCGGTTTACCGGTGACAAGCTCTCCCGGGATGCCTAGCAACCCTCGACTATGATGAGCAATCGTGTTGTTCGACCATTGTCTTGCAATACACTTGACATGGGGTAGTACATCTTAGCTCTAGTCCGGGGAACCCTTTTGAGACCAAAACTAGCCTTCTGCACTTGTACATAACCATAGAACATTCCCAATTAGGACAGGAACCTGTGGTTAGGACTTATGTGATATATCTTGTTTATGTGCATTTTTTTTTCTGTACATGCATATCATTCATACATCATTGCATTCATAAATTCTAGAGGTCAGGTCCCCGCAAATCGATAGGTTAATCCGCCTTTTAGAATAATTCTAGGTTCCACGGTCTTTAGGAAGTTGCTAACACCCAATGCAGAGTCGTGCCCCATGGGACGCACGTTGCTTAATACTAATTAGTCCTTAAAATGACACGTTTTAGGGAAATCAATTCTTACTAAGTTTTCGATACATTTTTCAATCAAATGTTTAAAAACCAAAAAAAAATGGAATGACTAAAGTATTAATGATGTGATACTTACACCATTTAGGCTAATAGCGCCACGTCGCTCACGCCATCTGGTCATAATACCGCGTCATTTTTACCACGTCATTTCAAAAACAGAAATTGAGTCTAAAAAAATGAAGACTTAGTTTGTTTTGACATCTGTAACGACCCTGATTTTTGGTCAATAAAAATTTCGCTAAAAATTTGAATTTTATTTTAATACTTGGATTTCATTTTAACATCCAAAAATCGGTCGTTATCGACTTATAAAATTTTGTTATTATATTTGAAAATTCTTTATTTATTTTATAAATCCCTTTTTGCGATTAATAATCCGTCATAATTAGGTTTATGACTTAGGAGATTGGAATTCATCGCCCGAGCATTAAGGTCATTTTCTAAAGACGAGTATGCCTATTTAGACCTTGGTATAGTTACTTGGTAATTGTAGAAAATCCTAGAATTTATTTTCTCGGCTGGAAATCCTGCATGGCAACCGATTAGTTAGCAAACCCTAACTACCATTTAGCTTAGTTGCATTTCCCCTAACCTAGAGTGTTGCATCGATGCCAAAATGGTTAATGTTTAGTCCTTGCCTTGACCGTTAACTTGATTGCCTTGCTTTGGCTTGGCTAGGCTACCTAGGCATCGGGTCGCTGTCGGGCCTGCCTTGCCTTGGCGTCGGCTCGCTGTCGCGCCTGCCTTGCCTTGGCGTTGGCTCGCTGTCACCCCTGCCTTGCCTTGGCGCCAGCTCGCTGACAAGCCTGCCTTGCCTTGGCGTCGGCTCGCTGTCGCGCCTGCCTTGCCTTGGCATCGGCTAGCTGTCGCGCCTACCTTGCCTTGGCGTCGGCTCGCTGACAAGCCTGCCTTGCCTTGGTATCGGCTCGCTGTCGCGCCTGCCTCGCCTGAGCATCGGTGTCTGCAGTGCGCCTCGCCTGGCGTCGGGTCTAGAGTTGCTCGCTCTGGCGCCATCGGGTTCTCGCTTGGCGTCGGGTCGCGCTTGCTTTTGCCTTGGCGTTCCTGGGCTGCCTTGCTCTGCCTTTACGCCATTGGGTTCTCGCTTGGCATCGGGTCGCGCCTCGCTTTTGCCTTAGCGTTGCTGGGCTGCCTTTGCCCTGGCCGCCATCGGGTTCTGCCTTGGCATCGGGTCGCCTCGCTTTTGCCTTGGCGTTCTTTGGCCGCTTTGCTCGCTTGAGGTCGCCATGTGGTTCCGCTTGGCATCGAGTCACGCCTTGCTTTTGCCTTGCCTCTGTTTGGCCAGTCGCTTTGTACCGACAGCCTGGCAGCCACCAGTCGCCTTGGCCACTACTTGGCCACAGGGGGGCTACTTTGGCCACCACTTGGCCATTGCTTTCGGGCTACCTTGGCCATTGTTTGGCCCAAGCTTTGGCCACCGCACAGCCTTGTTTACCAGTCGCTTTGGCCACCGCTTGCCACCAGTCGCCTTGTTTGGCCAGCCACCAGTCGCTGGCCACCGCTTGTCCTTGCTTGGCCACCAAGCTTTGGCCACCGCTTAACCGCTTGCCACCAGGTCGCTTGGCCTTGTTTGACCACCGCTTTGTACCGCTTGCCACCAGGCTGCCTTGTCCACGCTCACGCCTTGCCTTGGCGTTTGGCACCATCGGGCTTTAATATCCTGTTATTAGGCGATTTTCCTACTAAATAAAACCAAAATACCACTCGAGCAATGAAAGCCTAGATTAAGTATCGTTAGTCTTTAATTAATTAGTTAGAATAGCCTAATGCCCATTTCACTTCTCCCTAACCCTAGATGGACCATTTTACCCTTTTTTGTCTTTATCCATTGGACAATAGCGTTAGAGTTTCCCTTTACCCATTGGTCAATAGGTAAACCTTAGTTAATATTCCTAAGTACGAGATTAGATTAGTTTAGTACTTAATTTCAAGTATTAGACTTTCTAGCATTAACCGTTGGATAATAATCGTTAAGAGTTTTATTAACCATTGGACGATAGACTAGAAACCTAGCCATTATTACCCATTGGTTATTAACCATTAGAGAAACTATTATCCATTGGATAATAGTTAGTCTTGGCAATCATGTACTTGTTTGATTTAAATATTAGATTTGGGCCATGTGTGATAATCCATTAAAATACAATTAGTACATTAGGTTAGTATTATTATACATGGTACTTTGAAAGTAGTAGAATACTATATTAGATATTAGTCCTAGGTCATATCTAGTATAGATATAGTGTAGTACATGTATATATATATATATATATGTATGTACTTGTTGTATATATATATTTTATTGTATATAGCATGTGTGTATTACATTTTTTAATTGGAAAATCCTTTTGCCTGTAAATCTATTAGATATTCTAGTACACTAATACATTATTATATGTGTTTGCTTTCTAGTATGTATATATATATATACATATATATATATATATAGTACATGAGAGAGAAAGAGAGAAGAAAGTTTAGAGAGGGAGAGAGAGATTGGGAGAGAGAGAGAGAGAGAGAGAGAGAGGGAAAGAAAGGAGGAGAGAGAGATAGTACCTTGGATTGACTTCTTGTGCTTCCATTGTACTTTGAAAGCATTAGGTTAGTTTATTAGACTATGGAACCCTAGACTAGATTGTGTAAGTACTAGCTTGTATATTATATATATGTACTTGTATATATGTATATATATAGATATATATATTATAATGAAAGTACCCATGTGTGTATATAGAATTTTATAATAAGAAAAATCTATATTTAGTTTTAAATACAAGATTTTGAAAGACCCATAGTACATATATATATTAGTATATATGTAGTCTTTCATAGTACAAACAAGTGGGAGAGAGAGAGGAGAGAGATTGAGAGAGAGAGAGATTGAGAGAGAGAGAGAGATTCGGATGGAGAGAGAGAGGGAGAATGTTATGTATGTGCAAGTTGTTTGACCTTGCTTGGTCATCCTTGTCCTAGTTTGTGTATACTTCAAGTGAAAGCATGACCAATGCCATCCAATCTTGTCCTTCCTTGTACAAACCCCATTAGAATACTTGAATCAAATCCACCTTCCTTGATCAATCTTCCAAAATCCAATCCAAAGGACACATCCATAGCCTTGCATGCCTAGTTCTAGGGTTAAACTTGCAAGCAAACAAGATTTGCTTGAATAAAAATGAGATATAGGAGAGAGAGAGAGAGAGGCCGGCTAGGGAGAGAGAGAGGGTGCCTTGCCTATAAATACCAAGCTCTTGGTGCTTTGAACTCACACCTTCACCTCATTCTCCAAACTTCTCTCTAAAACCCATTCTGTTTTGCCCAGGCAGCATACTGTCCTCTGAAAAACTCCATTTTTTCTCCGGGCGAAATTTGTTTCTAGGAACAACAACCTCCACGAAAGTCGTAGAACACTTCGAGAGCTTCAGTTTAGACCCAAGAACCACCCCAAACGGTCAAGAGATGACCAAGATATCGACCTCCAAAGTTCAGTGAAAAATCTGGAAATTCCATTCCAGACAGCTCACTGTCCACTTTCTTATCCCCATTTTTCTCCGGGCGAAAGTCGTTTCTAGGAATAACGTCCTTCACGGAAGTTGTAGAAAATTTCGAGATCTTCGTTTTGGACTCAAGAACGATCCTATTCGGCCCAGTTTTGACCGAGTTACTGCCATCCAAAGTTCGGTCCAGATTTGAGAGTTTCACCGCCCGTAGAATTTTTCAACTAGCTTATTCGGCCCCGACTAGTTTCGGATTAAGGTAGACTACTCCAACCCCGCTATCTATAAGTATATGTAGCATACTTTCTTCGTAAGACTAGTTGATTGCATGATCTTGTAGAGTTCTTCGAACCTAGTATTCTAAGTATAATAGAAGTTATAAGCATGATTTCCTAAGTATCGAAGGCTATGTGTTAGTAGGATTGCTTTACGTAGTTTACTTTGATCTTGTGAATATTTGATAGCATGACCTTGAGAATGAAAGATCACATGACTTTATGAACTCGTCAATAAACATATGTTGTTTTGAACTTCCAAAAAGAAGGTTATACATTTTCATTTTTAAAGATAAAGTATTGTTTTAAAAAGAAGTATTCGTATTTTGACCTTTTCAAAGATTGTAAGCTTGATAGCATATTGCTTGCCTTACTTGTGGTAATATAGAGTTGGATGATCTTGCTACATTGCTTTAAAGTGATTCGTCCCGCCGCGGAGTCTATGCATGATTACGAGACACGAGAACCAAAAAGTAGAAACATGACACTTAGGGAGTGGTTGATATGGATAAAAAGGATTTTTGAAACTACATAATGGCCGGACTTGGTAGCCTTATGTGAGTTGTGAAAACCCGCAAGGTGGCCGGACTTGGTAGCCCTTTGTGTGGACTTGCGAAAACCGCAATGAGGCCGGACTTGGTAGCCCATTGTGTAGATTGCTAATGGAGCCGGACGTGGTAGCTTCATTGGTGATTGGGCTTGGTAATCCGCGGAGAGGAGCCAATGCAAGCTTTTATAACGTGGCCGGACTTGGTAGCCCGTTGGTAACAAAGAATGAGAAATGATTTTCGAAATGAAATGGTGACACAGTTTACGATGAGTCGCGTAGGAGAAACACACGGAAACATGACACCAACGATATAAAGCGAATGCGGATGTGTCATTGTTGTTGTTATTGTTATATTAATGCATGTGCTGTTATGACTCTTTATGATATATGCATGACTTGCTATTTGTAAGTTAAGGGTTAGTGGATTTTTGGATTATTCTATTAAGCTTTCAAGCTCATGGTGTTGCTTTATGTGACCCTGACATATTATACTGGAGGCGACGCTGGTATAATGTGTTAGACTTGTTAGATGAACAAGGGGAGCTGTACACCTTGGAGGCTTTTGGAGCTGAGGAACTTGCTAGGATGGAAGAAGAGAAGGAGCTGTAGATAACCTTAGATATCCATCCCTTTTGTGTAATAAAAGAACCCTTTGGGAGTTTATGATGTAATAAAGAGCCAGACTCTCTTTTGTTGTTCAATAAAATGTTTATTTAACGTACCCAAAATTCGGGGCGTTACAACATCTCTTAAGCTTCGTTGTTTATAAAGGATACATTGTCAAAAAAAACAAAAACTCAGAGGATCGAGGCAACTTTTTTAAAAGCGTTTTCTGTGAGTCTAGGAGACTTAAAATCTATGGAGTTTGAGATACCACCAGTGTACGCCGTGCCCGAACGGCCCCTCTGGTCTGGATCTAGCCTTAGGATGTGCTTGTATCTAGGTTTCGGCAGCCATATTGCTTTGTCTCGGATGGTCAAGATAGGGAGATTGGCTCTGATTCCGAAGCATTCGGAATTTAACCTACCTAACATGACTTACCCGTGGCTGCTGAAACCCTTGGTGCAATCATATCCTAAGTGAGATTTGGAGTTGAGGTAGGTCTTAGGATGTAGACGACGCTGACGACATTGCATGGACATGATTCTCGGATAGAATTTGAGCCACCTTTTTGCTTTACTGTCAGTTCTGAAATATTTGTCGAAGGACTTCGCCCAATTGGAACCGGCCCCAAAGAGAGGCTCAGTCACCGGTTGTGATATCCGAAATGGTGGGTCAAAGGAATGAAATAGGAGAAATCAGGCAGGCTATGGTTGACCTAGAAAATTAATTCAGGCAGTCAATCACGAACATAGATGGTCAGCTCCAGTCAGTCGTCGCCAATGTCCAAAAGAACATGACCATATATTCGAATCAATACAAGAAATCAGTGACCGCCTACCAACCAAATCTACTTTGAATCCAGAATCGTCGCTCGCCAAGGATACGCCTATTGCTGATCCCCAAGTGGCAGAATTGATTGCCAAAATCAACAAACTCGAGGATTCTATCATTGAAACAGAAAGGATGGGGAGGGGTGAAATAGACATGGATCGTTTAAGTCTGTTTCCCAATGCAAAGCTGTCTGACAAGTTCAAAGGGATGGACTTTGCCAAATTCGATGGGACTACTGATCCAAAGGCCCACCTGCTAGGGTATGTTGGATCCATGTCCATGCGAGGGGTCGAAAAGGAAGCCATGGCTCAACTGTTCCACGAGTCACTTACTGGCCCGACGCTACAATGGTTCCTTTCCTTGGCACCCTCAAAGAAAAAGACGTGGGAGGACATTGGAATGGCTTTTGTGAGCTGAAAATGACCACCCGAGAACTTGAGAACACCAAAATGGACGAAAATGAGAGTTTCGCTGACTATGTAAAAATGTGGAGAGCCAAAGCTGCCCAAATGCACAATAAGCCAGACCTAAAAGAGCAGATGTGTATCATCACTAAAAACCTGCCCAGTGCCTTTGCCCCCTACATGGTTTTGTCACAATCGTCTTCTGATTTTGAGACATTCTACGATTCTGGATTGGTTGTTGAAGAAGCCCTTAGGGATGGTACCCTCGAGAAGAAAGAACCCACCTTAAAAGGCAAGGGACTGCATCTCGACAATGGCGAAGTCCTTTTCAGAAACAGCAATACCTTCCACGTCGAGAACTCCTCAAATGCCAAACCCCTCGAAATAAACCAGATAGCTGATAAACCAACTCGCACCGTCAAGCAATTCAGCACACCCCTATCCACAATCTATGAACAACTCCTCAAAGCCGGTCTCATCAAGCCGCTTCTTCCAACTTCTCTATCCCAAAAGCTTCCAGCCTACCACGACCCAAATGCCTTCTGCTCCTTTCACCAAATGCCTAGCCATGTTATAGATAAGTGTCACCGTCTTCGTCACAAAATCCAAGACCTCATCGACAACAAGGTCATTGAGGCACCTCCTCAACCAAAGCCAGACTCCGTGTCCAAGCACAATCCTTGCATCAATGCCGCCTTCTTCAGCAAAGAAGGGTAAACCATCAAGAGCCATGCAACGGTTCGATCTTCCACGAGTTTGAGAGTTTTCAAGCTTCGAGTCCCTGTCCTCTAAATAACAATCTTTGTGTTTGAGTCAGTTTGTACCTCGAGTCTTTCATGCTTTCACTGTTGTGTTTGTGTGTTCTCAATTTTAACTTTGTAAGAGTCGAAAAAAAAAAGAGCGTCAGTTTCGTGGGTCTGAACTACGTTATGACTTGATTCCTTTACAGGATACGTAGGCAGCCTCATCCTGAGGCCCGGTCATGAGCATTCAAGTCAATCCCAAGGTTCAATCATGGTCTTTTGAGTCAACCTCTAGTCGTTCGGTCGCTGTCTTTTGAAAGTCACATCTCCGTAATAAACTTAGCATTTTGAAATTGTTTTCTACCATCAGTTGAAAATCATGATAATCACTTCAAAACACGAAATTATTTTGATTGAACCCTCACCTCAGGAAAGAAGAAGAATTTCAAGGGACCGCTTCTCGATGCCATATCCATTCTAAAAAGCAATGTCGTGACTCTGAAAAGGCTCGCTAGGTCAAAACTTCAAAATCTGACCTAGGCAAAAGTTAGAGCATGCAAACAAAAGTCTCTCAATGGAGCATCTAGGATTTAGTTGTTAGGTAGCGCAATCCAAAATGAAGAAAGGCCATCGTTTCTTTCATCCTACGCATAAAGATATATCTTTTGATAGCCCCTTTTGAGGCTCAATCAAATTCTTTGAATCCCAGCTAGCCAGCTATCCCCCGCATCGGGGTGAAATGAAAAATAAAAGTGTCAAAAGAAATATTGAAATTCAAAGCATCAAAAAGGTGAAAGTGCCAAACACATCAAGATTCAAAGCATCAATAGGATGAAAGTGTCAAACATACTGGAAGGCATGAGAAATCAAGAGAAAATGCCCATCAAAGCAACGAGACATAAAAAGTTCAAAGATAGCTGCTAGCTTTGAAAACCCAAAAGATAGTGAAATTTTTGAGCCAACTGTCCTTCTTTGTTAAGCCCAAACCATGACCCACATTACAACCCCAAAAGTCCTTTCAGATTGGAAAGTACAACTTGATAGTAAGAACCCTAGGCGTTAAGAGGCATGATCGAAAATCAATACATGGAGAAAAAGTCAAAGCATTGCTCAAAGCAAAAAATTTAAACTGGGGTCATCATCAGCCACCGGGGGCACGGTTCATGATAAAAACTATCGTGTTTTGACAAAACAAAATCAAAAGATTTGAATGAAAATCAATTGATGGAGTAAAATAATTTTGAAATTCATCTGGGCATGCTACCATTTCAAGAAGTCAAACTCTTCGCCCAATCAAGGACATCGTCTGAAAGTCGCTTCGTCTCATTTGCATCAATGTACTCTTGTCCAAATCCACCCACTTTGTCAAAAGTCAAAAGAGTCATCTCGGTTTGGTCAATTCTCGACTTGTGGAAGTCATTTCAACGCATGGAAGAATACACCCCTGAGAGAAGCTCATTGGGTTGAAAACCGCAAGGGCGGGCAGACCCAAGCAAAAATTAGAGCAAAAGCCTGCTAGGTCGAAAGCCCGCAAGGGCGGCCTAGGCAAAAGTTAAGGCAGTTAATCAAAAGAGCTCGCTAGACCGAAAACCCGAAAGGGCGGTACTAGGCAAAATTTAGAGCACAAAAGGAGAGTGTTAATACTCGAGCGAAACCATAGCCTAGATTGTGCTTGGACAACTGCTTGTCAAAACTATCAGGATTAGGGGTTGTTACTCACTAGGGCACATCGGCTCAATGCCATCTACCGGGAAAAGCAAATTCAAGACTCAAACCCTGACCAAAGGCAAACACCAGCTCAAATCTAGCACGGAATCCAACCCAAATTCAAAGTTCCTGAGAATACCGGTCCATTGGCCAAAGACAGTAAAGCAAATAGGGTGCTCAGACACGTCCCCTGTTTTTCAAGGAATATCACCATCAATGTCGTTCAGTGTCATAGGCGAATCTCGTTGTTCAAAAGTCAATTCCAAGATCAATCCACGATCTTTTAAGCCTGTAGTTTCTCCCAAGCTATGGTATAACTGACCTAGAAGCTTTTTAGTATCTCGAGTAGTGGTTCGTGCTCTGGGACTCGCACTCTATCTGCACTTCGTCCTCTGCGACTGCACTTTGTCTAGCACTCATCCTCCGGGACTTACTTTTGTGATACTTGTATTGATTTTGTATGCTTACGTGACATTCATTAACATATCAATTTGCATCATCAGTCATGTATTGTCTCAATCGAACGTCAAGCTCTTCAAGTTCAAACCACTTTCACAAAATCAAGTTCTTCAAAATTCAATTTCCGGTCTCTTCGAAAATTCAAGTTTCTTTCAAAATTTGACTTATTCAAATTCAAGTCTTCAAAAATTCAAGTTTTTCAAAGCTCAAGTCTCTTTCAAAATTCAAGTCTCTATTCAAATTTAAGCTTTTCAAATTCAAGTCCCTTTCAAAATTCAAGTTATTCAAACTCAAGGTCTCTTTCAAAGTTCCAAGTCTCTTTCAAAATTCAAGCAAATCAAACTCAAAGTCTCTTTCAAAATTCAAACTTCTTTCAAAATTCAAGTTTTTCAAAATTCAAGTCTCTATTCAAATTCAAGTCCCTTTTAAAATTCAAGCTATTCAAACTCAAAGTCTATTTCAAAGTTCAAGTCTCTTTCAAAATTCAAGTTATTCAAACTCAAGTCTCTTCCAAAATTCAAGCTTTTCAAAATTCAAGTCTCTTTCAAAATTCAAGCCATTCAAACTTAAGTCTCTATTCAAATTCAAGCCCCTTTCAAAATTCAAGCTATTTAAACTCAAGGTCTCTTTCAAAATTCAAGTCTCTTTCAAAATACAAGCTATTCAAATTCAAGTTTATTTCAAAATTCAAAATTTGCAAAACTCAAGCTTTTCAAATTCAAGTATTTTTCAAAATTCAAAAATTCAAATTCAAGTCTCTTTCAAAATTTAAGCTATTCAAATTCAAGCTAAAGTTACTTCCAAAACTCAAAATTCAAGCTTTTCAAAAAAATCAAGATAGCCGTGCCTAGATTAAAAAGCTCATTTGAGTCCTCCGGGACTCGTAGCATTTTAGTCCTCCCAGACCGGTCTCGATTTAGTCATTCGGGGACTTGTCTCATTTTAGTCCTTCGGGACTTGTCTTGCTTTAGTCCTTCAGGGACTCGTCTCAAAGAATTTCACAACACTCGGCACTTCAAGCACTCAATCATGGTTTACTTTCGCAATTTGTCCTCCGGGACTCGCTTTACTTGCATTGTCCCAATTGAACTACCCTGATCTGATCCCTACAACGGGATACGTAGGCAGTTCCATGAGAGTGACCACCTTTATTGCATTCTTGCATTTAACTTAAAGACTTTGGAGAGATGGATTGGGATGTCTAATCTTTAACGTCACTTATACCAAGCAATGGTACCTAAGTTCCGTTAAAGAGGGACTACTGTAGACACCCCAATCTGGGTTTCTGAATAATCTTTAAGTTTCCCCGATGATGAAATAAGGAAAAATATATCTTCAAGGCTTGGATTGTTGCTCCTTTGCTAATCTTTCTTTAACCTCAAGAAAACCCGTTTCTAACCATGTAGGGTGGCCCCCGGTTCAATTGCAAAGAGAAAAATGCGTTTGCTTAGTAAAAAACAACTTTTTCCATGACACACTGATGGTAAAATGGGCACACATTTCAATGTATAAAATGGCTTTGAGTGAAACCAATTGGGTTAGAATGAGGACTCAACAAGCTTTCCAACGCTTCGAACTACGTCCAAATCCGAGTTCGGGAGTGTCCGGGGCGTCCTCGTGAAGTTTGGTGTGTTGTGCTGACTCACATACCGCGCGACACTTCAAAAGGATGCACGGCACCTTAGAAAATTCAAAAAATCACTCTGCCGCACGGGACTTCAATATGTGGCACGACACTTTGAGAAAAAGTTCTGACAGTCGCAGATAGCTGTCGGCCACGCTTGCAGGAGTAGCGTCTGTCCCCGAAAATGAGTTTTATTCAGCGCAGAAGCCACCTCCCCTCTTTTAGTGATCATCCTTGGCTCTTTTGCCTATAAATACACCCCCCCTCTAGTTGAGAAGAACCCCTTCAACCCCAAGTAAATTTACTCTGCCATTTTTTGGCTCTCACTCACTCTCTCTAAAAATACTCCCTTTTGATTCTCTCTCTACAACTTCTTACACCCATCACCACTATGCACATCTCTCTCTACACCCATTTGCTCTCAAGTCGCTCAAGCTCAATCCAAATCAACTTTCATTCCTCTACCTTCAAGCACATCCAAGCTTCGATCAAAAGGTATAAATCCATTTCGTTGGTCTAAATCCCGTTTTGGCCTTGAGGGGAGCCGATCGAGGCCCTTCTCGGTCTTTCTATACCGAGTTTAGGTCTCAAACGAGCTTTACATTCAAAGTCTTTCTTTTCTTTTCTTTTTTTTCTCTTTTGTGCTTTTTCTTTTCATATTTTGGCTAATATTGCTTAAAGATCATACGGGTAGATTCCGGATTCAAGTTTCATGTTAAAAGTCCTTTTTTTTTTTTTTTTTTTACTTTTTGAGATCTTTCAACATTTCAAAAAGCTTTTGACATTTTTTTTTACATGATAAGATTAACAAAAGGGTCTTGTAAATCATTATTTTTAAAGATCCAGAAAATATAACAAACTATTTTGCGGACCTATGGTTTGTTTTGTCATGTAAAAGCAAACTGATTCGAGAATGTGTAGACAGGTGTACCGCACGGCGTGTTGGTTGCACCGTGCGGTACATCCGCCTTGTCGTGCGGCATCTCACGTGATATTGGCAGCCTATTGTATTGTTGTTGTTTCACTTTCTGTAAATTGTTCATCCATTTCACATTGTACAGTTTGCACCACAAGCACGCCAATGTGCTATATTTAATCCCGTGTCCCTTTCCCGTACTTGTTTTAAAGTTAAGTTTTTCAAATGGTATTAAATCCCCCATTTAAAATGTTTAGTAGAGACCGGTTTTTACCGGGCGAGCGGGGTGCTTTTCAACAAAACCTTCCCCGTTCGTAACGTGGCTCCCGGATCCAAAATCTCAACATTTTCGCTAGACCAAAAGCCTTTCTTTTTCAAATCAAACTCTCGGTTTCTCGGATCATCTGTGAGAACCGAGTTCTAAAATACGCACTTATGTGACTTTAATTAAGGTTAAAAGGGTATTTTAAGTCAAAGTTTCTAGAATACGAGGATAGCACGGTATAGTTTTTAGGAGATTGATATTTTTCTTGAAAACCAGACAGCACCATAATGATCTACACATTTTTATTAGTCTATGTTAAATTTTTGAGTATTTTTGGAGGCTGATATCGGGACGCGTACGGACAGAATATGCGATGATCGAACGCGTTACACGCTGTGTCAATAGGGGAAGGAAACAAGTGTCATTCCTTTAACCTGTTTCACCACTTCCACCGTTTCTCTTATACCAGACAAAAGGGGAATTAAGTGCTATTAGTTGTACAAAGCAAAGGAAGAAAAAAAAAAAAGAAGAAGAGCGACTCCTGTAGTCGATTACCACCTCGTCGAACACGCCGCTCGTCGGAAGACTCCATGGCCGAACTCCCTTTTCTCTCTCTTCTGGTAATCTCTTCTCTTTCTCTCGAGTTCTCTCCGTCATCTACTTAAAACAAATAACCCTGCTTTCCGGCAAAATCTTGGAATCGTGATTTGACGCGATTAATATTAAATCACCAATAATTAAGTCTCTAACGGAAGTATTAGAATCCTAGGAGGTTAAGTTAATTATCCAATCGTTGTCGGCTGCTGATGCCGGGAGTAAGAATTCCAACTGAGTTACTGAAGCAAATTTGGGGATTTTTCCGTAAATCCCTTTGTAACCCTTTTCTATGGAAGAAAGACACAATTCAACCCTAGCTTTCTAGTTATGACGGTACGACTCCGAGCTTGGAACATGGAAAAATAGCCTTTAACCTATGAGTTTTGTCCTAAGATGGTTTACAGGAGTGATGGCTGGAGCTAAGTTGTAAAAAGTGAGGATACTATTCTAGCATTAACTAAGTTAATTGTAAAGGTGATTTTGTGAGTAATCGTCGCTTTAATTATTTGTTTAGGTGCTGATTTTGCGGAGTAAGTGATCACATTGTTAAATAGGTAGTGATACGAATTTGTGGTCAATTCGAGACTTAAGCAAGAGTACGATCAAGTTTTCATCTTAGCCTCGACAATTTAAAGGTGAGATACTCTACCTCGGTTATATTGCTTTTTCAAGCAAATTATGTTATGTGTTTCATATGCCCAAAGTTATGATATGTATACAAGTTCAAGAAAGTATGATTTGATGAAATGATTTATGCCTTTCATTTATGCCATGGAACTATGCTATGAACTTTTTATTCAAAGATGACGATTTTATGAGAATGATTATGACTAAGAGTGAATGATTCTATGAACACCTTGTCATCTAAAGGTGAAGATGCTACGATATTATGACTCTATGAACACCTTGTCATCTAAAGGTGAAGTTGATGCATCCAGACAGTGGTGTCCCGGGTCAGGGGGACGGATTTTAAAGATACCATGACCAACGAAGGGGTTATAAGGGAGGAATGTTATGTGGCACCAGCTGCCGTGATTTGATCATTTCACACCACGTGGGGTCGCTCCCCTATTCATGTTTAGCTGTTGGATGTGCATCATAAGATTATGTGATGATGATGTTATGAATCTTCCTCTTATGAAGTTATGAGAAAGTTATGATAAGTTATATATGTCAAAGAAGCTTATGAATGTTATTGCCATGGTAAAACGTATAACTCTGGTACTGTATCTCACACGAGTTTTCGGCTTATGAAAATTAATTATTTTCCTACAGGTATTGCCAAGTAAGATTGAGAAACGCTGCTGCCTGGGGGACATGTAAGAAGGTGTTTAGTCAATGTTTTGAAAACTTTAAAGTTGGGAATTGACTACTCCCTGTTTGGCGTAAGATCATTTTGTATTGTAAAGTTTTTAAATCTTTAAGGCTCTGACGGTATTTTTTTTTATGTCAATTAAGCTTCCGCACTTTTAAATTTTTACAGTCTTTGTATTTCTTGGACTGAGTAATGAGGCCTCGGGTGGAGGTTAGATCCACTGGCCGGTCACGATAATCCTATCATTTTAACAACTTTTGGGATAGGGTCGTGACAGAAGTGGTATCAGAGCATGGTTTTAAAAATAAAATTTTGTTTTACAAAACGTCAGAGCCGGAAACGAAAAGGAAAAAGAGTATTTTTGCTTCAAAGAGTCCCCAGGCAGCTGTTACGATTTTGTGTGCAACTGACCTATTGTAGTCAAAAGACATATGAGTTTATGGATGGATACATAGTTTATCCACTAGAGAAAAATGATCATCTCCCTGCAAGAATCACTTTTAGCTTTGCATATGGAAGGCTAGAAAGAAGTATCCTAGAGAGAGCACTTACCTGCTGTAGGAATGTGTAAAGGTGTGGTGCAATACCTTCTTGATTGATTTAGAAAGACTTATGAATGGAAGTTTTAATTTTATAGAATGACTTTGATGATTCAAATGTTTATCCCGAATAGACAGGCACTAGTATTTCCACCCAGCCATATTAATGATGACACTTCACCTCGTGTGGCAAATAGACACCGTTAAGATAGAAAATGCAAGTTTGTTTCCAGATTCTCATTTCAACAGGTTAAAAACCTCTTCGAAATCTTAGAGTTATATAGGAGGTGAATGGGGTCCTTTCTACTTCTAGGAATTTGAGCAAGTTAGTACGGAATATGGTCAATGTAAGACACATGATGGGTTCAATATAGGACAACGTAAGTTTGTTGCCTTTGAAGGATAAATCAGAGTGCGCAGCGAAAGCACGACGTTGGTGGTTCTTTTTTCTAAAAAGAAGAAATAAAGAAAAGAAAATGAGAGTAGGGGCCGTAGGGCCATTGGATCGCTCATATTGACTCTTACTTGTCTCTTGCCAATGTGAACTTTTTTTTGAATATTGTGGGTACGTTCTCTCACTTTATGATAATCCTACACATCTTTGCTATTCGAATCCAATATTCTCACCTATTGATGAGTTTTGCTTGTTTTCATTACCTTGTATTCTTGGTATTCTCTTTTGAGTTCCTATGATAAGTTTTGCCTATTCAGATGGTCACATCGCAAATCAACATTCCATCTTTCTTTGTACCACTCTCTCTTTTGAACTTCTTGCAATAGAACTTGAATCAAATGATCATTTGTTGGACTAGGGTGTTCTATGTAAGCATCATTTGTTTCTTGGCATTGCTTTCTCTTTGGATCTTTTTGCCATCAAATAAGCATACTCTCACGAACATCATTTGTTTTTCCTAATATTGTCTTCACTTCTGGTGCTTGAATCAAATGATTTGGACTCAGTAACTTTTAATTGCCGTTCTACATTTGGAAGCCAAAACAATCACTCTATGGTTAGGCAATTAAGCCTTTCAGCTCCGATTATTGTTTAATCTATCATTTGAGCCTTCTTTCGGGACTGATTTTAGATGTTTGATTTGAAATGCGATTGGCCAAGGTAGTTTCAAGAAAAATATCTTGATTAGTCCCTAGTCTCTTTGCATTCGCAGTTCTATTTCCAACTTCTTTCGAACTTTTTTTTGGTGGAACCTTGTTTCATTGGATTTATGTGGGTTCAGTGAATGTACAAATCAGAAATTGTGCATTTTCTTCTTCCATGCCCCTTGCCTTTGAACCCAATTCCTGTTCAAACAACTCAGAAAGAAATGTGTTGTAATCAAGCTAAGAATTTTCTTGATCTCCAAATTTGTTATATGCTCAGATTTGTTCTTCTAAGTGGTGCCTTATCTGATCAATCTAAAAACTTCTTCTACTCCATGGAACTTGTTAAATGTCCAATCTGTATATGATTCTTTTTCCTTGAATTTTCATCTGTTACGAAAGCAGTAATTGACTCAACTTCTGGAACGTTTCAAGTAAGTTGATATAGGGAATAATTGGTAGAGTATGAACAGGTCAAGGTTCTCTTTTAGAAGTTGTATTTTTCTTAGACTGTGTTAACTAGTTTTTAGGACTTCTACTAGAGGGTGCCGTCATTATCAAAGCTGACAAGGAAAGATCTCGATAGAGAAATATGAAAAGAACATCTAAAGTTGAAGTAGATGCATACGATGACAAGAATTCCTGTTCTCCGGATGGGATAGAAAGATTTGGGCCGAATGACAAAGACATAGGAAGCGTATCGATGAAAAACGAAAAAGTAATTGATCTAGAATATCGACATCAACTTTTTGAACTCCATGACCATGTAATTTTACGAGTATTGACATCTAGAATCTAAGTCCAGGTTTAAGAAATTTCCATTACTTTTGAGCAAATGATTCTGACTCTAGAAGACATGATCGATGCAAGTTTATTCGAGGATTTTCAAGTCAAGGGCAGCATCTACCATCAGCGGAATTCGCCTACATCAGTAGCTATCGGACAAGTATGAGCCAGGCGTCCTTCAAAGCTTTATACGGAAAGTGTTGTAGAATCTCGGTATGCCTCATGAAGAGCAACAATTGGAAAGGGGATAATGTACCAGGAACAAGTCGAGCGAGTTTGAAAACGGTGCATACCAAATGTGACAAACGTGCTAATGAAGATACAAGAAAGCTAACTGTACAAAATGCAGAAGCAGAAAAAAGAAGAAGAAGAAGAAGAAGAGAGGGCTACTCAAGCATTGCGAAGACGTAATGTTGTTCGTTGTTGTTCGATGACTATCAATATATTCAAGTTTGGAGGACCAAACTTCCTAAGGTGGGGAGAATGTGAGAACCGAGTTCTAAAATACGCACTTATGTGACTTTAATTAAGGTTAAAAGGGTATTTTAAGTCAAAGTTTCTAGAATACGAGGATAGCACGGTATAGTTTTTAGGAGATTGATATTTTTCTTGAAAACCAGACAGCACCATAATGATCTACACATTTTTATTAGTCTATGTTAAATTTTTGAGTATTTTTGGAGGCTGATATCCGGACGCGTACGGACAGAATATGCGATGATCGAACGCGTTACACGCTGTGTCAATAGGGGAAGGAAACAAGTGTCATTCCTTTAACCTGTTTCACCACTTCCACCGTTTCTCTTATACCAGACAAAAGGGGAATTAAGTGCTATTAGTTGTACAAAGCAAAGGAAGAAAAAAAAAAAAGAAGAAGAGCGACTCCTGTAGTCGATTACCACCTCGTCGAACACGCCGCTCGTCGGAAGACTCCATGGCCGAACTCCCTTTTCTCTCTCTTCTGGTAATCTCTTCTCTTTCTCTCGAGTTCTCTCCGTCATCTACTTAAAACAAATAACCCTGCTTTCCGGCAAAATCTTGGAATCGTGATTTGACGCGATTAATATTAAATCACCAATAATTAAGTCTCTAACGGAAGTATTAGAATCCTAGGAGGTTAAGTTAATTATCCAATCGTTGTCGGCTGCTGATGCCGGGAGTAAGAATTCCAACTGAGTTACTGAAGCAAATTTGGGGATTTTTCCGTAAATCCCTTTGTAACCCTTTTCTATGGAAGAAAGACACAATTCAACCCTAGCTTTCTAGTTATGACGGTACGACTCCGAGCTTGGAACATGGAAAAATAGCCTTTAACCTATGAGTTTTGTCCTAAGATGGTTTACAGGAGTGATGGCTGGAGCTAAGTTGTAAAAAGTGAGGATACTATTCTAGCATTAACTAAGTTAATTGTAAAGGTGATTTTGTGAGTAATCGTCGCTTTAATTATTTGTTTAGGTGCTGATTTTGCGGAGTAAGTGATCACATTGTTAAATAGGTAGTGATACGAATTTGTGGTCAATTCGAGACTTAAGCAAGAGTACGATCAAGTTTTCATCTTAGCCTCGACAATTTAAAGGTGAGATACTCTACCTCGGTTATATTGCTTTTTCAAGCAAATTATGTTATGTGTTTCATATGCCCAAAGTTATGATATGTATACAAGTTCAAGAAAGTATGATTTGATGAAATGATTTATGCCTTTCATTTATGCCATGGAACTATGCTATGAACTTTTTATTCAAAGATGACGATTTTATGAGAATGATTATGACTAAGAGTGAATGATTCTATGAACACCTTGTCATCTAAAGGTGAAGATGCTACGATATTATGACTCTATGAACACCTTGTCATCTAAAGGTGAAGTTGATGCATCCAGACAGTGGTGTCCCGGGTCAGGGGGACGGATTTTAAAGATACCATGACCAACGAAGGGGTTATAAGGGAGGAATGTTATGTGGCACCAGCTGCCGTGATTTGATCATTTCACACCACGTGGGGTCGCTCCCCTATTCATGTTTAGCTGTTGGATGTGCATCATAAGATTATGTGATGATGATGTTATGAATCTTCCTCTTATGAAGTTATGAGAAAGTTATGATAAGTTATATATGTCAAAGAAGCTTATGAATGTTATTGCCATGGTAAAACGTATAACTCTGGTACTGTATCTCACACGAGTTTTCGGCTTATGAAAATTAATTATTTTCCTACAGGTATTGCCAAGTAAGATTGAGAAACGCTGCTGCCTGGGGGACATGTAAGAAGGTGTTTAGTCAATGTTTTGAAAACTTTAAAGTTGGGAATTGACTACTCCCTGTTTGGCGTAAGATCATTTTGTATTGTAAAGTTTTTAAATCTTTAAGGCTCTGACGGTATTTTTTTTTATGTCAATTAAGCTTCCGCACTTTTAAATTTTTACAGTCTTTGTATTTCTTGGACTGAGTAATGAGGCCTCGGGTGGAGGTTAGATCCACTGGCCGGTCACGATAATCCTATCATTTTAACAACTTTTGGGATAGGGTCGTGACATCATCCATCTCAAAAATTCGGGTGGCGACTCTTCGAAGCGCGCTTCGGGCGCGGGAGCCCACAACAATAAAATCAATCATGCGATTCAATAATCCAATTAAACATACCAACATGCTAAAACTATTTAACCTTACAATAACACTAATCATGCTATGAAAACAAATTAAGTTATTCTTTTTATTTTCTCTTTTCCTTTTCAAAATTAAATTTACGTTTAATCTACATTATCTCGAAGTGTTGACAAAATTATAATAGTTCGTATTTGCATAGACTATGGTCGAATCAAAGTTAATTAACTTTGGGGCCGATACAATTAGCTTTTCATACACTATGGTGAGATTTACAAGCTATTCTAACTCATGGGGTTAAACAGTAAATACTCTAAAACTTTTTTAATCTTTCCAGCGGCTGCCTTTCTTTCTTTCTTTCTTTTAAAAAAAGACAAAACAGAGGCAGTGGCATTGGACGAAGTGGGCTTTCGGACTAGATCGGTGACGTCGGGTCCGAATATAATCACACCAAACGCTAAAAATCATTATAGAAACACTACATATACTTAGGGAGGTGAGTTCGAACTACCTCTTGTCTTGCAAAACGGGGTCGAAGAGAGTTCGATAGCGAGTTGGAGCGGGGGCAGAGTTTGTTGGTGGTGGTAGCTAGTATGGCAGTGGGGACCTGGTGGTGGCCAATGATGCTCGCGCGGTGGTGCTGATGAGGTCTGGTGGTGGTGGTGGTGAGCTCCGGTGGAGAGGTGATCCGGTGATAGGGTTGGCCGAGAGGCACAGTGGTCTGGAGGAGTCCGAGAGGGTGGAGGAGGGACGGAAGAGGTGGTGCGGCGGAGGGATGACAAAAAGTTGGTGGTGGGTCGGTGGCTGTTGGACCGCGGTGGTTGGCCAAAGAACTCTCTCTCTCTCTCTGGAAGAAACAGGAGGGGATGGGAAGATGAAGTGTGTGTGTTATGTATAAGTGTATGTATGTATCTAATAAGGGCAGGGAAATTGGAGTATTATAATGGGGTGGGGAGGAGTGTGGCTGGAAAAGATGGCAGGATGTGGTGGGTTGTCAGCCGAAAATAGGGAAGGAAGGGATGGTGAGGTGATGGTGGAGTGTTGGTTTGGTTATAGTTTGATTAGGATTCTAGTTTAGGATTTAGTTAGGTTAGAGTTTGGATAAAATGATCTAATGTACACATACACACACAATAATAATTAACTCGTCGGACACGCGCGCGCATAATTGTTTATGGAATAAAATTCTGGTGTGACGTCAAAATTTTTTCTTTTCGCATTAAATAAACTAACGAGCAAAAATAATATTTTTGTTTTGATAATAATTATTATTTATTAAAAAAAAATACCGGGTCCTTACACCATCCCTTGCGTTACAATATAACACTACGAGGATTACCGTGTTACCACCCCATGCATCACAGTGATCCCAAAGGACTCGAGTCACCATATTACCACCCCTTGTGTTACGAGACCCGTCTAAGTCTTCGTATTACCACCCCTTGCGTTACGAGACTTCCTAAACAACTTCCAACTCAAACAACTACCTTCTCACTCAATATGCAAATTAAGACTCCCCCATGTTCACATTCATAGACAAGACTTCATACAATATACCACGTTATCACAAATGTGCCATAAACATTCACGAGTGCAAACAATTAATAGAAAGTATTTAAATAAAGGTCTAACTAAGTAATTCCTTAGTTGTTTCTCACTAACGGAAGGCCAATGGGTCACGAATATCATCCACAAATCATTGGAAGTCGAAACGATAGAACGAGGATCTTAGGGGTAGTCAACGGATGTTTGGAGACCGACACACCCCCACTCTAACGGTCATAACTTTCTGTGTACTTTGAGTCTAAAGGTGATTTTTGTGGCAAATGGAAAGCAAACTTCAAGACCGTTGAATCTGTAAGGACCCGTAATTTTAAATTCCATTTCTTTAATTAACTTGAATAAGGACGATTGTATTTCTGATGGAATATCATTTTTCTTAACGTGGTGTTACGGATTAACGTGCATCGTTATGCAACGGAGTTTGGTTGGTCATTGAAAAATGTGTTTCGTTGATGTTATAGTGTTTGGGGGTGTTGTGAGTGTGTGGGTGGTGATCGGAGGTTGACTCGTTGAACGTCGAATGAGTTTGCAAAATTTCCAGACTTGGTTCCGGAACCCTTGTTTTTGCCAGTTCCGGAACACTTGTCTGCAAATCAGTTCCGAAACCCCCATTTTTCCTAGTTCCGGAACCCACCTCAATTTTTCTAAAAATTTGGGTTGCGTGTTGGACCACTATATAAGCATTACCTTTACTCTTTTCACACTTCATAACCACAAAATTGTGCCCTAAAGCTTTCTCTCTGCCCCTCTCTACTTCTCTCTTCGATTTCATCTTCTTAGAGTGAGGTTTTTGAAAAATTCCAAGTATAAAAGTTGTTCTACGGAGCAAGTGCTTCCTATCAATCCAAGAAAATTCACCATCGGACCACTTTGAAACTCCTTACCTTTTTGGTTTGCTTGATTGGACGACCAAGCACTTGAGGAATCGCGAGATCAAGCTTGGAGGAAGATCGTTCTTGGTGAGTTTGGCCGAAATCAAGTCGGAACAACATAGGGGTTGCTTAGATTTTTGGGGTTTTGCTCAAAACCCATGAGGTAGGGATTTCTAACTTACTTTATGAGTAGTTTTGGTGCCTAGATCTTGTTATTGATCATTGTTTTGGGTTTGGGTAAAATCTGTCATGGTCGTGTTCTTCGCGCTGAAATTACAGATTGGTTCCGGAACCCCCATTTTGCCTAGTTCCGGAACCCTTTGTCCAGTGGTGAAGTTTTGAGTTTCTCAGGTTGAGTTCCGGAACCCAGTCAGTTCCGAAACCCCCCTTTTGCCAGTTCCGGAACCCAAGACAGTTTTTCATAAAATTTTCCCTTTTCATATTCAAAGGTTGTGGTTCCTTCTATGGGGTCGGTTTATACTTATGTAAGAGTTTATGAACATTATTAGACGTTGGGCACATGGTGTATCATCTTGGGTTTGAAGGAACAAATTATCGTTGAAATGGAATTTAAAGACTTGTCAAGAGCTGTTGAGAATCGAAATAGGACACTTGAACCCTAGTTATGAAGCAATGACAATTATAGGGGATGTGATGTGAAACGGTTACTCGATATATATTAAAACAATGGGGATAGTTTAAGTATTCAAAATCCAAAGTTATGTTAATACTGTTATTCTGTGGTGGAGTTCTCATAGTACATCTTGACACCCAATGAATGGTTACATTTAATTGTGGGTAAGTTTAGAGATGAATTATCAACGCACAGAGTATAACATAGGAATTGGAATGTGAGTCCGTTAACTACATGCATGATATTGAGCTCGTGAAGGATTAGTTGACGCTTGTAGTATAATCACTAGATTGATGATGCGGTTAATGATGAAATGAGACCACGAGTTGTAATATGGATATTTCACTTAGAATAAGATTATTTGACATATTTTCTTGGGTTTGAGTTCGGAAAGGATTAATTGACTTACCGGGGTGCGATATTGATTGATTTGAAACAAATGGTTGATCTACTACGTTAAAGATGTGGAATTTTGGTGTCTTTCTTATTGAAACTGTGAAAGGAGTTTCTTTACGTGTGTTTGATCTATGAATCAAGTTGATTGGCGTGTTTTGTTATGTATTGAGATTATAGAATATGCCTGATGATGAATTGGTTGAAAAGATGAGATTATTTCCGTGTTAGTGAATCTAAGTATTGGTGGGAAAGACATACTTTGCTATGTGTGGGGATTAGAGAAACAGTCGATAAAGAGATTACTTGCTTAGTGAGAATAAGTGACACTAATTGAATGATTTATCGAGAATGAAAGCCACGGATCCACTATAAGGTGAGATGCCGGAATGAAAGCCACGGATCCACCAAAAGGTGTGATGCCGGGATGAATATAGGACGCACGGGGTCCTTAATGCCCGGAAGTGCATAAGAAAGCCACGAATCCATCAGAATGTGGGATGCCAGAATGAACATAGGACGCACGGGGTCCGTAATGCCCGGAAATGAAATCGAAACATGTGACATAGTGAAAACGGAGAATCTTGTTATTGTTTAGTATCATGTTAAAATGGGAATGTGTGGGTTTGATGATGAGGCTGATTGATTAATGAGGTTAAATGGATGTAACTGAGAAATCGGGAATTGAAATTTAGAAAGAATAGAGCACTCATGTGAGGAACCATGAGCTTTTAACTTGAGTTTGTGCGTTGGATGGTTTGAAGTGTTGATACTTGCTTTCTTCTTTTCTTATAGACTTTCAAGTATAGTGACTTGATGTACTGAGATTGGTGTGCTAATTTGTTTGGCATGGAGACATGTTTGATACTTTGTGGTGATCCATGGTCGAAGGTTTAAACTGGTCCCGGCGCCTTAGATTTATGAAGGAAAACAAATAAAACGAATTTTGAGGGAATGAGAACTTGAGACTGGAATTACAGGCACGTGTGAATGCAAGTGGGTTGAATCATAATGTGTTGGTCATAAAATGAGAACTTGATAAAGGGGATACAATAAATGTTAACATGAGTTTTGAAAGGTGGTTTTGGGAATGAGTGCGAGTCCTTTGATGTTGTAATGTGGTATTAATCAATGTATACGTTTTGTCTCCTTATGTGAGGAGTATAATTTGGACGAAGGGTTGGCCAGGGAGTTAACCCGTAATGTTTCTAAGTAAGAAAAAAAAAAAGGTAACATGAATTGAGTCTATGTTGTCTGAGGGAAGGATAGCTATGTTGGTTATACCTTTCGTTAAAATGTTTTGCTCATATTAACATATTTTCTTGGCACTTGTCATCCCATTAACATACAAAGTTTGTTAAGATTTTTCTACTGGGCTAGTGTAGCTCAACCTATCATTTTTAGGTACATTGCAAGTCACTGTCATGGAGTGGTTGGAATGCATGCTGATGTCACTATCAAAAGCTATTTTCAGAAGTTATCCTAATATCATTGTAAAGTAAACCGTACTGCACTGTATCAATTATTTTAGAATGTTGTAATTGTTAAACATGTCTATCTGAATATGGGAATTGTAAAGTCTTTTGGGGTATTATCTATATTATCGTGCGGATTTCAATTATCTAAAGTTATTATTATTTATGGTGAAAATCGAGGGCGTGACAGAATCAATATAAAGTTTGTAAGAATCGAACATCGAACGAGGAAGGTATGTCCGTTTGAAGTTGGGATGAAACTGAAAAGACGAGCATAAATTCTAGAGAGGGGAGGGATCGATCCCCCCATCACTAGGGATCAATCCCTAGGGTTACTGGACTAGAAATGAAAAGGGGGTTCGATCCCCTAAGTTTAGGGATCGATTCCTACACGATTTTGGGCTATTTTTTGCAGATTTTGATAGCTTTCGAAATGAACGAAGGGAGACGATCAAGGCCTGATTCTTGCACCAAACTAACATATAAACACATAAAAGAGGTAAAGAAATCCCAACCTTGCGACGATAACCAATATCTACAAGATTAGATCAAGCCCTAACTTCCTTGAACTTTCAAACTTCAATCCAAGCTTTACCTGAGGATTTTCGAACTCAATGACACGATCAGAAGGAGGTTGATTCTTGAGGTTTTGCAGAGATGGAGTGGAGTTTTGTGTGAGAGGAAAGGAGAGACAGAGAGAGGTCGGTGGAGAGAGACAGAGAACAGATGAGAGAGAGAGAGAGAGAGAGAGAGAGATATGGAGATATATTATCTCTTACACCTCACACTCCCCTTAGAGCATCTCCAATCCAATACTCTATTTGAGAGTATCAAAATACTCTATTTTATTCATAAAGTGATTTTAGAGGAAAAAACTATTCCTATTTACTCCAATCACAAACTCTCTATTTTTTCCTCTAAAATCACTTTACAAAAAAAAAAAAAACCTTTTTTTATACTCTCATAAGGATATGATTGGTATAAAAATTTAGTAAGAAAAGCTTACAAGGACAAAAATGTCTTTTAAAAAGGTGAATAGTGTTATGGAGATGATCCTCTATATTTTCTCTTACCCTCTAAATATAGAGGATCAAAATCCAATACTCTCAAATGGAGGAGGGTTGAGAGGATGGGTTGGAGTGCTTTGATACTCTCAAATAGAGATATAGAGTATGGGTAGGAGATGCTCTTATATACCCCTTTATCATCAAATCACACACACACTCCCTTATGTTTCCATTCTATCACTTCAATCCCCAATTTAATTAGCCACCAAACAAACCACAATTTCTCAATTAGACATTCATTAATCATTTTCAATAATGAAAGAAAATACGGGTCTCTACAAGAATTATGGAAAATGTGATGTGAAATGGTTGGCTATGTGTATATATAATTAAATAAGAAATGGGGATAACCAATCATGTACGAACTATCGTGGTATAACGAACATGTATTGTTGCGGTATTGATATACACTAAGATGCTTTGATATTGAAGTCATTTGATTGATGAGAACTAAGGTTTGTTTACTACATGAAGGATATCGGGATCCTGTAACTGGCCCAGCAGGGAATATCAGGCCTGGCAGGAGCAATCGCTTGTAACTTGTTCAAGATCCATTGACAAGTGAGGTGCTAGGGAGAGGATATCGGGATATTTTAATTGGCCTGGCAGGGGGGCAATTGCTCAAGGTACATGGTGATGAAATGACAGTGATGCACGAAAATGATGAAATGAGGATAAGTGTGGAATGTCGATAATCTTGGTTGTGCTATGTGTTACTTGCTATTTAGAAAATGGTTGAATTCACTTGATGTTTTGGAATAGGATTTTTTTTTTTAAAACAAAATCCTCTGGCATTCTTGAGCAAATCAACGGACTCTAGTATTTGGGCACAAATCAATGCACTCCGGTATTCAAGCTCAAATTTACAGAGCTTGACTCATATCAGTTTTGTGTACCTCTACACTACCTTGCTATTAAAAAAGGATGGTTTTATATGAAAATGGTTTATAAACCCATAAAGTGAAATTGTGACATAACTAGATATTCAATGCAGAACATTGAACTTTGAACTTGAGTAGGTATCTCATAGACTTTCGATCATTGGGCTCGTTGTCCTGATGTCAGTTTGGTTGAAAGATGTATATACGTGTGACAGTGAGTTACTCATTTTAGGTTGATGTTGAAGTGGAAAGTATGATAGTGAGGGTAAAGATGAGGGATTAAATAGATAGTAACGGGGTAATTTGTTTAGTATGAATATTTGTGTGATACATTGTAAAAGGTTTATAAAGGGTATTTGCATGTCAAACCTATAAAAAGGAAAGTTGATGTGAAAGAGTTTTAGTAGATGATAACTCAAGACTAGAATACAAGTCATATGTGAGAAATCGAAATAAATATTGACATTTTGACACTGACAAGATGACGTGATAAAGGGGACACAAGAGAGGATACGATAAGTGTTTTTAAAAGATTAAACTGGGTAGTCGTGTGAGTTCCTTGGTGTCATATGGAGGTTGAATTCGAAGTGTCTTTGTTCATTTTATGTTTCTCTTTCTTATATGTAGTGTGTTTATACTTAGTTGAGATGTGGGTTGAGGAAGTGAGAAAAGAAAGAGTAAATGGCCGTTAAAGAACCTGAAATGTTTCTAAGTTATTGGAAGATAAACGTAAAAATGAAATATGATATTGGGGATGGCAAATAGAGGTTTTAGATGAAAGGTGTATGTGCGAGGTTAAGAAGGTTGGAGCGTGAGATCGAGTTCTATGTAAGTTTCTGTATAAAAGATGGGACTGAGTTACATATTACTCTTCTAGTCAAACCAATATTGTTTTGTTAAAGGGTTTTGGTTTTCTTGGACAAATAGGGGTGGAGGTATGGGTCATAATAAAAGCAGGATCGATAGGGCTATGGTCAACCATGTTTGGTAGGATATTTTCATTGAGTCTGAGGCTATATTTACATCTCCAGGCATTTTTGATCACTACCCTCTTCTGGTGTCTATTCTCCCTTACAATCAAAAGAAAAAACCTTTCAAATTCTTTAACTTTTGGTTGTTTCACCCCCAGTTTTCAAACGTGGTCCGGGAAGCTTGGAGGCAGGATAAGGGGTTTCATCCTATGTAGAGACTGTCTCACAAACTTGGTTTTTTGAAGGGTTTGCTTAAGAAGCTCAATTCTACTTGCTATAGTCAAATTAGTGTTAGAGTGACTGATGCAAAGGCAAAGTTGACTAGTATTCAAGAAACAGCTGCTCTGGGTAATGTAACTGAAGATCTGGTTGCACAAGAGCATGAGGCCATGCTTGCTTATTGTTCCTTTAGTGCTGCTGAGGAAGCTTTTAAAAAACAGAAGTCAAGGGTTCAATGGCTGAAGTTAGGGGATAATAACACTCAGTATTTTCACAAGAAGATGGCTGCCAATAGAATACGTAATAAGATCCTATTAATGATGTTAATGGGATAAGGTTAGAAGACCCAGTTGATGTTAAAAGCATCCAACACGAAACCAATTGCCAATGAGTGGAGAGGCCGCCCAGGCTCATATATTACTTTGGAGGTTATAATTAAACAATGCTGCTCTTACTATCCTTGCTTCTGCTGAGGAAATTAAGTGTGCCATGTTCTCTATTGGAGGTGATAAAACTCCTGGTCCGGATGGTTATAATGCTGCTTTCTTTCAAAAGAACTGGAGTGTAGTTGGTCTAGATGTGGTTCTTGCTGTCCAAACTTCTTTGCTATGGGAGGGATGCCTAAAGGGTGGAATGCCATTGTTTTAACTTTGGTTCCAAAGGTTGCTGCTCCTACTAGCATGAAAGAGTATAGGCCTATTGCATGTTGTAATGTCCTTTACAAGTGCATTATAAAAGTTATGGCCAATAGGATGCAAGGTATTCTGCCCCTTATTATCAATCATGGTCAATCTGCTTTTGTAAATGGAAGATCTATAGCTAATAACATCTTGCTTATGCAAGAACTCTTAAGGAATTACCATAAAGAAGAGAGGCCTCCACGGTGTGCCATCAAGATTGACCTTATGAAAGCCTATGATTCAGTATCGTGGGGTTTCTTGTCTGAAATGATGGTAGCTATGCAGTTCCCAGCTCAGTTTATTCAGTGGGTCACGTATTGTGTTTCAAATGCCTGGTTTTCTATGTCTCTTAATGGGAATTTCGATGGTTTTTTTAAAGGAGAACAAGGTTTGAGACAAGGGGATCCGATCTCACCTTATCTTTTCCTCATAGTTATGGAAGGTTTTTATTCTATTCTGCATACTAAAGCTACTACTGCCCCTTTATCTACCATCCCAAGTGTAAATAGATGCAAATTCATCACTTAGCCTTTGCAGATGACTTGTTTATCCTTTGTGGAGCTGATCAGGGGTCTTTTACTATGGTCAAAGATGCATTGGATGAGTTCTATACTTTTTCTGGCCTCAGTCCCAACCTTCAAAAGAGTGTTGTTTTTTATTCTGGGGTTAGCAATGATCTTAAAGAGGTTTTGGAAGCAATCCTCCCCATTCCTCAAAGCTGTCTTCCAGTCAGGTATTTAGGGGTCCCTCTCATCACTTCTCGACTTTCTTACTTTGATTGTGTGCAACTTAAAGAAAAAATCATCCAACGGACCAATAGTTGGACCACTAAGCTGTTATCTTTTGGGGGTCGTTCTCAACTAATTAGCTCAGTGCTATGGAGTATGCAAGTGTTCTGGTGCTCTATCTTTATCCTCCCTAAGAAGTTGTTAAAGGAAATTGAGAGCCTGCTACGAGCTTTTTTGTGGACAGGGGTTCAACTTAGGCAGGCAGGGGCAAAATTTAAATGGGAATGGGTGTGTACTCCAAAAGATGAAGGTTGTTTGGGATTCAAACCTCTCAAAGTCTGGAATAAAGCTACCATGATCAGATATTTATGGGCTTTGAGTAAAAAATCTGATTTGTTATGGGTTAAATGGGTGCATTCATACATTATAAAGAGGAGGTGTCTTTGGCAGATGAGTTTGCCTCAAGATTCTTCTTGGACTATCCGCAAGCTATTTAAAATCAGAGAGGTAGTGTAGCCCCTAATAAAGTATGTGATTGGTAATGGGAACACTACTTTTCTTTGGTTGGATCACTGGCATGATGTAGGCCCTCTTTACAAGTTGTTTGGTGAAGATATTGTTAGTAATGTCAGAAGATCCCTTCTAGCCAAAGTTTCATCCATCATTCAAAATGAGGGTTGGCACTGGCCCAGGCAGAGAAATAGGACTATCCTACAAATTATGCGGTGTACACCTTCAACTCTTCGACCTAATTCAGCGATGGAAGATTCTGTGATATGGCTGCCTGCCCTTAGTGGTATCTTCTCAGTTCGAACTGCTTGGGAAGCTCTCCGGAACCCTCTCCCCAAAGTTCCATGGGTTCGATTCACATTGTATGGGTTAAGCAAGGTATTCCTAGATGGGCTTTTATCACGTGGCTTGTTTTGCTGGGGTAGGCTATCCACAAAGGATAGGCTGTTATCATGGGGGATGAGAGTGGACCCTCAGTGTGTCTTTTGTCACAGTGTGAATGAATACCATGAACATCTCTTTTTTAACTTTTCTTTTTCAGCTTGTATCTGGGGGAGAATCCTCCATTTGTTTGGCATGACTAGATGTCCAGGGGAGTGGGAACATGAGATTTAACTGGGCTGTTCAAAACCATAAGAAGAAAGGGTTCTCTTCTGCTCTCTATAAGTTAGCTATGGCGGGAACAGTGTATTATGTCTGGAAGGCTAGGAATGATTCAATCTTTGGTAACAATCTTTGGTAACAAGCAATGCATTTCGGATTCCATTTATGAGCAGATTGTTAAGGATGTGCGGGATAAAGTGTTCTCTTGGAGAAACTGTGGCCGTAGCCCTCTGAATAGAGTCTTGTGTAGAGCTTGGAACATCTCGGAGCAAGTTTTGTAGCTAGTAATTAGTTAGGCCAATATCTTTGCTTTTGGTTTCTGTTTATGTTTCCGGTTTGCTGGGGGTATGCCCCTTTGTTCATTTGTAACTTGGTTATGTTTTTTGGTATAAAATCCCTCTTTATCAAAAAAAAAATTATTGTTTTGTTAAAATGTTTTCCTTAGCACTCATCTTTCGATGAGCATATAAAGTTGTTAGAGATTTTTCAACTGGACATGTGTGAGCTCAACCCTTCATTCTCAGGTACAACTTAAGAAGTATAACTGGGAGTGTCTGATGTGCATCATTGACACTCTTTGAAAGCTTATACTAAGGAGTCTTTAGTTCATTCTATAAATCATATTTCAGGAATTGAAGTTGTAATATTAATTTATTTCCTTTTAAAGCGAGAATATGCATCACTTCACCTCTTGTGGACTTCTATGTATAATTTAGTGTACTGGTGGTTGATGAATGGACTTAGCATGTTATTATGAGGTATCATTGGGCGAGAGAATGATATTTCGATTGTGTAAAATCTATTATCTTTTATTTTTAAAATTGAGGGCATTGCAGTTTGCATGCTCTAACTTTTGCCAAGGTCAGATTTTGACCTAGCGAGCCTTTTCAGAGTCCCAACATTGCTTCTTAGAACGGATATGGCATCGGGAAGTGGTCCCTTGAAATTCTTCTTCTTGCCTGGGGTGAAGGATTCAATCAAAAATTATCTCATGTTTTGAAGTGATTATTATGATTTTCAACTGATGGTGGAAAACAATTTTGAAACCCTTAGTTTATTACAGAGGCGCGACGTTTGAAAGACAGCGACCAAACTAGTAGGGGTTGACTCGAAAGAGCATGACCGAACCTTGGGATTGACTCGAATGCTCGTGATCGGGCCTCAGGATGAGGCTGCCTACGTATTCTATAAAGGAATCAGGTCACAACGTAGTTCAGGCATACGAAACTGACTTCTTTTTATTTTTTTTGACTCTTACTGTCACGCTCTCAATTTTCAATATAAATATAAAGGATTTTCATAAATAAAGCCTCACAATAGTCCGTACGATACCCAAAATAATATAGCATTCCCATTTCCAAAATCACACCTCAACGTCCATTAGTTCCCAAAAGATTACATTTTTTACTCCGAGGCCCAAATTAACATAAATATAGAGTATCAAAAGAGTTAAGGATTTCAATGTTCCATAATCAAAAGATTTACAAATAGAGTTATAAATACATCTCCAATAAGAGATTTACAAAGATGACTAAGTTACTCTTCAATGTTAGCTTTCAAAATATTGTTCACACCCAAGCACTCCAAGCATGCAAGCTACTGCCCCGGCTTATGTAGACACCTTAATTTGGCCTAACGATTATTTCAAGTCCCACCTTGGGGACCTTCCTAATGATGAATGGATACAGTGATTGCTGGTTGACTTCTCGTAAACCCATGGACTTTTGGTGAGTACTTTTAGCCACTTAGAGGACCCAATTTAGAGCAAAATAGCCTTTTAGACAGTAATACAGTATCCTAGGAGAATCCATCTGTCGGCCGTAACATTGATCTCACGGCCTCAACATCATTCTTTCACCTGTGAAACATGTTGCTTGAAAATCTCCTTGAGAGATTGATTCATCGGCCGCCAGGTTCATTCCTCGGCCGCAATATCCTTTCCTCGGCCACTAGATCCATTACTCAACCTCCAGATCGTCCTTTTTCCAGATTCTGGAATGTTCTGTCAAAACGTTTGATCCGTTCTCAAAACCTTGCAGCCTTTTTCTGATGCATTCGGGCTATGAAGCAGATTTCATCAAGAGATCTTGTTACCCTATAATTCCTTATTGATTCATGCCATTTGATTGGCCGGAGTGAGTCACCAATTGCCTATCTAAAGAGGCACTTAAGGCTCAAAAATATATATCAACAATCACCCTCTCTAGCCACGAAATTCTACACAAATACTCTTTTATACTCCCTCTACAAAAACCCTAACCTTCCGAAGGCAGCCACAATCTGATGATCAAACCCCCGAAGTACAAATCCTAACCCTAGGGTTTTCGAGAAGCAAATCAGTCAATCATCCTCAATCCGAAGCAATCAAGCAACTAAAGGATCAAGTTGGTAAGGCTTAGGGGCCTATGGTTTGATTTAATTTCAGTTTTTATATACTTTGGTATTTCAATTTTTTTTAATTGAATTATATGTTTTGGGGGTTAAAAACAGTAAACAATAGAACTTGTGCGGGACTCGTGATAGATTTATGATTGGAACATAAGTTAATAATAGGTTTCGCTTGCACATGATAGTTTCTATAGGGTTACAAATATCCTGGGGAGATATTTCTCGTCATTCTTATCTCTTGTACATATATATATATATATATATATATATATATAGAGAGAGAGAGAGAGAGAGAGAGAGAGAGAGAGAGAGAGAGAGAGAGAGAAAGAGAGAAGCGGCAAGAAGAGAGAGGGAAGGCTAGGGGTGAATTCTTTTGGATTGATTCATAGTTATAGGAGATAATTAATTTGTTCTTGATTTTCTCTTGAATTCCATATTTTAGATAACTCTATAACTCTTAATCTTTATTAGTTTGGGGCTGATTTGGGTGTGGTTTGAATTGTTGGAGATGGGTTTTGGATGATTTTTGTGGGTCTTGTGGCTGTTGTTCAAACCCAAAAAATCTGCAGAAATGGGTCTAGGTTTTTGGGGATTTTTGCCTTCTTAAACTCGGAATTGAATCTTGGTTCCTTCTTATGAAATAAAGTAGACTTGAGGTTTGTTTGTTTGCCGCTGAAATCACTTGAAACCGATAAGAATTCAATTAATAGTTAGTTTTAGAAAAATGTTCTGCAATCTGGAATTCGGGCAGCATAAGAGGGCGAGTCTTTCATCAATTTTTTTATAGTTAAGAAATCCTCCTGATTATGGGTCCTTATGAGTCTGAAAGATTGATAAGTTGGTGATGTTTTTACATTGGAGTTACTGAAAATTATTAAGTATTCAATTTTTAATGAATTTTCGATCGCTGACTGCTCTGCTGGGTATTGTATTTACGGCACTGACATGTCTTGGGAAAAATAGTCATATCTTTTAGCTCGGGTATCGAGTTTGCGCACTGATTTTTGATTTGCAAACTAGACTCATATATCTTTCCGAATATGTAGGCTTTGTACCCTATTTTTTCATAGGCAAAATCAATTTTGCATGCGAAATTTACTGATCTGCAGAATCTGTGGTTTTGGGTACAACTAGTTGTGTAACTTTGAACTAGTATATCTTTGTCATCCGGACTTCATTTGTAACGCCCCAAATTTTGGATACGTTAAATAAAAATTTTTATTGATAAAACTAAGTAGAGTCTGGCTCATTATACATCATAAATCCCACAGAGTTCAATATTTACACAAGGGAGGGAAACTAAGGTTCCTAACTACAGCTCCGCCTGCTCTTCCATCCTTAGCCAGCTCCTCGGCTCCGAAAGCCTACAAGGTGTACAGCTTACCCTGTTCATCTACAAAGTCTTACACATTATACCAGCGTCGCCCTCAGTATAATATGTCAGGGTCACCAAAAGGTAACACCATGAGCTACAGGAGCTCAATAGAATAAACCATACCTACTAACCCATAACTTACAACAATAGAGCATAAAATTGACGATTTTCATATAGTACGTGTGCATAAATCAACAGTTGACAATTACACATCCACATTCGCTATACAACTAATGTTGGTGTCCATGATTTTCTGAGTTTCTCCTATGCGACTTGTCGTAGACTGTGTCACCATTTTCCACTTTTCATATACCAAATCATCATTTCCAAAAAAAAAAAATTTTAACACACCCAACCTCAATTTCGCCATTCTGGTCTCCCGAGTATCCTCACAATGGTTCCACCGCATCGGGTTCCCATTGGCACACAAAGCTTTGCATCGGCTCCTTTCAGCGGATAATCAAGCCACACACCCAACCTCGGTTCCACCGTTCCAATCTCCCGAGTGTCCCCACAATGGTTCCGCCGCATCGGGTTCCCATTTGCGCGCGCGCACACACACACACACACACACACCACACAATGGGCTACCACGTCCGGCCAAATTGCAGTTTCCAAAACATTTCTCCTTTTCAAAACACGTCTTTTCATTAACCACACCATAGGTGTCATGTTTCTAACCTTCTCGATTTTCGTGTCTCGTTTTCTTACATAGACTCCGCAGTAGGACTTTTTCACATAGGTAAACATAAATCATTCATTGTAATCTTGAAATTAAACTAGCAAGATCATCCAACTCTATATTACCTATCATGCTCAATTCACCACTTAAAGCATAACGCCACATGTACAGACGCCTTTGGAGTGGAAACCACTTATGCTTCATTACACATCAAGACAAATAATCTTAAAAATCACGTATACATGCTCATTACCAACCTAAGATCAAAATACAAATGCTTCTAATCAAGCGTTAAATTCTTATCTTTCAAATCTGTTCTTTCCTCTTTTGTGGGAAGTTCAAAACAACATATGTTTATTGAAATAAAAGTCGTTTATTCAACATGTTATTACCACCATTAGCTATAGGGAGGTATTCCCAAACACACAAATAGATGGACCGAACACGTGGTACGTGGAACCACTGTATAGTGGTAATAAGGATAGTCGCCGAGCAATACGGTGAACGGTGATATAGACCAATGGCATGAGAGGTCCTTGGTCCAAACTATCCGAACAAGGGCTTCATCCAATAGACACGAGTAGTTATTGGGCCAAGAGTTTGGTAAAAGGACAATGGCATATGAAGTCATTGGTCCAAGAAATTTGTTCGGCAACGAGAGGGCCGAACAGGAACAATATTTTGGGAAGTAGCCTTAGCTGTGCGAAACGTTCTGGAAGATTCCAGAATGGAGACATCTCATAAGGAAATAGGATCTTGATAAAATAAGATCTGGAAAAAATACCCAACGGGAATGGGATGTTCGGCCAGCTATGGGAAAGAGTCCTAAATGGTCTAAGGTAATGAATGATTAAGGGAACGAGAATCCAAGATATTCTGGATTTCGTATACGAGATAGGAAACCTAGGGCAACACGGGTTCTTGGGCAGCAAGCATACGTGAATCTATAAATATGAGGTAAACCTAGAGGTAAAGGTACGCATTACGCAATACATTGCATTACGATTTTCCTACCGATAATTAGGGTTTCTTGCTAGTATGTGATACTAACTTAAGTATCGGAGGGCCTTTGCCATGAGAGGCAAAGGTGCGCTCACCCCTTGTCTGTTTTGCAGATTAGGGTTTTGGCAGCGTATTAGGGTTCCGGCGGGAAGACACAAGTAGCCGTTATCTTTTTATGCTGCTCCAAGCCTCTTTTATTTTTCTGCACTTACAATTGGCGCCGTTTGTGGGAAACGAAAGAGATCCATTTGAAAAAGCGACCATGGTGGAGGAGGATCTGAAAACGCCGCTTGATCCAAACAATCAGCTGGGTGGGGGAGGTGATAAGTCCCCACCGGGCCCTCCGGGAAAGCCCGATGGCAGGCATGCAAAAAGGACCACGAGCAAGGACTGCCCTTTGGCTGTCCATGGCGACTCCATGGACAGAAACGGAAGGACGGCCATGGAATCCACGAGAAGGAGCAAGTCCCATCGTGGAAGAGAGTCAGTTGCACATTCGAAGAGTGTGCACGACGATGAGGATATCCTGGATAAGAAGAGACAGGAAATTGAGGTGTATGTTCGTCTGATTAAGAGACAAGAATATGAGATTCAACAATTGCAACGGATACGAGAACATTCGGAAGATTCTGGACTTTCATGTAGAAAATCCAGAGGAGACAGGCTGGCAGTGGTGGAGTATAAGAAGGCTCCTTCATGAGGAAGGAGGAGCAAGAGCAGGAGTCCCACTCCAAGACAAAGGAGGGCTTCTTCATGAAAAAGAAGGAGCAGGAGCAGGAGTCCCACCACCGAGGAAGGAGGGACCAGGAAGCACCACAAAGACAGGTACGAGAGACTTGATTCCGATCGAGAGAGGAATGCTCCCAAAAACACAAAGGAACAAGAAGAAGGGACCATGTCTGCACGAGAGGCAGCATGGAAGGCCCTTAGCAACATAGCATCCTCTCCTTTTGCAAAAAGATTGCAGAAGGCAAAGTTGCCAAGCAGGGTGAAGCATGGGACGTTCATCCTGTACGAGACGAATGCTCACCCAGTGGCACACATACAGCATTACCAGCAGGCCATGTTCATGCATGACGGTGATGATGCAATCATGTGTAAGATGTTCCCGTCGAGTTTGGGAAATGTAGCCTTGTCTTGGTTTCATAAGTTAGGGCCGAACACCATACGAGGATGGAGGCAACTCGTCGAGGAATTCACTACTCGGTTCTTGACGAGCAGGAAGCCACCTAAAACTTTTGAGAGTCTCTCAGTTATGAAGCAGAGAGAGAATGAGCCGTTCAGGGATTATGCCAAGAAGTACTGGGAAACTTTCAACGAGATAGAAAGTTGTAGCGAAGAGTATGCCATAGCCACGTTCAAGACTGGGTTGCCTGTTCGGGGAGAATTACGTAAGTCCCTAACATGAATCCAGTGGACACACTGGCAAAACTAATGGAACAAATAGAGCAGCATGCCAGAAACAAGGATGACATACTACGGGAAGATGGCAAGTTGGTTGCCGAGCAAGCCAGGGGCCCTGCAAAGAAGGCAGATAAGCCAGAACCCAAGACCTACAGAGAAAGAATGGAGTATGGGCAGGCTAAGAAGGAGCCAAGCAAGGAAAAACACGCACCGGACCCCAAGTCCTTCTTCTTAATGACAACGATGTGGAAAGAACCAATCTACCGGATTCTTTACCGAATAAAGAACCAGCCATATTTTAAGTGGCCCCCAAGACTAGAAGGTGACAAGGATGCAAGAAGAGCTACGAGTCAACATTGCAGTTATCACAAAGATTGGGGTCACATGACGGAGGATTGCGAGATGTTCAAACAACACCTCGACGACCTGGTTTCAAGAGGTTATTTGAAGGAATTCATTCAAGAGGAGCACAAGGGTGCATAGAAAGTAATGGAATTGGATTTCGGACAAAATCCAAGAGGCATAATCCATATGATACATGGATTGGCCACACCTTATACGAGAAATGAGGTGAGGTTGCCCCAAAGGCAAATAAAGCACGACCAGCACGTGATGCAATTAGGAAAGAAACGAGGACGTGAGACCGAAGAATGCAATGAAGGCATAGTCTTCACGGATGAGGACCTGGGAGGGGTCCAGGTACTGCACAATGATGTTTTGTTCATAACCCTACGTGTCGGGGAATATGATATGGAGAGAATCTTGGTGGATTCAGGGAGCTGCAGGGAGGTGTTATACTACGATGCATTTAAAAGGTTGGGACTGACGCAGGCGGACTTGGTGCAGTCCATAACTCCTTTAGTCGGGTTTAGTGCAGGAGCAGTCTGGCCCCTAGGCAAAATCACCCTACTTGTGCGGGCAGGAACGGTGGTCTTATGAACCGATTTCTTGGTGGTGGATGTACCATCTTCCTATAACGCAATCATAGGAAGGACTTGCTTGCATAAAATGACGGCGGTTTCCTCCACTTACCATCAGATGGTGAAGTTCCCAGGATCCAATGGTATTGAGAAGATCAGGGGAAACCAAAAGGTTGCCCAGCAGTGCTTGATTTCAATAATCAAGAAGGCACCAAAAGCATAGTTAGTTCAAGCAATCGAGCTCCTCGACCAGCCGACCATCGAGGATGTCGGAGGGAACCTTACTGAGAAAGTGGTGGAAGGGTTAAAGAAAATTCAGATCAACAAAAGTGATCCGAAAAGGTATTTCCTGTTCGGGGAAAACCTAAGCAAGCAAGAAGAGGAAGAGTTGGTGGGATTCCTCAAGGAGCACGTTGATGTGTTTGCATGGGTACCCGAAGAGATGCCAGGGATGGACGCAAACGTGATTTGCCACCACCTGAATGTCGATCCCCAACATAAGCCCGTGATGCAAAAGAAACAACGATCACCACACAGCACGCAGATGCCGTGATTGAAGAAGTTGACCGTTTGTTGGAAGCAAGAGCTATACGAGAAGTGTACTACCCAGAATGGCTGTCCAACACTGTGGTGGTAAAAAAGAAGAACGGGAAGTGGCGAGTGTGCATTGACTTCACGGATTTGAATAAGGCATGTCCGAAGGACAGTTTCCCCCTCCCCAGAATAGATCAATTGGTGGATGCAACAGCTGGGTATGGGCGAATGAGTTTCCTCGATGCATATCAAGGATATCACCAGATTGCCATGTACAGGCCCGATCAAGAGAAGACATCCTTTATCACTCCAAGAGCGTTGTACTGTTACAACGTCATGCCTTTTGGTCCGAGGAATGCCGGAGCAACGTACCAAAGGTTAGCGACGATTATGCTAAAGAAGTTGTTCGGCAAGACCATGGAGGTATACATAGATGAAATGGTGGTCAAGAGCAAAGAGAAGCAAGACCACATAGCCGATTTAAAGGAGGCCTTCGAGATATTAAGGGAGTACAAGTTGAAGCTCAATGCCTCGAAATGTAAGTTCGGGGAAGTTCTTGGGACACCTCGTGACCATAAGAGGGATCGAAGCAAACCCCGATCAGATAGTAGCCTTACAGAAGTTTCAAAGTCCAAGGACCACGAAGGAGGTCCTACGACTGACTGGAATGGCTGCAGCCCTTAACCGATTTATCAGCCGGTCCAATGATAAATGTAGGCCCTTCTTTCAATTGTTGAAAAAGAGAGAGGGATATGAATGGGGAGCAGAATGTGAATAGGCGTTCCAAGATCTGAAGAAATACTTGGTAGCAGCCCCGCTCTTATCCACTCCTGAATCGGGTGAGTCCTTGACTTTATACTTAGCAGTTTCTGAACATGCTGTTAGTGCAGTATTACTGAGGGACAAGGGATCCGAGCAAATCCCTGTCTACTACGTGAGCAAGATGTTACTAGAAGCAGAGAGGAGATATCTGCCCCTCGAAAAGTTGGCCCTGGCATTGAGGACAGCGGCAAGGAAGCTGCCCCATTATTTCCAGAGTCAACAAGATTGTAGTTTACACTGAGTTTCCTCTGAAATCTCTGCTATGGAAGGCAGATTTCTCAGGACGTATTTTGACTTGGTCGGTTGAGTTGAGTCAGTATGACATCGACTACCAGCCGCGCACCACAATAAAGGGGCAAGTTCTGGCGGACTTTGTTGTGGAGTTCTCTCCTGCAGTAGCTCCCCAGCCTCATATGAGAAAGGAGCAGCCAATTGAGCCAACAGTCAAGAAAGGCAAGGCGCCTGCCGAGCAGGATCCCTTGGATTGGAAACTGTTTGTGGATGGCTCCGCATGCAACACCAGATCAGGGATTGGAATTATGCTCTTCCCCCCTGAGGGAGTAATGATAGAGTTGTCCATTTGGCTGGGTTTCAGTGCTTCAAACAATGTGACAGAGTGCGAAGACCCTAGAAGTGAAAAGGATAAGGGTGTACTATGATTCACAACTCGTGGTAAATCAGTTATCCGGTGAGTACGAGGCCCGGAATGAAAAGATGGCAGCCTACGTGGAGGCCGCCAAGGATCTGCTTGACACTTTTGAGAAGGTGTACATTGAGCAGATAAGTTCTGGGCAGAATGCCCTTGCAGATTCACTGGCTTGGTTAGCAGCAGTTGTGCCAATTGAGTTCAAGAGGAAAGTGGCAGTAGATTACCTTGCTGAGCCGAGCATTGGGAAGAGCGTGGAGTTGGTCTTGTACGTGAACCAAGGACCAAGTTGGATGGACCCAATAGTAGAGTTCCTACGAGATGGAACACTCCCTAGTGATAAAAAAGAGGCTCACAAGATAAAAATAAAATCTGCACGGTTTTGGCTATCACCTGAAGGAAAGTTGTACAAAATCCTTTACTGGACCGTACTTGCTTTGTGTGCACCCCGAGATGGTGCAAAAGTTTCTCCACGAGATTCATGAAGGAACATGTGGAAGTCATGCTGGTGGCAGGTCCATTGCCCACCGAGCAATTACCCAGGGTTACTGGTGGCCGCATATGCCAGAGGATGCAAAGGTATATGTCAAGATTTGCAAGAAGTGCCAGAAGTTCTCGCCCATGATCCGAACACCAGCCGAGGATCTGGTGCCGTTGACAAGTCCTTGGCCATTCGCACAATGGGGGATGGACATCGTGGGTCCCCTTCATAAGGCAACAGGGAATAAGAAATTTCTGTTGGTAGCAACGGATTATTTCACCACGTGGATTGAGGCAGAGCCACTGGCAAAGATCACTGAACCTATGATAGAGAGGTTCATGTGGAAAAACATTATAACCCGATTTGGAGTTCCTTATTCGTTGATTACGGATAAGGGGTCTTAGTTCCAGAAAAAGTTAAAAGCTTTCTGTGCCCAGTATGGAATATGAAATTATTACTCAACCCCAGCCTACTGTCAGAGTAATGGGCAGGTAGAGGCGTCCAACAAGGCTATACTTGACGAGATCAAGAAGAGGTTGGACAAGGCAAAGGGGAAGTGGCCCGACGAATTGCAACTGGTCCTGTGGGCGCACCGAACAACTCCTATGAGGTCTACGGGAGAGACCCCCTATTCGTTGGCATATGGAACAGAAGCTGTGATTCCATTGGAGGTTGGTCTGCCGACCAATAGAACCGCCTTGGTTGAGAGTGGGCGCAATGATAGAGCCTTGAAAATTGAGTTAGATCTAGCCGAGGAACGAAGAGAAAGGGCCCTGGTGCATTTGGCTTCATCTCAGGAGCAGCTGATGAAAAGCTATAACAAGCACGTCCACCCACGAGGGTTTGGTGTTGGAGACCTAGTGCTTCGAAAGGTGCTTGGCAACACCAAGGTGGCCAACGAGGGTAAGTTGGGGGCCAATTGGGAAGGCCCATATCGAGTTACTGAAATTGTAGGCATTGGGGCTTACAGATTGGCAGACCTGGACGGGAACCCGGTGCCAAGGCCCGGGAATGTCCATAATGTAAGGAAATTCTTTGTTTGAAAGAACCCAATTGATTTATTTTTCGTCCTCTTTTAGGATGCACATCGTGATTGTGTGGGAATTATGAATAAAATTCCCTTATTTTTACTTTTTGATTAGTTGCAAGGGGTATGCGTAACGCCCCCTTGAGTTTTGGATTATGAATAAGTCCTAAGATTTTGAATTATGAGTACTATCTTTACAAACTCATTTTCTTGAATACGAAGTCAGGCCTCTTCCTCTATCCTCGCTTCATATTGGGGAGCAGAGGGTCATGGTATGTGTGTAGAATTTCGAGCAATTCGAAACTTTGCAAGTACGAATGCACTTGTACAGGTACGATAACACCTGGTATGCATACGAAAACATGCACCCTAAGTATGAATAAACTTAGGGGTATTTTCAAGTACGAACAAACCTAGATTGCATAAGATAACAGCACGTTATCCGAAATACAAAAAATTTGGGTACTTGCTTAAGTACGTGAAACCTAAAGCATATGATCCGAGTACAAATACACTTAGGAATATCTTCCAAAGAATGAGTACAACTTGGGGAGCATCACTTGAGTACGAATACATCATATGTATGTATACATATGCAACATCACCTAAGTATGACAAACTTAATCGTTTTCCCAGGAATGTGTAATCCTGGGGAGCATACGAAAATATGCAAGGGGAAATACACTTAGGAGATCTATCCAAGCACGGAGCACTTGGACTGCATGCGATAACATGCAGATCTCCGCCAAATATGAATACATTTGGCTGCCTAACTAAGTATGGGAAACTTAGAAACAAAATTTCCCAAATACGAAATACTTAGATGCATACGAACTTGTGCACATCACGGCTGGTTATGCAGAAATATCTGAGTACGAGCAAAACTTAGAAAGTTGTCCGAGCACGGACAAGCTCAAGCAACCGAATAAGGTTAAGTACAAGACACTTGACATATGAACAAAGTCAGCTAGGTATGAAAAACTTAGCAATTAGAAAGTTGGCCATGAGACGGCCAAATGCAAAAGTCTAAACGGCCATGAAAAGCCAAGATTACTTGTGTTTAGGCCAAATGGGGCCACCAAAACCAAACCAACGCCATAAAGGGCCAAATACCAGTGTTAAGATGTTTAGAAATGTATTAGTGCAATGCAGGGCCAGCAAAATTGACTCAATAGTACAATTGTCATAATCAAAAGAGAGCGAGATCCAACTTACTCTTCATTTGTTAGGTCTTGGATGGCGGGAGGAGAGGTTGGAACGGTTGTACCATCTGCCACAGTGCTTGACCCCGGTGGACCACCACTAGCTTCTTTTTCGCTAGGGTTGGTCACTTCATCATTTTGGATAGCATCTGCACCACGCTGCTCGGAGGCATTGGCATCAAGCTCCTCATCGAGACTATCTTCTTCCACTACACCTCTTCCTCGTTCAAAGCAACCATCGTGCTCGGGAGATCAATCTCCGTCCAAAGGGGAGAGGACTCTGCTGCACCAAATTTTTTGAGGCAAGCTACCCATCCAGCAGTCCATACTTGGTCCTAGATCCCAGGCATTTGGTTCTTGTAGCTCTTAGTGGCCATATTGATTCCATAATTATAGCCCTGCTGGTAAGCGGCCTTGGCATCGTTTTTGCTTGCCTCCAGCTCCGTGAGAGTTTTGTTTAAGCTATCCTCAGCACCATCCAATTTGCTCCTCAGCTCATCCACAGTACCACGGGCCTAGTTTCTCTCTCTTTCGAGCCTGACAATGGTGTTCTGGAGCTTGGAATTTTCATTGGCAAGTCTAGAACGTTGAGGTTCAGATTGGCCGAGCTTCTGAGCCATGGCCACCATCTTTTACATTGCCTAGGAGTTTTAAGATCAAAATAGAGTTGAGCATAGTACCAGGGGTATGATCCAACACCATTGATATATGAGCACAAGAAACTTACCTTGGCACTATGGACCATGAATGATCTAAGCAGGTTGTCAGGGGAGCTGGATACCTCCTTTTGCATATCTCCAGGGAGCATGAAGGCCTGGGACAGAGCCATGGTGGTTCCTTCAGACTCGGCGCTGTCCCTGATGCTAACAAGCCGGTTGCCATGAGATAATCGAGGGGCCCAAACGAGTGATGCTGTTGCTAGGTCTTGGGTTGACTGATTCTGATCTAAGGGTACGTCCAAGCGTTGACATTTGTCCCTGTGGATGGCCTCAATCTCTTCAGGAGAAAAGCTAGGAGGAGTGTCCACCTGAGTAGACCCTCGACGGCCATGAGACGGCACCGGACTCTGAGAGCGTCCATGGCCACGAGCAGCGCCGCAACCTCTTTCGCGGCCAGCTCCAGGAATGGTAAGGAGGTTACTGAGGTTAATCGGTTGGTTCATCTCTTGAGGAGGAGGAGATGGAGAATAACAACTGGATGACATAGAAGCTTCTTCGGTGAGTAGAATAGGCTCATCAGGGATCAGAGGGGTTCGTGAACACCTTCCCTCTTCTTCTTGCTCGGGTTGTGGAGAGGGAGGATTAGGAACTATAGGATTATCAGCTGCTCGGATACACCGATCAATAAATCCACCGTAAGACGTCATGTAGCTGAGAACGATTTGGGCTGCTCTTGCTCGGCCAGCCAGAGAAGTACCTTCCCCGTTGAAGCTCAGCACCCAGTAAATATCTGCTATGTGGACCTGAGGGGTGATGATATCGTGGCCCTGGTTAACATTTGTTGCTGCAATGAAAAATGTAGAACGAATTATATGCATGATATTTTGTTTGAAAAACTTGCTAACAAGATAAAGGAAACTGTTGGAAAAATATATGCATGATATTTTGTTTGAAAAATTATATGCATTACTATCTATTATTTTGATGATTATATTGTTGAAGTTTTTATTAGTTGGCAAAAGAAAATCTTTCATCGCAAAATCCTTGTCGGACTAATTTATCTTTGCTTTGAAATACTGCATAAAGTCTCTTGGATTCAATGATTAAATCTTACAAAGACTTAGTGAGCTCAATATATGCGTTAATGAAATTATTTAGCTGAAGTTTTGAACCTCAGGTTGACGAACTGGCTGACAGACCAGAGAGGTATGTCAACCGGAGAGCACCGAATGACCAACCGGGCGACCGCCTAGACAACCGATCAGAGTAATTTCGGTAGATCAGTAAATTCCAACGGCTCTTTTTCTACCTACCAACTTCCCAACGGCTCCAATAGTTTATTAACGGCTTGGAGGTGGATGGATAACTATATAAGGAATGAAGAACTCATTGATGAGTACCAAGACAAGCACAATCAATCTATATCATTCCAAGAGCAAATCTCCGAAGATCAAAGCCTACAAATCTCATTGTACTTCGTTTTTCATATTTTTCTTCTGAGAAAATTTGTACAAGTCTTGAGCTATCACTTTCATACTTTCTCCACATACTTGTAACTCCTAAGTGAGTGTTTAAGAGAAACACTTGAAAGCTTAGAAGACCAAATTCTTGTTGAATTTGGGTGTTATTGTTTTCGAGAGGTTTTCAGAGAAAACTCTTGCGGTTGCGCTAGCTCCTCGGGAAAGCTAGAGGTGTAAGGTCATTGTAAGCACCCTGTAGACACCTCCCAAACGGGGCATCACCATACAGTTGTATCATCACTGTGTTTGCTCGATTGGTTGCTCGCTTCATAAACCAAGATCGTGGATACTTCCATGGCTAGAGGTATCACCACACGATAGCGGTTATCATCAAAACAGAGTCGCCACCTAGTTTGTTAAAGCTAGGAAAACAGATAGAGATTCTGGATACAGAAGCCAAAAGTACAGTAAGGGGAAGGTGTTAGGCACCCCTCTCTGCCTAGCCGTGAAGCTAGCCCATAATCATTCAACATAAGACATGTAGATGCTTTATCTAACTCATACACGTAGTCTGTTTTTATGCCTTAAACAGTTAATAAGTGAGCCAGGATTGAAAAGAAATCATGCATCAGAAAGCAGAACAAAACAAAACATGTGCCATCAGATTGATCACTCGGCCGGCGAATGGATGTCGCGGCCGAGAGATCACGCTGGGATCAATGTACCGGCCGAGGCATCAAAGCCCCGGCTGATGTTCTTCCTCACACCAGACAGAATGTTTAACAGTCAATCAAAACACTACGATTAAGATTATAGACAAAAAATAAACCAAACCAGAGGCCGTTGGGCCTCACCACCTTGATCCCTCAGTTGCTTGATTGCTTCGAATTGATCGGGATTGATTGATTGATTGCTTCTTGAACGAAACCCTAGGGTTCGGGTTTGAACTCCGGGGTTGGATCGTCGGATTGATGGCCGCCTATGGAAGGTTGGGGCTTTTGTAGAGAGGGTTTTTGTGAGTATAGGGGCAGAGTATCGTGACTAATTTGAGGGTGTAGGTTTATCAATTTCTGTTGTTTATTTTCGGATCCGAGGGTCTCTTTATATAGGCAAAGGGGTGACTCACTCGGTCCAATCAAATCACGAGGATGCAATTGCAATTGCATTGCAATACAAACTCTTCGTTGCAATCCCTGAACGTGGCCCGAACGCATCGGAGAGGCGGTGGGATTGGATCGAGCGACCAGACGTAAGGTTCGAGAGTCTGGAAAAAGGCCGATCTGGCAGCCGAGCAAAGGATGTCGCGGCCGAAGGATGGATGTGGCGGCCGAGCCATTGATCTGGAGGCCGAGGTTTCGATCTCTCAGGGAGATTTTGCTAGCAACAGGTTGCTCGGGTGAGGAATGGATGCTAAGGCCGTGGAATCAATGTTGCGGCCGATCGATGGATTTTCCTAACACACTATGTTTCTGTCTGAAAGGCTATTTGGCTTTGGATTGGGTCCTCTAAGTGGCTCAGAGTTCGTCCATAAGTCCATGGGTTTCACAAGAAAGCAATCAGCAATCATCAAATCCGTATCATCATCGGGATGGTCCCAAGGTGGGAGTTGAAATAATCGTTAGGCCAAATTGGGGTGTCTACAGATGCCCCTCTTTGACTAAGCTCAGACGGATCGCGAGACATGTTTGAGTAATAGTCAAAGCTGTAAAAGCAACTCAATTTGGTCTAACCACTATTCCAAGGGTTTTTGAAAACAGGTTTTTGTTATGGTCGGGTCGGGAGGCTGCCTACGTATTCCTCAAGGGAAATTCAGACCAATTGTAGTTCGAAGCAATAAAAAGAAAAAGTTTGAAGGGTTAGAGGCAGAAGACGTACCTTCGGGCTTTAAAAGCCGTAGTGCGACGTACCTGGATGGTGCTAGGATTTTGGCAGAGAGTAGTTGAAGGAGCGCGGGGCTGCCGGGGAAATTGTTGCGGAGAGTGCCCTTAGTATTTGGGGGTAGATTAGTACACAGTGAGTGCGTTGGCTCTTCTTGATCATCCTTACTTTGACTGAGGGGAGCTCGGTAGAGTAGTTCATCCTTTCGAATTAACTTGATGGAACTGATGTAATTGGGTGGAGTCCAAACCATCTGCTGGGGATGAATTGGATGCTGGCGGAGAGCTTCTTGGGGTAGATCAATACACGGCAGGTGCGTTTGCTTTTCTTGATCATCCTTACTTTGACTAAGGGGAGCTCGGTAGAATAGCCTATCCTTACGAATGAACTTGATGGAACTGAAGGGCGGAGCTGGTAAGGTGAGAGCCTGAGGAGTCGGCACTTAGAGCTTGACGTGATTTGAACCGAGGTGTAGAACCGGTTGCATTCTGATGGTTTGGAGCTTTCTCGTCATAAATTTTGGCTTCGAGCCAAAGGATCGAGGCACCGGGCCGATCAATAAAACCGAGGCTTAGAGCCGGTTGATTTGCAGGATTGACCTGTTTCATGAATAAAAGATATGCAGAATATGTATATGATGATCGTGGTTAGATATTAGCAGATATGATGATGCAGACTCGATGCTAACAATGGTGATGCAATATGTGCATGGGCCCGTGCGTGTGTGTTTGATTTAAGCATAAAGCTTTTTTCAAGTTCCGGACTTGAGCAGTCGGAGCTTAGAGCTCGAGCATTCGGAGGGTAAAATCCGAGCATTCAAAGTACAGGCTTTGAACATCCAGTACGCAGTGGTTGGGCATCCAAACGTAGAGCTTGTGCATTCGGGGTATAAACCTTAAGCATTCGAACATCGAGTTCGAGCGTCCAGTACACAGTGGTTGGGCATCCAAATGTAGAGCTTGTGCATTCAAGTACAGGCTTTGAGAGTAGATGATATCTTGTTGTATGGCTTTGTTGAGTAGTGAGTTTGTAGAACTGCTGAGCCATTGAGTATTCCATCTTCCATCTTCCACGGGGTTTAATTTGTTCTTCTTGCTTTCCAAGGCCAGTTTCCACATGCTCGGGATTGCCCCCAAGGCTAGTTCTAAGTATGCTCGGGACTCCCCCCAAGGCTAGATCTGAGTATGCTCGGGACTCCTCCCAAGGCTAGTTCTTAGTATGCTCGGGACTCCCCCCAAGGCTAGTTCTTAGTATGCTCGGGACTCCCCCCAAGGCTAGTTCTTAACCCTATTCCACTTCGATTCTGTCGATTTGTTGACCCAAAATGCCATAAGGCTTGTGAAATGCTTCGGCTATTATGGCCTTCACAGATTTTCATCACCTTGACTGAAGGGGTGATTCACACATACGCTCTAGGAGATTTCCATCGCCTCCTTTGGCAAATTCAACTTGTTTTGAGAGATTTCCATCGCCTCCATTAATGGGGTACCTTCCGGAGGTTGAATGCTTTCTGGAAGCTGGCTGCACAAATGCCTTCTGGAGAGCTTTAATAACACGAATGCCTTTTGAAGAGCTGAAGTGTGTACCAGGTTATTGTAAGCTTCATGCAGGTGCTTTTTCTTGTTGGCTGTTGGCTTAGAACTGCTGAGCGCGAGGCTGTCTGAGTGTAGAGTTGCTGATAGGGAGATGAAAGCATGAAGCAAGGAGCTTTGGAGATGCAAAGTGCGAAGCCACTTTAATGTTGCTGATATGGTGCCAATTGTAGAGTTGGCTCAGGACTAGTTATGAGGCTATCTTCCAGCTTCTTTGACTTGGCTTTGTCAGTCATAGACACACAGCTTGATGTGGTTGATCCTGATCGCTTCAAGGACAGAAATCCAAGAGAATCCTGCAATCCACATTTGAATAGTTTAGAAAATAGCAATGGATAGGAAAATATCATGCAACAGGCTTGGAGTCGACCACGGGCCGAAGTCCTTTTATGCTAACTGCTAGGGGCAGGATCACTACACTTAAAGAACCCTAGTTCAAAAGCTTGAACGATTTTGGGTGACATAGATTGCAATGCAACACATAGGCATGTTAATTTGGAGTATTTAAAAAGAAACGCAAGCCCCCTGTTTAGGCCATGAATGCTTGACCCTAGCTCAGTCTTGCATGATGACAATGATCTTATTTCCCCTAGCATGTGGTGTAAATAACAATGAATGTGAGTGAAACGTTTCTGTTTGGCGGAGACCTTGGCATGCCCTTGACAGTGCTATGTGACAGCATTCCACAAAAGAGTTGAGGTGTTCCCCCAGGATATGACGCTTCTCAAGCTGAGCTTTCTTTAATTGTGTTGGCAGGGAGGTAGACTTTACAGTGCATCCCTTGGTTGCCCTTTATTTCTTGTATAGAGATGATGGCCATGATGCCTTGATGAACCTGCCTTGCTTGAGCATAAGAACAACTCACACTTGGGGTTAGCTCGTGCAACCAAGTCAACTACTTCCATTAAGCAGCCATAATGACATACGCATGAAATACTAGGATGCAAAGGACAGGGTGATAATGATATGCAAACAATTCCACAATGTATTCTGGACATCTCAACTTTCGAGCATTTAAGCTAATGCTTCTCTTTGATTTAAGGAGACCAAGAATGACTTTAAACTAGTTAAGTGACTACGACAAGATAGACTACAATACTCTGGTGACACTGCTGAAAATATTGTTTGACCAAGGGCCCATATAGCTGCACTCATGAAATGAGAAACTCATTTTATCTCCTCGAAAATTTGTAAAAGCAATTGTGCTTGTATTGCTATGTCAAGAATGTTTAGGATAAAATTAACTTTGAAAGCTTTTCCTCGAGGACTTCAAGGTCATATCATTCCATCCATGCTCCACACTTACGTCATTCAATCATCAAAAGATATAGAACTATTTTGCAAACCTATGCCCCTAGTCAATTAGGTGAGTTTGTTGCTTTGAACTTTGATTTGGTTGACTTGAGTTGGATTGATAAGCGCCCACTGAGACCCATATAAGAGGTTGGATACTTTTGAGAGAGGTGCTTAAAGGGAAACATAGGCATACCCCCTTGTCTCACGTAACTCTCCATGTTGTTTGATTTGCCAAGATGATGAAAATTTTAGGATTCTTGCCCTTCGTGCTAAGTTCCACATTGATGATGCCCCCTAGTGTCTAGGACCTTGCTACTAAGTCATATTTCTCAATCTGAAAGGACTTTGTTATGGACCATAATGTAGGCTTGGGTTTTGGCTTGAGAAAGAAGCGGATGTAAAGGCTCAAACCTAATTTCTACTTATGCTTGGGTTTTAAAAGATAGCAGCCATCTTCAACATTTTTATCAACTCTTGCTGTCTCTTGCCATCACTTTGTGTGAAAGAGTTAATTTCTTCAAAGATGGCCTTTGCATGGATTGGAAGAGATGTTTCCTTAAAAATGCCCCTTGTATGACGGGGTGCTCATTCTTTCATTTGATTTTTCTTTCATCCCTCCTTGTATATATATATATTTCTTTTTTTTTTGCCCCAGTGTAGGGGATGGCTGCCTAGCAGGCTTTTCAAAGAGATTATCCAGAGGCTCGACGTGGTTAGCAAGGGATAAGTGTTTGGGATAGAGAAATGAATGCCTTTCTTCATCTTGAAACATATGACAAAGTGACAGGAATCCTAGCCAAGAGATTAAGAGCTTCGATGTTTAACCAAGCAAATCCTTTGAGACACATAGCAGATGTATGGAAACACGGTGAATTTCTCACTTTGTTTGTGCTCTAACTTTTGCCTAGACCGCCCTTGCGGGTTTTCAATCTAGCGAGCTCACTCCTTTTCTTTTTCTTTGTTTTTCATTCTTCCTCTTCTTCCTCCTTTTTACTACTCTTCATACAGCATGATTTGCTTGCAAATGAATTCCGCGAGGGTGCAGAAACGTTTTGACTCCTTCTTAGCCCAACAAAAATGACATGGATCATAGATTTCAAAACTCGTTCTTAGCATTTGACAACTTGAGTGATTTATAATATGTTTCAAAAAGATATCATGAGATCACTTTGAAATCCCTAAGGATCGTTTTTCAACTTCTGACGTTATCATGAACATTCTATAGCAGCAACTCAGCACATGGGAAAATAGTTTGAAAATTGTGGCCGACCATAAGGTGCCTACGTATCCCAAAAAGAGAATCAGGCCATTCGTAGTTCAAGTCTAAGGAGATTTCTCATTTTGGAAGAGATTCACATTTCATATCGAGTGCAAAAAGCTAGTCAAAAACCATGATGAACAAAATGACTTTAATTTTAAGAGAAAATAAACTCAAGACTCAAACTCCTAAAAGAAAATATACCCAAGACTCAGATTGTGCTAAAACATTGACGCAACATTCAGATTAAGACGTGACAGACTTGGCTGTTGCCGCTCAAACATTCAATTTGGCTGGAACACCCATTGATCAATGAGTTCTTGGATATCATGTTGCAATTGGATGCAATGATCAGTTTCATGCCCATAAATCTGATGGTAGGCACAGTGCTTGGTAGGATCATAGTTTGGGCCAAGGTGGGTGAAGTGATTGAGTTTTTAAAGGTTCAAGGAGTCCTTGTTCGACCAGAGTAGCCAGGGCTTGAGATGGGGATGAGTTAAGATTTTGGCGGTGGCAGAATGCACGACGTTTAGGATTTCTGGAAGTGGGGTTCTGGTGAGTAAGGGTGCTTTGGGATGAATTTAGTGGAAACATAGCACTGTTGGCATTGGTGACAATGGTATGGTTGGGACGGCTTCTTTTGGATTTGGTGATTTCTCCCTCGACTTGTTCCATATGTTGAGCCTGCAGGTTCATCATTGTTCTTCCTTGTCTTTTCTTGGCAAAATGAATTTCCTTTTGAACTGTTTTCTCGGTCCATCTAGCAGGGGGAGATGGAGGTGGAGCTTGTGGAGAGCTTCTTCGCAAACTGTGAACAATGGTGGTCAGGGCAGCCATTGATTCAACCAATACATTAACCTTAGCAGCCAGAGCTTCAATCTTCTCGTCAGCCATTGTTGTCACGTCTTAGACAAAACCCAAAATTTAAGAAAAGTAAGAACTTAGTTACGTTCAGGTTGAGATGTCTAAAATCAAGTGTCTATTCCGTGCACACATCAAACACACTTATTGCCCTTAAAATGCAAATCTAGCATGATGGGGTGGTTTAACCAAATGATACTCGATGTTAGCATAGGGTCATGCAATGTGCTATGAGAAGAAATAAGGGTGATGAACTCCTCTTTTGGTTTTGTCCCCTGCATGGTTAGAGAAAGACAAACAAAATGATATATATAACACCATAGCTACTTTCACAGATTATGGACGAGTCATGTACAGCATTGTGTTTTTATGCATGAGTTTATTGGACACCATAGATAGCCAGCAATTTTTGATATGGATGATTCTTAAGACTCGTTGTTTACAAATACTGCATGTCACTTATGAAGATCCTACTATAAGACAGACCGAAAAAGTTGAGCAGATGCCCACAACAGAAAGTAGACTTAGAGTTTTATCGCAGTGCTGACGGCTATTTGAATGTTCCACAATTCTTGTCATTTGAGGATTAGATCAGGTTTTGCAAAAAATTTTGAAAGTTCTTTCAATTCTTGGTTAGGGAAGATTCTTTCTCAAAACGTGATTGAGGTAATTGAAATCCACTTGATTATTTGCTACCACATTGACAAATTCCTAAATCTTACCGGCTCGTTGTGGTAAGCATGCTCAAAATTTTGAACTTTGAAAGATGAGTTGCTAGGCCGATTTGAAAATAGGAACCGAAGTCCTACACTTGTCATGCTGAATCATCCATGGAGAAATAAGTATTGCAAGTCCTATCCATAATATCATCCATAATCTGCTTTACTACTTTATACTCCCTCTTTCCTTTAGCCTCGCAAAGCAAAGATTGCTAGAGTAACCCCTAGTTCAATTGTCGGCGGGGCAGCCAGTGTTTGATTTCATTCTAGAAATCCATGCTTTGCGGTGCTTTAAGTAAAGCGGGAATGTTAAGTAAATGATGCTTTCAACTTGCCAAAAACATACCTTGCAGGCAATATTATGCCTTGGTGCTTAGCTATGAAGACTTAGAGTTAGGGCTATTGATCCATGCCCCAACCCTTACACAGAAAGAGATAATACAATATGGTACAAGGTGTGAGGAAGAACTTTGAAGCAAAATGCAAGTAGGTTCCTAGCCTGTAGGTTCCTGTCTTAGTTTGATAAGTTCTATGGCTTTCTAACACATGAAAGATTTAGGTAGTCTCAGGGTGCTCCGTTGTCAAAGGGCGCCAATCCTTTCACCAGCCCATCATAGGCGGTAATTGGGTGATTCCCTTTTTGATATACCACAAGGTACAAGTGACTGTGGAGTTTGCTGGAACCCCTAACATAGCCCGTGTCATGCCGGGATATTAGGTGAACTCAACGAGGCTTGCCTGCTCAATGCATATGATAAATGAATTAAATAAGGCACGTATTAGTCTTATGTTGAACTTTTTGGTTATGGCTCTCATATCCCCAGCGGAGTCGCCAGAAAACTGTAGACACCTCCCAGACGGGGCATCGATTGTATCATCACTGTGTTTGCTCGATTGGTTGCTCGCTTCATAAACCAAGATCGTGGATACTTCCATGGCTAGAGGTATCACCACACGATAGCGGTTATCATCAAAACAGAGTCGCCACCTAGTTTGTTAAAGCTAGGAAAACAGATAGAGATTCTGGATACAGAAGCCAAAAGTACAGTAAGGGGAAGGTGTTAGGCACCCTTCTCTGCCTAGCCGTGAAGCTAGCCCATAATCATTCAACATAAGACATGTAGATGCTTTATCTAACTCATACACGTAGTCTGTTTTTATGCCTTAATAGTTAATAAGTGAGCCAGGACTGAAAAGAAATCATGCATCAGAAAGCAGAACAAAACAAAACATGTGCCAGCAGATCGATCGCTCGGCCGGCGAATGGATGTCGCGGCCGAGGGATCACGCTGGGATCAATGTACCGGCCGAGGCATCGAAGCCCCGGCTGATGTTCTTCCTCACACCAGACAGAAAGTTTAACAGTCAATCAAAACACTACGATTAAGATTATAGACAAAAAAATAAACCAAACCAGAGGCTGTTGGGCCTCACCACCTTGATCCCTCAGTTGCTTGATTGCTTCGGATTGATTGGAATTGATTGATTGATTGCTTCTTGAACGAAACCCTAGGGTTCGGGTTTGAACTCCGGGGTTGGATCATCGGATTGATGGCCGCCTATGGAAGGTTGGGGCTTTTGTAGAGAGGGTTTTTGTGAGTATAAGGGCAGAGTATCGTGGCTGATTTGAGGGTGTAGGTCTATCAATTTCTGTTGTTTATTTTCAGATCCGAGGGTCTCTTTATATAGGCAAAGGGGTGACTCACTCGGTCCAATCAAATCACGAGGATGCAATTGCAATTGGATTGTAATACAAACTCTTTGTTGCAATCCCTGAATGTGGCCCGAACGCATCGGAGAGGCGGTGGGATTGGATCAGACGACCGACAGAAGGTTCGAGAGTCCGGAAAAAGGCCGATCTGGTGGCCGAGCAAAGGATGTCGCCGCCGAAGGATGGATGTGGCGGCCGAGCCATTGATCTGGCGGCCGAGGTTTCGATCTCTCAGGGAGATTTTGCTAGCAACAGGTTGCTCGGGTGAGGAATGGATGCTAAGGCCGTAGAATCAATGTTGCGGCCGATCGATGGATTTTCCTAACACACTATGTTTCTGTCTGAAAGGCTATTTGGCTCTAGATTGGGTCCTCTAAGTGGCTCAGAGTTCGTCCATAAGTCCATGGGTTTCACAAGAAAGCAATCAGCAATCATCAAATCCGCATCATCAACGGGATGGTCCCAAGGTGAGAGTTGAAATAATCGTTAGGCCAAATTGGGGTGTCTACACACCCGCAAGTCTTACTACTTGTAATCTTTTTGATGATTAGTGGAACCTTCAAGTAGTTGCTTGAGGAGAAGTGGACTCGGCCGGACCGTGGACAAATCCGGGCCGAACCACTATAATTGGGTTCTATCTCTCTAAAACTCTCTTTTACTTGTTTATATTATTTTGGTTAAATTATTCATCCCCATTCTAGGTTGCCATTTTTGGGTAACAATTGGTATCAAAGCCTCAGCTCTTGTTTATAGACTTGACCATCTAAGAGTTAAGATCCATGGCAACCACTAGTAGCGTATCTTGCATCAAGGGGCAATCCTTAAATAGGCCTCCCTTGTTCACGGGTTCAAACTATGGTTATTGGAAAAATCGCATGCAAATCTTTATCCAATCCACTGATTATGATTTATGGAAAATTGTTGCAAATGGTCCAATCATTCCTACTAAGAAATCCGGAGAAGAAACTATTCCTAAGCTAGAAGATGAATGGCCCAACATAGATAAGAGTAATATTGAAAAGAACTTTAGAGCTATGAATCTTCTTTTTTGTGCCATTACTCCAAATGAATATGATTGTGTATCCGCATGTGAAATCGCTAAGGAAATATGGGATAAATTAAAAATGGCTTATGAAGGAGATAGTCAAGTTAAGGAGTCTAAAATTGATATTCTTGTGCATAGTTATGAGCTGTTTAAAATGAAACCGGAAGAATCTATTTCTCAAATGTTTGCTAGATTTGCTAGTATTACTAATGGTTTGAAAGCTCTTGGCAAGACGTATAGTCAATCCGAGATGACAAGGAAGGTACTCCGCTCCATGCCATCAAAGTGGGATACTACAACGTCAATCATCCTTCAATCCAAAGACTTATCAAGATATACAATGGATCAACTCATAGGATCTCTCATGACCGAAGAAATCCATATCAATCTCAAAGATGAAAAAGAAGAGAAAGTCAAAAAGGAAGAGAAAATCAAAAACCTTGCTCTCAAAAGCACCTCACGCAAGCTCAAAATCAAAGATGACTCAAGTGACGAAAGCGAAGATGAGGAAATGGCTCTCATCACAAAGACATTCAAGAAACTCCTAAAAAATAGAGCAACTCGCAAAGGTAGAGGGTTTCTAAGAAAGGATGGAGGCAAAGAAGAAAGTAGCAAAAAGGATCCCATCATTTGCTATGAGTGCAAGAAGCTCGGCCATATCAAAAGCGAATGTCCATACGCCAAGAAATATTCAAAGAAGGACAAAAGGAAAGCTATGATGACCGCATGGGACAATAGCGATGATAGTAGCTCCGATGAGGACGATGAGCAACAAGAGGTCGCTAACTTGTGTTTCATGGCCACCGAAGAGAATGAGGTAGCTCTCGACTCATCCTATTCTTTTGATGAATTGCTTATTGCCTCTAAAGGATTGAAAGTTGATTTTGAAAAGGTTGTTTCAAAAAACAAATCTCTTAAGAAAATGGCCAAAGAACTTTCAAAAGAAATAAATGATTTAGTTGAAGAAAGAGATATTTTGGAAGAAGAAAATGAATCTTTGAAAATCTCTTTGAAAAAGGAAAAGAAAGTTTTGAAAAATATTCCTCAAGATGAATCTCTAGTCAAGCAAGTTGATAACTTGACGAACTCTCTTGCTAAACTTACCAAAGGTAAGGACGGATTAGATATTCTTCTTGGAAAACAAATGGTTTCTTTTCACAAAGCCGGAATTGGGTATAATCCCACTCAACAAAAAAATCTTTTTGACAAAGATCTTCCTCCAACTAGTCATCCCAAGCTCACTTGTCATTTTTGTAGAAAGATTGGTCATATTTCTCCGAATTGTCCTATGCAAATTTTTTCAAACGGTAGAAAGACTTGGGTTCCTAAGAACCATGTCAATACTAACCTTCAAGGACCCAAAATGATGTGGGTACCAAAAGTCAAGACTTGATACTTCATTGTAGGTGTGCTTGAAAAGTACATGGAAGGAAGACATATGGTTTCTTGATAGTGGATGTTCTAGACATATGACCGGAGATAGGAAGGCATTCAAATCTCTTACACCAAAAAATGGAGGAAATGTCACTTTTGGTGACAATGGCAAAGGTAAAGTCATCGGCATAGGTAATATTGGTGAGTCTCCTACCATTGAAGATGTTTTACTTGTAGATGGGTTGAAGCACAATCTTCTTAGCATAAGTCAATTATGTGATAGAGGAAATCGTGTTGCCTTTGAGAAATCAAAGTGTATCATTGAAAATATCAATAGCAACAAGACACTTTTTACTGGTCAAAGACATGACAATGTGTATGTGTTCAAGTTAAACGATTTGAGTAATATTGAGGCAAAATGTTTTTTTGGCTATAAGTGATAATAGTTGGCTTTGGCATAGATGTCTTGGACATGCTAGCATGGATGCTTGCAAAACTTTTGAGAAAAGATTTAGTCAAAGGACTTCCTAAAATCAAATTTGAAAATGACAAACTTTGTGATGCATGTCACAAGGCAAACAAACAAAGGTTTCTTTTAAATCTAAAAATGTCGTTTCTACTACAAAGCCATTGCAATTATTACACATGGATTTATTTGGACCCATACGCACTTCAAGTCTTTGCGGCAAACATTATTGTCTTGTTGTAGTAGATGATTTCTCTAGATTCACATGGGTTATATTTCTAGCTCATAAGAATGAGGCTTTTCCTAATTTTACAAACTTTGTAGAAGAGGTCAAAATGAGAAAGGTTTTGTCGTTTCAAATATTCACACGGATCATGGAAGAGAACTCGAAAACTCTTTATATGAAAAGTTTTGTGATGAGCATGGTATAGGCCACAATTTTTTGGCTCCTCGCACTCCTCTACAAAATGGGGTAGTTGAAAGAAAAAATCGTACTTTGGAATAAATGGCTAGAACCATGCTTTGTGAAAACTCTTTACCAAAATATTTTTGGGCGGAAGCCGTCAATACTTCGTGCTATGTTTTAAATAGAGTTTTGATTAGGCCAATTCTCAAGAAAATGCTTCATGAGCTATGGAATGGTAGAAAACCCAACATTAGTTATTTTCATGCCTTTGGATGTAAATGCTTTGTGTTGAATAATGGAAAAGATGATTTGGGAAAATTTCATTCAAAATCGGATGAAGGCATTTTCATTGGATATTCGACTTCTAGCAAAGCATATCGGGTGTATAATAAACATACTAACCTTGTGGAAGAATCCATCCATGTTTCTTTTGATGAATCTAACCCTTGCAGTCCAAAGATTATCAATGATAACGCTGATGACATTATAGCACAAAGGAGATTAATGACTTGACAATAAATGAGAAAGAAGTTGAGGCTACTCAAGAAGAGAGCTCTCAAACCCAAGTAGAAGAAGTCATAAGTTAACCACAAGATGTCAATGGAAACAATCTTGATCTTCTAAAAGAGTGGAGATACGTTCAAAACCATCCAAAGGAGTTGATACTTGGCGATCCTTCAAAAGGTATAACTACTCGCTCGTCCTTTAGAAATATTTGTGGTAATCTTGCATTCGTTTCACAAATTGAACCAAAATCTTTTGTAGAAGCCAAACTTGATGAAAACTGGATTATGGCTATGTAAGAAGAATTGAATCAATTTGAAAGAAATGGAGTTTGGACTTTAGTGCCTAGACCTATTGATCATTCCATTATTTGTACTAAATGGGTTTTTCGTATCAGGCTAGATGAATCCGATAATATTGTTAGAAATAAAGCTAGACTTGTTGCTCAAGGGTATAATCAAGAAGTAGGTATCGATTATGAAGAAAACTTTTGCACCGGTAGCTAGATTAGAAGCCATTCGCATCTTACTTGCCTTTGCTTACTTTATGAATTTCAAGCTCTACCAAATGGATGTGAAAAGTGCCTTTCTAAATGGTTTTATAAATGAGGAAGTTTATGTCAAACAACCTCCCGGATTTGAAAATCATGCTTTTCCCGATCATGTTTATAAACTTTCAAAAGCATTATATGGATTGAAACAAGCACCCCGAGCATGGTATGATAGATTGAGTTCTTTCTTGCTAGAAAATGGTTTTTCAAGAGGAAAAATTGATACTACTCTTTTTATCAAAAACAAGGGTAAGGACTTGCTTATTGTACAAATATATGTTGATGATATCATTTTCGGTGCTACTAATGAAAACATGTGCAATGAGTTTGCTAAGTGTATACAAGGTGAATTTGAAATGAGTATGATGGGAGAGTTGAATTTCTTCCTCGGACTTCAAATCAAGCAAACTACTGAAGGGATCCTAGTCAACCAAGCCAAATATGCAAAGGAACTCATCAATAAATTTGGCATGGAAGGATCAAAGCCTATGAGCACACTAATGAGCACATCAATGAAGCTTGACAAAGTTGAGAATGGTAAGCCTGTGAATGAAAAAATGTATCGAGTTTTGATTGGCTCATTACTCTATCTAACGGCAAGTAGGCCGGATATAATGTTTAGTGTATGCATTTGCGCACGTTTTCAATCATGTCTTGCCATTAAACGTATTTTCAAATATCTAGTTGGCACACATAACTTAGGATTGTTTTATCCGCGTGGAGTTGCATTTGATTGGATTGGTTATTCGGATGCGAATTTTGGAGGTTTCAAAGTTGATTGTAAAAGTACAAGTGGGACTTGCCAATTTCTAGGACACTCTCTAGTGTCTTGGTATAGCAAGAAACAAAATTCCGTAGCTCTATCTACCGCCGAGGCAGAATACGTAGAGGCCGAAAGTTGTTGTGCCCAAATATTGTGGATCAAACAACAAATGGAGGATTTCAATTTGCATTATGATCATATTCCTATTAAATGTGACAATACTAGTGCAATAAGCTTAACCAAGAATCCCATTCAACATTCTTGAACAAAACATATTGTGATTAGACATCATTTTATAAGAGATCATGTTCAAAAAGGGGATATTGAACTTAACTTTATTAGTACCGACAAGCAATTGGCGGACATTTTCACAAAACCCCTAGGTGAGGAACAATTTTGTTTTATTCGACGAGAACTCGGCATGTCTAATCATTTCTGAAAGAGTTTGGTTTTGATATCAAAAAGGTTTTAAGTTTGAATTTTTTTTTGGGGATTCAAGTTTTAAGTTGATTGAACTTGTATATATCGTATTGTATGAGGAGTACCATTGATTTTAATGAGAGTTCACACTCCAACATATTCTCATATGTGATCTTTTCTTATGTTTGATAAAGCCTATTAACTGTTTTTTGCACCTTAGGTTTGCTCCCACAAAATAGTTTTCTGGTCTGCACCTGGGTTTTACTTCCGGATGACCAGTCGGATGTCAATCTAGTCGACCATGTGGTCAACCTCCCAATCAACCGGTTTGGGTATTGATCTAGATAAAGAAATCATACTCCAAACGTTTTATCATATGTTTCATTTTCCTGTGTTTAGCATGCATAAAAACTATTTTCTAGTCCTTAAGTTGGACCTCGTAAAACATTTTCTAGACTTAACCTGCATTTTTTCAGCCGGATGACCAAGCGGATGTCCCACCGGATGACCGTGTGGTCGACCGGTTTGTGTATTTTCAGCCCGGTTATAACTGATCCGAGTTGTTAGTTTTCAAAACCCTCACCTCGACAGAAATCAGCAGCGGCGAAAAACCCTCCAAAATCTCAAAACCTCCTCAAATCTTCAATCCAATCCTCAATCCCTTTCCCAAATCACAACCTCTACTCATCTCTACTATCCATCACTCCTCTCCGGTCCAAAACCACCCAAACCAATTTCAAACCTCTCAAAAAACCCTGGGTTCAGAAAAATGGCTGCACGAGGAAAACGAACTCGCTCCGGGGCAGGGCCAAGCGAACCACAACCCGACTTTAATGCACAACTCTTCACCAACCGGGTTAATGAAGGAAATTGGGCTGGTTTCAAATCTCGTCCTATCATTTTGGGTCGGCAGGTAATAACTTCACCCCGTTATTACCGCTATATACATGATGTTATTACTGCTGCGGGGTGGACAGAAATAATGACAGTGTCCAATATCTACTATCCGAAACTTGTTCGGTATTTTTACTGCAATCTGGATGTTGATCAGAATGCCGATGAGTATACCTTAGTTTCATGGGTTAAAGGAGCAGATTTTGTTCTGGATGTGAGCACAATGAGCAATTTCTTGAAATGCCCAGTAGTTGACAATTTTCGGTATGTGGCAAATGATAACGAATTGGTAAATGACATAGATGATGTGACTGCATTTTACCAAACCATAACTGATAATCGTGTTATTGGTGGAGGTGTCTCTAAAACTGAATTGAAGAAGCATCTTCGTCCTTTACACCTTTTTATTGCTCACAATGTGGCCCCTCAGAAAGGACACTATGATGCTGTGTGTCCTCTTCACTGTCTTATGCTTTCGTATTGCTAACTCTGATCATTAAGTCTGTTTCATTAAGTTTTGTGTGCATCTTATGACATGTCTAAATATGCCTCGCTCTTATCTATCGATTGACATACTAACCTTGCAGGGTTCACTTTGTGATCAAAGTGTTTAATATACTCCTCATATTCCTTAAAAGATTTTACTAAGGGGGAGCATGTACTAAGGGGGAGATTTATTGGAATAATCTTTACATTGCATAAAAACTATCATTTTGTGCCATCATCAAAAAAGGGGAGGTTGTTGGAAAAATATATGCATGATATTTTGTTGGAAAAATTACATGTAACAACTCTGATTTTTACTAAATAAAAATTTCGTTGTTATTATTCGAAAATCTTTAATTTGGAATTTATCATCTTCTAACTGCTGCATACCCGTCATTTCTAGTAATAAGTCTTAAGATTTCACCCCTTGGCTGGAAATCCTACTTAGCAAACCTAGGTAACTTTTATCCAACTAGTTAACTTAATGACCGTTTAACCTAATTACCATTTGCTTCCTAACCCTGGGTGAACCTTATGAACCTTTGATCCTTAAACCTTTTGAACCCTTAACCCTAGATGAACCTTTTGGACCTTTTGAACCTTTTAGCTATTAACCATTGGATGATAAATGTTAGGGTAATCTTTACCCATTGGAGAATAGGAGAAACTTAGTTTAATCCACCAAAATACATGACTAGATTTTATTAGTACTTAGATATAGTATTATATAGTGATATATACACATGATTAAAAGTATATATATACTTTATTCAAGTACAATACTTTACCCATTGGTTAATAACCGCTAGGAGAATCATTACCCATTGGATAATAGGTTAAGTACTTGCTAACTTTACCCATTGGTTAATAACCGCTAGGAAAACCATTATCGATTGGACAATAGGTAGTCTTGCCAACAAAGTACTAGGATATATTAAAATAGTAGATTTTCCATGTGTTTAAAAGATTAAATTAGATATTAGTACTTAGTGCTTTGGTTATTTAAATAACTAGAACATGTGCTAATTAGATTAAATTAATGGGGAAGATGGATTTGAAAGATCTAGTAGGATTATGAAGTACATACTTATATAAATATATATGTGTACTTGTATCTATATATATATATATATGTATATCTATATATATATATAATATTGTAAAGTACCATGTGTGTAATTGATTTTTAAAATGGAAAATCCTTTTGCTTGTAAATCCATAAGATTTTCTAGTACACTAAAACATTATTATATATAGATGTATACTTTCAAGTGTGTGTGTGTATATATATATATCTATATAAAGTACAAGAGAGAGAGAAACCCAAGAGGGGAGAGAGAGAGAGGAAGAGAAAGAGGAAGGAGAGAGAGATGGTACCTTGTTGATCCTGCTTGTGCTTCCAATGTACCTTGATTGTATTCTTTCATAGCAAATCTATGTACCAATTGTCCTAAATACATTACCAATTGACCAAATCTAGTACAACTTGTACATTCTTTTATTTTTAACTAGCCAAATCCCATTTCTTCCATTATATCTTCCATAATCACATCCTAGTCATGCAAGCCTAGTTTTAGACCTTGATCTTTTAAGAAAGCATGACATAAAATGATAAAAAAAATGAGATATATATATATATATATATATAGAGAGAGAGAGAGAGAGAGAGAGAGAGAGATTTTGACTATGAGAGAGAGAGGAGGCCAACCTTTGCCTATAAATAGCAAGCCATTCTCACCATTTTACTCACACCTCTCCTTGCTCCAACTTCTCTCTAGAAAGCTTAAGTGTTCTTGCTAGTTCTTTGCTTGTTCCTACATGTTCTTGAAGTTTCTCTCTAGTTCTTCAAGAAACTCTTCCATAGCCGCCACTAAACCACCACTCGACCACCACTTCGATCCAGAAGTTCTAGTAGTAGTAGTCAAGACTTAGTTTCGAAAGAAACTATTCTTTTTCGAAGCTATCGGAAGCTCACCGTAAGCCGTTGCTCTGCCCGATTCCTGATGTACTTTCCGTAGCTGTTACTACCGCCAAGAAGAACGGTAGATATCCCTATCTACTCTTCCTAAGTATACGTAAAGCATCCTTACTTTTTATCTCTAAGCATATGTCGTATACTTTAATCATAAGAATAGTTGATTGCATTATTTGTAGAATCTTTCTAACTTTGATTTCCTCGTCAATAAACATATGTTGTTTTAAAGTTCCCACAAGAATAGTTTGAACGGATTTTGGAAGTATAAACGTGATTAGGAGTATTCGTATTTTGACCTTTTCAATGATCGTAAGCTTGTTTGAATGTTGCTTGCATTACTTGTGGTTATTTGAGCATGTGTTAAAATAGAGTTGGATGATCTTGCTAGTTTAGTTTCAAGATTTCAATGAATGGTTATGACATGAGAAGTCCCACCGCGGAGTCTATGGATGAATACGAGACACGAAAATCAAGAAGTAGAAACATGACACCTAGGGTGTGGTTAACATGGATAAAGATATTTTTGAAACTACATAATGGCCAGACTTGGTAACTATTGTGTAGATGTGAAAACCCGCAATGTGGCCGGACTTGGTAGCCCATTGTGTGGACTTGCGAAAACCGCAGTGTGGCCGGACTTGGTAGCCCATTGCAAAGATTACCAATGGGTCCAGACGTGGTAGTTTCATTGGTAATATGGCTTGGTTATCCGCGGAGAAGAGCCAATGCAAGATTTGAGATGTTTTGAAACCACAATGTGGCCGGACTTGGTAGCCCGTTGTGAGTGTTGCCAATGGAGCCGGACTTGGTAGCTTCATTGGTAGCGAGAGATAAAATGATGTTTGAAATGTTGTTTTTGGTAAAAGTGGTAATTGGAGACACGGTTTATGACGAGTCGCGTAGGAGAAACACAGAAAACATGGACGCCAACGATAGATAGCAAATGCGAATGTGTCATTGTTGTTACCTTTATCAAATATTGTATGTATTGTTCATGACCTTGTATGATATATGTATGACTTGCTAAGTGTAAGTTAAGGGTTAGTGGGTTTGGATTATTCTATTGAGCTTTGTAGCTCACGGTGTTGCCTTTGGTGACCCTGACATATTATGCTGGTGGCGATGCTGGTATAATGTGTCAGACCTAATAGATGAGCAAGGAGAGCTATACACTTTGGAGGCATTCGGAGCTAAAGAGCTTGCTAGAATGGAAGAAGAGGCGGAACAGTAGATAACCTTAGATGTCCGATCCTTTTGTGTAATATAAGAACCCTCTGGGAGTTTGTGATGTAATGATGAGCCAGACATTGCTTAGTTTTATTAATAAAATGCTTAATTCACGTACTCGATTTTGGGGGCGTTACATTATATGCATTACTATCTATTATTTTGATGATTATATTCTTGAAGTTTTTATTTGTTGGCAAAAGAATATCTTTTATCGCAAATCCTTGTCGGACTAATTTTTCTTTGCCTTGAAATAGTGCATAAAGTCTCTTGGATTCAATAATTAAATCTTACAAAGACTTATTGAGCTCAATATATGCGTTGACGAAATTATTTAGCTGAAGTTTTGAGCCTCAGGTTGACAAACCGGCTGATAGGCCGGCTGACAGACCAAAGAGGTATGTCAACCGGAGAGCACCGAATGACCAACCGGACGACCGCCTGGTCGACCGGTCAAAGTAATTTCGGCAGATCAGTAAATTCCAACGGCTCTTTTTTCTACCTACCAACTTTCCAACAGCTCCAATAGTTTATTAACGGCTAGGAGGTGGATGGATAACTATATAAGGAATGAAGAACTCATTGATGAGTACCAAGACAAGCACAATCAATCTATATCATTCCAAGAACAAATCTCCAAAGATCAAAGCCTACAAATCTCATTGTTCTTCCTCTTTCATATTTTTCTTGTGAGAAAATTTGTACAAGTCTTGAGCTATAACTTTCATACTTTCTCCACATACTTGTACCTCGTAAGTGAGTGTTTGAGAGAAAAACTTGAAAGCTTAGAAGACCAAATTCTTGTTGAATTTGGGTGTTATTATTTTTGAGAGATTTTCAGAGAAAACTCTTGCGGTTGCGCTAGCTCCTCGGGAAAGCTAGAGGTGTAAGGTCATTGTAGGCACCCATAAGTCTTACTATTTGTAATCTTTTTGAAGATTAGTGGAACCTACAAGTAGTTGCTTGAGGAGAAGTGAACTAGGCCAGACCGTGGACAAATCCGGGCTGAACCACTATAATTGGGTTCTATCTCTGTAACTCTCTCTTTTACTTGCTTATATTATTTTGGTTAAATTGTTAGAGAGAATTTTTATTGGTATTTTTAGTTAGCAACCCTTTTCACCCCCTCTAGGTTGTCTTTTTGGGTAACAGAACCTGTAACCTTATGAGGAGCACTTATTACTTTCTCACAATCACTTAAACAAGGGCCTGGGTTTTGTTAAGTGACTTTCTCGTTTTCTGGGTACCCCTTCGCGGGGGTATTGTTTTTGTTTTCCCTACTTTTTAGATAGTAGGTCAGGGCGTCCTTGGTACGAGAAATACTATACAAGTGGTGAATGTCGTGTAGATCTAAGGATGTGCCTAACATCTGGTTTAGAGTGGTTACGCCCATGACTACACGGAAGAAATTGGCCGAGACCTGCATTGGGGATAATCTGTAGTGGGCCAAGACCTGGCGAAGCAAAGGGGCCAGAGGGAACCTAACCCCGCCTTCTACGACGGCAACTACAGGGATATGGAGGGTGTCATTATCTAGGCACTCTCGAATAGCATCCTCAAGAGCGAGTGCAGTGGCCACATTGTCAGGGATCTCGTAACGAGATCTGAAATTGACCATGGCCTTAGGGGTATTACAGTACTGCCTAAACCTCCCCATTATTAGCAGGGATGCTTTAAAAAGAGGGGGTATCGAGAAAACCCTAGAAGTATGAAGAGCCCTAAATCGAAGAAGAATAGGGTGAAATGGAAAGTAGTGAATTACGAAGTGATGATCAGGGACCTTAAGACTGCAGAAAGGGTGAAACCTTGAGACGGTGAAAAGTGCTTCAATGGCGGGAATGCTTCGGCCTTCTTTCTACAGAGGGAATTTAGAGAGAGAATGGGGGTTCAAAATGGGACGAAAACCCAAATATACCCTAATAAGTGGGGTGGAGTACGAGAAACGTCACCCAAACGCTGTTTGTGCATTTCTAAAATTGTATTTGCTATTGGTTGTTTAAGTTATTGGAACAAATATTTTAGGAATGGGTTTAGAGCATATAGTTCATGCGGAGGACGCGGCGTCTGGTGATGATGAGGTTCAGCAACCTGAAGTTCTCTTACAGCAGCCAGTAGTAGGGGATGCCGATAAACTTCTTGCAGCTGTAGCTTTGCTTGCAGAACAACAAATATCTCGCATTGGATTCAGCAAAAACCAGCAATGACTCATGGAATGGGACTGCTGCTGCTCCTAATCAAGGTGGCATCGCAATTTGAGGGGGCAATTGACCTAGTGACGCTGAAGAGTGACTTAAGTTTGTGGAGCGGGTGTTGAAGGCTATGGGAGTGACTGACGCACAGAAGGTAACATTGGCAACTTTTAGCTGGAAAGGTGATGCTTGAGATTGGTGGGAGTCGTTTGAGAGGCAGTGGACTGCCACTCTGGTAGGAGTTATTGTAACGCCCCGAATTTTGGGTACGTTAAATAATCATTTTATTGAACAACAAAAGAGAGTCTGGCTCTTTATTACATCATAAACTCCTAAAGGGTTCTTATATTACACAAAAGGGATGGATATCTAAGGTTATCTACAGCTCCTTCTCTTCTTCCAGCCTAGCAAGTTCCTCAGCTCCAAAGGCCTCCAAGGTATCTCTCTCCTTGTTCATCTAACAAGTCTGACACATTATACCAGCGTCGCCACCAGTATAATATGTCAGGGTCACATAAAGCAACACCATGAGTTTGAAAGCTCAATAGAATAATCCAAAACCCACTAACCCTTAACTTACAAATAGCAAGTCATGCATATATCATAAAGAGTCATAACAGCACATGCATTAATATAACAATAACAACAACGACACATCCGCATTCGCTATCTATCGTTGGTGTCATGTTTCCATGTGTTTCTCCTACGTGACTCATCGTTTTGTGTCTCATCTATCATTTCCAAAAAATCACACGCACACACCAATGAGCTACGCAGTCCGGCTCATTAGCCACAATGGCTACCAAGTCTGGCACATTGTGAACGCACATAACCAATAAGCTACCAAGTCCGGCTTATAGGCCACAATGGCTACCAAGTCCGGCCACGTTATCAAATCTTGCATTGGCTCCTCTTCGTGGATAACCAAGCCCAATCAATCAATGAAGCTACCACGTCCGGCTCCGTTAACAATTTACACAATGGGCTACCAAGTTCGGCACATGATGAACGCACACAATCAATAAGCTACCAAGTCCGGCTTATAGGCCACAATGGCTACTAAGTCCGGCACATTGTGTCACATACTCATCTCCAAATGAAGCTACCAAGTCCGGCTCCATCGGCAACGCATACCAACGTAAGGCTACCAAGTCCGGCCATTACGTAGTTTCCAAAATCCTTTTTACCAAGTCCAATTATTTCCTTTATCCACACCCTAAGTGTCATGTTTCTACTTTTCGGTTCTCGTGTCTCGTAATCATGCATAGACTCCGCGGCGGGACAAACCACTTTGAAGTAATCTTGAAACTAAACTAGCAAGATCATCCAACTCTATTTAATCATGCTTGTTTACAACCACAAGTAAGGCAAGTAACATGCTATCATGCTCACAATCGTTTAAAAGGTCAAAATACGAATACTTCGTTTTAAAACGACACTTTATCTTTAAAATGCATTTTCTTCGAGAAGTTCAATTAAACAACACATGTTTATTGACGAGTTCATACAATCACGTAGCAATTAGGCGATCAAACAATCAAGTAGCCACAAGATCAAAGTAAACTACGTACTTTTAACAAGAAAGTTCTACAAGCTAAATCATTCACTAACTTTATTTTCTTAAAGAAATAGTTTGAAAAGCTCAACACACATCTTATCTATACTTAGGAAGAGTAGATCGGAAAAATCTACCTTTCTTCTTGGCAGTAGAAAAAGACTACGGAAATACGACGGAAAGAATGTCGGCACTCGAACGGCGTAACGGCTTACGATAAGCTTCCGATAGCTTCGAAAGAGAAAGGTTTCTCTCGAAACTAGATCGTAACCTATACTACTACTACTTTAGGATCGAGGTGGTGGTCATATGGTGGTTTAGTGGCAGAGATGGAAAGAAAGCTCAAGAACAAGCTAGAACTACTCAAGAACACTAAGAACTCTTATGCTTTCAAGGAGAGAACTTGGAGAATGGAGAGGTGTGAATGAAATGGAGGAATGACTTGCTATTTATAGGCAAGGATTGGCCCTCTCTCTCTCCCCTTGGCCGGCCCACTCTCTCTCTCTCTCCATATCTCATTTTTAAATCATTTTATGTCAAGTTTGCTTGAAAGCTCAAGGCCTAAAACTAGGCTTGCATGGCTACCAAGATATTGCTTTGCTTTCACTCCAAGAACTAGAACAAAACTAGGTTATTCTAATGGGTTTCTAGTCTAGTCTTAGTACTTTAAATAATAGAAATCTAGATATGGTTGTCCTAGGATGGGATTATGGAAGATTGAATGGGAGAAAGGAGATTTGATCAAGTAATAAAATGGGAAAACGTACAAGTTGTACATTGAAAGTATAGATTTTTGCTTGTAAAAGAGAATCCCATAGATTGCATGCTTTCAAAGTACAATGGAAGCACAAGAAATCAATCCAAGGTACTATCTCTCTCTCCTCCTTTCTTTCTCTCTCTCTCCCTTTCTCTCTCTCTCGGCCCAATCTCTCTCTCTCTCATGTACTATATATATATATATATATATATACACATACTAGAAAGCAAACATATATAATAATGTAGATATAGGTACTACATAATCTAGGTTTTACAAGTAATCTAGATTTTCCAAATAAAATATACAAACACACACATGTGTACTTTCGTTATTTTTTATATATATATATATACAATCTCCTTCAAATAAGGAGGTCCTTATTTTAGTTAAAATAAGGACCTCCCCATTTCTCCCATTTTTCGATTGAATTTTGATGATCCGAGCCGCTCAATATGTTCAGAACGTGATTTTAAGGGTACCCGCGAGAAATCGGCAAAAAAAATGACCGGGAAGGGTTTGATTTGAGCAGTTTTTATTTGAACCGTTCGATAAAAAATAAACAAAAACTGCTCGGATGAAACCCTTCCCGGTCTTTTTTTTTGGCTGATTTTTCCAAAGTATCTTTAAAATCACATTCTGAATACATTGAGCGGCTTGGATCATCGAAATTCGATCGGGAAAGGGAGGTCCGCATTTTATTAAAATAAAGTAGTTCTTAATAGAAGGGGACTCTATATATATATATATATATATATATATATATATATACAAGTACACCTATATATAAATATATGTATGTACTTCCTAATCTAGACTATATCTTCCAAATCTAGTTTTCCTAATAAACTAACTTATACTTTCAAAGTACTAGGTACTAAGGATATTAAATCCATGTACTAACTATAATTTAATCAATTAACACACATGGAAGATCTTATTATTATATATATAACTATATATATATACAAGTACACACACAATATATATATATATATAGCCATGTACTACAAAATCCTACTAGATATGTCATATCTAATATCCTAATAAACTATGATATACTTTCAAAGTACAAGTACTTATAACTAGGGGTGGCAAACGGGCGGGTTTGGGTCAAATTGGGCAAGTTGTTAGTGGGTTGGGTCTTTAATGGGTTATTGACCCATTTAGACCCATTAATTATTAGTCTAATTACCCATACCCAAACCCAATCCATTTATCTAAAACCCAACCCGACCCGCCCGTTAACCCAATTAAATACTACATACTAAAAAATTGTTGATTCTGGTTCATCTCTCTCTCCGTGATGTCGGCTCATGCCAAATGAAAAATTATAGAGTGTGGTAAGCTCACACACTCAAAACTTTGATAGACGCATGTGATCTAACCCGACATCGTACGGAGGCTTATTATACCATTATCCGAACCGTCTTGAGGAGACGAACGAGATGGACAGATCAGATTTTCCGTTCAAGCAGTTTAAAAAAAATGCAAATTTTGATTGGAACTCGGTTTGCACTCTCTCTCTTCATTTGTGTTCGTTTTATACACTATGGAGTGCTAAAATCAGTCTTAACCTACTGGGCAACAACCAATATACTGGGCCCGAACATTTAACTAGTTTTTCACAGCGATTTAAGGTTCCAATTCCAAGCTTTTTTTTACGGTTCGGCTCGGGTTTCATGTTATCGCAACAGAAGGTGATTTTTTCTGAGTCTCTCGTGCTATTGCCGTGATGAATGAAAAAACCAATCCTTGATCTATTGAGATATCTGTGTCTATGAAAAAACCAATCCTTGATTTTTCTGAGACTCCTCAAGGTCAGCTTCGTCGAGGCCAATTTTTTGCATTTTTTGGTACTTCCATCAAACGTACAGCACCAAAACATTGATAGAATTACATAGCAACATGTAAATATACGTAGGGAGGTGAGTTCGGACTAACTCGCGTCCGGCAAAACGAGTTTTGGAGATATTTTGGCGGCTGTTTGAAGCGGCAACGGAGTTTGGTCGGATGGTGATGGTGTTCGCCTGTGGAGGTGCAACAGTGGTGTACGGTAGTGGAAATGGTGGTGCTCGGTGGCTGGCGGTGATCTAGTTGGTGGAGGAGGAGAAGGTGGTGATGGCAAGCACGGCTGCGAGGAGGTGGGAGAAGAGTATAAATGGGGTTTTTTTGTTGGGTTGTAGTCATGACTTATTGGGTCATTTAAGTTGACCCAATTATAACCCAATTAAGCCCAATTAATAAATGGGTTAGATGGGTTGGACCCATTTTGACCCAACTAATAAATGGGTTGGGTTAGGTCTATTTTTTAATAGATGGGTTTGGGTTTCTTAATGGGTCTGGGTTCAATTTGCCACCCCTACTTATAACATATTACCTAATGTACTAATTCTATTTTAATGGATTTCACACATGGCCAAATCTAATATTTTATCAAACCTAGTACTTGGTTGGCAAGTAAAGCTATTATCCAAGGGGTAATAATTCCCCTAACCTTCTTTATCCAATGGATAAAAGAATTAAAGTACTTTACAAGATTTTTTTAATTAAAATAACACAATACACATGTGTTACTTACAATAAAATATATATATATATATATATACATATATATATATATATATACAAGTACACATATAATATATACAAACAAGTACTACAATATCTAGTCTAGATATACCAAAATTCAATATCTATTAAACTAATCTACTACTTTCAAGTACCAAGTCCTAAATTCTATTTTAATCCATTACACACATGTCAATACAATATTATATATATACACACACACATATATATATATATATATATACAAGTACATATATAATATATATACAAGCATGTACACACAATCTAGGCTAGATATGACCTAGGACTAATATCTAATAAAGTATTCTACTACTTTCAAAGTACTATGTATAATAATACTAACCTAAGGTACTAATTGTATTTTAACTAAATACACACATGGCAAAATCTAGTATTTTAATCAATCTAGTACATGATTGTCAAGACTAACTATTATCCAATGGATAATAGTTTCCCTAGCGGTTAATAACCAATGGTTAGTGAAGGTAAGGTCCAAGGGTTATCGTCCAATGGTTAATAAATCTCCTAGCGGTTATTATCCAACGGGTAATGCTAGAAAGTCTAATACTTGAAATTAAGCACTAAGCTAATCTAATCTCGTACTTAGGAAGATTAACCAAGGTTTACCTATTGACCAATGGGTAAAGGAAACCCTAACGCTATTGTCCAATGGATAAATATTACCCTAGCTTTTATCGTCCAATGGATAAAGACAAAAAGGGTAAAATGGTCCATCTAGGGTTAGGGTAACCTAATTAGATTTGGGATCCAAGTGATTAGGTTAACAGTCTATTAGGAATCTAACTAATTGGTTAAAGACTAACGATACTTAATCTAGGCTTCATTGCTCGAGTGGTATTTTGGTTTTATTTAGTAGGAAATTGCCTAATAACGGAATATTAAAGCCCGTCAGTGCCAAACGCCAAGGCAAGGCGTGAGTGTGGCCAAGGTAGCCCGCTAGCAAAGCGGTGGCCAAGGTGGCCCGTTAGCCAAGCAGTGGCCAAGGCAGCCCGCTAGCCAAGCAGTGGCCAAGGCAGCCCGCTAGCCAAGCAGTGGCCAAGCGGTGGCCAAGGTGGCCCGTTAGCCAAGCAGTGGCCAAGGCAGCCCGGTGGCCAAACAGTGGCCAAGGCGTAGCCAAGGCAAAAGCAAGGCACGACCCGACGCCAAGGCAGAACCCGATGGCAGCCAAGGCAGAGCAACCCGACAGGGACCCGACGCCTAGGCGAGGCAGACCCGACAGCGACCCGACGCCAAGGCAAGGCTGGCCCGACAGCGACCCGACGCCCAGGCGAGGCTGTCAAGTCAACGGTCAAGGCAAAGACTAAAATTTAACCACTTTGGCATTGATGCAACGCTCTAGGTTAGGAAAAAGTAACTAAGCCAAACGGTAGTTAGGGTTGCTAACTAATCGGTTGTCATGTAGGATTTCCAGCCGAGAAATATGAATCTAGGATTTTACTACAATTACCAAGTAATTATACCAAGGTCTAATAGGCATACTCGTCTTTAGAAAATGACCCTAATGCCTGGGCGATGAATACCAATCTCCTAAATCATTAAACCTAATTACGACGGATTATTAATCGCTAAAAGGGATTTATAAAACAAATAAAGAATTTTCAAATATAACAACCAAATTTTTATAAGTCAATAACGACCGATTTTTGGATGTTAAAAATGAAATCCAAGTATTAAAATAAAATTCAAATTTTTAGCGAAATTTTTATTGACAAAAAATCAGGGTCGTTACAGTTATACTGGCGGTATCGCGAGTGGTGATGTGGGAGCGCTTTGTTAAAGGGTTCAATGATCACTATTTTCCGTAGAGTTGGAAGTTGGACCTGGAAGCGGCATTTATTGAATTGAAGCAGGACAATATGACTGTTCCAGAGTATGAAGCTAGGTTTGGAAAATTGTCAAAACATGCTCCAGACTTGGTGAATACAGAAGAGAAAAGATGTCAGCGATTTCGAAAAAGGCCTTCATCGAAGGTAGCTACAAGGTTGACTACCTATGAACAAGAGGAATATGCTCGGTTGGTAGAAATGGCTAGGAGGGTAGGGAAGGATGTTCAGGATTATAATGATAGCCAGGAGTCATACAAGAAAAGTAGGACAGAAGGAGCATCATTTGGTAAGTCTGGAGGAGGTACTAGCAAGGGTGGGGGTCAAAAATCTCAGGTTACCAGAATTCAAAATTTTAGGAAGTCACAAGGGGGTTCCACGGGGTGGTGGAAAGGGAGGTCGGGACATGACTAACCGGCAGACAGTGAGTGGTGCTACGACAATGTCTCGTTAATGTTTCAGTTGCAGGTTTGCGGATCATTTGAAGAGGGATTGTCCAAGTGTGCTTAAGAGCGTCAAGTGTTATAATTGTGGTGAGTTTGGGCACATGGCAATGCAATGTCATCGAGCACCAATGCCGGTGGCATCTTCTGTAGGTAGTGTGCAAAGCGGTAGAGGTGGAGGAGCCGGTAGTACTATAGCATCAGGTAGGGTGTTTGCAATCACACGTCAAGGTGCACAGGCTTCGCAAGGGGTAGTGACAGGTAGTTTGGTTGTTTCTAGTACTTATGTACATGTGTTGCTAGACCCTGGGTCTATGCATTCTTTTGTATCTAATGCTTTCATTAAACATTTAGACAAGCTTGCTAAACTTTTAAATATTGCTTTAGCTATTTCTACACCGATGGGTGAGGTAATTGTTGTTAATCTGTGTTACGTGAGTTGTGGATTGGTGGTTGGGGGAAAGAGGTTATTGGTAGATTTGTTGCCATTAGATATGACTGACTTTGAAGTGATCTTGGGCATGGATTTCTTATCGGGGTATCATGCCGTCATGGATTGTTTTAGTAAGGAAGTTATATTTCAGTTGCCAAATAGCGATGAGGTGAAATTCTGTGGTGATTCAGTAGTGAGTTCTACTTGTATTTTTTTGGCATTTAAGGCCAAATCTTTGTTGAGTAAGGGCTATAAGGGGTACATTGCTTATGTGGTTGACATTGAAAAGAAAGCACCGACGTTAGAGGAGATACCAATTGTGAATGAGTTTGCGGATGTATTTCCGGATGAGTTGCCAGGTATCGTGCCAGACCGTGAGGTTGAGTTCACTATTGAATTATTGCCAGGTACTAATCCGATATTTATTACTCCTTATCATATGGCGCCGGCAGAGTTCCTTGAGTTGAAAGTGCAGTTGAAAGAATTGCTAGATCGGGGTTTCATTCAGCCTAGTATATCGCCGTGGGGTGCACCGGTCTTATTTGTTAAGAAGAAGGATGGTTCCATGCGTATTTGTATTGATTATCGACAGTTGAACAAGGTGACAGTTCGAAACCAATATCCATTGCTGAGGATAGATGATTTGTTTGATCAGTTGCACGGGGCTATGGTATTCTCCAAAATTGATTTGAGATCGGGTTATCATCAAATTAAGGTAAGGGATAGTGATGTATCGAGGACAGCTTTTTGTGCCAGGTATGGTTATTGTGAGTTTTTGATTATGTCATTCGGATTGACCAATGCTCCAACAGTTTTCATGGATTTAATTAATCGAGTATTTCAGCCATTCTTGGATACTTTCATTATTGTGTTTATCGATGATATACTGGTATATTCTCGCACCAAGGAGGAACATGAGGATCATCTACGTATCGTGTTACAGGTTTTACGTGACAATCATTTATTTGGGAAGCTTAGCAAATGTACATTCTGGTTGGATAGTGTGGAATTCTTAGGGCATGTGATTTCTTCTGATGGAGTTTGAGTGGACCCTAAGAAGATAGAAACAATGGTTAATTGGGAGAGTCCTAAAAATGTCTCAGAGATTTGAAGTTTTCTTGGCTTGGTAGGTTATTACCAAAAGTTTATTCATGGCTTTTCTGCGATTAAAACAATGACAAAGTTGACTACAAAAGATGTGAAATTTTTATGGTCTGATGAGTGTGAGAATAGCTTTCTTGAGTTGAAGAAATGGTTAGTATCGACACCGATTTTGACAATTCCAATTGGTACAGAGGATTTGGTGGTTTACACTGACGCTTCATTGCAAGGATTGGGTTGTGTTTTGATGCAACGAGGTAAGGTTATAGCTTATGCATCAAGACAGTTGAAAGTTCATGAACAGAATTATCCAACACATGATTTGGAGTTAGTGGCCGTGGTTTTTGCTCTCAAAATATGGAGGCATTATTTGTATGGAGTATCGCGTGAGATTTACAGTGATCATCAGAGTTTAAAATACTTCACGCAGAAGGAGTTAAATTTAAGGCAACGACGGTGGATGGAGTTGATAAAGGACTACGATTGTTCTATACACTATCGCCCAGGTAAGGCAAATGTGGTCGCCGATGCTTTGAGTCGAAAGACAATGGGAAGATTGGCATGTATACAATATTCGAGAGTTTCAGTCTTTACTGAGTTAGAACACTTAAGGGTGGAGTTTTCACTGAAAAGTGGTGGAGCTTTGTTAGCTCGTTTCAGGGTTCGACCTTTGTTTATAGATCGGATCAGAGATGGGCAGTGGCAGGATCCTTATTTCCAAGAGTTCAGGCAGCGTGTAGAGAAGGGGAAAATGCCTGAGTTCAGTGTTCGAGATGATGGTATGATTTTGTTTGGAAAGAGAATGTGTTTGCCAAATGACATGGTTTTAAAGAAGGAAATTTTAGATGAAGCTCACTGTTCTGCGTATGCTATGCATCCGGAAAGCACTAAGTTGTATCGTGATTTAAGGGAATATTTCTGGTGGAGTGGTATGAAAAAGGAAATTGTGGAGTATGTGGCTAGTTATGAAACTTGTCAACGAGTGACGGCAGAGCATCAGAGACCGGCGGGCTTATTGCAGAATCTTCCTATACCGGAGTTGAAATGGGATCATGTGACGATGGATTTTGTGACAGGTTTGCCACGTTCGAAAGGGGGGTACGAATCCATTTGGGTTATCGTTGATCGGTTAACAAAGTCAGCTCACTTTTTGCCGATAAAGACTACGTATACTCCGGATAAGTATGCTTAATTATATGTTGATGAGATTGTGTAGACACCCCAATTTGAACACTTCGAATTTCCTTAATTTGTGGCCCGGAGGCTCCCCGATGATGAATTTGGATCGAAACAAGCCTTAGACCAGTCAGGACTTTGCTTCTTGAAGACTTTGAAAGGGAAAATGAAATGTCAAAATCAGTCTTAAGCGCTCAGGAGCAGTCCCAAGCGCTCCAAACTATGTGCAAAACCTGGGACTTAACAAACTCTCGAGCGCTCGAGAGTTAACTCCCAAGCGCTCGAGAATTCTCCCGAGCGCTCGAGACTTCAGTGCTACCCAATGGATGATGGAGCTTCCCCACTTCCCATGCAAGCCATCACTGCTGCCGTTTTCAGCCGATACAAACCTCAGACAGCACTCCACCTCAGTCAGAGGGGAGTCAGGTCTGAAAATTTTCAAAGATGCCATATTTCGTTTGCCAAAATGAGACCATATACTATTTTGCCTATATAAAGGCCATTCCAGCACAGAACAGCCACGAAAATGCTCTCTCTCTAAAAAACCCCCTTTGACTGTTCAAAAACCAGTGCATTCTCCATCTCCTTAAATTTTTTTTTCAAAGGTAAAGCCACCAAAAAAAAAATCAAGGCATCAAAGACATGCAAGGAGTCTAGAGTATCCTAAAGCTCTAATTTTCCTGGTTTCTCTTCCTCTTTCATCTCTCAAAGTCTCTCAAGAAGCAAACTCCTCAATCAAAGGTAGGGGTTTTCTACCTTAGTGTCAAAAACCAATAAGAACAGGGCTGTATCTCCTTTCTGAGGGAGGTCCCTCAGCCCTCTCAGTCTTTAATACTGAGTATGGGTCGAGAGACCTTGGTGTAACAACAAGAGCAAAGGGGTGCAAATACATTTCTCTGTGCCAGCTCACTGGAAGCACTCCCGAGCGCTCGGAACTACTCTGGAGCGCTCGAGAGTGGCTCCAGAGCAGTTTTCTTTCTTTCAAGCATTTACATGGACATGCATGAAGAGTAGGGTGTATTTTTAAACATTTCAACTTTTTTGAAGTGCATTGGTGTAGATGATCTTCTTTTGAAAAGAACGAATAAGGGAAAACCATTTTACTTAAGAACATGCAAAAGGGTTTAAGCCTTGGATTTGAAAAGAGAAATCTTTCTCATACCTCAAAAACACAAGATCCAGTACACCAGTGTACTACAAAGAGTGTATCAGTGGAATGAAAGCAGTCTTGGAGTGTGGAAGACTCCCAAGCGCTCGGAAAACTCCCAAGCGCTTGAGAGTGTCTGCATGTAGCCCTAATCTATTTTTCCTTCCAGTTTGATCCATATGCTGTCTTTGCATGCCCATGAATGTATCCCTTTTTGCTCTTATGAATATAAAGCTGCTTTCCAGAAAGGTGGTGGTGCATGGTTTAGAAGAATGGAGTCTCATCCCATTCTGCTAAATCCTCTGTTGAGCCCGAGACATGATTAATGTTATTTTAGTTTATATTTCCAGTATTACGTTCTGTTGTATTCTGTTGCGCTAACGTGATTTGCAGGATTGGGCATACAATACTCCCAAGGGCTCGGGAATGCTTCCGAGCGCTCGAGAGTGGATCAGTGACAGGGATTTCCAGCTTCCAGCATTTTTGCATTTCATCACCATTCTTCATTTACTCACTGTACACTTGCACATGCATGCACCTCTTGTACTTGATGTATATCTGTGAATACTTGCTAAGTGACTAAATGAAATAAAATCTTTTGACAAATCCCACAAATGTTTAGTAGAGACCGATTTCAAATCGGGCGAGGGGGGTGCCGTAAAACCCTTCCCCCCTCGTAACATGGCTTCCGAACCCTCAAAACAAATCTCTGGTTTTCAATTCAAATCAATCATTTTCAATCAAAACGGTTTCTCGGGTGACGAACCACAAATCCGGGTGGCGACTCTTCAAAAATTTTCAAAATCCAAGAAACGGCGTGGCGCCTCTTTTTCGGGCCGCCCCGATTCCACCCGGGGCTGTGGTAGCCCACAGTGGCGACTCTGCTGGGGATAATGGTTTAATTGATACTTGAGAAAAGTTGGTATGTTGATAAAATGTCCCAATTTCCTTAAGTATTAATTAATTAGTGAGCCAAGCTTGAAAAACATTTGTGGGATTTTCAAAGGATTTTATTTCACCTTTTATTTCTTGTATATATATCTTGTGCAGCCCCGCTGTTGTGTTTCGGCAATCTTGCCAGGCTTGCCGGTGACAAGGAATCCCGGAATGCTCAGCAACCCTCGACCGTGATGAGTCATCCCTACCGTTTGTACCATTATTGGGTGTACGCTCAATAACGGGAGGTATACTTTGAATCTAGTCCGGGGAACCCTCTTGAAGCCAAAACCCGGCCTTGGTACATGTGTAGCAAACCATAGAACCTTCCAAACTAGGACAAGAGCCTGTAGGGTAGGACTATGTACTATAATCTGTTTAAGTGCTGCATTGCATCATCATCATGCTATCAGCCACGGTTCTCGAGACTCGCTCACGCGGTCCTCAGAAGGTTGCCAAGACCCGATGAAGAGTCACGCACCCTAACGCGTGTTGATGAATCACATTAGTCCTCGAACCCAAACCTAGAGGAAACTAAGATTCTAATAAGTCCTTGACTAAGCATTTGATCGGAATTTAACCAAAGAAAAAGAATGATAGGGGGGTAGAACATTGCGATGCCAACACCATTCAGGCTAAAAGCAAGTGTACCGCTTACGCCACCTCGGTTATCACATCACATTGTTCACCTCGAGTCATTCCGAATCAATGGTCGAATTGCCGATGGAATATTAGCCAAATACTTAGCTTATCCTAGCATCTTTTGGGAATCGACCGTTCCCAAAAGAGGATACGCCCCAAAAATCCGAGGATCGAGGCAACCTCCCGTAAGTCAATCGTTTTTGAAAAATCGGAGTCGATGACGGTGACGATGAGGCACTCATTTTCTAAAATCATGCACAAATTTCACAAAAATGCAAGCAGGAACCGCGTCTGAGCATAAGTTTTTGCTTTGCTGTCAGTTCTGAGCAATTGGGCCGAAAAAGAAGAACATCATACCTTCCTGGACCAGACCCTTGGGACAGAGATTGGAATGGCTCCAACTGTAAGCAAACTCCGTCAGTGCATCAGATTTGGGGGCGGAAATGGATCTATTGATCGGAGGCTTGAACCCGAACGCAGGCAATCCAAACATTAACCCAAACGGAGGCAACCCTAATCCAAACCCGAGCGGAGGCGAGCCAAATCCGAACCCTAATCCCGTTCCCAATCCCCGTCCAAACCCTAACACAAACCCGGGAAACTTAAATGGAGAAATGGCTCAGATTAGAGAAGATATTCAACGCCTGGGCGAACGTGCTGATAACCAGATTGCCCAGCTCATGATGATGATCACTGGGGTTGCACGACGCCTTCCACCACAAGCCGAATCCAGGCCCAAATCCAATTCCCATTCCTAACCCAATTCCTATCCCAAACCCAAATCCAAATCCCAACCTAAACTTTAACCCTAACCCTAACCCGAATCTGAACCAAGAGCAGCAGGTCTTTGATTTGGAAACTCCGCAAAACCCCGAGATGGTAGCAGTATTGGCAAAACTCACCCAACTAGAGGAATTCGTTGCAAGAAATGAGAAGATAGCATTGACTAGTTTTGACATTAATAAGCTTTGCCTGTTTCCCAACGCGAAGCTTCCAGAAAAGTTCAGGGCAATTGATTTTGCTAAGTTTGACGGAACAGGAGATCCAAAAGCACACCTGACAGGATACATTGGAGCACAGTCCATGTGGGGAGTCGAGAAGGATGCTATGGCACAGATGTTCTCACAGACTTTGGTGGGACATGCTCTGCACTGGTTCACTTCACTGGATGAGAGAAAGAAGCGTTCTTAGGAGGATATATGCGTAGCTTTTGTGGCACAGTATGATTACAACATCCAGTTGGAGGTGACCACCTGTGAATTGGAGTCAACAAAGATGGAAGCAAAAGAGGCCTTCGCCGATTTTGTGAAGAGATGGAGGGCTAAGGCGGCACAGATGAAAGATAGGCCGAGCGACAGGGACCAGATCCAGATGATTGTCCGTAACCTTCAACCCACTCTAGCAAGGCACATGGTGATGGCCCAAGCATGCACAATCTTCGATACAGGCTTAGCCGTCGAAGAAGCAGTTCAGTTGGGGATCCTTAACAAGCCCGAGCCTCCTCCTAAGCCCAAAAAAGTTTACTCCGGAAACAGCAACGCCCTGTTTGGCAACTCGAACTACACCAACCTGCCCAACACCTCCACAAATACAACTCAAGCCAAGCCGGTAAACCAGATAGCCACCCAAACTAGTCAACCGCGTACCCAACCCCACACTTTTGCTCAGTTCTCAGCACCACTCTCTGCCGTGCTCGAGAAATTGGTCGAAAGCGGCACCCTCAAGCCACTTACCCCTACTCCCTTACCTCAAAAACTACCCGCATCCCACAATCCTAACGCGTACTGTGCCTATCACCAGAATGTGGGCCACCTAACCGACAACTGCTTCCGTCTCTGCCATGCAATCCAAGACCTGATAAACAACAAAACCCTCCCCATGCCACCACAGAAGCCAAACACCGTCTCAAACCCACTCCCAAAGCATTCCAATGCTCGCACCAACCTTATCTCCATAAGCCAACCTTTTAACCCCAGCCTTTACATCATTCCTGATACCCAACCCAAGCCAGCCGTCGAGTTGCCAGTTGAGGATGCCGTCCGTGCATTGGAAACCGTGGAATGGGACTTTCAGGTAAGGTGGGAAGATCTGGTACAAGATTTCTTGGCAGTGGAAGACAGGGCTTTTATTACTGGAGCATGGCCTGTGGCACTTAACCCTAACCAAGTTGAGGAATTGGAACAAGGAGAATGGAGGCAAGACTGGGAGGAGATGATGGCTGATCCCTTAGATGGGTATTCCGTATTTGCACTGTTCACTGAACCTGAACCTGTTGAGAACGAAGAAGAATGGGAATGGGAGCCCGAACCCGATGGATGGCACTGGATGGATGATTCCGACCCCCTAGATGAAACATCATTGGCGTACCTTTTTCAAGAAGAGGAAGTGGTGGAGGAAATGGATCTGATGAATCCCCGTATGTTATCAGGGCTTAACGCCAGGACCATTGTCAACCTTACTCGAGACTCCGACGCTCTGGAATGTTCCATGGACTATCTTTTCTTCCCCCAGGAATTCATCGTCGCGGAGTTCTTTTCCAAACCCGTAGTTCAAATCCCTGATGGGCCCAGCATCTGCGTGTTGGATCCAGAAGATCTGTGGGGAAAGTCTGAATTGGTAAATGTATGGATGGATGGCTAGGAACTGACTGTCAATAAGGCCATGCTAGACGAAGGATCTCTGTAGGTTAGCGATGACAACAGCAGCAATAATGTCAACTTCTAGAATTCTCTGGAGGAAGATAGCATCTGGCACGCCTTGGAAATGGAAACTCTCAACGAAACTTTGGAGAAGACAGCCTTTGACAAAGGGAAGCGTAAGGCGGACGACTGTGACTTTGACTTCTCCGATTTCTGGGAAGGTACTTGGTGGGAACCAATCCCCAAAACAGTTAGTAACCTTACCAGAAGTGGAAGGGTCTATCAGCCTGCCAACCTCCAGCAGGGTAGCTCATCCCGAGCCCCTCCGCCGCAGCAGAATACCCCAGTCAACCCCACAAGCCTGAACATCCCCACCCCTCAAGCTCCACAAAACAACCCTCCTGACTCCACAAAGCCAAACCCGCCTTCTCAACCCAAATTGTCTATCGACCTCAATTCCCTCCCTGAATCTGACCATGAAGCCTCCGCTGATCCCATTATTCGTCAACTCTAGGAAACCCCTACTCGCATGTCTATGTGGGGAGTGTTAGCTGCTTCCCGCGAACACCGTCGCACGCTAGTCTACACCCTTTCCAGGCTCGAAGTCCCCTCTGATATTGCCCCGGAAGCTCTTATTGCCCTTATAACCCCGAACCTCACCTACCATACCTTGTCCTTCACCGAGAAAGACTTGCCGCCCGAGGGAACCGACCACAACAAGCCTCTTCACATCACCATGAAGTGCCTGGGAAAGTGGGTCCCAGCGATCCTTGTTGATAATAGCTCCGCCATTAACGTATGTCCACTCCGCACTGCTTATTGCTTGGGCCTTAAGAACAAGGACTTCACGCCGTCGAATTTGGGCGTCCGTGCTTATGATAATACGCGTCGTGATGTTTTGGGGACAATCAACTTGGAATTGGCAACTGGCAAGTTCAAAACCACCGTCGAATTCTGTGTGCTGGAAATACCCGCATCTTTCAATCTCCTGTTGGTAAGGCAGGCCTTGGCTACACCGCCCGGATGTTATGGGTGTGCCCTCAACATTGCATCAAAAACTCATCCTGGGTTTGGAATCTGGAACCCTTATCATCCATGGGGACTCAGGTATTCGTCTGCACTCCGAGGACAATTCCCCGCTGCTTGAGATTATGCATGGAGAGGAAGATGTTGCCATGGGAGGCTTTGCAGTTATGACCTCGAAAGTGTGCACCATTCGGGCCGAGGACGGTTTCTTGGTGAGCTTTGCAGCATTGGAAATTATGAAACGGATGAAGTATCTGTCGGGCATGGGCTTGTGACTTTATGCTCAAGGAGTCCCTGAGTTCCCTGATTTCCCTGGAAGTAACGAGCGTTTTGGTCTGGGATATGAGGCCAAGAAGGGTGATCCAGCAAAGAAATGGCACAATCGCGCCCAGGCCCATGCAACGGAGATGAAATTGAAGGAGAAGGAAACGCTGTACCAAGGAGAACCTGAACCCTTTGTGGACCTTGAGACAAAAATGAAGTATCCTGGCTTCGAAATCTTTGCCAATGATATATGGGAGAGTGACGAAGAGGTTGCAAAGGTGAAAAGAGGCATGCGAGGCACTCGGTGGAAGCTTTGGTTTGGGCAGTCTCCAACTCCTGTTTAAGGGCGAGGATCCAGAGGGTATGATGCAAGATCCTGCTATGCTGATGCTTGGAGATGAAGAAGAAATTGAAGACCCTTCCAAGCTCATTGTGGATGCCATAGGCGTTTATAATAATTGCACTTTCATTCCACATGTAACTCGCACTCACAGCACTTGCAGTGAAGTCTGAGTCCAACACCGACTCGTCGTCTAGCCAGAGTCGGAGTTTGTGCCCATCGACCCTCCACATCGTAGCTTTTACTTGGTCGAGTCAACATTGTATTCCCCCCGTCTGATAAACTGGTTAATGAAATGAATGATGTTTTCGCTTACTTACCGATTTTTGAAATAAACTGTTTAGATCCCGACGATGAAGGAATAGATCTCGATGGGGACATCCCCAAGGAGATCTGTTCCCTCATCGATCGCGAAAATGAAAGGCATGCTCAGCCTTTAAAAGAAGAAATAATCTCAATAAACTTGGGTGATGAGGGCAACCCTCGATTGGTTCAGGTAGGTTCCGGGCTGTCTCTCACTGAGCTTCAAGAGCTCACTGATTTACTAAAGGAATTCAAAGAGGTTTTCGCTTGGTCCCACGCAGACATGCCCAGAATCGACCCGGAGATAGTCGAGCACAGAATCCCTCTCTACCCTGACGCCAAACCCGTGAAGCAAAAACTAAGAAAAATGCGGCCCGATTGGGTATTAAAGATAAAAGAAGAGCTTACAAAACAAATTGACGCCGGTTTTCTAATCGTAACGGAGTACCCCACTTGGGTGGCCAACATCGTTCCTGTCCCCAAAAAGGACGAAAAAATCAGAGTGTGCATCAATTTCAGAGATCTGAACAAAGCAAGCCCTAAGGACGATTTTCCATTGCCACATATAGACGTACTTGTGGATAACACTGCAGGGCACGCTCTACTTTCTTTCATGGATGGCTTATCGGGGTACAATCAGATTCTCCTAGCTCTGGAAGACAGGGAAAAGACCACATTCATCACCGAGTGGGGGACGTATTGCTATCGGGTTATGCCATTTGGGTTGAAGAACGCCGGTCCAACGTATCAGAGGGGTGCCACCACACTGTTGCACGACATGATTCACAAGGAGGTCGAGGTTTATGTTGATGACATGATAGTGAAGGGAAAGGAAAGGAAAGACCATCTCCCGGCATTGAGAAAGTTCTTTGAGAGGATTCGAAAGTACAGAATGTGACTCAATCCGTAAAGGTGCACGTTCGAGGTCACGGCAGAGAAGATGCTCGGATTCATGATCATGACCAGGGGGATTCAGGTGGATCCTTATAAGATTAAAGCCATTCTTGAGATGGAGCCACCTCAGTCCGAGAAGGAAGTCCGGTGTTTCTTGGGAAAAATTCAGTTTATCAGTCGGTTCATCGCCAAGTTGACTTTGACATGGGAGCCAATGCTTCGTCTACTCAGAAGGACGTAAAGTTCGAATGGAACGACAAATGCGAAAAGGCTTTCGAAGCAGTGAGAACTTACCTACAGAATCCGCCCATCTTGATGCCACCCATTCCGGGAAAACCTTTGATCCTGTACTTGTCCGTCACGCCCTCGTCAATGGGGTGCATGCTCGCACAAGAAGGAGATGATGGGGTTGAAAGAGCGATCTACTACCTGAGCAAGAAGATGGTGGGGAGCGAAGAGCGATACACTTCATTGGAGAAGACATGTTGGGCGCTCTTTTGGGCCACGAAGAAATTGAGACACTACATGCTGTCTTATTCGGTGATACTGATTTCTCGGATGGACCCGCTCAAATACCTATTCGAGAAGCCAGCACTTACCGGTAAGTTAGCACGTTGGTTGCTCTTATTGGTTGAATTCGAAATCAAGTACGTCACCTGCAAGTCAGTGAAAGGAAGAGCGGTAGCAGAGTTTTTGGTAGATCGCCCAATCGAGGGGCCAGAACACACGGAGTTCCAATTTCCTGATGAAGACGTAATGACTGCTGTCAACGAAACATGGACGTTGTACTTCGACGGAGCTGCTAACCAGAAGGGCTTCGGGATCGGCATACTACTAGTCTCGCCTGAGGGGTCACATATTCCCCTGGCTTTCAAGTTGAACTTCGAGGTCACGAACAACGAGGCGGAATACGAAGCATGCATAGTGGGAATGGAAGCCGCACTGGAAATTGAAGTCAAAGTACTAGAAGTCGTTGGGGATTCCAACTTGGTTGTGTCACAAGCGAACGGGGAATGGAGGGTCAAAGATGAGAAAATGAAGCTGTATCATCGGCAGCTCGACGAACTTATTCCGAATTTTCAAAAGGTGACTTTCACACACGTCCGGAGGATGAAGAATCGCTTCACCGACGCGCTCGCTACCTTAGCATCCATGCTGGAACTTCCGATCGGGGTGAAGCTAAGGCCTGTCATGATTGAGCAAAGAGGCAAGCACGTGTACGACTATGTCATGAACATCGACGAGCCTGATGATGGACTCCCTTGGTTTCACGACATTTGGAATTTTGTCGAAAAGGGAGAGTTCCATGCAGATTCTACCAGGAAGGATCGGATCGCGTTACAGCGATTGGCGTCTCAATACATTATCTGTGGTGGAAAATTGTACCGGCGATCTCCGTACGGAGTCCACAAGTTGTGTATTCATGGTGATGACACGAGAGCGGTGATGGAAGAAGTCCATGAGGGAGTTTGTGGACCCCACATGAATGGAATGATGCTAGCAAAGAAAATTCTGAGGTTGGGTTACTATTGGTCGACTATGGAGACAGATTGCATTGAGTATGTGTGCCGATGTCATAAGTACCAAACTCATGCTAATCTTATCCACGTACCTCCCTCGGAGTTACACCCAATGGCGACACCATGGCCATTCTCCGCCTGGGGCATCGACGTCATTGGAAAAATCACGCCTGCGGCTTCTAACGGGCACAGGTTCATTTTGGTAGCAGTCGATTATTTCACTAAGTGGGTTGAGGCAGCCTCGTAAAAGACCCTGACGGCAGTTCAAGTGGCTCACTTTATCAGGCAAAACATCATCTATCGGTATGGAGTCCCTCAAGCCTTCGTATCTGATAATGGTGTTCACTTCAAGGGGAAAGTTCTAGAACTTTTTTACGAATTCAAGATTCAAGTGCATCACTCAACCACTTATCGGCCACAAACGAATGGGGCAGTCGAAGCAGCTAATAAGACTATCAAGTCGATCCTCGAAAGGACTGTCGAATCAGCTAGGGATTGGCACGAGCAACTACCGTTAGCTTTGTGGGGATACCGGACATCTATCCGCACGCCGACAGGCGCAACACCGTATTCTTTGGTGTATGGTATGGAAGCCGTTCTCCCCATCGAGCTAGAAGTTCCATCACTCAGAGTCATAGCAGAACAAGGGATAGACGAAGCCGAATGGATCAGCGGGAGGTTCGAGGAACTCATGTTGTTTGACGAAAGGAGACTCCGAGCGTTGTACCATATCCAAGGTTATCAGCAGAGAATCGCCCGGGCATTCAACAAGAAAGTGAAGTTGAGGGATCTGCAAGAGGGAGATATGGTAGTCAAGGAAATCCGTGCACCAGTTTTTGACTTGCGAGGGAAGTTCCGATCAAAATGGGCCGGGCCGTACATCATCAAGTCGATCCTTTCCGGACCAGCATCGATCATCGATTTCGACGGCAACGAATTCTCGAATCTTGTCAATTTGGATCAACTCAAGCGATATTACCCCTGAGAGAGCTCGCTGGGCCAAAAACCGCAAGGGCGGGCGGTTCCAGGCAAAAATTAGAGCAAGCCTGCTAGGTCGAAAACCCGAAAGGGCGGCCTAGGCAAAAGTTAAGGCAAAAAGTCGAAAAAGACCTCGCTAGGCCGAAACCCGAAAGGGCGGTCCTAGGCAAATTTTAGAGCACAAAAGGAGAGTGTTAATACTCGAGTGAACCTCAGCCTGAACTACGCATGGGCCTGATTCCCCTTCCCTAAGGGATACGTAGGCAATCTCACTCTGAGATTCGGTCCTAAATCACAAAAATTCAAATCCAAATTGATGAGTCAAAATGCTTTCTTTCGAGGTGCACGCGATCAATGAACCGAAAAGGGGGAAACCCTCAATCAGTCAATTTTATTTCGATGATTTCTTTATTACAAGCTGAGCATGAAAATAGAAAACGCACAACGAGACCTAACTTTTATTTCAAAAAAAAAAAACGGCAAAGTAAGCAATCAACCCATTCTCGCTTCCACATCCCTCCTTAGCCACTTGCGGTACCTTCCGGTCGAAGCAATTGAGAAGAGTGGGTCATTCGGCTCAGTCCTACGAGCCTCCCATGTTCGAACATAACTCCGAAGGCCCGGAATGGTGAAGGGAGGGAGACGAAGCACTTCAGCTCCTTGCGGCGGCACCTCCTGGCTGAGCCCAAGCTGACGAAGGATGCGGAAGGGTGAGTAGAAGGTAAAGCCTGTCAAGCCAGCCATAAACACGTGCATCGAGCCCATGTTGCTCACAGTCATTGCAGGAAGTCTCAGCCAATGGCACCGCCAAACGATGTCGTCTTCCTCAGCACATGCGAGGAAATCAGCCCAGTCATCTTCACTGCTGTACATCACCTGGAAAGGACGGTTCCATCCGCTAGCCCGGTACCACCAGTCATTGGCCGGAGGAGTCAGCACGTTTAGCTTGTCACAAAGCCACATCTATCCAAAGAGAGAGAAAACAAGTAAGAAGCGAGATAAAGCCTAAGCCGAGTGTCGAGGTAAAATGAATGTGAGAAATAGAAAAAGGAGAGCTGAGTGAGGTCCCTAACTTGCAAAGAGCGGGCTACCACCAAAAACCTCGTGTGACTAGCGCACGAACAACATCCAACCCCATCAAGGTTTCTCGCAAGGACCAAAGGCACAACGTCCTCCATGCGAGCCTCAATCTGAGCAACAACTCCTACCAGCAAACTGGGCTGACCGACAGAGGGAACCAACAAGAAGGCTGCCAAGAGACAGATACAACAAGCCATCATCCGACGACCTTGATGCTCAAAGTCCGTCAGGTTTCCAGGTGGATTGAATCCCTCGTACAACTGCACGATGTTGATGGCGTTGCCCCGGGTCAAGAACTCAGCAACGTTCCCACTGACACTCTGTTTGGCTTTTACGATATTCTTCATACTCTCCGTAAGCATCGGAACAATTGGCTCAGTGGAGTCATGGCTCCCTAGGTAGGCGTGGAATTCCTCGGCAGTGGGGCATAGCTCTTGAGAACCGAAGCGAAAGACGTGCACTTCGGGATCCCAAAAGCGTGCAGCTGCGTGCAGCAGGACAGGCCGGATTGTGACCTCGCGGAGATACTTCAAGGCATGAAGGCGATGCCCTCGGAAATTCAGCCAATCAATGCCATCAAGGCTGTCCAACCAAGGGCGAAGCAAGGCTTGGTTCAGCAAAGCCATGAGAAGTGGGACTTTTGAGAGATGGATGATGGAATGGAATGTGAGCAACTTACCAAAGTGAGTCTGGTATTTATAGAAGCCTAGGAGGGACAACACCACTTCCCCACCAGCCTTGGAACTTATCATGTTCCATATTTTCAAAGTTCTTTTGAAATTCGAACTTTGGAAATTTGGAAAAGTTTTGGAAAAATGCTAGTCTCGCTTTGGGAAACTGCTGATCTTTTGAAAGCAGTCCATGCACGTTTACAAGGCACATTGGAAGTGTACATACAGAGCAAAGAGACACAAGAGAGCTGGAAATCATCTTGGGAGAGAACACAAACCTGCAAACCACAGCAGTCTTGAGCGCTCGGGAGTGAATTCCCAAGCGCTCGACAATACTCTCGAGCGCTCGAGAGTTCTGCAGTTTTGGACAGCAAGTTTCTTCCTTGGTTTTTGGTCCCGAGATGACACCTCAAGCTTGGTTTACCCAGTTTAACAAGTTCCAACCTAATCCTAAGGGAATACAGCGCGTCCAGTTATCTGTTTGTCTGATTATTCATGAATATTCCTCGAAAAACCTCAAAATCCCAATGGTTTCCTTCCCGTCAACGTGTCGAAATTCATGTTGAAAGTATTTGTTCGAATCTAATGGCATGCGCGAATCCTAATATGTGCTAGTGACTGAGTGAAGCGATCAAACGCGCGTCAAAGCTTACGGAATCAATTTTCACCCTCAAACGCCTCTATTTCATCATTCATAATGGCATCAAAGGCTCATACTTTGTTCAAATACTCTCGTATCCTATTCTCGTGTCTAATCCCAGTCGAGTTTAGTCATTACTTTCCTTTGTACTTATAAATTCCATATTGAAGGCATTTTTGTGTCATTCCAAGTCAAATTTTGTAAGTTGAATTGCTTTTTGTCAAGTTTTATTACATTTTGAGAGTATCGATTGAAATTCGCGTGCTCTTTACTTTCTTTCAAAGCTAGACGGACATATTTCATAAAATACAATTCTTAAAGGAAGTGCGAACGAATGCAAAATGAAGAAAAGTGCAAATTTTCATAAATAAAATGCTGCATTTACAAGCTGGAGCAAACACATGCCCAATCCTATCTACTGGGGCACACAGGCCCAAACAAAACCAAGGCACGTAGGCTTGAAAGCTACAACTGTGCTGGCACACGGGCCCATGCAAAAGGAAAGACTAGTAAAGCAAAAAACTAAAGCTCAGCCTAGGCGAATCCTCTTTTGCTGGTGTCCCTCGGACTCAGAGCTCTCAACGTCGTCCCCGTCGTCATCGTCGTCGTCAGAAGGGCCCGAGGCAGTACTCGAGTCCGTAGACCCTAAAGCTCATGACTCGAGCGACTCCTCTGTGTCCTCCTCAGACTCCTCGCGAATAGGTCTCCGCCGTAACGCTGCTCTAGGAACGACCTCGAACTGCTCAGCCCCTGCTCTCTGTCTACCTCGGCCTCTTGTGCTAGCAGAAGCTGGCAGGCCTGCGGTATCCCGTGGCTGTGTCCTGGCCGAGCGTCGTGGCTGCACCTGCATAATGCGAGCATTCATTCATTTCTATGTATATACATGTTTAAAATCCAAAAGACAAATATGCATGCATTTGCATTTTCATACCTGTGCAGCAACAGGTAAAGCAGGCTCAGGAACAGGTCTGGTCTGGAGGGTCCTCCCCTTAGCACAGTCCTTCAGCAACTGCCGCATCCCCACCATCAGCATGATAGCCTGCTCTGCCCATTCTCGCGGCACCTGTACAATCATTCAAGGATCAAGAACAACAAATACAGGAACAGGAAACATTTGAAGTATGGAAAGAAACAAAGTTGTGTTATACCTGTGCGGGAAGCTACATCCGTGGCTGTGGAAGGCGTGGAATGTCTAGCATCGGCCGTGCTCCAGAAGGGTCCCTCACCCCTATCGACTAGTCCAACGTCGGTAACCCGGCTAGTGCAGAAGTCGCAGCTGCCTCTGGAACCTGTGAGCTGCGCTCACCTCGGCCCAAGGAGCTAGCACCTCTCCCGCCAGCAGGAGGCCTAGCACCTCGTCCTCTACCACGTGAAGAGCGACCCCTGCGGCCCCGTGCTCCGGTCTCCTCTCCTGTCTCCTCTTCACCAGCAGTCTCACCCCTGGCCCTCCTGGCCTCAGCCTCAGCGACCCGCCTCTCCAGCTCCCTCTCCACACCCAAGCTGGTGGCTAGGTGTCTGTCTCTGTAAGCTGCATAGTCCAGCGTGCGCCGCAGGTATCTCTCAGTCGGCATCCGGCGCACCGTGGCTGCTCGGCTTTCGGCCCGAGTGTACGTCTCGATCCATTGCACTCGTGGAGGGAGTGGCCCCGGCACAACAAACTCTGGAAGGCCGAGTGGCTGTCGCGTCACCCGATCCCCCAAGTACCACTGCCAGCCCAGGGGACACTCCAGCAGGACTCGACTCCTCGTCACCTCCCGGCTCCTCGGAAGGAAGTCAGCGTCCACTCTCGCCCATCGGTCCCAGTGAACCTGCATTCAGTTGTTTTACATTGATGACCAAATTTCATAATGGAAAGCACAAGCAAGAAAAGAAAGGAAGGATTGCGTTTTGTACCGTAACCCCTGTAATGCTATCCAGCCAGCGCGGGAAAGTCATCACCTGTCCACGCCGCTCCTTGGCCCTCCGGTACTCTGTACTCCATGCAAGCACACGTGGAAGCAGATGAGGATTTGTGCAAGTGTTCTCGGGCGGGAACATGCCCAATACCTCGTAAGCCCAAAGCTGCATGTTTTGGAAGTCGATTCAATTCAAGTTAATATATGTTCAAGTCAATCAAAGCATCAATCAAGTCAATCAAAGCATCATTCAAGTAATTCAAAAGCAATAATGTCGAAGCATACCTCGATCACCCTCCAGTAGCCGCCTATGGTGTCTCCCACTCCGCGTGAGGCAGCTCCCAGGAAACAGTAGAGAGTGCCCAGAGCAGCACCTCCCCAGTCGTATCGGCCCGCCTGCCTCAAATCGACCAGGCCTGCCAAGTAACTCAGGTGAACCCGAGATCGCCTGAGCGGGAACAGAGAAGCCCCGAACAGGTACAACAGATAGGCCCTGGCCATCTGGGCCACCTCAGCGTCATCCGCCGGCTCATGGTCCCGATCTTGCTCGAATCGACCATACTAAGCTACCCCTCCGCTGTGGCGCGGGACCCGTCCAAGGAACCACCTCAAAGCTGCATCATCCAGGTCTATGCTTGGGTCGAATGGAATCGGCTTGCCTCCGACCCAGAGTCCCGTGATCGCTGCAAAGTCAAGAGGCGTCACCGTCATCTCCCCGAAGCGGAAGTGAAACGTATTGGTGGTGTCCCACCACCGCTCCGCCAGCGCCGTCATCACCGCACGGTCGACCCTCACCGCTGTCAGCAACTGGATGAACGGCCCAAAACCTGTCTCCTCCACCAACTCCCGCACTCTCCGGGGCAGCTCTCTGAAATACTCCAATGAATGGTCAGAGCCTCCGTGGCCATAGATGTTGTGAGAGCCCTCACGTTAAAAATATTAGTCCAATGATAATTCGTCACTACCGTTAATTTTTGGTCGCGGACGGAGTCACGAACGTATTTTACAAGTCAATCGGCTAGGCATTTCAAATCGCTGTGTTCTTGATTTTTTTCTTGAAATTTCGAGAATGGGGTTATTCTTAGAATAATTTATTTAGGGTACTGTGCAAATTTCATATTTTTCTGAGTCCGGAATCCGTACAGTTTTTCGAGTCGCATGTGAGTCGCTCCGGAACTAGCCATGCATGCATGGCTAGGTGTCAAGGCCAAGCCAACACTTGGCAACTCCATTAGCTTAGTTATGTGCCAAGTGTGTACTAGCACATAACACATATATCATTATTATTATGTTAGTTATTAGTTACAACAAAATACAAAGAAAAGAAAGAGAGAGAGAGAGAGAGAGAGAGAGAGAGAGAGAGAGGGGAATACGGCTGGAGGAGGAGAAGAAGAGAGAGAGAGAGAGAGAGAGAGAGGAAAAGAAGAAGAAGAAGCTAGTATCCTCCAAGTTCTTAAGACATGATTTCTCTTTCAAGATCAACTAGGTAATTGTTTCTTTAGCCATTTTCTATGTGAATAATTTTGATTAAGAAGCTATAAGCCTCTGATTTTGGACACCCATTATCATATTCTTAACAGATGTGTAAGATTTTAAGGTGTTAGGAGTTGATTAACATCAAAAGATTAAGAGAAACAACTCTAATTTCTAAAGACAGATTACTGTCCTTTTGGAAATTCGTATTTTGAGAACCCTTCTGCTATGATTCAATTTTTGAAGTCTTCATAACTTTTAGAGTACGTTTAAATACGAAGATTTTGATACCAAGAACATGCAAAACCGACACCCACAGAATTAGTTATGAATTTTTGAATACTGACTGCCTCCTGTGTGTCCGAATTTGATTGTGTCTGTCTTCTTTTAAATTTATGGGAAATTTCACTACTTGCATGGCTATGGTTTTTTTTCAGGGATTAGATCTTTAAGTTGGAAACATTTTGGCGTTGGAACCAAATCATTTGGATAAATATACAATATTTGGTGAATTTTTAAAGTAGAGTTGTCTGACAGGGATATAAACTGTGATCGATCTGTTTTCTTTTGTTTGCCGAGGAAAATCCTTTTTACTTCTGAATCTTAGATTTTTTTCTGAGAATAATAATTTACGTTATGAAACTTTTAGCGCTAGTTTCAACATTTTTGGAGTTGAAATGGATTAGTTATGGTTTTTCTACTAAAACATGTTTGACTGCCCTGTTTTTCGGTAGAACAGCTTGTCCTTTTGAAAATCTGGAGAATATTTGATTGATAACTAATCTTTAAATTTTTACAGTAGATACGCATGGATGTTACGCAAGTTTGGGCGCTGGTTTAAGTAGTTTTGGACCTTATATGAATAAGTTATGATCTTTCAAAGACAGGGTGACAGATTTTGAACAAAGTATTGTTTTTATATCTTAAAATACTTTGCATGCATAGGTTTTTGAGAGTTTTGACAAAACTAAGTTTTTACCCAGAAATTTCATGTGATCTTAAGGTGAAATTGTGTTTACCATTTTACCAATAGAGGCTATTGAGCCTTCGATTCATTATGTTGCGTTTCTAAGCCAAAAATAGACTTCTTATAAAATCTTATTGATTTTTGTAAAAATTACAGGATTGTAATTTTTGAATAATTAGGATACTTGAATTTTTCACTTCGTACTTAGTGATTTAAAATGACTATTTTGCCCTTGCGATTCAATGTGTGCTCAAATGACCTTTTTAGTCATAAATGTTTTAAAACTGATTTTTATACTTGAGTTTTGACTAATTTATGATTTTTGGATAAGATGAGAGATCTGAGTTCATAGTACTTGGATAGATTGACCGTGGAATGTAAAATGACCGTTTTACCCCTAGTAACAGATCGGCTCTAAGCCATGACTTAGATGACTAGAATTGGATCATTCGGACTTAGTACATTAATTGTACTCATATTTGGACGTTTATGATATTCTCATTAGGTTTGTGTGATCGTTAGTATGAAATACGTGAAGACTCGAGTAGAGATTAGCTGCGTCTTCAGGGACAAGGTGAAACATGCATATCTTGTTTACATGTATTGTTTAAATATTTCATTGTTGAAATGTTTTAGAAATGTTTTCTATAGAATCATGGATATTGATTAACTTGCTAAATGATTTGATGAAATGAATATTTTTCCTGTCGATACATCTGAACAAGTGTCCGTGCTTGAGGACTTTAAACAGACAAAGTGGATTTGGAGATATAAGGTTGGGGGATATTAACCAGGTATCCTGATGGTTTGACGTCATTCCTTTTATACTTTAGAGGTCGCTCCTCTAGATTCTAGTTGAAACTTGTTCATGAAAGATGTGCGAAATCGACGAGTGTTATGAAATGTGATATTTTTAATATCATGATGGTTTTCTACTTTATCCTGAAAAGTTGGATTTCATTCTGTGAATGAACTGATAACTGAGAATTATTGCTTTTAGCATAAGTCAATTGAAAGATTTGAATTCATTCTATTATGGACTTCAGATTTGATTACCTTTGAAAGGAATTACATTTTATATGTTCGGAATTGAAGAGTATGACTACACTTTTTATAAGATGTTATTTGTATCCATGATTTAACGTGTTTACTGAATATGCCATGTTTCATACGAGCTTTAGCTTATGGAGTTTTTCAAAAATCATACTTTTCAGGTTAGCAGCATTAGATGGACTTGGCTTAGCTCTCAAGCCGAAGTCTTTTTGGTGATCAGATCTTATGTGTATATAGAGTAGTACTGTTTTGATGCGAGTATAGAGCTGTGAGGACTTGACTTGTAGACTTTCGAATTTTGATAACCGGTTTGTCCCGGACGAGTTATGCTATAGTTATTTGTATTGGTATTGTTATGTAATTATATTTATTTCCGCACGTAGAACTCTGGAATATGTTGGAACTATTGAAATTGTACATTCGCAGCTTACTGAATTTCTTAAGAAAAACTATTTTGATGAGAGGATTTTTATGAATTCCCTAAACTGACTTTTAGGATAGGCCTAGGGTGACGTAGATTCACTGGCCGGTCATTAGACCTTTAACCCATGGGTTTGGGTCGTGACAGAAGTGGTATCAGAGCTGCAGTTTTCGGAATTTTAAAATCCAGAGTTCTAAGATCACTACACATTATATTGCACCTACGTGGCTACTTGTATAGTTATTATGTTTGCTTGTAACTACTTCAACATGTAAGTTGAACTTTTCGGTCAATAGACCATTGAACCTTAGATTAACAATTTAGGTTTAGTTCATTACTCGATTTGAATTAGTTTGGTGATGTAGATACGGACCCACTGATAGTTTTGATTTTCTTGAATGACACCATCTTCATAATATATTAGAGTTTTGCACTTCCCCGAGGGCGTATTGTGGAACCTAGCGTTGTACATTGATTAGAGGTCTAATTATTGAGTAGAGAAACCAGCTAAGATACATGTGCCAAGCGGAGATTGTTATGATGAACCCAACGAGAAGTTCCTAGTGTTTAGAGAGATTGGTTAGCAGATTTTCATACATTATATGTATCGTGCCTGTAGTGATAATCTTTCTTGCAATGGTACTCAAGCTAGTACCTGGCATTGAAAATTATTTGAAGGAAAGTTTTTAATTGAAAAAAAAAAATTACCTTTCAAGAGTGAGATGGATATTTGAAAATGTGAAAGTTGGCACACTTCGTTGAAGAAGAATTTTTATGATCGTTATTTGTACTAAGTAACATATATAGAGAGTTTGATTACTCATTGAGTTAGGTAAATTCGATGCTACAACCTAGGAATCCTAGAAAGCCTAGAATGAATTGGGGGAAGTTTGAATTTGTGGGTTTAGCCCATGTAGATCATACTTTATTGTGATTGAGAATATGAAGAACGAGAGGGTTGTAAAGGGATGAGGCTTAATAGCCAGGTTGAGAATTGAACCTACAAATTTTGAGGCTTATACTCTTGTTTTGATAGACATTAGTAGATGGGTAAGTAAAGGAAGTCGTATTAATTCTACAAGAATAAAAGAGTTTGGGTTGAGCAATGAAGGGAACAAGTTGAACAAGAAATCTAGTATGGAAAAGTTGAACAAATAACCAGATAAGAACTAGAGCAGTATCGTGGAAACTTTTTTGTGTCATTTGTGAATACAATTATTTGACGATATGTTGTGATGATAACAAAAGGAGATTGACAATAGCAAGGTAATTTTGTTTTGAGGTGGTAAGAGAAGGACGTACAAATGGGAAGAAAACAGTCATAGACCACAATTCCTAGAAATGGCAATGCCAAGAGTAGTTGTGACAACAATGAGAAGAGTGCGCAGCGAAAGCATGGTGGAATATGCTAGGAGGATAGGAAATGGGAGTAAAAAAAAAAAAACAGAGAGGACCGCAAAATTCGTCTCCTATTAGTGTGAAATCCCTAAATGATGATCCCTAAGAGTTTGTATAGGCATTGGAGACAAATTTAAAAAAATAAAAAATAAAAAATGGCTTGGTGTGTGCTATTTGTGATAAGAACATACGGAATTACTTGCCACTAGCAATACTAAAGTATGTTATGGGTGTTTTTAGATGGTATATGAAAGATAGAGTCGGTATCTCGGATTCATGAGGCTTACATGGGGTTAATGTAAGTTAGCCATATATACTTTACACGTGTAGCTACCTGATATGTAGAAGTAGTTTTTCTACTTAGCTCGTGGATATATTACTTGATCTCTTTAACTTGTTGACTTGATTGGTGTTGTACCCTGAGGGCATTTTGGCATGGAAAAAGGGAAATATGAGATTTTTTTTTTCTTTTAGAGATGAACACTTAATGTTCTAAGTGAATTGTTAAGCTCTAATTCTTGTGCATGTGAAAATTATATTCTGGGTGGAGTATTGAGCAGTAAAGGATTCGTATATCTTGACATAAGTGAAACATGTTTTTGTTAAATTTTGACAGTCTACCTTTGGATATTCGGTTGGAAGGGCGACTGGCCACCGCAACTTCACGTCGAATATCCGAAATAGAAACTCTTATAAAAGATATTTGAAAAAGTTTTCAAATTACGACATTGAATATCGATAGACACATGATATCAAAGTTAAAGATTGACACTTGTTTGTTGACTTTATACCTTTGAGACATGATTTTTCTGATGTGAACTTCTTTATAAGGGACAATTTAGACACTAAGAAAATATATTGTGAGTAGGGTTGATGGATTGTGAAAGAAATTAGGGCAGCATTTATTGTCGGACTATTATCACGATTCACAATAGTTATCACATTTTGATGCACACTAATGCGGATGGAGAAGAATTTCATCATGATGGGCAGATATTGAAAAATTCTTAGATAGGTTGGAAAGGTCCTTTCAAAGTACTTGAGTTAATCATTATTTGTTTTTATTCCATGTTTGGATGTTTATAAGATAATATGTGTTATCTTGAAGGTTTCACCTATGAAAAGAGTTTTAAGATTTAGAAAGAAAAGAAAGTTTAGTCCACGTTGTATGAGTCTTTTTGAGATCCATGAGTCTTTTTGAGATCCTAGAGAGAATTGGGCTAGTTTCTTATCGTTTAGAATTGAACTTAGAACTTGCAAAAGTTCATGGTGTATTTCACTTATCCATGATAAGACGTGCATTAGTGATTTCCTCTCATGTCTTAAAACAACCTCAAGTAGAGTTACAAGAGGATTTGAGTTACGAAGCGATATCTACTTGTGTTTTAAATCGATAAGAGAAGCTAGCGGTTAAGGAACAAAGTAGCTCCACTTGTGAAAGTTTGGTGGGAAAACCATTTTATTGGTGAAACAACTTGGGGAACGGAAGTTGATATGCGCAAGCGTTACCCGGAGTTGTTTGTTGTTGGTACTTTGTGAGCTACCAATTACATAGCATATATGTATATGTGTTAAGTTAATTTGGAGGACCAAATTTCTAAAGAGGGGAAGGATGTGAGAGCCCTCACGTTAAAAATATTAGTCCAATGATAATTCGTCACTACCGTTAATTTTTGGTCGCGGACGGAGTCACGAACGTATTTTACAAGTCAATCGGCTAGGCATTTCAAATCGCTGTGTTCTTGATTTTTTTCTTGAAATTTCGAGAATGGGGTTATTCTTAGAATAATTTATTTAGGGTACTGTGCAAATTTCATATTTTTCTGAGTCCGGAATCCGTACAGTTTTTCGAGCCGCACGCGAGCGCACTCCGGAACTAGCCATGCATGCATGGCTAGGTGTCAAGGCCAAGCCAACACTTGGCAACTCCATTAGCTTAGTTATGTGCCAAGTGTGTACTAGCACATAACACATATATCATTATTATTATATTAGTTATTAGTTACAACAAAATACAAAGAAAAGAAAGAGAGAGAGAGAGAGAGAGAGAGAGAGAGAGAGAGAGAGAGAGAGGGGAATACGGCTGGAGGAGGAGAAGAAGAGAGAGAGAGAGAGAGAGAGAGAGAGAGAGAGAGAGAGAGAGAGAGGAAAAGAAGAAGAAGAAGCTAGTATCCTCCAAGTTCTTAAGACATGATTTCTCTTTCAAGATCAACTAGGTAATTGTTTCTTTAGCCATTTTCTATGTGAATAATTTTGATTAAGAAGCTATAAGCCTCTGATTTTGGACACCCATTATCATATTCTTAACAGATGTGTAAGATTTTAAGGTGTTAGGAGTTGATTAACATCAAAAGATTAAGAGAAACAACTCTAATTTCTAAAGACAGATTACTGTCCTTTTGGAAATTCGTATTTTGAGAACCCTTCTGCTATGATTCAATTTTTGAAGTCTTCATAACTTTTAGAGTACGTTTAAATACGAAGATTTTGATACCAAGAACATGCAAAACCGACACCCACAGAATTAGTTATGAATTTTTGAATACTGACTGCCTCCTGTGTGTCCGAATTTGATTGTGTCTGTCTTCTTTTAAATTTATGGGAAATTTCACTACTTGCATGGCTATGGTTTTTTTTCAGGGATTAGATCTTTAAGTTGGAAACATTTTGGCGTTGGAACCAAATCATTTGGATAAATATACAATATTTGGTGAATTTTTAAAGTAGAGTTGTCTGACAGGGATATAAACTGTGATCGATCTGTTTTCTTTTGTTTGCCGAGGAAAATCCTTTTTACTTCTGAATCTTAGATTTTTTTCTGAGAATAATAATTTACGTTATGAAACTTTTAGCGCTAGTTTCAACATTTTTGGAGTTGAAATGAATTAGTTATGGTTTTTCTACTAAAACATGTTTGACTGCCCTGTTTTTCGGTAGAACAGCTTGTCCTTTTGAAAATCTGGAGAATATTTGATTGATAACTAATCTTTAAATTTTTACAGTAGATACGCATGGATGTTACGCAAGTTTGGGCGCTGGTTTAAGTAGTTTTGGACCTTATATGAATAAGTTATGATCTTTCAAAGACAGGGTGACAGATTTTGAACAAAGTATTGTTTTTATATCTTAAAATACTTTGCATGCATAGGTTTTTGAGAGTTTTGACAAAACTAAGTTTTTACCCAGAAATTTCATGTGATCTTAAGGTGAAATTGTGTTTACCATTTTACCAATAGAGGCTATTGAGCCTTCGATTCATTATGTTGCGTTTCTAAGCCAAAAATAGACTTCTTATAAAATCTTATTGATTTTTGTAAAAATTACAGGATTGTAATTTTTGAATAATTAGGATACTTGAATTTTTCACTTCGTACTTAGTGATTTAAAATGACTATTTTGCCCTTGCGATTCAATGTGTGCTCAAATGACCTTTTTAGTCATAAATGTTTTAAAACTGATTTTTATACTTGAGTTTTGACTAATTTATGATTTTTGGATAAGATGAGAGATCTGAGTTCATAGTACTTGGATAGATTGACCGTGGAATGTAAAATGACCGTTTTACCCCTAGTAACAGATCGGCTCTAAGCCATGACTTAGATGACTAGAATTGGATCATTCGGACTTAGTACATTAATTGTACTCATATTTGGACGTTTATGATATTCTCATTAGGTTTGTGTGATCGTTAGTATGAAATATGTGAAGACTCGAGTAGAGATTAGCTGCGTCTTCAGGGACAAGGTGAAACATGCATATCTTGTTTACATGTATTGTTTAAATATTTCATTGTTGAAATGTTTTAGAAATGTTTTCTATAGAATCATGGATATTGATTAACTTGCTAAATGATTTGATGAAATGAATATTTTTCCTGTCGATACATCTGAACAAGTGTCCGTGCTTGAGGACTTTAAACAGACAAAGTGGATTTGGAGATATAAGGTTGGGGGATATTAACCAGGTATCCTGATGGTTTGACGTCATTCCCTTTTATGATATAGAGGTCGCTCCTCTAGATTCTGGTTGAAACTTGTTCATGAAAGATGTGCGAAATCGACGAGTGTTATGAAATGTGATATTTTTAATATCATGATGGTTTTCTACTTTATCCTGAAAAGTTGGATTTCATTCTGTGAATGAACTGATAACTGAGAATTATTGCTTTTAGCATAAGTCAATTGAAAGATTTGAATTCATTCTATTATGGACTTCAGATTTGATTACCTTTGAAAGGAATTACATTTTATATGTTCGGAACTGAAGAGTATGACTACACTTTTTATAAGATGTTATTTGTATCCATGATTTAACGTGTTTACTGAATATGCCATGTTTCATACGAGCTTTAGCTTATGGAGTTTTTCAAAAATCATACTTTTCAGGTTAGCAGCATTAGATGGACTTGGCTTAGCTCTCAAGCCGAAGTCTTTTTGGTGATCAGATCTTATGTGTATATAGAGTAGTACTGTTTTGATGCGAGTATAGAGCTGTGAGGACTTGACTTGTAGACTTTCGAATTTTGATAACCGGTTTGTCCCGGACGAGTTATGCTATAGTTATTTGTATTGGTATTGTTATGTAATTATATTTATTTCCGCACGTAGAACTCTGGAATATGTTGGAACTATTGAAATTGTACATTCGCAGCTTACTGAATTTCTTAAGAAAAACTATTTTGATGAGAGGATTTTTATGAATTCCCTAAACTGACTTTTAGGATAGGCCTAGGGTGACGTAGATTCACTGGCCGGTCATTAGACCTTTAACCCATGGGTTTGGGTCGTGACAGATGTCCTTGGTGCGCTGTTTCAACAGAGTAAGGAAATAACGTCAATAAGCAATACAATGATTCACAAAAGCAAGTCTAATGCAGGAAGAAAAGTGTTAAAATCATACCGTCATCCAGCTAGAAGAAATGTGTGAGGCTCGATCTCGGAGGAGCTGGTCCTCTGGATAATCCGTCCGGGCAGGGACGTAACCAGTCATCCCCGTCGGCTCAAAGAAGTGCAACCGCGGTGCGTAAGCATCCGACGTAAACTCAGGTCGTGCACAGGCTAAGTAGCAATAGCGCCGAGACCTGATCCCCTGTTGTCCTCACTTCCCTCAGCACCTCCCTCACCCCAGCATCGAGACCAAGGGCGTCCAGAATGTCCCGCGGCCTCGCTGAGTCTAGAAAGTCTCCCTCCACGAATGGGACCGGCTGTGAAGCCCCGATCCCACTGTCACCAACCCTCGGCTCAACTACCGCCGCTCTCAATACCGGCGTCACAACGACACGCCCGGCCACCACCACCTCTTCGCTGGCCCGCTCCGCGGCCACAAGTAAATCGTCCACTGTAGGGGTATCAGGAATACCCGTGCCACCATCACCGCTACCCGAGACCCCCGTCTCGCTCTCCGACGCACCTCTACTGCTCATGGCCAGCTCACCGCCCTCTCCTCGTACAACTCCACTATCTCTGATATCTCTTATCGCCGCCAAATCTCCGCCGCTACTCTCCACTGCCCCCGTACCCCTGCTGGCCTCAATCCCTGCGATCAGATCCTCACATACCACCCTCTCCTGAACTAGCGTAGCAGCGCTGCTGCTGGTCTCCTCCGCCGCCGTAGCCATTGCCTCCTCGCGGCCGGGCAGCCCCTCATCATCTCCGCCCATGTCATCCCTCTCTGCTGGGACTTCACCAACCTCCTCCATCCTCGCCGCCGTGTTCTCACCCCTGGCTCTGCTAGCCTCCTCCGTCGCTGCCGCAACCTCCACCGCCGCCGCCTTGCGGCTGGGCGTCGTTTCCTCACCGTCTCTGGCCATAATTTCTCCTTCACCTCCCCAAGACTTCTTTTTCCCTTTTATCCGAACCTCTTGGCACACGATTGCCCAGTGGAAGATCATAGAGATCTCGAGATCCCGAGCTCGGTCCGTTGTGAGAGAGATGAGAGAGTCTGAGATGGAGAGAGGAGATAGAGAGATCGAACGTGTGAGAGAGAGAGTTCGCCTGAGAGTGTGAGTGGGTACGATCGAGCTTGAGAGTTCGAGGTGCGTACGGACTTCCTGGTTCTCGAGCGCTCAAGAGTTGGGTTTAAACCCCAAAACCAGTCGAAGAAGATGAAAAGGACAGTGGTCCCCAGCAGCGGTCTCGAGCGCTCGAGACCACTCCCGAGCGCTTGGGAGTGGTTCTGAGCGCTGAGATCTATCCTCAGCCTCCGTGTCAATTCTTCATCGCCTCGTGTGTTTCCCGCTCCAGAGAATTGCTTAACTTCTTCTTCCTTTTACAAAATCAATCTCAGTCCTGGCTTCAACCGCGTTGAACGAGATTGCAGGGAGCGAAACTCCGTTGATGACGCGATCTCAGACTCACGTCCCGCGATTTGGAATTTTACTCGATAGTCGATCGAAGCTAATTTCAACTTGTTTGCAGGTATTTTTACGCTACAGGTGCTGTTTTATCCACATTCCCGTTCACCAAACTGAGCAACAGGTGGACTTCCATGCATTCGTCTTATCAAACTCGTGTCGATCACTTCTCGTGCATGCATCACACGTGTTTGCACTTTTTCATTCACCAAACAGAGCAACAGGTGAACCTCACGTGCATTTATTCTATCTAAGTTCTGTCGATCAATTATCGTGCATGCATCACGCGTGCTTGCATTTCCTGTTCACCAAACAGAGCAACAGGTGGACCCATTGCATACTTATCTTGTCAAGGTATTGTCAATCTTTCTCGTGCATGCATCACACGTGCTTGCATTTGCCCCGACGAACTACGCTGGTCTGATCCCTGCAAGGAAGGGTACGTAGGCAGTGTGAAAAGACGCGACCACGTGCATCAAACTCTTTTACTTGCATTTGTGTATGAAATTAAGTATTTGATGTGGCTTGAATTGGGCTGTCTCAATCTTTGAATGTCACTCACATCCAGACATGATGTCGAGCGCCATCCAAAGAGGGGCAACTGTAGACACCCCAATTTGAACACTTCGAATTTCCTTAATTTGTGGCCCGGAGGCTCCCCGATGATGAATTTGGATCGAAACAAGCCTTAGACCGGTTGAGGACTTTGCTTCTTGAAGACTTTGAAAGGAAAATAAAATGTCAAAATCAGCCCCAAGCGCTCAGGAGCAGTCCCAAGTGCTCCAAACTATTTGCAAAACCGGGACTTAACAAACTCTCGAGCTCGAGAGTTAACTCCCAACCGCTCGACAATTCTCTCGAGCGCTCGAGACTTCAGTGCTACCTAATGGACGATGGAGCTTCCCACTTCCCATGCAGGCCATCATTGCGGCCGTTTTAGCCGGTGCAAAACTCAGACAACACCCACCTCAGTCAGAGGGGAGTCAGGTCTCAAAATTTTCAAAGATGCCATATTTCATTTGCCAAAATGAGACCATATACTATTTTGCCTATATAAAGGCCATTCCAGCACAGAACAGCCATGAAAATGCTCTCTCTCTAATAAACCCCCTTTGACTGTTCAAAAACTAGTGCATTCTCCATCTCCTTAAAATTTTTTTTTTCAAAGGTAAAGCCACCAAAAAAAAAATCAAGGCATCAAAGACATGCAAGGAGTCTAGAGTATCCTAAAGCTCTGATTTTCTTGGTTTCTCTTCCTCTTTCATCTCTCAAAGTCTCTCAAGAAGCAAACTCCTCAATCAAAGGTAGAGGTTTTCTACCTTAGTGTCAAAAACCAAAAAGAACAGGGCTGTATCTCCTTTATGAGGGAGGTCCCTCAGCCCTCTCAGTCTTTAATACTGAGTATGGGTTGAGAGACCTTGGTGTAACAACAAGAGCAAAGGGGTGCAAATACATTTCTCTGTACCAGCTCACTGGAAGCACTCTGGAGCGCTCGGAACTACTCTGGAGCGCTCGAGAGTGGCTCCAGACTAGTTTTCTTTCTTTCAAGCGTTTACATGGACATGCATGAAGAGTAAGGTGTATTTTTAAACATTTCAACTTATTTGAAGTGCATTGGTGTAGATGATCTTCTTTTGAAAAGAACGAATAAAGGAAAACCATTTTACTTAAGAACATGCAAAAGGGTTTAAGCCTTGTATTTGAAAAGAGAAATCTTTTTCATACCTCAAAAACACAAGATCCAGTACACCAGTGTACTACAAAGAGTGTATCAGTGGAATGAAAGCAGTCTTGGAGTGTGGAAGACTCCCAAGCGCTCGGGAACACTCCCAAGCGCTTGAGAGTGTCTGCATGTAGCCCTAATCTATTTTTCCTTCCAGTTTGATCCATATGCTGTCTTTGCATGTCCATGAATGTATCCCTTTTTGCTCTTTTGAATATAAAGCTGCTTTCCAGAAAGGTGGTGGTGCATGGTTTAGAAGAATGGAGTCTCATCCCATTCTGCTAAATCGTCCGTTGAGCCCGAGACATGATTAATGTTATTTTAGTTTATATTTCCAGTATTACGTTCTGTTGTATTCTGTTGCGCTAACGTGATTTGCAGGATTGGGCATACAATACTCCCAAGCGCTCGGGAATGCTTTCGAGCGCTCGAGAGTGGATCAGTGACAGGGATTTCCAGCTTCTAGCATTTTTGCATTTCATCACCATTCTTCATTTACTCATTGTACACTTGCACAAGCATGCACCTCCTGTACCTGATGTATATCTGTGAATACTTGCTAAGTGACTAAATGAAATAAAATCTTTTGACAAATCCCACAAATGTTTAGTAGAGACCGATTTCAAATCGGGCGAGGGGGGTGCCGTAAAACCCTTCCCCCCTCGTAACATGGCTTCCGAACCCTCAAAACAAATCTCTGGTTTTCAATTCAAATCAATCATTTTCAATCAAAACGGTTTCTCGGGTGACGAACCACAAATCCGGGTGGCGACTCTTCAAAAATTTTCAAAATCCAAGAAACGGCGTGGCGTCTCTTTTTCGGGCCGCCCCGATTCCACCCGGGGCTGTGGTAGCCCACAGTGGCGACTCTGCTGGGGATATTGGTTTAATTGATACTTGAGAAAAGTTAGTATGTTGATAAAATGTCCCAATTTCCTTAAGTATTAATTAATTAGTGAGCCAAGCTTGAAAAACATTTGTGGGATTTTCAAAGGATTTTATTTCACCTTTTATTTCTTGTATATATATCTTGTGCAACCCCGCTATTGTGTTTCGGCAATCTTGCCCGGCTTGCCGGTGACAAGGAATCCCGGAATGCTCAGCAACCCTCGACCGTGATGAGTCATCCCTACCGTTTGTACCATTATTGGGTGTACGCTCAATAACGGGAGGTATACTTTGAATCTAGTCCGGGGAACCCTCTTGAAGCCAAAACCCGGCCTTGGTACATGTGTAGCAAACCATAGAACCTTCCAAACTAGGACAGGAGCCTGCAGGGTAGGACTATGTACTATAATCTGTTTAAGTGCTGCATTGCATCATCATCATGCTGTCAGCCACGGTTCTCGAGACTCGCTTGCGCGGTCCTCGGAAGGTTGCCAAGACCCAATGAAGAGTCACGCACCCTAACGCGTGTTGATGAATCACATTAGTCCTCGAACCCGAACCTAGAGGAAACTAAGATTCTACTAAGTCCTTGACTAAGCATTTGATCGGAATTTAACCAAAGAAAAGGAATGATAGGGGGCAGAACATTGCGATGCCAACACCATTCAGGCTAAAAGCAAGTGTACCGCTTACGCCAACTCGGTTATCACATCACATTGTTCACCTCGAGTCATTCCGAATCAATGGTCGAATTGCCGATGGAATATTAGCCAAATACTTAGCTTATCCTAGCATCTTTTGGAAATCGACCGTTCCCAAAAGAGGATATGCCCCAAAAATTCGAGGATCGAGGCAACCTCCTGTAAGTCAATCGTTTTTGAAAAATCGGAGTCGATGACGGTGACGATGAGGCACTCATTTTCTAAAATCATGCACAAATTTCACAAAAATGCAAGTAGGAACTGCGTCTGAGCATAAGTTTTTGCTTTGCTGTCAGTTCTGAGCAATTGGGCCGAAAAAGAAGAACATCATACCCTCCTGGACTAGACCCTTGGGTTAGAGATTGGAACGGCTCCAACTGCAAGCAGACTCTGTCAGTGCATCAGATTTGGGGGCGGAAATGGATCTATTGATCGGAGGCTTAAACTCGAACGCAGGCAATCCAAACATTACCCCAAATGGAGGCAACCCTAATCCAAACCCGAGCGGAGGTGAGCCAAATCCGAACCCTAATCCCGTTCCCAATCCCCGTCCAAACCCTAACCCAAACCCGGGAAACTTAAATGGAGAAATGGCTCAGATTAGAGAAGATATTCAACTTCTGGGCGAACGTACTGATAACCAGATTGCCCAGCTCATGATGATGATCACTGGGGTTGCACGACGCCTTCCACCACAAAACCCGAATCCAGGCCCAAATCCAATTCCCATTCCTAACCCAATTCCTATCCCAAACCCAAATCCGAATCCCAACCTAAACTTCAACCCTAACCCGAATCCAAACCCGGAGCAGCTGGTTTTCGACTTGGAAACTCCACAAAAGCCCGAGATGGCAGCATTATTGGCAAAACTCACCCAACTAGAGGAATCCGTTGCAAGAAATGAGAAGATAGCATCGACTGGTTTTGACATTAATAAGCTTTGCCTGTTTCCCAATGCGAAGGTTCCAGAAAAGTTCAGGCCAATTGATTTTGCTAAGTTTGACGGAACAGGAGATCCAAAAGCACACCTGACAGGATACATTGGAGCACTGTCCATATGGGGAGTCGAGAAGGATGCTATGGCACAGATGTTCTCATAGACTTTGGTGGCACATGCTCTGCACTGGTTCACTTCACTGGATGAGAGAAAGAAGCGTTCTTGGGAGGATATATGCACAGCTTTTGTGGCACAGTACGATTACAACATCCAGTTGGAGGTGACCACCCGTGAATTGGAGTCAACAAAGATGGAAGCAAAAGAGGCCTTTGCCGATTTTGTGAAGAGATGGAGGGCTAAGGCGGCACAGATGAAAGATAGACCGAGCGACCGGGACCAAATCCGAATGATTATCCGTAACCTTCAACCCACTCTAGCAAGGCACATGGTGATGGCCCAAGCATGCTCAGACTTTAAAACATTCTTCGATACAGGCTTTGCCGTCGAAGAAGCAGTTCAGTTGGGGATCCTTGACAAGCCCGAGCCTGCTCCTAAGCCCAAGAAAGTTTGCTCCGGAAACAGCAACGCCCTGTTTGGCAACTCGAATTACACCAACCTGCCCAACACCTCCACAAATACAACTCAAGCCGAGCCGATAAACCAGATAGCCACCCAAACTAGTCAACCGCGTACCCAACCCCGCACTTTTGCTCAGTTCTCAGCACCACTCTCTGCCGTGCTCGAGAAATTGGTCGAAAGTGGCACCCTCAAGCCACTTACCCCTACTCCCTTACCTCAAAAACTACCCGCATCCCACAATCCTAACGCGTACTGTGCCTATCACCAGAATGTGGGCCACCTAACCGACAACTGCTTCCATCTCCGCCATGCAATCCAAGACCTGATAGACAACAAAACCCTCCCCATGCCACCACAGAAGCCAAACACCGTCTCAAACCCACTCCCAAAGCATTCCAATGCTCGCACCAACCTTATCTCCATAAGCCAACCTTTTAACCCCAGCCTTTACATCATTCCTGATACCCAACCCAAGCCAGCCGTCGAGTTGCCAGTTGAGGATGCCCTCTGTGCATTGGAAACCGTGGAATGGGACTTTCAGGTAAGGTGGGAAGACCAAGATTTCTTGGCAGTGGAAGACAGGGCTTTTATTACTGGAGCATGGCCTGTGGCACTTAACCCTAACCAAGTTGAGGAATTGGAACAAGGAGAATAGAGGCAATACTGGGAGGAGATGATGGCTGATCCCTTAGATGGGTATTCCCTATTTGCACTGTTCACTGAACCTGAACCTGTCGAGAACGAAGAAGAATGGGAATGGGAGCCCGAACCCGATGGATGGCACTGGATGGATGATTCCGACCCCCTAGATGAAACATCATTGGCGTACCTTTTTCAAGAAGAGGAAGTGGTGGAGGAAATGGATCTGATGAATCCCCGTATGTTATCAGGGCTTAACGCCAGGACCATTCTCAACCTTACTCGAGACTCAGACGCTCTGGAAGGTTCCATGGACTATCTTTTCTTCCCACAGGAATTCATCGTCGAGGAGTTCTTTTCCAAACCCGTAGTTCAAATCCCTGATGGGCCCAGCATCTGCGTGTTGGATCCAGAAGATCTGTGGGGAAAGTCTGAATTGGTAAATGTATGGATGGATGGCGAGGAACTGACTGTCAATAAGGCCATGCTAGACGAAGGATCTCTGCAGGTTAGCAATGACAACAGCAGCAACAATGCCAACTTCTGGAATTCTCTGGAGGAAGACAGCATCTGGCACGCCTTGGAAATGGAAACTCTCAATGAAACTTTGGAGAAGACAGCACTTGACAAAGGGAAGCGTAAGGCGGACGACTGTGATTTGACTTCTCCGATTTCTAGGAAGGTACTTGGTGGGAACCAATCCCCAAAACAGTTAGTAGCCTTACCAAAAGTGGAAGGGCCTATCAGCCTGCCAACCTCCAGCAAGGTAGCTCAACTCGAGCCCCTCCGCCGCAACAGAATACCCCTATCAACCCCACAAGCCTAAACATCCCCACCCCTCAAGCTCCACAAAACAACCCTCCTGACTCCACAAAGCCAAACCCGCCTTCTCAACCCAAATTGTCTATCGGCCTTAATTCCTCACGAGATCGACACTGAACCTCCGCTGATCCCATTATCCGTCAACTCCAGGAAACCCTGCTCGCATGTCTATGTGGGGAGTGTTAGCCGCCTCCCGCGAACACCGCCGCAGGCTGGTGAACACCCTTTCCAGGCTCGAAGTCCCTCTCGATATTGCCCCTAAGCTCTCATTGCCCTTATAACCCAGAACCTCACCCAGCATACCTTGTCCTTCACCGAGAAAGACCTGCCGCCCGAGGGAACCGACCACAACAAGCCTCTTCACATCACCATGAAGTGCCTGGGAAAGTGGGTCCCAACGATCCTTGTTGATAATGGTTCCGCCACTAACGTATGTCCACTCCGCACTGCTTATTGCTTGGGCCTTAAGAACAAGGACTTCACGCCGTCGAATTTAGGCATTCGTGCTTATGATAATACGCGTCGTGATGTTTTGGGGACAATCAACTTGGAATTGGCAACTGGCAAGTTCAAAACCACCGTCAAATTCTGTGTGCTGGAAATACCTGCATCTTTCAATCTCCTGTTGGTAAGGCAGGCCTTGGCTACACCGCTCGGATGTTATGGGTGTGCCCTCAACATTGCATCAAAAACTCATCCTGGGTTTGGAATCTGGAACCCTTATCATCCATGGGGACTCAGGTATTCGTCTGCACTCCGAGGACAATTCCCCGCTGCTTGAGATTTTGCATGGAGAGGAAGATGTTGCCATGGGAGGCTTTGCAGTTATGACCTCGAAAGTGTGCACCATTCGGGCTGAGGACGGTTTCTTGGTGAGCTCTGTAGCATTGGAAATTATGAAACGGATGAAGTATCTGCCGGGCATGGGCTTGGGACTTTATGCTCAAGGAGTCCCTGAGTTCCCTGATTTCCCTGGAAGTAACGAGCGTTTTGGTCTGGGATATGAGGCCAAGAATGGTGATCCAGCAAAGAAATGGCGCAATCGCGCCCGGGCCCGTGCAACGGAGATGAAATTGAAGGAGAAGGAAACGCTGTACCAAGGAGAACCTAAGCCCTTTGTGGACCTTGAGACGAAAATGAAGTATCCTGGCTTCGAAATCTTTGCCAATGATACATGGGAGACTGACGAAGAGGTTGCAAAGGTGGAAGAGCTGTCTGAGGCACTCGACTGGCTGGAAGCTTTTGGTTCGGGTAGTCTCCAACTCCTGTTTAAGGGCGAGGATCCAGAGGGTATGACGCAAGATCCTGCTGTGCTGATGCTTGGAGATGAAGAAGAAATTGAAGACCCTTCCAAGCTCATTGTGGATGCCATAGGCGTTTATAATAATTGCACTTTCATTCCACATGTAACTCGCACTCACAACACTTGCATTGAGTCTGAGTCTGAGTCCAACACTGACTCGTCGTCCAGCACAGAGTCGGAGTTTGTGCCCATCGGCCCTCCACATCGTAGCTTTTACTTCGAATTCGAGTCAACCGCTGTATTCCCCCCATCTGATAAACTGGTTAATGAAATGAATGACGTTTTCGCTTACTTGCTAATTTTTGAAATAAACTATTTAGATCCCGACGATGAAGGAATAGATCTCGATGGGGACATTCCCAAGGAGATCTGTTCCCTCATCGATCGCGAAAATGAAAGGCATGCTCAGCCTTTAAAAGAAGAAATAATCTCAATAAACTTGGGTGATGAGGGCAACCCTCGATTGGTTCAGGTAGGTTCCGGGCTGTCTCCCACTGAGCTTCAAGAGCTCACTGATTTACTAAAGGAATTCAAAGAGGTTTTCGCTTGGTCCCATGCAGACATGCCCGGAATCGACCCCGAGATAGTCGAGCACAGAATCCGTCTTTACCCTGACGCCAAACCCGTGAAGCAAAAACTAAGAAAAATGCGGCCTGATTGGGTATTAAAGATAAAAGAAGAGCTTACAAAACAAATCGACGCCGGTTTTCTAATCGTAACGGAGTACCCCACTTGGGTGGCCAACATCGTTCCTGTCCCCAAAAAGGACGAAAAAATCAGAGTGTGCGTCGATTTCAGAGATCTGAACAAAGCAAGCCCTAAGGACGATTTTCCATTGCCACATATAGACGTAATCGTGGATAACACTGCAGGGCACGCTCTACTTTCTTTCATGGATGGCTTCTCGGGGTACAATCAGATTCTCCTAGCTTCGGAAGACAGGGAAAAGACCACATTCATCACCGAGTGGGGGACGTATTGCTATCGGGTTATGCCATTTGGGTTGAAGAACGCCGGTCCAACGTATCAGAGGGGTGCCACCACACTGTTGCACGACATGATTCACAAGGAGGTCGAGGTTTACGTTGATGACATGATAGTGAAGGGAAGGGAAAGGAAAGGAAAGACCATCTCCCGGCATTAAGAAAGTTCTTTGAGAAGATTCTAAAGTACAGAATGCGACTCAATCCGCAGAAGTGCACGTTCGGGGTCGCGGCAGGGAAGATGCTCGGATTCATGATCACGACCAGGGGGATTGAGGTGGATCCTTCTAAGATTAAAGCCATTCTTGAGATGGAGCCACCTCAGTTCGAGAAGGAAGTCCGGTGTTTCTTGGGAAAAATTCAGTTTATCAGTCGATTCATTGCCAAGTTGACTTTGACCTGTGAGCCGTTGTTTCGTCTGCTCAAGAAGGACGTAGAGTTCGAATGGAACGACAAATGCGAAAAGGCTTTCGAAGCAGTGAGAACTTACCTACAGAATCTGCCCATCTTGATGCCACCCATTCTGGGAAAACCTTTGATCCTGTACTTGTCCGTCACGCCCTCGTCAATGGGGTGCACGCTCGCACAAGAAGGAGATGATGGGGTTGAAAGAGCGATCTACTACCTAAGCAAGAAGATGGTGGGGAGCGAAGAGCGATACACTTCATTGGAGAAGACATGTTGGGTGCTCGTTTGGGCCACGAAGAAATTGAGACACTACACGCTGCCGCAACCTCCACCGCCGCCGCCTTGCGGCTGGGCGTCGTTTCCTCACCGTCTCTGGCCATAATTTCTCCTTTACCTCCCTAAGACTTCTTTTTCCCCTTTATCCGAACCTCTTGGCACACGATTGCCCAGTGGAAGATCGTAGAGATCTCGAGATCCCGAGCTCGGTCCGTTGTGAGAGAGATGAGAGAGTCTGAGATGGAGAGAGGAGAAAGAGAGAGATCGAACGTGTGAGAGCGAGAGTTCGCCTGAGAGTGTGAGTGGGTACGATCGAGCTTGAGAGTTCGAGGTGCGTACGGACTTCCTGGTTCTTGAGCGCTCAAGAGTTGGGTTTAAACCCCAAAACCAGTCGAAGAAGATGAAAAGGACAGTGGTCCCCAACAGCGGTCTCGAGCGCCCGAGACCACTCCCGAGCACTTGGGAGTGGTTCTGAGCGCTGAGATCTATCCTCAGCCTCCGTGTCGATTCTTCGTCGCCTCGTGTGTTTCCCGCTCTTGAGAATTGCTTAACTTCTTCTTCCTTTTACAAAATCAATCTCAGTCCAGGCTTTAACCGCGTTGAACGAGATTGCAGGAAGCGAAACTCCGTCGATGACACGATCTCAGACTCACATCCCGCGATTTGGAATTTTACTCGATAGTCGATCGAAGCTAATTTCAACTTGTTTGCAGGTATTTTTACGCTACAGGTGCTGTTTTATCCACATTCCCGTTCGCCAAACGGAGCAACAGGTGGACTTCCATGCATTCGTCTTATCAAACTCGTGTTGATCACTTCTCGTGCATGCATCACACGTGTTTGCACTTTTTCATTCACCAAACAGAGCAACAGGTGAACCCCACGTGCATTTATTTTATCTAAGTTCTGTCGATCATTTATTGTGCATGCATCACGCGTGCTTGCATTTCCTGTTCACCAAACAGAGCAACAGGTGGACCCATTGCATACTTATCTTGTCAAGGTATTGTCAATCTTTCTCGTGCATGCATCACACGTGCTTGCATTTGCCCCAAAGAACTACGCTGGTCTGATCCCTGCAAGGAAGGGTACGTAGGCAGTGTGAAAAGACGCGATCACGTGCATCAAACTCTTTTACTTGCATTTGTGTTTGAAATAAAGGATTTGATGTGGCTTGAATTGGGCTGTCTCAATCTTTGAATGTCACTCACATCCAGACATGATGTCGAGCGCCATCCAAAGAGGGGCAACTGTAGACACCCCAATTTGAACACTTCGAATTTCCTTAATTTGTGGCCCGGAGGCTCCCCAATGATGAATTTGGATCGAAACAAGCCTTAGACCAGTCAGGACTTTGCTTCTTGAAGACTTTGAAAGGGAAAATAAAATGTCAAAATCAGTCTTAAGCGCTCAGGAGCAGTCCCAAGCGCTCCAAACTATTTGCAAAACCTGGGACTTAACAACCTCTCGAGCGCTCGAGAGTTAACTCCCAAGCGCTCGAGAATTCTCCCGAGCGCTCGAGACTTCAGTGCTACCCAATGGATGATGGAGCTTCCCCACTTCCCATGCAGGCCATCATTGCAGCCGTTTTCAGCCGATACAAACCTCAGACAGCACTCCACCTCAGTCAGAGGGGAGTCAGGTCTGAAAATTTTCAAAGATGCCATATTTCATTTGCCAAAATGAGACCATATACTATTTTGCCTATATAAAGGCCATTCCAGCACAGAACAGCCACGAAAATGCTCTCTCTCTAAAAAACCCCCTTTGACTGTTCAAAAACCAGTGCATTCTCCATCTCCTTAAAATTTTTTTTTTAAAGGTAAAGCCACCAAAAAAAAATCAAGGCATCAAAGACATGCAAGGAGTCTAGAGTATCCTAAAGCTCTGATATTCTTGGTTTCTCTTCCTCTTTCATCTCTCAAAGTCTCTCAAGAAGCAAACTCCTCAATCAAAGGTAGAGGTTTTCTACCTTAGTGTCAAAAACCAATAAGAACAGGGCTGTATCTCCTTTCTGAGGGAGGTCCCTCAGCCCTCTCAGTCTTTAATACTGAGTATGGGTTGAGAGACCTTGGTGTAACAACAAGAGCAAAGAGGTGCAAATACATTTCTCTGTACCAGCTCACTGGAAGCACTCTGGAGCGCTCGGAACTACTCTGGAGCGCTCGAGAGTGGCTCCAGACCAGTTTTCTTTCTTTCAAGCGTTTACATGGACATGCATGAAGAGTAGGGTGTATTTTTAAACATTTCAACTTATTTGAAGTGCATTGGTGTAGATGATCTTCTTTTGAAAAGAACGAATAAGGGAAAACCATTTTACTTAAGAACATGCAAAAGGGTTTAAGCCTTGGATTTGAAAAGAGAAATCTTTTTCATACCTCAAAAACACAAGATCCAGTACACCAGTGTACTACAAAGAGTGTATCAGTGGAATGAAAGCAGTCTTGGAGTGTGGAAGACTCCCAAGCGCTCGAGAACACTCCCAAGCGCTTGAGAGTGTCTGCATGTAGCCCTAATCTATTTTTCCTTCCAGTTTGATCCATATGCTGTCTTTGCATGTCCATGAATGTATCCCTTTTTGCTCTTATGAATATAAAGCTGCTTTCCAGAAAGGTGGTGGTGCATGGTTTAGAAGAATGGAGTCTCATCCCGTTCTGCTAAATCCTCTGTTGAGCCCGAGACATGATTAATGTTATTTTAGTTTATATTTCCAGTATTACGTTCTGTTGTATTCTGTTGCGCTAACGTGATTTGCAGGATTGGGCATACAATACTCCCAAGCGCTCGGGAATGCTTTCGAGCGCTCGAGAGTGGATCAGTGACAGGGATTTCCAGCTTCTAGCATTTTTGCATTTCATCACCATTCTTCATTTACTCATTGTACACTTGCACATGCATGCACCTCCTGTACCTGATGTATATCTGTGAATACTTGCTAAGTGACTAAATGAAATAAAATCTTTTGACAAATCCCACAAATGTTTAGTAGAGACCGATTTCAAATCGGGCGAGGGGGTGCCGTAAAACCCTTCCCCCCTCGTAACATGGCTTCCGAACCCTCAAAACAAATCTCTGGTTTTCAATTCAAATCAATCATTTTCAATCAAAACGGTTTCTCGGTTGACGAACCACAAATCCGGGTGGCGACTCTTCAAAAATTTTCAAAATCCAAGAAACGGCGTGGCGCCTCTTTTTCGGGCTGCCCCGATTCCACCCGGGGCTGTGGTAGCCCACAGTGGCGACTCTGCTGGGGATATTGGTTTAATTGATACTTGAGAAAAGTTGGTATGTTGATAAAATGTCCCAATTTCCTTAAGTATTAATTAATTAGTGAGCCAAGCTTGAAAAACATTTGGGGGATTTTCAAAGGATTTTATTTCACCTTTTATTTCTTGTATATATATCTTGTGCAGCCCCGCTGTTGTGTTTCGGCAATCTTGCCCGGCTTGCCGGTGACAAGGAATCCCGGAATGCTCAGCAACCCTCGACCGTGATGAGTCATCCCTACCGTTTGTACCATTATTGGGTGTACGCTCAATAACGGGAGGTATACTTTGACTCTAGTCCGGGGAACCCTCTTGAAGCCAAAACCCGGCCTTGGTACATGTGTAGCAAACCATAGAACCTTCCAAACTAGGACAGGAGCCTGCAGGGTAGGACTATGTACTATAATCTGTTTAAGTGCTGCATTGCATCATCATCATGCTGTCAGCCACGGTTCTCGAGACTCGCTTGCGCGGTCCTCGGAAGGTTGCCAAGACCCAATGAAGAGTCACGCACCCTAACGCGTGTTGATGAATCACATTAGTCCTCGAACCCGAACCTAGAGGAAACTAAGATTCTACTAAGTCCTTGACTAAGCATTTGATCGGAATTTAACCAAAGAAAAGGAATGATAGGGGGGCAGAACATTGCGATGCCAACACCATTCAGGCTAAAAGCAAGTGTACCGCTTACGCCACCTCGGTTATCACATCACATTGTTCACCTCGAGTCATTCCGAATCAATGGTCGAATTGCCGATGGAATATTAGCCAAATACTTAGCTTATCCTAGCATCTTTTAGGAATCGACCGTTCCCAAAAGAGGATATGCCCCAAAAATTCGAGGATCGAGGCAACCTCCTGTAAGTCAATCGTTTTTGAAAAATCGGAGTCGATGACGGTGACGATGAGGCACTCATTTTCTAAAATCATGCACAAATTTCACAAAAATGCAAGTAGGAACCGCGTCTGAGCATAAGTTTTTGCTTTGCTGTCAGTTCTGAGCAATTGGGCCGAAAAAGAAGAACATCATACCCTCCTGGACTAGACTCTGTCAGTGCATCAGATTTGGGGGCGGAAATGGATCTATTGATCGGAGGCTTAAACTCGAACGCAGGCAATCCAAACATTACCCCAAATGGAGGCAACCCTAATCCAAACCCGAGCGGAGGCGAGCCAAATCCGAACCCTAATCCTGTTCCTAATCCCGTCCAAACCCTAACCCAAACCCGGAAACTTAAATGGAGAAATGGCTCAGACAGAGAAGATATTCAACTTCGGCGAACGATCGATAACCAGATTGCCCGACTCATGATGATGATCACTGGGTTGCACGACGCCTTCCACCACAAAACCCGAATCCAGGCCCAATCCAATTCCCATTCCTAACCCAATTCCTATCCCAAACCCAAATCCTAATCCCAACCTAAACTTCAACCCTAACCCGAATCCAAACCCGGAAGTTGGTTTTCGACTTCGAAACTCCGCAAAACCCCGAGATGGCAGCAGTATTGGCAAAACTCACCCAGCTAAAGGAATCCGTTGCTAGAAATGAGAAGATAGCATCAACTGGTTTTGACATTAATAAGCTTTGCCTGTTTCCCAACGCGAAGCTTTCGAAAAAGTTCAGGCCAATCGACTTCGCCAAGTTTGACGGAACAGGAGATCCAAAAGCACACCTGACAGGATACATTGGAGCACTGTCCATGTGGGGAGTCGAGAAGGATGCTATGGCACAGATGTTCTCACAGACTTTGGAGGGACATGCTCTGCACTGGTTCACTTCATTGGATGAGAGAAAGAAGCGTTCTTGGGAGGATATATGCGCAGCTTTTGTGGCGCAGTACGATTACAACATCCAGTTGGAGGTGACCACCCGTGAATTGGAGTCAACAAAGATGGAAGCAAAAGAGGCCTTCGCCGATTTTGTGAAGAGATGGAGGGCTAAGGCGGCACAGATGAAAGATAGACCGAGCGACAGGGACCAAATCCGAATGATTGTCCGTAACCTTCAACCCACTCTAGCAAGGCACATGGTGATGGCCCAAGCATGCTCAGACTTTAAAACATTCTTCGATACAGGCTTAGCCATCGAAGAAGCAGTTCAGTTGGGGATTGACAAGCCCGAGCCTGCTCCTAAGCCCAAGAAAGTTTACTCCGGAAACAGCAACGCCCTGTTTGGCAACTCGAACTACAACAACCTGCCTAACACCTCCATAAATACAACTCAAGCCGAGCCGGTAAACCAGATAGCCACCCAAACTAGTCAACCGCGTACCCAACCCCGCACTTTTGCTCAGTTCTCAGCACCACTCTCTACCGTGCTCGAGAAATTGGTCGAAAGCGGCACCCTCAAGCCATTTACCCCTACTCCCTTACCTCAAAAACTACCCGCATCCCACAATCCTAACGCGTACTGTGCCTATCACCAGAATGTGGGCCACCTAACCGACAACTGCTTCCGTCTCCGCCATGCAATCCAAGACCTGATAGACAACAAAACCCTCCCCATGCCACCACAGAAGCCAAACACCATCTCAAACCCACTCCCAAAGCATTCCAATGCTCGCACCAACCTTATCTCCATAAGCCAACCTTTTAACCCCAGCCTTTACATCATTCCTGATACCCAACCCAAGCCAGCCGTCGAGTTGCCAGTTGAGGATGCCGTCTGTGCATTGGAAACTGTGGAATGGGACTTTCAGGTAAGGTGGGAAGATCTGGTACAAGATTTCTTGGCAGTGGAAGACAGGGCTTTTATTACTGGAGCATGGCCTGTGGCACTTAACCCTAACCAAGTTGAGGAATTGGAACAAGGAGAATGGAGGCAAGACTGGGAGGAGATGATGGCTGATCCCTTAGATGGGTATTCCCTATTTGCACTGTTCACTGAACCTGAACCTGTCGAGAACGAAGAAGAATGGGAATGGGAGCCCGAACCTGATGGATGGCACTGGATGGACGATTCCGACCCCCTAGATGAAACATCATTGGCGTACCTTTTTCAAGAAGAGGAAGTGGTGGAGGAAATGGATCTGATGAATCCCCATATGTTATCAGGGCTTAACGCCAGGACCATTCTCAACCTTACTCGAGACTCTGACGCTCTGGAACGTTCCATGGACTATCTTTTCTTCCCACAAGAATTCATCGTCGAGGAGTTCTTTTCCAAACCCGTAGTTCGAATCCCTGATGGGACCAGCATCTGCGTGTTGGATCGAGAAGATCTGTGGGGAAAGTCTGAATTGGTAAATGTATGGATGGATGGCGAGGAACTGATTGTCAATAAGGCCATGCTAGACGAAGGATCTCTGTAGGTTAGCGATGACAACAACAGCAACAATGTCAACTTCTGGAATTCTCTGGAGGAAGATAGCATCTGGCACGCCTTGGAAATGGAAACTCTCAACGAAACTTTGGAGAAGACAGCACTTGACAAAGGGAAGCGTAAGGCGGACGACTGTGACTTTGACTTCTCCGATTTCTGGGAAGGTACTTGGTGGGAACCAATCCCCAAAACAGTTAGTAACCTCACCAAAAGTGGAAGGGTCTATCAGCCTGCCAACCTCCAGTAGGGTAGCTCATCCCGAGCCCCTCCGCCGCAGCAGAATACCCCTGTCAACCCCACAAGCCTGAACATCCCCACCCCTCAAGCTCCACAAAACAACCCTCCTGACTCCACAAAGCCAAACCCGCCTTCTCAACCCAAATTGTCTATCGGCCTTAATTCCCTCCCTGAATCTGACACTGAAGCCTCCGCTGATCCCATTATTCGTCACTCCAGGAAACCCCTGCTCGCATGTCTATGTGGGGAGTGTTAGCTGCCTCCCGCGAACAACGTCGCAGGCTGGTCTACACCCTTTCCAGGCTCGAAGTCCCCTCTGATATTGCCCCGGAAGCTCTCATTGCCCTTATAACCCAGAACCTCACCCAGCATACCTTGTCCTTCACCGAGAAAGACCTGCCGCCCGAGGGAACCGACCACAACAAGCCTCTTCACATCACCATGAAGTGCCTGGGAAAGTGGGTCCCAGCGATCCTTGTTGATAATGGTTCCGCCATTAATGTATGTCCACTCCGCACTGCTTATTGCTTGGGCCTTAAGAACAAGGACTTCACGCCGTCGAATTTAGGCATCCGTGCTTATGATAATACGCGTCGTGATGTTTTCGGGACAATCAACTTGGAATTGGCAACTAGCAAGTTCAAAACCACCGTCGAATTCTGTGTGCTGGAAATACCCGCATCTTTCAATCTCCTATTGGGAAGGCCTTGGCTACACCGCCCGGATGTTATGGGTGTGCCCTCAACATTGCATCAAAAACTCATCCTGGGTTTGGAATCTGGAACCCTTATCATCCGTGGGGACTCAGGTATTCGTCCGCACTCCGAGGACAATTCCCCGCTGCTTGAGATTATGCATGGAGAGGAAGATGTTGCCATGGGAGGCTTTGCAGTTATGACCTCGAAAGTGTGCACCATTCGGGCCGAGGACGGTTTCTTGGTGAGCTCTGCAGCATTGGAAATTATGAAACGGATGAAGTATCTGCCGGGCATGGGCTTGGGACTTTATGCTCAAGGAGTCCCTGAGTTCCCTGATTTCCCTGGAAGTAATAAGCGTTTTGGTCTGGGATATGAGGCCAAGAAGGGTGATCCAGCAAAGAAATGGCGCAATCGCGCTCGGGCCCGTGCAACGGAGATGAAATTGAAGGAGAAGGAAACGCTGTACCAAGGAGAACCTAAGCCCTTTGTGGACCTTGAGACGAAAATGAAGTATCCTGGCTTCGAAATCTTTGCCAATGATACTTGGGAGACTGACGAAGAGGTTGCAAAGGTGGAAGAGCTGTCTGAGGCACTCGACTGGCTGGAAGCTTTTGGTTTGGGCAGTCTCCAACTCTTGTTTAAGGGCGAGGATCCAGAGGGTATGATGCAAGATCCTGCTGTACTGATGCTTGGAGATGAAGAAGAAATTGAAGACCCTTCCAAGCTCATTGTGGATGCCATAAGCGTTTATAATAATTGCACTTTCATTCCACATGTAACTCGCACTCACAGCACTTGCACTGAGTCTGAGTCTGAGTCCAACGCTGACTCGTCGTCCAGCACAGAGTCGGAGTTTGTGCCCATCGGCCCTCCACATCATAGCTTTTACTTCGAATTCGAGTCAACCGCTGTATTCCCCCCATCTGATAAACTGGTTAATGAAATGAATGACGTTTTTGCTTACTTGCCGATTTTTGAAATAAACTGTTTAGATCCCGACGATAAAGGAATAGATCTCGATGGGGACATCCCCAAGGAGATCTGTTCCCTCATCGATCGCGAAAATGAAAGGCATGCTCAGCCTTTAAAAGAAGAAATAATCTAAATAAACTTGGGTGATGAGGGCAACCCTCGATTGGTTCAGGTAGGTTCCGGGCTGTCTCCCACTGAGCTTCAAGAGCTCACTGATTTACTAAAGGAATTCAAAAAGGTTTTCGCTTGGTCCCACGCAGACATGCCCGGAATCGACCCGGAGATAGTCGAGCACAGAATCCCTCTCTACCCTGACGCCAAACCCGTGAAGCAAAAACTAAGAAAAATGCGGCCTGATTGGGTATTAAAGATAAAAGAAGAGCTTACAAAACAAATCGACGCCGATTTTCTAATCGTAACGGAGTACCCCACTTGGGTGGCCAACATCGTTCCTGTCCCCAAAAAGGACGAAAAAATCAGAGTGTGCGTCGATTTCAGTGATCTGAACAAAGCAAGCCCTAAGGACGATTTTCCATTGCCACATATAGACGTACTCGTGGATAACACTACAGGGCACGCTCTACTTTCTTTCATGGATGGCTTCTCGGGGTACAATCAGATTCTCCTAGCTCCGGAAGACAGAGAAAAGACCACATTCATCACCGAGTGGGGGACGTATTGCTATCGGGTTATGCCATTTGGGTTGAAGAACGCCGGTCCAACGTATCAGAGGGGTGCCACCACACTGTTGCACGACATGATTCACAAGGAGGTCGAGGTTTACGTTGATGACATGATAGTGAAGGGAAAGGAAAGGAAAGACCATCTCCCGGCATTGAGAAAGTTTTTTGAGAGGATTCGAAAGTACAGAATGTGACTCAATCCGCAGAAGTGCACGTTCGGGGTCACGGCAGGGAAGATGCTCGGATTCATGATCACGACTAGGGGGATTGAGGTGGATCCTTCTAAGATTAAAGCCATTCTTGAGATGGAGCCACCTCAGTCTGAGAAGGAAGTCTGGTGTTTCTTGGGAAAAATTCAGTTTATCAGTCGGTTCATCGTCAAGTTGACTTTGACCTGTGAGCCGTTGTTTCGTCTGCTCAAGAAGGACGTAAAGTTCGAATGGAACGACAAATGCGAAAAGGCTTTCGAAGCAGTGAGAACTTACCTACAGAATCCGCCCATCTTGATGCCACCCATTCCGGGAAAACCTTTGATCCTGTACTTGTCCGTCACGCCCTCGTCAATGGGGTGCATGCTCGCACAAGAAGGAGATGATGGGGTTGAAAGAGCGATCTACTACCTGAGCAAGAAGATGGTGGGGAGCGAAGAGCGATACACTTCATTGGAGAAGACATGTTGGGCGCTCATTTGGGCCACGAAGAAATTGACACTACATGCTGTCTTATTCGGTGATACTGATTTCTCGAATGGACCCACTCAAATACCTATTCGAGAAGCCAGCACTTACCGGTAAGTTAGCACGTTGGTTGCTCTTATTGGCTGAATTCGAAATCAAGTACGTCACCCGCAAGTCAGTGAAAGGAAGAGCGGTAGCAGAGTTTTTGGCGGTCGCCTAATCGAGGGGCCGAACACGAGTTCCACTTTCTGATGAAGACGTAATGACTGCTGTCAACGAGACATGGACGTTGTACTTCGACGGAGCTGCTAACCAGAAGGGCTTCGGGATCGGCATACTGCTAGTCGCGCCTGAGGGGTCACATATTCCCCTGGGTTTCAAGTTGAACTTCGAGGTCACGAACAACGAGGCGGAATACGAAGCATGCATAGTGGGAATGGAAGCCGCACTGGAAATTGGAGTCAAAGTACTAGAAGTCATTGGGGATTCCAACTTGGTTGTGTCACAAGCGAACGGGGAATGGAGGGTCAAAGATGAGAAAATGAAGCCGTATCATCAGCAGCTCGACGAACTTATTCCGAATTTTCAAAAGGTGACTTTCACACACGTCCCGAGGATGAAGAATCGCTTCACCGATGCGCTCGCTACCTTAGCATCCATGCTGGAACTTCCGATCGGGGTGAAGCTAAGGCCTGTCATGATTGAGCAAAGAGGCAAGCACGTGTACGACTATGTCATGAACATCGACGAGCCTGATGATGGACTCCCTTGTTTTCACGAAATTTGGAATTTTGTCGAAAAGGGAGAGTTCCCCGCAGATTCTACCAGGAAGGATCGGATCGCGTTACAGCGATTGGCGTCTCAATACATTACATGTGGTGGAAAATTGTACCGGCGATCTCCGTACGGAGTCCACAAGTTGTGTATTCATGGTGATGACACGAGAGCGGTGATGGAAGAAGTCAATGAGGGAGTTTGTGGACCCCACATGAATGGAATGATGCTAGCAAAGAAAATTCTGAGGTTGGGTTACTATTGGTCGACTATGGAGACAGATTGCATTGAGTATGTGCGCCGATGTCATAAGTGCCAAACTCATGCTAATCTTATCCACGTACCTCCCTCGGAGTTACACCCAATGGCGACACCATGGCCATTCTCCGCCTGGGGCATCGATGTCATCGGAAGGATCACGCCTGCGGCTTCTAACGGGCACAGGTTCATTTTGGTAGCGGTCGATTATTTCACTTAGTTGGTTGAGGCAGCCTCGTAAAAGACCCTGACGGCAGTTCAAGTGGCTCACTTTATCAGGCAAAACATCATCTATCGGTATGGAGTCCCTCAAGCCTTCGTATCTGATAATGGTGTTCACTTCAAGGGGAAAGTTCTAGAACTTTTTGACGAATTCAAGATTCAAGTGCATCACTCAACCACTTATCGGCCACAAACGAATGGGGCAGTCGAAGCAGCTAATAAGACTATCAAGTCGATCCTCAAAAGGACTGTCGAATCAGCTAGGGATTGGCATGAGCAACTACCGTTAGCTTTGTGGGGATACCGGACATCTATCCGCACGCCGACAGGGGCAACACCCTATTCTTTGGTGTACGGTATGGAAGCCGTTCTCCCCATCGAGCTAGAAGTTCCATCACTCAGAGTCATAGCAGAACAAGGGATAGACGAAGCCGAATGGATCAGCGGGAGGTTCGAGGTACTCATGTTGTTTGACGAAAGGAGACTCCGAGCGTTGTACCATATCCAAGGTTATCAGCGGAGAATCGCCCGGGCATTCAACAAGAAAGTGAAGTCGAGGGATCTGCAAGAGGGGGATATGGTAGTCAAGGAAATCTGTGCGCCAGTTTTTGACTTGCGAGGGAAGTTTCGACCAAAATGGGCCGGGCCGTACATCATCAAGTCGATCCTTTCCGGAGGAGCAGCATCGATCATCGATCTCGACGACAACGAATTCTCGAATCTTGTCAATTTGGATCAACTCAAGCGATATTACCCCTGAGAGAGCTCGCTGGGCCGAAAACCGCAAGGGCGGGCAGTTCCAGGCAAAAATTAGAGCAAGCCTGCTAGGTCGAAAACCCGAAAGGGCGGCCTAGGCAAAAGTTAAGGCAAAAAGTCGAAAAAGAGCTTGCTAGGCCGAAAACCCGAAAGGGCGGTCCTAGGCAAAATTTAGAGCGCAAAAGGAGAGTGTTAATACCCGAGCGAACCTCAGCCTGAACTACGCATGGGCCTGATTCCCCTTCCCTAAGGGATACGTAGGCAATCTCACTCTGAGATTCGGTCCTAAATCACGAAAATCCAAATCCAAATTGACGAGTCAAAATGCTTTCTTTTGAGGTGCACGCGATCAATGAACCGAAAAGGGGGAAACCCTCAATCAGTCAATTTTATTTCGATAATTTCTTTATTACAAGCTGAGCATGAAAACAGAAAACGCACAACGAGACCTAAATTTTATTTCAAAAAAAAAAAAAACGGCAAAGTAAGCAATCAACCCATTCTCGCTTCCACATCCCTCCTTAGCCACTTGCGGTACCTTCCGGTCGAAGCAATTGAGAAGAGTGGGTCATTCGGCTCAGTCCTACGAGCTACCCATGTTCGAACATAACTCCGAAGGCCCGGAATGGTGAAGGGAGGGAGACGAAGCACTTCAGCTCCTTGCGGCGACACCTCCTGGCTGAGCCCAAGCTGACGAAGGATGCGGAAGGGTGAGTAGAAGGTAAAGCCTGTCAAGCCAACCACAAACACGTGCATCGAGCCCATGTTGCTCACAGTCATTGCAGGAAGCCTCAGCCAATGGCATCGCCAAACGATGTCGTCTTCCTCAGCAGATGCAAGGAAATCAGCCCAGTCATCTTCACTGTTGTACATCACCTGGAAAGGACGATTCCATCCGCTTGGTCGATACCACCAATCATTTGTCGGCGGTATCAGCAAACCCAACTTGTCGCAAAGCCACATCTATCCAAAGAGTGAGAAAACAAGTAAGAAGCCAGATAAAGCCTAAGCCGAGTGTCGAGGTAAGATGAATGTGAGAAATAGAAAAAGGAGAGCTGAGTGAGGTCCCTAACCTGTAGCAACAGCAGGCTACCACCAAAAGCCCTCTGCGTCTAGCACGAACAGCATCGAACCCCATCAAGGTTTCTGCAAGGACCAAAGGCGCAACGTCCTTGCGAGCCTCAATCTGAGCAGCGACTCCAACCAATTGAGAACTGGGCTGACCGACAGAGGGAACCAACAAGAAGGCCGCCAAGAGACAGATACAAAAAGCCATCATCCGACGACCTTGATGCTCAAAGTTCGTCAGGTTTCCAGGTGGACTGAATCTCTCGTACAGCTGCACGATGTTGATGGCGTTGCCTCGGGTCAAGAACTCAGCAACGTTCCCACTGACACTCAGTTTGGCTTTTACGATATTTTTCATGCTCTCCCTAAGCATCGGAACAATTGGCTCAGTGGAGTCGTGGCTCCCTAGGTAGGCGTGGAATTCCTCGACAGTGGGGCATAGCTCTTGAGAACCGAAGCGAAAGACATGCACTTCGGGATCCCAAAAGCATGCCGCCGCGTGCAGCAAGACAGGCCGGATTGTGACCTCGCGGAGATACTTCAAGGCATGAAGGCGATGCCCTCGGAAATTCGGCCAATCATTGCCATCAAGGGTGTCCAACCAAGGGCGAAGCAAGGCTTAATTTAGCAAAGCCATGAGAAGTGGGACTTTTGAGAGATGGATGATGGAATGGAATGTGAGCAACTTACCAAAGTGAGTCTAGTATTTATAGAAGCCTAGGAGGGGCAACACCACTTCCCCACCAGCCTTGGAACTTATCATGTTCCATGTTCTCAAAGTTCTTTTGAAATTCAAACTTTGGAAATTTGGAAAAGTTTTGGAAAAATGCTAGTCTCGCTTTGGCAAACCGCTGATCTTTGGAAAGCAGTCCATGCACGTTTACAAGGCACATTGGAAGTGTACATACAGAGCAAAGAGACACAAAAGAGCTGAAAATCATCTTGGGAGAGAACACAAACCTACAAACCACAGCAGTCTCGAGCGCTCGAGAGTTCTGCGGTTTTGGACAGCAAGTTTCTTCCCTGTTTTTTGGTCCCGAGATGACACGTCAAGCTTGGTTTACCCAGTTTAACAAGTTCCAACCTAATCCTAAGGGAATACAGCGCGTCCAGTTATCCGTTTGTCTGAGTATTCATGAATATTCCTCGAAAAACCTCAAAATCCCAATGGTTTCCTTCCCATCAACGTGTCGAAATTCATGTTGAAAGTATTTGTTCGAATCTAATGGCATGCGCGAATCCTAATATGTGCTAGTGACTGAGTGAAGCGATCAAACGCGCGTCAAAGCTTACGGAATCAATTTTCACCCTCAAACGCCTCTATTTCATCATTCATAATGGCATCAAAGGCGCATACTTTGTTCAAATACTCTCGTATCCTATTCTCGTGTCTAATCCCGGTCGAGTTTAGTCATTACTTTCCTTTGCACTTATAAATTCCATATTGAAGGCATTTTTGTGTCATTCCAAGTCAAATTTTGTAAGTCGAATTGCTTTTTGTCAAGTTTTATTACATTTTGAGAGGATCGGTTGAAATTTGCGTGCTCTTTACTTTCTTTCAAAGCTAGACGGACATATTTCATAAAATACAATTCTTAAAGGAAGTACGAACGAATGCAAAATGAAGAAAAATGCAAGTTTTCATAAATAAAATGCGGCATTTACAATGAGTAAGGAAGGAAGTATAGAAGCTGGGGCAAACACATGCCCAATCTTATCTCGGGGCACGCAGGCCCAAACAAAACCAAGGCACGCAGGCCTGAAAGCTACAACTGTGCTGGCACACGGGCCCATGCAAAAGGAAAGACTAGTAAAGCAAAAAACTAAAGCTCAGCCTAGGCGAATCCTCTTCTGCTGGTGTCCCTCGGACTCAGAGCTCTCAACGCCGCCTCGTTGCCATCGCTGCCGCCGGCGGCCCGAGGCGCACTGCAAGTCCATAGACCCTAAAGCTCATGACTCGGCGACTCCTGCCGTGTCCTCCTCGCACTCTCGCGAATAGGTCTCGTAACGCCGCTCTAGGAACGACCTCGTTTCTGGAGTCCACCCTCTCTCTGCCTACCTCGGCCTCTTGTGCTAGCAGAAGCTGGCAGGCCTGCGGTATCCCGTGGTCGTGTCTGGCCGAAAGCGTCGTGGCTGCACTGCATAATGCGAGCATTCATTCATTTCTATGTATATACATGTTTAAAATCCAAAAGACAAATATGCATGCATTTGCATTTTCATACCATGCAAAGAACAGTAAAGCAGGCTTAGAATGTGCAGTCCTGAGGGTCCTCCCTTAGCACGATCCTTCAAAGAATCGCCGCATCCCCACCATCAAGATGATAGCCTGCTCGCCCATTCTCGCGCACTTTGTACAATCATTCAAGGATCAAGAACAACAAATACAGGAACAGAAAATTTGAAGTATGGAAAGAAACAAAGTTGTGTTATACCTGCGCAGGAAGCCGCCATCCGTGGCTGTGGAAGGCATGGAATGTCTAGCACGCCTCAGTGCTCGAAGGGTCCTCACCCCTATTGACTCAGCGTCGGTAACTCGGCTGGTGCAGAAGTCGCAGCTGCCTCTGGAACCTATGAGCTGCCTCTCACCTCGGCCCAAGGAGCTAGCACCTCTCCCGCCAGCAGGAGGCCTAGCACCTCGCCCTCTACCACGTGAAGAGCGACCCTCGCGGCCCCGTGCTCCGGTCTCCTCTCCTGTCTCCTCTTCACTAGCGCCTCACCCACAGCCCTCTGGCCTCGGCCTCGGCCGACCCGCCTCTCAGGCTCCCACTCCACACCCAAGTGGTGGCTAGGTGTCTGTCTCTGTAGCTGCATAGTCCAGGCGTCGCAGTATCTCTCCAGGTCAATATCTGGCACCGTGAACTGCCCCAGCTCAGCCCGAGTGTACGTCTCAGTCCGCTGCACTCGTGGAGGTGGCCCCGGCACAACAAACTCTGGAAGGCCGAGTGACTATCACGCCACCCGATCCCCAAGTACCATCACAGCGGCCAGGGACACTCCAAAGAGACCCGACTCGCCACCTCCCGGCCTCTGGAAGGAAGTCAGCCTCCACTCTCGCCCATCGGTCCCAGTGAACCTGCATTCAGTTGTTTTACATTGATGACCAAATTTCATAAAGGAAAGCACAAGCAAGAAAAGAAAGGAAGGATTGCGTTTGGTACCGTAACCCCAGTAATGCTATCCAGCCAGCGCCGGAAAGTCATCACCTGTCCACGCCGCTCCTTGGCCCTCCGGTACTCTGTACTCCATGCAAGCGCACGTGGAAGCAGATGAGGATTTGTGCAAGTGTTCTCGGGCGGGAACATGCCCAAGACCTCGTAAGCCCAAAGCTGCATGTTTTGGAAGTTGATTCAATTCAAGTTAATATATGTTCAAGTCAATCAAAGCATCAATCAAGTCAATCAAAGCATCATTCAAGTAATTCAAAAGCAGTAATGTCGAAGCATACCTCGATCACCCTCCAGTAGCTGCCTATGGTGTCTCCCACTCCGCGTGAGGCGCCTCAGAAGCAAAGAGAGAGTGCACATAACAGCACCTCCCCAGTCGTATCGGCCCGCCTGCCTCAAATCGACCAGGCCTGCCAAGTAACTCAGGTGAACCCGAGATCGCCTGAGCGGGAACAGAAAAGCCCCGAACAGGTACAACATATAGGCCCTGGCCATCTGGGCCACCTCAGCATCATCCGTCGGCTCATGGTCCCAGTACTGCCTGAACTGACCACACTCAGCTACCCCTCCGCTGTGGCGCGGGACCCGTCCAAGGAACCACCTCAAAGCTGCATCATCCAGGTCTATGCTTGGGTCGAATGGAATCGGCTCGCCTCCGACCCGAAGTCCCGTGATCGCTGCAAAGTCAAGAGGCGTCACCGTCATCTCCCCGAAGCGGACGTGAAACGTATTGGTGGTGTCCCACCACCGCTCCGCCAGCGCCGTCATCACCGCATGGTCGACCCTCACCGCTGTCAGCAACTGGATGAACGGCCCAAAACCTGTCTCCTTCACCAACTCCCGCACTCTCTGGGGCAGCTCTCTGAAATACTCCAATGAATGGCCTGAGCCTTCGTGGCCATAGATGTCCTTGGTGCGCTGTTTCAACAGAGTAAGGAAATAACGTCAATAAGCAATACAATGATTCACAAAAGCAAGTCTAATGCGGGAAGAAAAGTGTTAAAATCATACCGTCGTCCAGCTAGAAGAAATGTGTGAGGCTCGATCTCGGAGGAGCAGGTCCTCTGGATAATCCGTCCGGGCAGGGACGTAACTAGTCATCCCCGTTGGCTCAAAGAAGTGCAACCGCGGTGTGTAAGCATCCGACGTAAACTCAGGTCGTGCACAGGCTAAGTAGGCCTTCGCCTCGTCAGCCGCGGTGACCCGCTCCTCAACAACTATCTCCTCCTCTGGCTCCTCCATCCCCAGGTCAGCTGTCTCCGACGACCCCCTACCCGCCGCCGTCACCCCTGCAGCGCTGAGCAGCGCTCCTAGCAATAGCGCCGAGGCCTGATCCCCTGTTGTCCTCACTTCCCTCAGCACCTCCCTCACCCCAGCATCGAGACCAAGGGCGTCCAGAATGTCCCGCGGCCTCGCTGAGTCTAGAAAGTCTCCCTCTACGAATGGGACCGGCTGTGAAGCCCTGATCCACTGTCACCAACCCTCGGCTCAACTACCGCCGCTCTCAATACCGGCGTCGCAACGACGCGCCCGGCCACCACCACCTCGTCGCTGGCCCGCTCCGCGGCCACAAGTAAATCCTCCACTGTAGGGCTATCAGGAATACCCGTGCCACCATCACCGCTACCCGAGACCCCCGTCTCGCTCTCCGGCGCACCTCTACTGCTCATGGCCAGCTCACCGCCCTCTCCTCGTACAACTCCGCTATCTCTGATATCTCTTATCGCCGCCAAATCAATCCCTGCGATCAGATCCTCACATACCACCCTCTCCTGAACTAGCGTAGCAGCGCTGCTGCTGGTCTCCTCCGCCACCGTAGCCATTCCTCCTCGCGGCCGGGCAGCCCCTCACCATCTCCGCCCATGTCATCCCTCTCTGCTGGGACTTCACCAACCTCCTCCATCCTCGCCGCCGTGTTCTCGCCCCTGGCTCTGCTGGCCACCTCCGTCGCCGCCGCAACCTCCACCGCTGCCGCCTTGTGGTTGGGCGTCGTTTCCTCACCATCTCTGGCCATAATTTCCCCTTCACCTCCCCAAGACTTCTTTTTCCCCTTTATCCGAACCTCTTGGCACACGATTGCCCAGTGGAAGATCGTAGAGATCTCGAGATCCCGAGCTCGGTCCGTTGTGAGAGAGATGAGAGAGTCTGAGATGGAGAGAGGAGAGAGAGAGAGATCGAACGTGTGAGAGAGAAAGTTCGCCTGAGAGTGTGAGTGGGTACGATCGACCTTGAGAGTTCGAGGCGCGTACGGACTTCCTGGTTCTCGAGCGCTCAAGAGTTGGGTTTAAACCCCAAAACCAGTCGAAGAAGATGAAAAGGACAGTGGTCCCCAGCAGCGGTCTCGAGCGCTCGAGACCACTCCCGAGCGCTTGGGAGTGGTTCTGAGCGCTGAGATCTATCCTCAGCCTCCGTGTCGATTCTTCGTCGCCTCGTGTGTTTCCCGCTCCAGAGAATTGCTTAACTTCTTCTTCCTTTTACAAAATCAATCTCAGTCCTGGCTTCAACCGCGTTGAACGAGACTGCAGGAAGCGAAACTCCGTCGATGACGCGATCTCGGACTCACGTCCCGCGATTTGGAATTTTACTCGATAGTCGATCGAAGCTAATTTCAACTTGTTTGCAGGAATTTTTACGCTACAGGTGCTGTTTTATCCACATTCCCGTTCGCCAAACAGAGCAACAGGTGGACTTCCATGCATTCGACTTATCAAACTCGTGTCGATCACTTCTCGTGCATGCATCACACGTGTTTGCACTTTTTCATTCACCAAACAGAGCAACAGGTGAACCCCACGTGCATTTATTTTATCTAAGTTATGTCGATCATTTATCGTGCATGCATCACGCGTGCTTGCATTTCCTGTTCACCAAACAGAGCAACAGGTGGACCCATTGCATACTTATCTTGTCAAGTTATTGTCAATCTTTCTCGTGCATGCATCACACGTGCTTGCATTTGCCCCAAAGAACTACGCTGGTCTGATCCCTGCAAGGAAGGGTACGTAGGCAGTGTGAAAAGACGCGACCACGTGCATCAAACTCTTTTACTTGCATTTGTGTTTGAAATTAAGGATTTGATGTGGCTCGAATTGGGCTGTCTCAATCTTTGAATGTCACTCACATCCAGACATGAAGTCGAGCGCCATCCAAAGAGGGGCAACTGTAGACACCCCAATTTGAACACTTCGAATTTCCTTAATTTGTGGCCCGGAGGCTCCCCGATGATGAATTTGGAACGAAACAAGCCTTAGACCAGTCAGGACTTTGCTTCTTGAAGACTTTGAAAGGGAAAATAAAATGTCAAAATCAGTCCCAAGCGCTCTGGATCGATCCCAAGCGCTCCAAACTATTTGCAAAACACAGGACTTAACAAACTCTCGGCGCTCGAGAATGAACTCCCAAGCGCTCGAGAGTGCTCCCGAGCGCTCGAGACTTCTGTACTGCCCAATGGATGCTGGGGCTTCCCCACTTCCCATGCAGGCCATCATTGCGGCCGTTTTGGCCGGTTCAAACCTCAGGTAACACTCCACCTCAGTCAGAGGTGAGTCAGGCCTGAAAATTTTCAAAGATGCCATATTTCATTTGCCAAAATGAGACCATATACTATTTTGCCTATATAAAGGCCATTCCAGCACAGAACAGCCACGAAAATGCTCTCTCTCTAAAAAACCCCCTTTGACTGTTCAAAAACCAGTGCATTCTCCATCTTCTTAAAAAAAAATTTTCAAAGGTAAAGCCACCAAAAAAAAATCAAGGCATCAAAGACATGCAAGGAGTCTAGAGTATCCTAAAGCTCTGATTTTCCTGGTTTCTCTTCCTCTTTCATCTCTCAAAGTCTCTGAAGAACCAAACTCCTCAATCAAAGGTAGAGGTTTTCTACCTTAGTGTCAAAAACCAATAAGAACAGGGCTGTATCTCCTTTCTGAGGGAGGTCCCTCAGCCCTCTCAGTCTTTAATACTGAGTATGGGTTGAGACACCTTGGTGTAACAATAAGAGCAAAGGGGTGCAAATACATTTCTCTGTACCAGCTCACTGGAAGCACTCCCGAGCGCTCGGAACTACTCTGGAGCGCTCAAGAGTGGCTCCAAACCAGTTTTCTTTCTTTCAAGCATTTACATGGACATGCATGAAGAGTAGGGTGTATTTTTAAACATTTCAACTTATTTGAAGTGCATTGGTGTAGATGATCTTCTTTTAAAAAGAACGAATAAGGGAAAACCATTTTACTTAAGAACATGCAAAAGGGTTTAAGCCTTGGATTTGAAAAGAGAAATCTTTTTCATACCTCAAAAATACAAGATCCAGTACACCAGTGTACTACAAAGAGTGTATTAGTGGAATGAAAGCAGTCTTGGAGTGTGGAAGACTCCCAAGCGCTCGGGAACACTCCCAAGCGCTTGAGAGTGTCTGCATGTAGCCCTAATCTATTTTTCCTTCCAGTTTGATCCATATGCTGTCTTTGCATGTCCATGAATGTATCCCTTTTTGCTCTTATGAATATAAAGCTGCTTTCCAGAAAGGTGGTGGTGCATGGTTTAGAAGAATGGAGTCTCATCCCATTCTGCTAAATCCTCTGTTGAGCCCGAGACATGATTAATGTTATTTTAGTTTATATTTCCAGTATTACGTTCTGTTGTATTCTGTTGCGCTAACGTGATTTGCAGGATTGGGCACACAATACTCCCAAGCGCTCGGGAATGCTTCCGAGCGCTCGAGAGTGGACCAGTGACAGGGATTTCCAGCTTCTAGCATTTTTGCATTTCATCACCATTCTTCATTTACTCACTGTACACTTGCACATGCATGCACCTCCTGTACTTGATGTATATCTGTGAATACTTGCTAAGTGACTAAATGAAATAAAATCTTTTGACAAATCCCACAAATGTTTAGTAGAGACCGATTTCAAATCGGGCGAGGGGGGTGCCGTAAAACCCTTCCCCCCTCGTAACATGGCTTCCGAACCCTCAAAACAAATCTCTGGTTTTTAATTCAAATCAATCATTTTCAATCAAAATGGTTTCTCGGGTGACGAACCACAAATCCGAGTGGCGACTCTTCAAAAATTTTCAAAATCCAAGAAACGGCGTGGCGCCTCTTTTTCGGGCCGCCCCGATTCCACCCGGGGTTGTGGTAGCCCACATATTGTCAGAATGCATGGGGCCGATGTCTATTGTTTGTGACAGGGATCCTAAATTTACTTCTAGATTTTGCTTTAGTATGCAGCGTGCTATGGGGACTTCTTTGAAATTTAGTACTGCGTTTCATCCACAAACTGATGGTCAATCGGAACGGACTATACAAATTCTAGAGGATATGTTGAGAGCGAGTGTTCTAGATTTCAGAGGCGGTTAGGAATAGAATTTGTCGTTGGCAGAATTCGCTTATAACAACAGTCACCAAAGCAGCATTGGCATGCCACTGTACAAGGCCTTGTATGGTAGACGATGCCGGAAACCAATTTGTTGGGAGGATGTGGGTGAAAGGAGTATGTTGGAATGAGAGTTAGAGCAACAAGCCAATGAGGGGCAACCACTGGGTCTGGAGTTAATACAACAAATAGCAGATGGTGTTAGATTGATTAGAGAACATTTGAAAATTGCACAGAGCCGTCAAAAGAGTTATGTCGATAAACGGAGACGTGAGTTAGAGTTTACACTAGGTGACTTTGTGTTTATTCATGTTTCACCTTGGAAAGGGGTTATTCGCTTCCAAAAGAAAGGGAAATTGGCATTGAGATACATAGGTACTTACGAGATTGCTGAGAGGGTAGGGGTTACGGCTTATCGTTTGGCATTACCGGTGGAATTGGCTCGGTTACACAACGTGTTTCATGTCTATATGCTTCGGAAGCTTGTGGGGGATCCATCGCTTATTCTGGAATTGGAACTGTTGGAACTTTGTGAGGATTTGTCTTACGTGGAAACACCGGTTAAGATTCTTGATCGGAAGGAGTAGGTTTTACGTTCTAAGGTGATACCCAATGTGAAAGTGTTGTGGCGGAATCATAAGGCTGAGGACGCTACGTGGGAGGGTGAGGAGTCGATGACACAAAAGAATTCGCATTTGTTTTTTTCGTGTAATATGAATCTTGTTTGATAGATTTTAAGGAGATATTTTGTAATACCCGCCCCGGATATTTCGGTATTTCAATTTCTTTTAATTGAATTGTATGTTTTGGGGGTTAAAAACTGTAAACAATAGAACTTGCGAGGGTCTCGTGAGTGATTTATGATTGGAACATAAGTTAATAATAGGTTTCGCTTGCACACGATAATTTCTATAGGTTTACAAATATCTTGAGGAGATATTTCTCGTCATTCTTATCTCTTGTACGTAGAGAGAGAGAGAGAGAGAGAGAGAGAGAGAGAGAGAGGCGGCAAGAAAAGAGAGGGAAGGCTAGGGGTGAATTCTTTTGGATTGATTCATAGTTCAAGGAGGTAATTTATTTGTTCTTGATTTTCTCTTGGATTCCATGTTTTAGATAACTCTATAACTCTTAATCTTTATTAGTTTGGGGCTGATTTGGGTGTGGTTTAAGTTGTTGGAGATGGGTTTTGGATGATTTTCGTGGGTCTTGTGGCCATTGTTCAACCTAGAAAATCTGCAGAACATGGTCTCGGTTTTTGGGGGTTTTTGCCTTCTTAAACTCGGAAATGAATCTTGGTTTCGTCTTATAAAATAAAGTAGGCTTGAGGCTTGTTTGTTTGCCGCTAGAATCACTTGAAACCGATAAGAATTCAATTAATAGTGACTTTTAGAAAACTGGTCTGCAATCTGGAATCTGGGCAGCATACGAAGCCGAGTCTTTCATCAATTTTTTTAAAGTTAAGCAATCCTCCTAGTTATGGGTCCTTATGAGTCTGAAAGATTGATAAGTTGGTGATGTTTTGGCATTGGAGTTATTGAAAATTATTAAGTATTCAATTTATAATGAATTTTCGATCGCTGACTGCTCTGCTGGATTTTGCATTTACGGCACTGACATGTCCTGGGAAAAACAGTCATATCTTTTAGCTCGGGTATCAAATTTGCGCACTGATTTTTGATTTGGAAACTAGACTCATATATCTTTCTGAATATGTAGGGTTTGTACCCTAGTTTTTCATAGGCAAAATCAGTTTTTCTTGTGAAATTGACTGATCTGCAGAATCTATGGTTTTTGATACAACTAGCTGTGTTACTTTGAACTAGTATATCTTTGTCATCCGGACTTCGTTTATGGAAAAATTTATATCAAAATTGATGTACCGGAAGTGTACTTTCTAATGATGGTGGTCTCATGTACTAGTTCTAAACCTATTAAATGTTGTGATCATTCTAAGACAGATTGGTTGTGGAATATGTTATCTTTTTGGAGAATTGGGTGGTGTTTGAGTTTCACACGTATTGTGGGACACTTCTAGGTATTGACATGGACATATTGGTATCCATTAGACATTGTTTAGCTTCTTGTTAGCTTTATAACCTTGTGCTACGTATTTGTTGAATTCGTAACTAATATGAGTTAACTTGTGGCTAGGTAAAGAGCCGGTCATTCAGGAGGTGCCGAAACCTTAGTTTGGCATACTTTGGTCGACACAAAGGTGAGTGTGTTTGATATGGTTATGTTCAATAAGGTATTCCATGGTGGTGGTTGTATATCAAGCTATTTGGGATTTAGCTAGTTTTATGCATGTTTGTTGGATGTTGATTATACCGCTGAAGGTTTGTGTGTGAGGCTCATCATGTCGTAAGCCATGCAGCCTAATTAACGGTAGTTAGGAGAATGGTGTGTGGGAGACCATTCCTGGGGTATATGGGATTGTGGCAGACGTGCCATTGAATGTGTTTTGATTATATGTGTATTGACTTTTTGAGTACATATGCTGAGTTTGTGTGAACTACATTCAAGTGAGATGTTCTTTCGGGTATTGTAGTACTTTATTGAATGTATTCTATATCTCACATACTTTGGTTTCCCTTTTTGGATTGCCAGGTCACAGGTGGTCATAGAGTTGGTCCACTATCGGTCGACGTTTTGGGGACACTTGGATTAGTATCGAGTGTTGAAGTTTGTGGTCGAGTTGGTTGCAATGGGTCAAACTCTGATTTTTGTTAAACTCATTTTCTGACTGATGTAGTCAAGTACTATGACTTCAAGTTGATAATTATGTTGGGAACTCTGTTATTGTTTAATTACTTTTGTTGGAATAAGAGACAGCAACTATGTACTATGTAAGTTCATAAAGTTGTTGACACCTTGTTTATATTAATGTTAAGTCTTCCGCTGGGGTTTCACTCTGTTTCGTGTATGGTTTGTCGTTTAGTTGTTTTTTTTGTGTGGAATACCATGTGGTCGTCGTGTCGGTTCGGGCCCACTTTAGGTGTCGTTCCGGGGCGGGGCGTGACACTACAGTTTTTGGCAACTCTGCTAGGGACTTGAGAGCCATAACCAAAAAGTTCAACAAAAGACTAATACTTGCTTTATCTAATTCTTTTATCACATGCATCGAGCTGGCAATCTCGTTGAGTTCACCTAATGTCCTGGCATGTCACGGGCTATGTTAGGGGTTCCAACAAACCCCACAATCACTTGTACCTAGTGGTATATCAAAAGGGAATCACCTGATTGCAGCCTATGATGGGCTGGTGAAAGCACTGGTGCCCTTTGACAACGGAGCACCCTTGAGACTACAGCCTATGATGGGCTGGCGAAAGGACTGATGCCCTTTGACAACGGAGCACCCTTGAGACTACCTAAACCTTACATGTGCTAGAGAGCCATAGAACTTATCAAAGTAAGACAGGAGCCCCAGGTTAAGGCATTTTCTTGCATTTAACCTTGAAGTTCTTCCTCACACCCTGTATAAGTTGTTGTTGTAACATCTCTTTCTGTGCAGAAGGGTTGGGAATTTGAGCCTAAATCCTAACCCTATACAACCAAGTACTGACTTACATGTATTTCACTTTTAAAGCAGGCATGCTAGGTAGAACAAAGAAGCAACCACAGCCAATTTTATACTCTCACAACAATCTACACCATGCCAAACAGTGGTCTTTGCGGGCATCCTGTTTGTCATCCTCACTTGTCAAAACACCTTTACCACAGTGGTCCCAATCACTTCCTGGGACTTCGCGATCATCTTCTCAGCAAAACTGATCGTCTAGCAAATCCCAAGCTTCACCATGCTTTCCTCCCACTCCCATCTCGGAAATGTCAGACAACGACGCTATCATTACTGAGCTCCTAGCTCAAATTGCCTATTTACAAGCCGAGAAAGTAGACAAAGATGCTGAAGATAAGGAGGACGAAAAGGAAAATCCTCATAAAGCAATATTGGCAGAAAATCCCGAACTGGCCAACCACGTCAAGGAAATCAAACATGCTCTATGTAGTAGGATGAACATGACTGTCCGTTCTTGTCTTGAATAAAGTGGTCCAAATACCGTTTGTAGCCGTACCTGAAGTCGGGGCTTAGCTCTGTGCCGAGGCCCATCTGTCATCATCGCATTTACCTCACACTCAGCTTGACAAGAATGTAGTGCAAGATAGGCCACCTTCGTACAAGTAGTCTAACCAGGGGGATCTCCGCGTGGCTCGCCCGTTAGGCTCGGCCACGTATGGGGTTCGGTTGTCCACTGAATCACGTGCTCCTTCACGTGCAGAGATGGTTACGCCAAGGGATATTGATGAGTGTACATGGAGGGTGCCAGCTCATACCAAAACAGTTATCAGATCTATTCAGTGACGTTGTAATGACATCACTCAGCTCGTGCAGGGCACATGCCCGTACTTGGAGAGCCAGTCAATGAGGTTCAATAAATATCAAGTGAGGACAACCCTAAGAGGTACAGGCTTCTACACACTCTCATAAACAAACCTCTAGTCTCTTACTCTCCCTCTGCACATTCTCTTCCTCTCGCCGGAGGGCCTTGCCGGGAAAACCCCGGCCAGGTCTTAATAGTGCGTTCATTGTGCAGGCTAGGTTAAGAGGCTAAACGATTCATGAACCAACGGAGGGAGGACTCAGATCGAAGATCATGGGCCACACAATTGGTGAACCTGACGTGAATCGCTTCTGATTCAAACGGCCCACACTTCCTTCAAAGCAATCTTCCTCCTCCTATAAACAATTACAAATTCAACCACCATGGGCGGAGATTTGATGGACGTTACCATTTCGGGGGCTAAGGACGCCAGTGGAAACGTCATTCTACAACCCCCGGAAAGGCACATGTCCATCTCCATCCCCGAAAGCTCTGGGCTATCACCAGCCACGGACGACGTGACAGCGGCCTACATCCGTCTGTTACAGCATCGCGATGACGAACGAGATAATGAACTGGTGGCGCTAAGGGTGGAGGTAGCTCAAATGAAGCAACACATGCAGCAAACTGCAACCCCCACTACTTCCAGATTTGATGGAGGTGAGAGGTGACGAAGGCAAACACCACAAGAGCGTCTGCACGAGACAGGCCAATGCGGCTTTGCGAAAGATCGCCTTGGCTTCACCCCAGCACCTGGCGATGCTAGAGAAATAATCCTCTACAAGCAACCTACCACATCTGGAACACATCATTCTAGAAGCCATCATGAGCGTACCAGAACAAGGGATACCGAGTCATTCACGAGCACATACTCGACTGGTCGCGTAGAGTTCTCTCACGTAGACGCTCAGACATCTCGCCTGAGAATTTGGATGCTGAGCACCGTGCACGATGGAACAGATAAGGTGTACGGACTGAAGGCGCGAATGATGACAACAAAACTCGTCATGAAATAGAGAAGTCTATCGACGGCCCACGCCGAACAATAACCGACTTGAGGAACAAGCTCAGGCACAGAGACGACGAGAAGACTTTAGCAAAGGGGCCTAAAGGAAGGGACTCCAAGCGAACGAAAATAGATGAGCACGGGAAACCGCTGCGCCTAGGATTCGAAAGACAACTGAAGGACCTCGGCGTCTCACCCTTCACCTCCCACATCATCAACACGCCACCCGAATCCACCTTCCACTTACCCAAATTCACAAAGTTTGAGCTAGCCACCTGTGAGGCTTACACTCACCTGATCCACTTCCGCCAGACCATCGAACTCTGCACCCTAAAAGATGAAGTCAAATGCAAGGCGTTCTAGTCCAGCCTCGGCTCCCTTGGACTCTAGTGGTTCAACAAACTGCCCGCTTGATCCATACGGAACATGGCCGACCTTGAACGCGCCTTCAACACCCGTTTCATAACAAGCAACAAAACCGCCAAAGAGCCTGAGTCCTTATCTCAGATGAGGAAGCTTCCATCCGAAACTCTCCGATAATACGCCGAGCGCTACTGGCAGTTGTTCAATGAAATCCCTACGATCGATGAGTACTGGGCTGCACGTACCTTTAAAAACGGCTTGGTGTAGACACCCCAATTTGGCCTACCGATTATTTCAACTCCCACCTTGGGACCATCCCGATGATGATACGGATTTGATGATTGCTGATTGCTTTCTTGTGAAACCCATGGACTTATGGTACGAACTCTGAGCCACTTAGAGGACCCAATCCAGAGCCAAATAGCCTTTCAGACAGAAACATAGTGTGTTAGGAAAATCCATCGATCGGCCGCAACATTGATTCCACGGCCTTAACATCCATTCCTCACCCGAGCAACCTGTTGCTAGCAAAATCTCCCTGAGAGATCGAAGCCTCAGCCGCCAGATCAATGGCTCGGCCGCCACATCCATCCTTCGGCCGCCACATCCTTTGCTCGGCCGCCAGATCGGCTTTTTCCACACTCGAACCTTCTGTCGGTTGATCGATCCAATCCCACCGCCTCTCCGATGCGGTCCACGTTCAGGGATTGCAACGAAGAGTTTGTGTTGCAATGCATTTGCAATTGCATCCCCGTGATTTGATTGGACCGAGTGAGTCACCCTTTTGCCTATACAAAGAGACCCTCGGATCCGAAAAGAAACAACACAGAAATTGATAGACCTACACCCTCAAATCAGTCACGATACTCTGCCCCTATACTCACAAAAAACCTCTCTACAAAAGCCCCAACCTTCCATAGGCGGCCATCAATCCGACGATCCAACCCCGGAGTTCAAACCCTAACCCTAGGGTTTCGTCCAAAAAGCAATCAATCACCAATCCCGATCGATCCAAGCAATCAAGCAACTGAGGATCAAGGTGGTGAGGCCCAACGGCCTCGGTTTGTTTTAATTTTTGCCTATAATCGTAATCGTAGCTTTCGATCGTCTGCTAGCTTTCTGTCTGGTGTGAGGAAGAACACCAGCCGGGGCTTCGATGCCTCGGCCGGTACATTGATATCAGCGTGATCCCTCGGCCGCGACATCCATTCGCCGGCCGAGTGATCAATCTGCTAGCACAGTTTTGTTTTGTTTCTTGCTTTCAGATGCATGTTTCTTTACAGTCCTGGCTCATCTTATTAACTGTTTAAGGCCTAAAAACAGACTACGTGCATGAGTTAGATAAAGCACCTACATGTCTTATGTTGAATGATTATGGGCTAGCTTCACGGCTAGGCAGAAAGGGGTGCCTAACACCTTCCCCTTACTTTACTTTTGGCTTCCGTATGCAGGATCTCTATCTGTTTTCCTAGCTTTAACAAACTAGGTGGCCACTCTGTTTTGATGATAACCACTATCGTGTGGCGATACCTCTAGCCATGGAGGTTTCCACGATCTTGGTTTATGAAGCGAGCAACCAATCGAGCAAACACAGTGATGATACAACTGTATGGCGATGCCCCGTCTGGGAGGTGTCTACAGTTTTCTGGCGACTCCGCTGGGGACGTGAGAGCCATAACCAAAAAGTTCAACATAAGACTAATACGTGCCTTATTTAATTCATTTATCATATGCATTGAGCAAGCAAGCCTCGTTGAGTTCACCTAATATCCCGGCATGACATGGGCTATGTTAGGGGTTCCAGCAAACTCCACAGTCACTTGTACCTTTTGGTATATCAAAAAGGGAATCACCCACTTGCCGCCTATGATGGGCTGGTGAAAGGATTGGTGCCCTTTGACAACGGAGCACCCTGAGACTACCAAAATCCTTACATGTATTAGAAAGCCATAGAACTTATCAAACTAAGGCAAGAACCTACAGGTTAGGAACCTACTTGCATCTTGCTTCCAAGTTCTTCCTCACACCCTGTATCATATTGTATTAACTCTCTCTGTGCAGAAGGGCTGGGATTTTTAGCCCAAATCCTAGCCCTATACAAGCCAAGTACTACTGACTTACAGGTACTCTACTTTTCAAGCAGGCACAATAGGTAAATCAAGAAAGCAACCACAACCAATTTTATACTCTTACAACACCCGAAGCCACGCCAAACAGAGGCCACTGCAGCCATCTTGCTTGTCGTCTTCACCAGTCCGAACACCCTCACCGCAACGGTCCCAATCACTTCCTGGGACTTCGCGGTCATCTTCTCGGCAACACCAACCCCAAGCTTCGTCAAGCAATCCTCCTATTCCCATGGCAGACAACGACGCCACTATCGCTGAACTTCAGGCTCAAATCGCTACTTTGCTAGCGGAAAAGGCAGCAAGAGATGCTGAAGATGAAGAGAGATCAATGGCAAACGAGAATAGGCCCGAAAACCCTGAGTTAGCCAAGCAAGTCAAAGAAATCAAGCACGCCTTGGCCCGTTCCCAAGGAGACCAAATTTTGGACTTTGAAGGACTCTGTCTCTTCCCTGATTCCCAACTTCCTGAAAAGTTCAAAATGCCAAACATCGAGAAGTTCAATGGAACTGGCAACCCTACCAGCCATGTCCGTCATGTCATCAACACCCTGAAGCCGATGGGACTGAATGATGAGCTCATCGCTCAACTATTCCAAAGAACTCTCACTGGGAGTGCTCTCGACTGGTTCCTCACCTTGGAGTTCGAACACTACCACACTTGGCCTGAGATCGCCAATGCTTTCATCAAGCAGTATGCATACAATGTCCAAGTTGAGCTAACCACCCGAGATTTAGAAATGACCAAACAAGAGTCAAACGAAGACTTTGTCACCTTCGTGGCAAGGTGGAGGGAAAAGGCTGCCAAAATGAAGAGTCGCCCCTCTGAGGAGGATCAAGTGAGGATAGTTGTCAAGAATCTGCAACCCAAGTATCTCAAGCACATTTACACGCAGGCTATCACCGATTTCAAGCGCTTGCATGCTACTGGGCTGCAGATTGAAGAAGGACTTAAACTAGGGCTCATTGGGAAAGAAGAAACTCCTCCACCTAAGAAAACCTTTTCGACTCGTACATCTCACGCCTCTGTCAACGCCCTTAACTCAGCCTCACCATAAGATCCTTTCCAAGCTAGCCCATCCCGAAGCTCGAACCGGCCCCGCCGTAATTTTAGTCCTCTCTATATGACTCCCTCCTAAGCCTTAACCATTCTAAGTCGTCAAGGGCATCTCAAACCCTTGAACAAACCACTTCCTCCGCCACCCTATGGCCCAAACCATGATCCAAACAAGCAATGTGCTTACCATCAACATGCTGGGCACGAAACAGACAATTGCATACGGCTTCGTCATGACATCCAAGATCTCATTGATAGCCGCACCATAAAACCCCCACAACCTAATGCACAAACCAAAGCACCCAACACTGAGCCACCCCGAGCTATCAATCTCATCAACCTATCCCACAACCCCGCGTATAATCCTGGCCAGTACATTGTCCAAAACAACCAAGCCAAACCAACCCTAACCTTCCCAGAGGAGGATGAGTGTTTCATGATGGAAGAGGAAGAAGATGTTGAGTCCGATCAATCAGAAGTCATTGATCTCGACGTGAGTAACGAGGAAGAACGAGCAAAGGAGGAAGAACTAAGGAAGTGGAGGGAGCACTCCTGGGCAAAACACAATTTAGAGGATCCTGATATCCCGTTTGTGGAAAATGATGAATGGCTACGTATCTGGTTTGAGAATAGAAAGAAGGAGAAAGAAAGGGTCATTATGATGAGAAGGCATGCCCGCTTCGAGCCTGCCCAAATAGTGGTACCTATTAACCGCCCTAGAATTCCGACGCCTCCCATTGTCTGGGAAACAATCAATCTCGTAGAAAAGGTGGAAGAATTTCAAATGCAGCCATGGGTCAATCCTTATGATGAATGCAACTACAGCCAGTGGATAGAGGAAGAAGAGGACCTAGATTTCACATGCATAGACCCGTATCAAACAGGGGAGGGGAACTTTAATGAATTGGAAGGAGAATGTGATGATCCACTCGATGGAATCTCCTTAGTATCGCTATTCAGCCAAGAGGGGGAAAATAATTTCCTCCATAACTACACAATCGACAAAGAGGAAGAAGAAGAGAAAGTCCAAGTTGACATTTCCCTTTGGGGACTACTTATGTCCCAAAGAAGTAGCCCCTGCGCAAGCATCATGAATGGACCCAGTTCAAAGGCTCTGTTTGGCAAAGAAGAGGGTGGACAAGAGTATAAAATTGAGGAAATCAAAGCAAAGGAAGGCGACCCCTGAATGCTACAGTCACGACATGGCAAAGAACATTAAAACATTGCTTTTATTAAATCAAGCTAGGATATGTTTTTGGGCCCCTGTTTGGGCATTTCATTTCTGCTAAGTGAATTTCTGTTTTATTTTCTAAAACTATGCTTATTCAATGGTTTGAAATTTTAAATTGCAATTGCTGGAATGCTATAATCTCTTTGCCAAGCAAGGGAAATTTCAAGGAATCAAGTTCCCTGTATCGATGTCAAAAAGGAAGAAGGGATGAACTTTAGTTACTTAAGAAACTAGGTTTTTGTCAAAACATGGAAAGAAGATGCTATCTCCGAGAGAACACTTAAGGTTAGCTTGCCCATTACGAAGGTACAAATACAAGGGAGATTCATGAAAACATCTCCAAATCAAATACAAGAACATTTTTGTGAAGGAAGTGCTCGTTGGGTGACCAAGTAGCCCAAGCAAAAGTAAGAGCAAAGCCTACTAGGGCAAGAAAACGCAAAATGCAGCCTAGGCAAAAGTTAAGGCATTCAAAAGCTCGCTAGGGACTCAACCTCCATCAGGTAACCTAGGCAAAACTTAGAGCATGTGAGGAAAAAGACCCCGGTGGAAACCCAACCTCAAAGGTCGTTATCTAGGAACTACGTTTATGGCCTGATTCCCTGATCGGGATACGTAGGCAATCTCTCCATGAGATACGGCCCAAACATTTGGAAAGAAGGAAAACATCAATGTGTTTGTACTCAATGATAGGTATAGCTAACCCTGCGTATTGAGCTCGCAAAAGATAAGTATGTTGTTTTCAAGGAATTGGCAACGACTAAAGAACACAAGAATTGCTGTTCATCCCTTCTAACTTAAAGGTCATCGATATAATGAGCAAGAAACTTCGAAAACTTTCGAGTTTGGAAAACAGACTATAGAACATGGCAAAAGCAAAAGACAGGAAATCAAAGACTAAGCATCAAAGGAATGTGGAACAAGAATGCCACTTGGCTAAAGCAAAACCTAGCTTCCTTGGGAAAATAGAAGTAGCGGCCGAATAATCAATACCTCGGCCGCAACAACAATTTTTCAGCCGAGTAATCGATTATTCGGCCAGCATTTCCTTTTCACAAACTACTGTCTATCAGTAAACCCTTGTTCAAAGCCATGCTTTGGCTATCACATGCATTCAGGGACACAAAATGCATTTCATAAAACCATTAAATCAAAACCATTGCTGTGGTTGCTTTCACTATACAAATATAGTTTCTATCTATCTTCCACTAACTATGAACAGGAAAAAGAAAAAGAAGCCCTAAAAGCTAGGCGATCTCTGGGAAGAAGGCAAGGACTGTCCGCTAGCCTCCACGTCCCCTCTATCAGCAACTGGTGCTCGCTCAGCCTCAAGCTGCACCCAAAAGAGGATACAAGCGCTCAGAATCAAGAAGATATGCAAAACAAACGGAAAACGTGGGACAGTCATACCTCAAGGATCCTACGGCGCTGTCTCTGGACCAACGCCTCCGCACTCTGATAGGCATGCAGCCACTCCTGCACCACCTCTGCAGGCACCTACAAAGGCAAATCAAATATTTCAAAGCATTGAAAAAGCAGATATCAAATAAGCAAGTGCAAAAGAAAGATGATACCTGTGAAACCCCAGCCGGCAACGTATAAAGCTGGGTCGCGCAAGAAGTAAGCGCCAGATGCTCCTCCTCTCCATCATCAGAATGGAAGGAGACAAAAGAAGGGGCCTGTGGCCAAACGGGAACAGCAGGAGGAGCTGCAGCAACAGGAGCCAAGAAAAGGCGGCAGTACTCCATGTAGTCACCCGCCAAGAGGAGCAAGCCTGCCCAGTCTCTGATCCGAGCGTTCTTCAAATCAGCTTTAGACATCGAAGAGGTGGACCTCATCGACGCTGGCGGAGGGGGAGGAAAGAATTGGAGTGCCTCAGCACGCGGGCGCCACTGGCTGGCCACCCGATCACCCAGGTACCAAGCTCGGCAAAATGGACCCTTAAGCAAGCTGCGAGTACGATCCAAGACTCTAGAACGCGTGAGAAAGGCATCCCCAGGAACACACCCCCAAGGATCAAACCGTACCTGCAAAACAAGGTCAAATCAGCTATAGCCCAAGGATATGGAAATCTAAGAATAAGGAAAGGAGAGGCAAAGTACCTGATCGACCGTCAACCGGTCCAAGACTCGCCGCCACTCAGGAAGGCTCAAAACTGGTGACCGCGGCTTCCGCTGTCCCGCCAACCACCGCCCATAGCGAGGAATGGTGTTCATATTCCCATGCCTGGTATCGGTAGGAAATGGGAGGAGATACTCAAAAGCCCAGAGCTGAAAAGGAAAAGACAAATTAGCAAACAAGTTCAGTACTAGCAAAAAAGCAAAACAAGAAAGGAGGTAAAAGAGAAATGTATGTACCTCGAGCACCCGGTAGTGACCTCCAAGGATGGGACTTTTGTCCCGAGAACAAGCTCCGAGATTGCCATACAAAGTAGCCAAGGCAGCTGCTCCCCAATCGAACCCCCGAATATCCCCCAAATGCTGTAAAAGGACTAAAAACTGCGTGTGCACCGAGCTGTCCTTGTTGGCAAACAACGTTTGCCCAAGGACATAGAGAAGAAAGGCCCGTGTCAGCTGCTCCGCACTCACCTGGGTCAGAATGTCAGCCTTCATGTATGTCTTGATCAGCCAAGAGAGATCAATGTGGCCTCGAGAATGAAGAGGGGGCACCTTGCCCAAGAACCACTCCAAAGCCCCTTTTCGCTCCCAGATCCGGGGATCAACCCGAAGAGGAATCCCGCCTACTCGCAAACCGGTCAGCAAAGAAAAATCACCCGGAGTGATAGTCATCTCGCCAATAGAAGGGAAGTGGAATGTATTGGTGGTATCCCACCACCTCTCAACCAGCGAGGTCATCAACGACCAATCAACCTTCGGAAGGTCGAGGCCTAAGATGAATGCCTCAAAGCCAGTAGCACACATTATCTCTCGAGCCTGCTCAGGCAACACTAGGAGCCATTTGTGCGCCTCCTTACCTCCACCACGAGCCTCGAGCCTCCTATTTCTCTGCCAAAGATGAAAAGGGAGTTAACTGCATAATCACATAAACTAACGAAAGCTAGGGGGCATCAAACTAAAACAATCTTAAAGCATGCATTGCCTAAAAACAGGTGGCACAGTTATTTTAATTTCTTTAAAACCATTTCGACTCAATCACGAGTCCTTATCATCTACGCCCCTGGCTTAAAGGGATTTTATCCCGAGAATCAGACTTGTCTTCAAATAATGCAAGATTGAATATTGAACTAAAAGTAAAACTTTTACTTTTCAGGAAACTTACCGTAACATTGAGGATGCTCAAATGCCGCTCAGGCTCTCGGCAAACTACCTCGGTCCCTGGGCCACCAACGGGAGGACGGTACTGCAAGAAACCGCCGTAACCCAGTCTACGCGAAGGAAAAACGTAAACAGCCGCGTCGAATGAACCCGGCTCCTTGATCGCCTCCTCGTCTGACGAAGGATACTCGCACCTGCATGGAGGGTGCGAGGAAGAACCCGCTGCGTCTGTAAAAGGTGGCGTAGCCATCACGAGAAAAAGAAAGAGGGGAAGTAGCAACGACCAAACGGCTGGAGACAATGGCAGCCGGCGGTGAAAAGTGATGACGGCGGCCGAACGGTGGTCGGAGGAACGGCGGTGATCGTCGGAGGATGAGAAGAACGGAGAACAGGAGAGGAAGAAGGGGAAGAGAAAAATGAACCGCGAGATCGATTAAACCAAACTTAAATCGATTTCTGACTCTTAACGTTCCCACGGCCGCGACATTGATTCCTCGGCTGAGACATCAATACTTTGGCCGCTGGATCAATCTCCTGGCCCTCGAATCAATTTTCTTTAACCCCAGTGGATTTTGTTCAGTGCACCAACTCAAGCCAATATGGCGTTTTGGGTCCGTGACCAACAAAACCAATGAAAGAGTCAGCCTTGGGGGCACTTCCAAGCAAATACAAAGTGATCAAAACTAGCCTTGGGGGGCACGCCCAAGCACAAGAAAGCTCTCTCTCCACAAACTGCCGACTAAAGCTTATCACTGATGGACAAAATCAACATCAGCTCAATGGCTCCATGCCCATATCTACCAATTCAGCAGCTCAAAAGCTTACTATCAAACTCCACGGCTCTACGCCCGCTTTAACAATTCCTTACCCAGTATCCCAGCAGGCTCTACGCCACCCCAACCAAGTCAATCATTTCAGCAGGCTCAACGCCCGTATTCGCCAATCGAGCGGCCCAAAGCCCGTGTTCAACTCATCCGACGGCTCGAAGCCCATTACTCAACGGCCCCACACCCGCATCAGCAACTGCATGCCTCTTCAACGGCTCCAAGCCCACTACTCAATGGCTCAAAGCCATGATTGTTGTTTTAAATGACTCCACCTCTCAACTGGCTCGAAGCCGTAATCATCTCAACTGGCTCGAAGCCGTAACCGTTATCAACTTAGCGGCTCTAAGCCCATGACTCAACGGCTCCACGCCTATTATCACTTCAACGGCTCTACGCCCGTTATCATCTCAACTGGCTCAAAGCCATAACTATCTGGCTCTAGGCCGTAATCAACTGGCTCGAAGCCGTAACTGCTTCAACTGGCTCTATGCCATAGCACCACTCATGCGGCTCGAAGCCTATTACTCAACGGCTCTACGCCTGTTATCGACTCAGCGGCTCAAAGCCCATTATCTCAGCTGGCTCCAAGCCGTAACCAATTCAACTGGCTCAAAGCCGTAACAAACAGGCTCTACGCCGTCAGCAACAATTATCAAGCCCAACCACTGTGTACTGGATGCTCAAGTTCTACACTTGAATGCGCAAGCTCTACGCTTGAATGCCCAACCACTGCGTACTGGATGCTCAAAGCCTGTACTTTGAACGCTTGGATTCTGCCATCTAAATGCTCGAGCTCTACGCTCTGATTGCTCAAGTCCGGAACTTGAAAGAAGCTCTAAGCTTATATCAAACACACACGCACGGGCCCGTGCACATATTGCATCAAACACATCGAGTCTGCATAATTACCACTATCACCTAGGCTGTTCACATCTAACAAACACTATCATACATACATGCTATGCTTTGCATCTGTCACTCACTCGCAGGTCTATCTTGCAATCAACCGGCTCTACGCCTCGGTTTTATTGATCGGTCCAGAACCTCGATCCTTGGGCTCAAAGCCAAATCTTTATGATGAGAAAGCTCCGCGCACAGACCATCAGAATACAACTGGCTCTACGCCTCGCTTCAATCACACCAAAGCTCGAACCTCTCAAGTTCTTACCTCCGGAAGGCAAAGATTTTTGAACTGTCAACACCAGCTCTGCGCTTCGGTTCCATCTCCTAAGCTCTCGCCTTATGACCAAAACCAGCTCCGCGCTTCGGTCCAATCAAAGCTTCAATACCTCAAGCTCCCCGCCTGACAAACCGGCTCCGTGCCTCGGTTCCTTCAATACAACACTCCGTGCTTCAGTCATTGGCCCCGCGCCTCCCGCATCTCGAACAACGGCATCCAACTCATCTCCGGAAGATGACTTGGGTTCCACCCCTTATCTCAAAACTGGCATCCAATTCATCCCCGCAGATGGCTTGGATTCCGCCCCAACTACATCAATTCCTTCCAGCTCATTCGCAAGGATAGGCTACTCTACCGAGCTCCCCTCAGTCAAAGTAAGGATGATCAAGAAAAGCAAACACACCTGCCGTGTACTGATCTACCCCAAAATACTAAAGGTAACTCTCCGCAAAACTTCCCCCGGCCCCGCGCTCCTTCAACTACTTTCCGCCAAAACCCTGGCTCTACCAGTACGTTGCACTACGGCTTTTAAGCCCGAAGGTACGTTCTTCTGTCTCTAATCCTCCAAACTTTTTCTTTTTTATTGCCCCTCCGAACTACGATTGGTCTGAATTTCCCCTGTGGAATACGTAGGCAGCCTCCCGGCCCGACCATAACAAAACCTTTTCCGAAAAAAAAAAAAAAACCCTTGGAATAGTGGTTGGACCAAATTGAGCTGCTTTTACAGCTTTGACTTTTACTCAAACATGTCTCGCGATCCGTCTGAGCTCAGTCAAAGAGATGTTTAGTGGAGACACCCTAATTTGGCCTAACGATTATTTCAACTCCCACCTTGGGACCATCCCGATGATGATACGGATTTGATGATTGCTGATTGCTTTCTTGTGAAACCCATGGACTTATGGTACGAACTCTGAGCCACTTAGAGGACCCAATCCAGAGCCAAATAGCCTTTCAGACAGAAACATAGTGTGTTAGGAAAATCCATCGATCGGCCGCAACATTGATTCCACGGCCTTAACATCCATTCCTCACCCGAGCAACCTGTTGCTAGCAAAATCTCCCTGAGAGATCGAAGCCTCAGCCGCCAGATCAATGGCTCGGCCGCCACATCCATCCTTCGGCCGCGACATCCTTTGCTCGGCCGCCAGATCGGCCTTTTTCCAAACTCTCGAACCTTCTGTCGGTCGTCTGATCCAATCCCATCGCCTCTTCGATGCGTTCGGGCCACGTTCAGGGATTGCAACGAAGAGTTTGTATTGCAATGCAATTGCAATTACATCCCCGTGATTTGATTGGACCGAGTGAGTCACCCCTTTGCCTATATGAAGAGACCCTCGGATCCGAAAAGAAACACACAGAAATTGATAGACATACACCCTCAAATCAGTCATGATACTCTGCCCCTATACTCACAAAAACCCTCTCTACAAAAGCCCCAACCTTCCATAGGCGGCCATCAATCCGACGATCCAACCCCGGAGTTCAAACCCTAACCCTAGGGTTTCGTCCAAAAAGCAATCAATCAGTCAATCCCGATCGATCCGAAGCAATCAAGCAACTGAGGGATCAAGGTGGTGAGGCCCAACGGCCTCTGGTTTGTTTTAATTTTTGCTTATAATCGTAATCGTAGCTTTTCTGATCGTCTGTAAACTTTCTGTCTGGTGTGAGGAAGAACACCAGCCGGGGCTTCGATGCCTCGGTCGGTACATTGATATCAGCATGATCCCTCGGCCGCGACATCCATTCGCCGGCCGAGTGATCGATCTGCTGGCACAGTTTTGTTTTGTTTCTTGCTTTCAGATGCATGTTTCTTTACAGTCCTGGCTCATCTTATTAACTGTTTAAGGCGTAAAAACAGACTACGTGTATGAGTTAGATAAAGCATCTACATGTCTTATGTTGAATGATTATGGGCTAGCTTCACGGCTAGGCAGAAAGGGGTGCCTAACACCTTCCCCTTACTGTACTTTTGGCTTCCGTATCCAGAATCTCTATCTTTTTTCCTAGCTTTAACAAACTAGGTGGCGACTCTGTTTTGATGATAACCGCTATCGTGTGGCGATACCTCTAGCCATGGAGGTATCCACGATCTTGGTTTATGAAGCGAGCAACCAATCGAGCAGACAAAGTGATGATACAACTGTATGGCGATGCCCCGTCTGGGAGGTGTCTACACTTGGAAATCGGTAGTAAAATTCTGAACGAACTCGCCATCTGCCCACCCCACGGCATGGGCAAATTGATGCATGTTGTGGAGCAATTTTCTGCTCTTGAAGAATTCTATGCTGATCGAGTGGCTCAAGGAATTCTAAGCTCAACCTCCCCCTTTCCCTCAGCCGCACCCCAGTTGCCCGCACCAATAATCCCCCAACAACCCCAGCCAAAGAAACACGTCAACAACATCAAAGAAGGAAAGAAGCGCCAGCCAAAAGTACATGACTACGCGGCCGAAACCACATACTTCAAAGAGCCCATTTGGCATTTCTTAAAAGAGATCATGCGGTAACCATGGTTCGAGTGGCCGACAAGCAAGCTAGGCACAGACACCAAACAACCGGATCAAAATCCACGAAAGAAGTGTTCATGCCATAATGAGCTCGGCCATTACACGATAGCCTGCGCTCCATACAAGGCCTTCCTTGAGAGACTCGGAACTCAAGGGCATCTCCATCAATACATTGATCGAACAAAAACACCCGCCCGACAACCAACAGGCAACCCCAACCCCAACGAACAGCGCCCGCTGATTCATGTCATCCACGGACCAGTGACGAAGGCATCAGAAACCACACTCAAAGCCGACCTCAATCGCGCCTCCACGTCCAAGCAGATACTCTCAGTCGGTTGCGGATCTAAACATTAACACTCGCAAGACGTGCCCAAGTGGACAATAACCTTTACCGAATGCGACCTTGAACACGTGCAAACTCCACACTCGGACGCCCTCGTTGTCACCATCCAAATCGGCGTTCACGACATCAAGCACGTCCTCATTGATCATGGAAGCTCGGCAGAGGTCATGTACTATGACCTATTCAAAAAGTTGGATCTACCAGAGTCAGCGTTACAACCCACGAAGTACCTCTCATTGGCTTCAATGGCGCACCTGTCTGGCCACTTGGCCTCATTTTCCTCCCCATCATCGTCGGCTCAAAAACTTTGTCAGCTGAATTCATTTTCGTCAATGTGCCGAGCCCATACAATTCCATCCTCGGCCGAACCTGGCTCCACGGAATGCAAGCCATTGCCTCAACTTACCACCAAGTCGTTCGCTTCATCGGCGCCAATGGGAGGAAAAAAGATCTACGAGGAGATCAGGTGGCATCCAAGAAATGCTACGTCTCAACCATCCACAACTCCACAAAAGCCAAACAAGTGCAATGGGTTGAAGTCCCAGACATGGCCGTCATCGAAGACGTCGGCCTGAAAGCTGAAGGCAAAGCAGAAGAAGGCTTGGTTAAAATGCCCATCAATGAGGATGGCTCACGCTTCTTCTTACTCGGCTCCTCCCTCAGCGACGCCGAGTGCGATGAGATGTTCAAATTCCTCAAAGACAACATGGAAGTCTTTGCCTGGACCCCTAATGAGATGCCGGGGGTAGATCCCGACTTCATCTGCCATTCTCTCAACATCAAAAAGGATTAAAAAAAGGTGGTACAAAAGGCTTGACACTCGGCACCTGAACACACCGACGCTGTCATCGAAGAGGTAACCTGACTGTTGGAAGCCAACGCCATCCAGGAAGTGCAATACCAAACTTGTCTTTCCAACACTGTGGTTGTCAAGAAGAAGAACGGCAAGTGGCGAGTTTGCGTCGACTATACCAATCTCAATGACGCCTGTCCGAAGGATTGGTTCCTGCTCCCAAAGATAGATCAGCTGGTCGATGCCACCATAGGCCATGCTCGACTAAGTTTCCTAGATGCCTATTGTGGCTATCACCAGATAGCCATGGACCCAGAAGACATGGAAAAAACAGCCTTCATCACACCACATAGCATTTTCTGCTACCGCGTCATGCCATTTGGGCCCAAAAACTCGGGTGCCACCTTCAACCGTGCAATCTTCAAGATGCTTCATGCATAGATCAGCCACATCTTGGAAGCCTACATCGACGACCTTGTCGTCAAAAGCCAGAAGGAGCGCAACCATCTCACAGAACTTGCAGAAGTTTTCGAAATTCTCAAACTCCACAGACTCTGCCTGAACCCGAAAAAATGTGCATTCGGCGTAAGTGCGGGAAAATTTTTCGGCCGTTTGGTCACACGGCGCGGCATTGAAGCCGACCCTACCCAAATCAAGTCAGTGGCAGACTTACGGCCACCACGCACAATCAGAGAAGTTTAGAAGCTCACCGGCATGGCGGCTACTCTCAACCGCTTCATCAGCAAGTCATTCGACAAATGCCATGCCTTCTTTCACGCCATGAAGGGCAAAAGTTGGTGCAACTTTGATTGGACGCCAGACTACGATAAAGCACTGACCGAACTCAAAGCCTACCTGGGTTTAGCTCCCCTAATGGTCAAACCAAAAGAATTCGAAATACTCTACCTATATCTGGCAGTTTCAGCTCATGCTGTCAGTTCCACTCTCGTTCGGCAAGAAGGCACCGATGACATGCCGATTTACTTCACAAGTAAGACTCTTTTACCCGCACAAACACGCTATCTTTCTCTCAAGAAGTTAGTAGTTTCGACTGCAAGGAAACTACTACCCTATTTCCAATCCCACACAATCACTGTTTTGACGGAATACCCTCTCAAAGCCCTATTTCGGAAGGCCGACCTCTCCAATTGTATGGTTCGCCACCCGAGAAACCGTTTTTTGATTTGAAAATACTTGATTGAATTTGAAAACTAGAGATTTGTAAAAGGGTTCGGACGCCACGTTACGAGGGAGGGAGGGTTTTACGGCACCCCCTCGCCCGATTTGGAATCGGTCTCTACTAAACATTTGTGGGATTTTTCAAAGGATTTTATTTCATTACACAAGTAGCAAGTAAATAGAGGTATATCAAGTAAGGAGGTGCATGCATGTGCATGAGATAATGAAAGATGGAAGAGAAATGCAAAATGACAGAAACTGAAACCCTGTGACTGATCTCACTCTCGAGCGCTCGGGAACACTCCCGAGCGCTTGGGAGTGTTGCATGCTTAGCCTGCAAATCATGTTAGTACAATAGGATACAATACTAAAAATGTAAACTGGGATAATCTTAAACATGTTACAGGCTCAACAAAGGACTTAGTAGACTGGGATCAGACCCCATTCTTCCAAGCCATGCATCCTCGCTTTTCTAAAAAGTGGTTTTACAGCTCTAAGAGATAAAAGGGACGCATGCATGGGCATCCAAAGGCAGTAGAAGGATCAAACTGGAAGAAAGATGGGCTGAAGTTGCATGCCGACACTCTCGAGCGCTTGGAAATGATCTCAAGCGCTTGGGAGTGATCTACACCCCAGAACTGATTTCAACCGACCAATACCCTCATTGCAGTGTGCTGGTACACTAGATCTTGTATTTTTGAAGTATGAAAATTTCTCTTTTTAAGTTCTGAACAAAACTCTTTTGCATGTCTTTAAATAAAATTGATCTTCCTTATTTTTCTCTGAAAAAGGAAGATCATCTGTGCCAACACACTTCAAAAGAGCTAATCTGTTTGAAAACATGTTTCGCTCCCCTTGCATGTCCACCTAAATGCCCAAAAGAAGGAACCGGAGTCATTCCCGAGCGCTCTAGAGTAGTCCCGAGCGCTCGGAAGTGCTTCAAGTAAGCTTAGCACAGAAAACACCTTTATGCCCCTTTGCTCTTGTTTTTATACTAAGGTCCTCCCACCACACTCCCATTATTAAAGACTGGGGTGGGCTACGAGGCCTCCCTCAGAAAGGAAAACTGCCCTGTTTTTGGTTAAGGTTAAAGTTGAAACTTATACCTTTGGTTAGGACTTTGCTTCTTGAAAGGCTTTGGAAGGTGAATGAGGAAAGAAAAGTTTGGAAGATCAGGACCTGAGAATGATCTGAACTTCCTGCATGTTTTTGATGTCTTGAGTTTTGGTTGCTTTGCTTTTGAAAATCAAGTTTTTTCAAAGGAATGGAAAATGGTTTTCTCTGGACAGTCAGAGGGTTTCTAGAGAGAGAGATTTCGTGCCTAGTTTCAGCTGAAATGAGGCTTTATATAGGCAACATAACCTATGGTCTCATTTTTTTGAAAATGAAATTTGGAATCAAATCTTTTCTTTGAAAATCTTCAGGCCTGACCTCTCCTCTAACTGAGGTTGAGTGTTGTCTAAAGTATCAACTGGCTCCAACGGCTGTAATGATGGATTGCATGGGAAGTGGGGGAACCTCATCGCCCATTGGGCAGCAGAGAGGTCTCGAGCGCTCGGGAGTATTCTGGAGCGCTTGGGAGTGTTACTCTCGAGCGCTCGAGAGTTTGTCTGACCCCTGGTTTTGAAAATGGTTTGTAGCGCTTGGGATTGTTTCCGAGCGCTTGGGATTGTTTCCGAGCGCTTGGGACTATTTTGAAATTTTATTTTCCCTTTTAAAGTCCTCCAAGAAGCATTGTTCTGACTTGTCTAATGCTTGCTTTAATCCAAATTCATCATCTGGGAGCCTCCGGGCCACAAATTAAGGAAATTTGAAGAGTCCAAATTGGGGTGTCTACAGTTGCCCCTCTTTGGGTGTCGTTCGATATCATGTCTGGATACGAATGACGTCTAAAGATTGAGACATCCCAATTCGAGCCGCGTCAAACCCTTAATTTCAAAAACAAATGCAAGTAAAAGTGTTCGATGCACGCGGTCGCGTCTTTTCAGACTGCCTACGTACCCTTTTCTGCAGGGATCAGACCAGCGTAGTTCTTTGGGGCAGATGCAAACACGTGTAATGCATGCTTGAGAAAAGATCGACATGACTTTGATAAGATAAGTGCATAAAAGGGTCCACTTGTTACTTTGTTCGGCGGACGGAACAAGGATAAAATAGCACCCATAAGGGGTAAGTATACCTGCAAACATGTTGAAAATGGCCAAAATAGTCAAATTTTCATCGACTACCAAGTAGGATACCGAATCGTGAAGCGTGAGCCCAAAATCACACCATCGACGAAGGTTTGCCTCTCGCAGTCTCGTTCGACGTGGACGAAGCCAGGACTGAGATTGATTTTGTAAAAGGAAGGGGAAGCTAAGAAAGTCTCGGAAGCGAGAAATACACGGGACGACGGAGGATTGGCACGAGGCCGAGGACAGATCTCAGCGCTCAGATCCACTCCTAATGCTCGGGAGTGGTCTCGAGCGCTCGAGACCGCTGCTGGGGTCCACTGTCCTTTTCATCTTCTTCGACTGATCTGGGGTTCAAACCCCATACCCCAGCGCTCGAGAACTAGAGTACGGTCCCCAAATTCGATCATTCTCACTCTCTCTCAGGCGACCTCTCTCTCTCACTCGATCGATCTCTCTGCACTCTCTCTCAAACGAATCTCCAGTCGATTTTTCTCTCTCAAAACGGATCGAGCTCGAGATCTCTACGATCTTTGGGTGGGCAATCGTGTGCCAGGAGGTACGAATCAAGAGGAAAAAGAACTCTTGGGAAGAAGGAGGTGAGATGATGGCTGGCGGTGGCGACGGGGAGCTGCCCAGTCGCGAGGAGGCGGCTGCGGCGGCGATGGAGGGGGCCAGCAGCAGTGCTGCTACACCAGTTCACGAGGGGGTTGTTGGTGAGGATTTGGCTGCGGTGGGTGGCGTTGGTGAAGGCCCAGAGGCGGTAGCGAGTGCCAGCGGAGATGTGGCAGCAATAGAAAATGTGGGTGGCAGTGAGGCCGTGCGAGGAGGGGATAGCGGCCTAACCACGAGCAGCAAAGACACGTCGGGCAGTGAAATGGAGATCTCGGGTAGCGGAAGTGGTGTCATGGGCACTCCTCATACTCCTACGGTCGAGGAGTTGCTCGCGGCCGCCGAACGGGCCAGTGGTGAGCAGAGGGAGGGGGCTGGTGATGAAGCGATGACGGTTGGTCGCGTCGTCGCAACCCCGATACTAAGGGCAACGGCTGCGGAGCTGAAGGGTGGAGACAGCAGGATCGGTGCTTCGCACCCGGTCCCATTCGCGGAGGGGGATTTCTTGGACACCGCGAGGCCGCAGGACATACTAGACGCACTTGGCCTCGACGCTGGGATTACAGAGGTGCTGAGGGGTGCGAGGACTCCAGAGGATCAGGCCTCAGCGCTCTTGTTATGAGTGTTGCTGAGTAGTACGGGGGCGACAGCAGCGGATATGGGGTCGTCGGAAATGGATGAGCTGGGGGAGGAGGAGCCAGAGGAAGAGGCGGCGGTTGAAGAACGGGTTACGACGGTCGCTGAGGCGAAGGCCTACCTGGTAGGAGAGCGTCCTGAGTTTGTACCGGAGACTTATGCTCCGCGACTCCACTTCTTTGAGCCGACGGGGATGACTGGCTACGTTTCTGCTCAAACAGATTATCCCGAGGATTTGCTCCTCCGAGATCGAGATACACACATCTCTACAGGGTGGACTACGGTAAGAGTTTAATGGTTTAACTTTGGAACTAGACATGCTTTTGTGAATTATTGCATCACTTATTAATGCCATTTCCTTGCTTTGTTGAAACAGCGCACCACGGATATTTACGGCCACGGAGGCTCAGCCAGCTCACAGAAGTATTTCAAAGAGTTGCCTCGGAAGGTGCAAGAGTTGGTGGAGGAGGTAGGTTTCGAGCCGTTCATTCAGCTGATGACGGTGGTGAGGGTAGACCGCGCGGTTTTGACAGCGCTGATGGAGTGGTGGTGGGACACCACCAACACGTTCCACTTCCGCTTTAGGGAGATGACGGTGACTCCCCTCAACTTTGCAGCTATCACAGGACTCCGGGTTGGAGGTGAGCCGATCCTATATGATCCGAGTATAGATTTGGATGACAAGGCTTTGGAGTGGTTCTTCGGGCGGGTCCCGCGCCACAGCGGAGGGGTGGCAGAGTATGGCCAGTTCAAAAAGTACTGGGATCACGAGTCGGCGGATGACGCCGAGGTGGCCCAGATGGCCAGGGCCTACTTGTTATTCCTATTCGGCGCTTCTCTGTTCCCAAACAGGCGATCCCAGGTTCACCTCAGTTACCTGGTAGGCTTGGTGGATCTGAGACGGGCGGGACGAAACGACTGGGGCGGTGCTGCTCTGTGCACGCTCTACTGCTTCCTCGGGGCTGCCTCACATGGAGTGGGAGACACCATTGGCGGATACTGGAGAGTAGTCGAGGTATGATTTAATGCCACTGCTTTAAACTACTTTGATTGATTGATTTATTGGATTGAAAATGCACTGATTCGAATTGAACTGATCTCCAAAACTTGCAGCTTTGGGCTTACGAGGTCTTGGGAATGTTCCCACCCGAGAATACTTGCACGAATTCGCACTTGCTTCCACGTGGACTTGCGTGGGGTAAGGAATATAGGAGAGCGAAAGAGCGGAGGGGACAAGTGATGACTTTCTGACGCTGGCTGGACAACATAACCAGGGTTATGGTACAAACATCATCCTTCCTTTCTTTTCATGCCTTTTCGAAAAAATGAAATTTTTGATTGTTAATGCAAGAAAACTGGATGCAGGTTCACTAGGATCGACGGACCAGGCTGAAGGCTGACTTCCTTCCGAGGAGCCGGGAGGTGACGCGGAGTAGGGTTCACTGAGTGCCCTCGGCCGTGGCGTGGTAATCGGGGATCGCGTGACACGACAGTCACTCGGTTCTCCAGAGTTTATCGTGCCGGGGCCACTCTCTCCACGAGTGCAGAGGACCGAGACCTACACTCGAGCCGAGCTGGAGCAGTTCACGGTGCCAGATACCGACCTGGAGAGGTACCTGCGGCGCACCCTGGACTATGCAGCATACAGGGGTAGGTATCTAGCTACTAGCTTGGGCGTGGAGAGGGAGCTGGAGAGACGGATGGCAGAGTCTGAGGCCAGGCGGGAAGCAGGTGAGGCTGGAGGTGAGGCTGGAGGTGAGACTAGAGGTGAGACTGGAGCACGAGGCCGCTGTGGTTGTTCTTCGCGCAGTAGGGGTCGGGGTGCTAGATCTCCTGTTGGCGGGCAAGGTGCTAGCTCTTCGAGCCGAGGCGAAGGCCGCACGAGGGTTCCGGAGACGGCTGAGACTTCTACTCCACCTGGATTACCATCATTGGAGTGGATGATCGGGGTGAGGGATTCTTCAGGGGCTCGGGTGGTGATAGACATTCCACGCCTTCTGCAGCCGCCAATGAGGCTTCCTGCTTAGGTATGAACACAACTTTGCTTCTTTCCATGCTTCAAATGTTTCTTGTTCATGCATCTACGGTTTTGACCTTTGAACCATCGTACAGGTGCCACGAGAATGGGCAGAGAAGGCCATCATGCTGATGGTGGGGATGCGCCAATTGCTGAAGGATTGCATGAAAGGAAGAGTCCTCCAGACTAGACCTGCTCCTGAGCATGTTTTACCTATTGCTCCTCAGGTATGAAAATGCATGCATATTCCTTTTATTGGATTTAAAACATGTATCAAATGAATGAATGTTCATGATATGCAGGTGCAGCCATGACGCTCGAGTAGGACGCAGTCGCAGGGCACTGTGAGCCTTCCAGCTTCCACTAGCGCGAGAGGCCGAGGTACACAGAGGGTGTCACGGTTCGCTACAGAGGCAAGGCAGTTCGAGGTGGTCCCTAGAGCGACGTCCCAGCGGAGGCCCGCTCCTGAGGAGTCAGAGGAGGAGACAAAGGAGTCGCTCCAGTCACGAGCTTTAGGTTCTACAGACTCGAGTACTGCCTCAGGCTCTCCTAATGATGATGATGACGATGACGATGGCGACGATGAGGTTGAGAGTTCTGAGTCCGAGGGACATCAGCGGAAGAGGACCCACCGAGACTAAGTTTTAGGTTTTTGCTTTGCTAGCTTTTCTTTTGCATTGGCGTGCGTGCCAGCATAGTTGTAGCTTCCAGGCCTGCGTGCCCCGGTAGGTAGGATTGGCATGTGTTTGCCCCAGTTCATTTATCTCCCTCTTTATCCATTGTAAATACCGTTTGGTTATGAAAATTTGCACTTTTTTCCATTCGTTTGCACTCCTTTTATAGAATTGTATGTTATGAAATATGTCTGTCTAGCTATGAAAGAAAGTAAAGAGCATGCGAATTTCAACCGATACTCTTAAAATAGGATAGAACTTGACACAACTTACTCGACTGCATAGAATTTGACTTGAGACAACAGGATCGTCCTTAATGTGGAATTTGCGATCATTAAGGAAAGCAACAACTAACCTTGACGGTGATTGGACACAAAAACAAGACACGAGCGTACTTGGTCAAGTTGTAAAGCCCATGATGCGCATTAGGCTTCATCAAAGTGCCCTTAACGCCACGTTGATATGCACATGAGTAATGAAGTCGGGGCGTTTGAAGGTGAAAATTGGTTTCATAAGCTTTGGTGCACGACTGACTGTGTTATACCATCACCAACATGTATTAAGACTTGCATACACCATCTGCTTTGACCAAACGCTCTTGACGAATTTTGACACATCCACGGCAATGAAATTATTGGTATTTTGAGGTTTTTCAAGGAATATACTTGAATAGTCAAGCAAACGGACAACTGAACCCGCTGCATTCCCCCAAGAACAGGTTGGAACTTGTTAAACTTGGTGCACTGAGATTACGATGCCACCTTGAGGCCAAAACCTGGAAACACAAACCTGCTGCCAAATTGCAGAACTCTCGAGCGCTCGAGAGTGGTGTCGAGCGCTTGGGAATTTACTCTCGAGCGCTCGGGACTACTGTCACCAGCAGACTTGTGCTGCTTCCTAATACAACTCACTAGCTCTCCCATGTTGTTTTCTTCTACATGCCCATTTTCCAAATGCCTTGTGAATCTCCTTGGACTGTTTTCCAGAGGTTAGTGGCTTCCCAAAGCAAGAGTAGTGTTTTTCCAATGCTTTTTCAAGTTCTCCAAAGTTTGAATTTTGAAAAGGTTTTGAAAATATGGAACTTGATGAGTTTCAAGGCTGGTGGGGAAGTGATGTTGTCTCCCCTAGGCCTTTATAAATATCCAGAATTGCTTTGGTAAGTCATTCACATCCCATTCCATCATTCTTCTTTCAAAATTCCCTTTTCTCATGGCTTTGTTGAACCAAGCTTTGCTTCGGCCTTGGTTGGACAGCCTTGAAGGCATCGACTGGCTAAATTTCTGAGGGGACCGCCTTCATGCTTTGAGGCATCTCCGAGAAGTTGCAATTCGTCCCATCTTGTTGCATGCGGCGGCACGTTTTTGGGATTCCGAAGTGCATGTCTTTCGCTTTGGTTCTCAAGAACTCTGCCCCACTGTCGAGGAGTTCCACGCCTACCTTGGAAGCCACGATTCCGCTGAGCCAGTTGTTTCCATGATTCGGGAGAGCATGAAGAATATCCTTAAGGCCAAGCTGGGTGTTAGCGGTAACACTGCTGAATTTCTCACTCGACACCATGCCATCAACATCGTGCAATTGTACGAGATGTTCAGTCCACCTGGAAATCTGACAGACTTTGAGTATCAAGGTCGTCGGATGATGGCCTGTCGCATTTGTCTCTTGGCGGCCTTCCTTCTGGTTCCCTCTATTGGTCAGCCTAGTCCTCTACTGGCGGGAGTCGCTGCACAAATCGAGGCTCGCAAGGACGTTGCTCCCTTGGTCCTTGCAGAAGCCTTGATGGGGTTGGATGCTGTTCGTGCTGGTCGCACAAGGGTTTTTGGTGGTAGCCCGCTATTGTTGCAGGTCGGGACCTCACTCAGCTCTCCTTTTTCTATTTCTCTCATTCATTTTACCTCAACACTCGATTTAGGCTTTATCTGGCTCCTCACTTGTTTTCTCTCTTTTTTTGACAGATGTGGCTTTGTGACAAGCTAAACTTGCTGACTCCACCGGCAAATGACTGGTGGTATCGTGCCAGCGAATGGAATCGCCCTTTTCAGGTGGTGTACGGGAATGAGGATGATTGGGCTGACTTCTTTGCTTCCCTTGACGATGATGACATTGCTTGGCGATGTCATTGGTTGAGGCTTCCTGCGATGACCGTGAGCAACATGGGTTCGCCACAGGTGTTCGTGGCAGGCTTGGCTAGATTCACCTTCTATTCACCACTCCGCATTCTGCGATAGTTTGGACTCAGCCAGGAGGTGCCGCCCTTGGGTTCAAAAATGCTTCGTCTCCCTCCGTTCGCGAACATGGGGATCTCGTTGGACTGAGCCGAGTGATACGCTCTACTCCATTGCCATGACTGGTAGGTACCAGAAATGGCTAAGAAGGGATGTGGAAGCGAGGAGGGGTTGATTGTTCACTTTGCCGGTCTTTGAAATAAAAGTGTGGATCTCGTTGTGTGTTTTTCTTTTTCGTGCTCAGCTTGTAATAAAGAAATGATCTGAATAAAATTGACTGATTAAGGATTTCCCCCTTTCGGTTCATTAATCGCATGTGCCTTGAGAGAAAATATTTTGATTTGTCAATTTGGATTTAATTTTTGTGATTTAGGACTGAACCTCAGAGTGAGATTGCCTACGTATCCCTTGTGAAAGAGAATCTGGCCCATACGTACTTCGGGTTAGGGTTCGCTCGGGTATTAACACTCTCCTTGTAGCGCTCTAAATTTTGCCTAGCACCGCCCTTTCGGGTTTTCGGCCTAGCGAGCTCCTTTTTGACTTTTTTTTTGCCCTAACTTTTGCCTAGGCCGCCCATTCGGGTTTTTGACCTAGCGGGCTTGCTCTAATTTTTGCCTGGGTCTGCCCGCCCTTGCGGTTTTCGGCACAACAAGCTCTCTCAGGGGTAATATCGTTTGAGTTGATCCAAATTGACAAGGTTTGAGAATTCGTTGCCATCGACATCGATGATTGAGGCTGCTCCCTCGGAAAGGATGGACTTGATGATGTACAGCCCGACCCACTTTGGTCCGAATTTCCCTCGTAGGTCAAAGATCGGCGCACGGATTTCCTTGACTACCATATCCCCCTCTTGCAGGTCCCTCGACTTCACTTTCTTGTCGAACGATCGAGCAATTCTCCGCTGATAACCCTGAATGTGGTACAAGGCTCGCAACTTCCTTTCATCAAACAGCATGAGTTCTTCAAACCTCCCATTAATCCATTCTGCTTTGTCTATTCCTTGTTCAGCTATGACCCTCAGCGATGGAACTTCTAGCTCGATAGAAAGAAAGGCTTCCATACCGTACACCAAAGAATAGGGTGTTGCCCCCGTCGGTGTGCGATTAGACGTCCGGTATCCCCATGAAGCTAATGGTAGTTGTTCATGCCAATTCCTAGCCGACTCAATAGTCCTTTCGAGAATTGTCTTGATGGTTTTGTTTGCTGCTTCGACTGCCCCATTCGTTTGTAGTCGATAAGTAGTCGAATGATGCACTTGAATCTTGAATTCGTCAAAGAGCTCTAGAACCTTCCCCTTGAAGTGTACACCATTGTCAGACACGAAGGCTTGAGGAACCCCATACCGATAAATGATGTTTTGCCTGATGAACTGAGCCACTTGAATTGCCGTCAATGTCTTGTATGAAGCTGCTTCGACCCATTTGGTGAAATAATCGACTGCTACTATGATGAACCTGTGACCATTAGAAGCCGCGGGTGTGATCTTTCCAATGACATCAATGCCCCAGGCGGAGAATGGCCATGGTGTTTCCATTGAGTATAACTCTGAGGGCGGGACATGGATAAGATTAGCATGAGTCTGGCATTTATGACACCGGCGCACATACTCGATGCAATCAGTCTCCATGGTTGAACAATAGTATCCCAGTCTCAAAACTTTCTTAGCCAGCATCATTCCGTTCATGTGGGGCCCACAAACTCCTTCATGAATTTCTTCCATCACCGCTCTCGTATCGTCACCGTGAATACACAACTTATGAACTCTGCACCGAGATCGCCAGTACAATTGCCCACCGCAGATAATGTATTGAGATGCCAATCGTTGTAAAGCGATCCGATCCTTCTAGGTTGAATCTGCAGGGAACTCTCCTTTTTTGACGAAATTCCAAATGTCGTGGAACAACGGGAGTCCATCGTTTGGCTCGTCGATGTTCATGACGTAGTCGTACACATGCTTTCCTCTCTGTTCAATCATGACAGGCCTCAGCTTCACTCCAATCGGAAGTTCCAGCATGGATGCCAAAGTAGCAAGCGCGTCAGGGAAGCGATTCTTCATCCTCGGGACGTGCGCGAAGGTCACTTTTTGGAAATTCGGGATGAGTTCATCAAGTTGCTGATGATATGGTTTCATTTTTTCATCCTTGACCCTCCATTCTCCGTTTGCTTACGACACAACCAAGTTGGAATCCCCCACAACTTCCAGCACCTCGACTCCAATTTCCAGTGCGGCTTCCATTCCCACAATGCATGCTTCATACTCTGCTTTGTTGTTCGTGACTTCAAAATTCAACTTGAATGCGAGGGGAATATGTGACCCCTCAAGTGAGACCAGCAGTATGCCAATCCCAAAGCCCTTCTGATTAGCGGCTCCATCAAAGTACAGAGTCCACGTCTCATCGATCGCTGCCATTACATCTTCATCAGGAAATTGAAATTCCGTGTTCTCTGGTCCCTCAATCGGATGATCCGCTAAAAATTCTGCAACGGCCCTGCCTTTCACTGGCTTTCGGGTGACGTACTTGATTTCGAACTCTGCCAATAAGAGCAACCAACGTGCTAACTTACCAGTAAGTGCTGGCTTCTCAAACAGATATTTGAGGGGATCCATTCGAGAAATCAGTATCACTGAGTAAGACAGCATGTAGTTTCTCAATTTCTTTGTGGCCCACACAAGCGCCCAACACGTCTTTTCCAACGGAGTGTACCGTTCTTCACTTCCCACCATCTTTTTGCTTAGGTAATAAATGGCTCTTTCAACGCCATCTTCTCCTTCTTGTGCCAACATGCACCCCATTGATGAGGGCGTGACGAACAACTACACGATCAAAGGTTTTCCCAGGATAGGCGGCATCAAGATTGGAGGGCTCTGAAGGTAAGTTCGTACTGCTTCGAAGGCTTTTTGGCACTTGTTGTTCCATTCAAACTTCACATCCTTTTTGAATAGTCGAAACATCAGCTCACAAGTCAATGTTAACTTTGTAATGAATCGGCTAATGAATTGAATCTTGCCCAAGAAGCTTCGAACATCCTTTTCGGACCGGGGTGGCTCCATATCGAGAATGGCTTTGATTTTAGAAGGATCGACCTCAATACCCTTGGTTGTAATCATAAGACCCAACATTTTTCCAGTCGTGACTCCGAATGTGCACTTCTACGGATTAAGACGCATCTTGTACTTCTAAATTCTCTCAAAGAACTTCCTCAACGCTTGGAGGTGATCCTTCCGCTCTTTCCCTTTCACTATCATGTCATCGACATAGACTTCGACTTCTTTGTGAATCATGTCATGCAGCAGCGTTGTAGCGGCCCTTTGGTACGTAGGTCCAGCATTCTTCAACCCAAACGGCATTACCCGATAGCAGTAAGTCCCCCACTCAGTGATGAACGTGGTCTTCTCCCTGTCTTCTGGTGCTAAAAGAATCTGATTGTATCTAGAGAAACCATCCATGAAAGACAACAAAGTATGCCCTGCAGTGTTATCAACAAGTACATCTATATACGGCAAAGGAAAGTCATCCTTAGGGCTTGCTTTGTTCAGGCCTCTAAAATCAACGCAGACTCTGATTTTTCCATCCTTTTTAGGGACAGGCACGATGTTTGCAATCCAAGTGGGATATTCAATTACTACTAGAAAACCGGCATCAATTTGCTTGGTTATTTCTTCTTTTATCTTTAACACCCAATCGGGCTGCATTTTTCTTAACTTTTGCTTGACAGGTTTGGCATCGGGATAGAGGGGGATTCTGTGCTGGACGATTTCTGGGTCGATTCCGGGTATGTCCGCATGGGACCAAGCAAAAACTTCTTTGAAGTCTTTCAATAAATCAGTGAGCTCTTGAAGCTCATCAGGATTTAGCCTGGAACCGACCTGAACCAATGGAGGGCTCTCCTCATCACCCAAGTTTATTGAGATTATTTCTTCTTTTAAAGGCTGAGCACACTTTTCGTTTTCACGCTTGATGAGGGAACGGATTTCCTTGGGGATGTCCCCATCGAAATCTATTCCTTCATCGTCGGGATCTACACAATTTATTTCAAAGTCCGGCAAGTAAGCAAAAGCATTTTTCATTTCATCAGTGGGGGCCTCAGTAGGAGGAAATACAGCGGTGGACTTAAACTCGAAGTAAAAGATATGACGAGGAGGGCCAATAGGCATAAGCTGCGACTCTTCGCTAGACGATGACTCAGTGCTAGACTTAGATTCAGTGTCAGTGTCAGTGTCAGTGTTGGTGCCGTGAGTGCGCTTTACAAGTGGAATGAAAGTGCAGTTTTCATATGTGCCTACGGTGTTCACAATGAGCATAGAGGGGTCCTCAATCTCTTCTTCTTCTCCCAGCATCAGCACAGTAGCATCTTCTATCATACCCCCTGATTCCTCGCCCCCGAACAATGATTGAAAGTGGCCCGTTTCAAGAGTTTCGAGCCAATCCAGTGCTTCAGACAGTTCCTCTATCTTTGCAGCTTCTTCATCACTCTCCCAGGTGTCGATGGCAAAGATCTCAAAGCCAGGATACTTCACCTCTGTCTCCAGATCTATGAACGACTCTGGTTCTCCCCTGTATAGTTTTTCCTTCTCATTGATCACGGGACCGGCCCTAAACTTTATTTCAGCAGCTTGGGCTCGGGCACGATTGCGCCACTTCCTTGCAGTGTCATTCTTCTTGGGCATGTAGCCCAAACCGTATGGATCAACACTCCCAGGGAAATGAGGAAACTCAGATACGCCTTGTTGATTGTGACCAAGGCCCGGGCCAGGCAGGTAGTTCATCCTCCTCATGTACTCTAAAGCCGCAGAACTTACCAAGAAACCTTCATCAGTCCGAAGGGTGCACACCTTCAAAGTTATAACAGCGAATCCCCCCATGGGCACATCCTCTTCTCCATGCATAATTTCCAGCAGCGGGGAGTTGTTTTCAGAATGAGGACGGATGCCAAAGTCCCCATGAATTATGGGAGTCCCGGAATCCAATCCTAAGATGAGCTTTTGGTGCAGCGTGGATGGTACCCCCATAACATCAGAGCGGTGCAGCCACGGCCTCCCCAGCAGGAGGTTGAATGAGGCAAGGATCTCTAGAACACAGAATTCAACAGTGGTCTTGAATTTTCCTGCTGCCAGCTCCAAGTTGATCGTTCCCAAAACATCACGACGTGTATTGTCGTAGGCACGGACTCCCAGAGTCGATGGTGTAAAATCCTTGTTTTTGAGACCAAGACAATAGGCCGTGCGGAGAGGGCACACGTTAATGGCAGAGCCATTATCGACAAGGATTGTCGGAACCCACTTTCCCAGGCACTTCATGGTGATATGAAGGGGCTTGTTATGGTCAGCTCCCTCAGGCGGTAGGTCTTTCTCAGTGAAGGATAAGGTGTGTTGGGTAAGGTTTGGGGTTATGAGGGCGATCATGGCTTCAGGTGCGATATCGGCGGGAACCTCGAGTTTGGAGAGAGTATTGACAAGTTTTCGGCAGTGCTCGTGGGAAGACGCCAATACACCCAACATGGACATATGGACCGGGGTTTCCCGAAGTTGTTGGATGATAGGGTCGGTGGAGGCTTCGGGTCAGAGTCGGGGAGTGAGTTGAGGTTGATGGACGATTTGGGCTGAGTAGGCGGGTTAGGTTTAGTGGAGCTTGAGGGGTTACTTTGTGGGGTAAGTGGGATGGGGGTGTTCAGACTTGGGGGATTGACTGGGTTCATGGGAATGTTGGGGTTGCTTTGCTGCGGTGGAGGTGCCCGGGATGAGTTTCCTTGTTAGAGGTTGGTTGGTTGGTACACTCTGCCACTCCTGGTGAGATTACCAACTGTCTCGGGGATAGGATCCCACCAAGAATCTTCCCAAAAGTTGGAGAGATCAGTGTCAGCCTTGCGCTTTCCCTTGTCAAGCTTGGTCTTCTCAAGAGTGTCATTGAGAAATTCCATCTCCAATGCATTCCATATGTTCTCCTCTTCCAACGAATTCCAAAAATTGACGTTGTCATTGTTGTTGACTTGCAAGGACCCCTCATCCAGCATAGCCTTGTTGACGGTTAGTTCTTCACCATCTACCCATATGTTCACCAGTTCAGCTTTGCCCCAGATGTCTTCAGGATCAAGCAAACAAATGTTGGGCTCATTGGGAATCTCAACTATCGGCCAAGGAAGAAACTCATCAATAATATGCTGCGGACAGAAAGCATGGTCCATTACATAGTCCATAACGTTGCAGTTTCTGGTGAGATTGACGATAGTTCTGACAGAGAGTCTCGAGAACATGCGAGGGTTCATCAGATCCAGTTCCTGTTCCTCTTCTTTTTCTTGAAAAAGGTACGCCAAAGATGTTTCGTCCAGAGGGTCAGAATCATCCATCCAGTGCCATCCATTGGGATCCAGCTCCCATTCCCACTCGTCTTTGTCTTCGACCGGTTCAGGTTCCAAAAACAGAGCAAACAGAGAATACCCATCAAATGGATCAGCCATCATCTCTTCCCAATCTTGTCCCCAATCTCTGTGCTCTAACTCCTCTAATTGGTGAGGGTCAAGTGCCACAGGCCACACTCCCGTGATAAGAACCTGGTGTTCCATTGCGAAGAAGTCATTTGCTAGGTCATCCCATCTTCTTTGGAAATCCCATTCCACAGTTTCCAGTGCACAGACAGCATCCTCAACTGGCAGTTCGACGGTCGGCTTGGGTTGGGTAGTAGGAATGATGTAAAGGCTCGGGCTAAAGGGGGAGGCTAGGGAAATGTGGTTGGTGTGAGTGTTCGAATGTTTTGGTAATGGGTTGAAGACGGTATTGGGCTTTTGTGGAGGCATGGGGAGGGTTTTGTTATCAATTAGGTCTTGGATAACGTGGTGAAGGCGGAAGCAGTTGTTAGTTGGGTGGCCCACATTCTGATGGTAGGCACAGTATGCATTAGGGTTATGGGAAGCAGGGAGTTTTTGAGGTAGAGGAGTAGGGTTGAGTGGCTTGAGGACGCCGCTTTCGACCAATTTCTCGAGCACAGCGGAGAGAGGTGCCGAGAATTGAGCAAAAGTGCAAGGTTAAGAACGGGGTGGGTTGTTCTGAGCGACAATCTGATTGATTGGCTCGGTTTGGGTGGTGTTTGTGGAGGTGTTGGGGAGGTTGGTGTAACTAGAGTTGCCGAACAGAGCGTTACTGTTACCGGAGTAGACTTTCTTTGGCTTAGGGGCAGGTTCAGGCTTGTCAAGGATGCCGAGTTGGACTGCTTCTTCGATAGCCTGGCCTGTATCGAAGAACGTTTTGAAATCCAAACAGGCTTTCGCCATGACCATATGCCTTGCTAGGTTTGGCTGAAGGTTCCGAACGATCATCCGAATCTAATCCCTGTATGATGGTCTATCCTTCATCTAGGCCGCCTTTGCCTTCCACCTCTTCAAAAAATCCGCAAAAGTTTCCTTAGCATCCATTTTTGTGGACTCCAGTTCACGGGTAGTGACCTCCAGCTGAATGTTATAGTCATATTGCGCTTGAAAGCCTCACATATGTCCTCCCCAGACCGTTTTCTCCTTTCATCCAGCGATGTAAACCAGTGGAGGGCATGGCCCACGAGAGTCTGTGAGAACATATAAGCCATGGCGTCTCTCTCGACACCCCACATGGAGAGTGCTCCTATGTATCCAGTCAAATGCGCCTTCGGGTCTCTGGTTTCGTCAAACTTCGCGAAGTCTATGGGCTTGAACTTCTCAAGTAGCTTTGCATTGGGAAACAGACAGAGCTTGTTGATGTCAAAGCCCGTTGTAGTGATCTTCTCATTCCTTGCTACAGACTGCTCCAACTGGGTTATCTTTGCTAGTATAGCTGCCATCTCAGGGTTCTGCGGGGTTTCCATCTCGAGGGCTGGTTGCTCCGTGTTAGGATTGGGGTTTGGATTCGGGTTTGGGTTTGGGTTTGGGATTGGGATTTGGGTTCGGGAGTCGCCGAGCCACCCCGGTTATCATGAGCATGAGTTGGGCTATCCGATTGTCAGTGCGTTCGCCCAATCGCAAGATTGGGATTCGGGTTGGGAAACGGATTGGGGTTCCCTGCCAGTTGTTCCATTTCTGCCCGAAAGTCTGAAGCACTGCTAGGATCTGACTCAAGTTGAAGCCGTTCCAATCTCTGCCCAAGGGGTCTGGTCCAGAAGGGTATGATGTTCTTCTTCTTCAGCCCATTTGCTCAGAACTGACAGCAAAGCAAAACTATGCTCAGATGCGGTTCATGCTTGCATTTTTATGAAATTTGTGCATGGTTTTAGAAAATGCGTGCATCATCGTCACCGTCATCGACTCTAATTTTTCAAGAATGATTGAATGTCTCTTTCGAGAGGTTGCCTTGATTCTCAGATTTTTGGGGTGTATCCTCATTTAGGAACCGTCGATTCCCAAAAGATGCTAAAATAAGCTAAGTATTTGGCTAATATTTCATCGACAATTCGACCATTGGTTCGGAATGACTCGGGGTGAACAATGTGATACGATAACCAAAGCGGCGTAAGCGGTACACTTGCTTTTAGCCAGGGCGGTGTTGGTATCACAACGTTTTGCTTCCTTGTCATCCCTTCCCTTTGGTTAAATCCCCGATTAAATACTAGTCAAGGACTTAGCAAGATTTCAGTTTCCGTTAGGCTTGGGCTCGAGGACTTACGTAGCCAAGCAACACGCATTAGAGTTCGTGACTCTTCATCGGGTCTCGGCAACCTTCTACAAACCGCCCGAGCGAGTCTCGAGAACCGTGGCTGACAGTATGACGATGCAAGATGAAATGCAGCACGTAAACAGGATATAGCACGTAACCCTACCCTGTAGGTTCCTGTCCTAGTTGGGAAGGTTCTTTGGCTTGCAACACACATACAAAGGCCGGTTTTGGCATGAAGAGGGTTCCCCAGACTAGAGTCAAAGTATACATCTCATTATTAAGCATACACCCAATAATGGTACGAATGGTAGGGATGACTCATCACGATCGAGGTTGCTGAGCATTCCGGAATTCCCTATCACCGGCAAGCCGGGTAGGATTGCCGAAACACAACAGCAGGGCTGCACAAGATATATACAAAAGATAGAAAATGAAACAAAATGGTTTGAAAAATCCCACAAATATTTTTCATGCTTGACTCACTAATTTAATTGATGCTCGAGGAAAGCGGGCCGTTTTGAGAACATGCCAACTTTTCCTCAAGTATTAATTAAATCATCTCCCCAGCAGAGTCGCCACTGTGGGCCACCACAGCCCCGGGTGGATCGGGGCGGCCCGAAAAATGCAGTGTTTTGATTCAAAAAATTTGAGGAGTCGCCACTCGGATTTATGGTTCGCCACCCGAGAAACCGTTTTTTGATTTGAAAATACTTGATTGAATTTGAAAACCAAAGATTTGTAAAAGGGTTCGGAAGCCACATTACGAGGGGGGAACGGTTTTACGGCACCCCCCTCGTTCGATTTGGAATCGGTCTCTACTAAACATTTGTGGAATTTTTCAAAAGATTTTATTTCATTACACAATTAGCAAGTATCCAGAGGTATATCAAGCAAGGAGGTGCATGCATGTGCATGAGAAAATGAAAGATGGAAGAGAAATGCAAAATGACAGAAATTGAAACCCTATGACTGATCTCACTCTCGAGCGCTCGGGAACACTCCCGAGCACTTGGGAGTGTTGCATGCTCAGCCTGCAAATCATGTTAGTACAACAGAATACAATACTAAAAATGTAAACTGGGATAATCTTAAACATGTTACAGGCTCAGCAAAGGACTTAGTAGACTGGGATCAGACCCCATTCTTCCAAGCCATGCATCCTCGCTTTTCTAAAAAGTGGTTTTACAGCTCTAAGAGATAAAAGGGACGCATGCATGGGCATCCAAAGGCAGTAGAAGGATCAAACTGGAAGAAAGATGGGCTGAAGTTGCATGGAGACACTCTCGAGCGCTTGGAAATGATCTCGAGCGCTTGGGAGTGATCTACACCCAAGAACTAATTTCAACCGACCAATACCCTCACTGCAGTGTGCTGGTACACCAGATCTTGTATTTTTGAAGTATGAAAATTTCTCTTTTTAAGTTCTGAACAAAACTCTTTTGCATGTCTTTAAATAAAAATGATCTTCCTTATTTTTCTCTGAAAAAGGAAGATCATCTGCACCAACACACTTCAAAAGAGCTAATCTGTTTGAAAACATGTTTCACTGCTCTTGCATGTCCACCTAAATGCCCAAAAGAAGGAAAATAGGACTGGAGTCATTCCGAGCGCTCTAGAGTAGTCTCGAGCGATCGGGAGTGCTTCCAGTAAGCTTAGCACAGAAAACACCTTTATGCCCCTTTGCTCTTGTTTTTATACTAAGGTCCTCCCACCACACTCCCAGTATTAAAGACTGGGGTGGGCTGGGAGGCCTCCCTCAGAAAGGAAAACAGCCCTGTTTTTGCCTTAAGGTTAAAGTTGAAACTTATACCTTTGGTTCGGACTTTGCTTCTTGAAAGGCTTTGGAAGGTGAATAAGGAAAGAAAGGTTTGGAAGATCAGGACCTGAGAATGATCTGAACTTCCTGCATGTTTTTGATGTCTTGAGTTTTGGTTGCTTTGCTTTTGAAAATCAAGTTTTTTCAAAGGAATGGAAAATGGTTTTCTCTGGACAGTCAGAGGGTTTCTAGAGAGAGATTTCGTGCCTGGTTTCAACTGAAATGAGGCTTTATATAGGCAACATGACCTATGGTCTCATTTTTTTGAAAATGAAATTTGGAATCAAATCTTTTCTTTGAAAATCTTCAGGCCTGACCTCTCCTCTGACTGAGGTTGAGTGTTGTCTGAAGTATCAACTGGCTCCAACGGCTGTAATGATGAATTGCACGGGAAGTGGGGGAACCTCATCACCCATTGGGCAACACAGTGGTCTCGAGCGCTCGGGAGTATTCTGGAGTGCTTAGGAGTGTTACTCTCGAGCGCTCGAGAGTTTGCCTAACCCCTGGTTTTGAAAATGGTTTGGAGCGCTTAGGATTGTTTCCGAGCGCTTGGGACTATTTTGAAATTTTATTTTCCCTTTTAAAGTCCTCCAAGAAGCATTGTTCTGACTGGTCTAAGGCTAGCTTTTATCCAAATTTATCATTGGGGAGCCTCCGGGCCACAAATTAAGGAAATTTGAAGAGTCCTAATTGGGGTGTCTACATACTTTTAATCCCACACAATCACTGTTTTGACGGAATACCCTCTTAAAGCCCTCTTCGGAAGGCCGACCTTTCCAATTGTGTTTCCAAATGGGCCGTTGAACTCGCAAATTTTGTCTTTCAAGGAGACACTTGGCGACTTCAAGTCAATGGTGTCTCCAATAGCAACGGAGTGGGTGCGGTAGTTGTCTTGGTCTCCCCTTGTGGGACACTTCGTGAAAGTTCTATCAGCATGGACTTCCTTGCCACCATCAATGAAGCAGAATACAAAGCCCTCGCTGCTGGCCTACGCTCTGCCATTACAATGAAAGTCGATGAGCTGGTTGTTTATTGTGATTCCCAACTTATTGTCAACCAGGTGTTGAAGGACTATGAGGCTAGGGACCCCAGGATGATGAAATACCAGGCAACAGCAGCCGAGCTCATCAAGCAGTTCAAAACTTTCAAGATTGAACAAATCAACCGTGAACACAACGTGCATGCAGATGCATTTGCTGGACTTGCCTTGGCTTCCACAGCCTCCAAGTTCAGAACCATCAACTTTGGCAGCATTGGCCATCCAAGCTTTGACAGCACTCCAGAAGTACTGAACATTGAAGTCAGCCCTAGTTGGATGGAGGAGATCGTTGCGTTCCTTAGAAATGAAACTTACCTGACGACAAGAAGGAAGCTTACCGCATTAGGAACAAGGCCGCCTGCTACTGGCTTTTTGATAGCGGCCAGCTTTACAAAATATCTATTTCAGGACCCTATCTCCTTGTTGTCCACCCTACCCAAGTACCTGCGATTCTCAACGAACTCCACTCAAGCAGCTGTGGCTGCCACTCTGGAGGACGTTCACTCTGCTAACACGCATTAAGTCAGGGCTACTTCTGGAAGAACATGAAGAAAGATTGTGAAAAAGTCATCCGGAAGTGCTGACCATGTCAACTATTTTCTCCAATACCCAAGCTACCGGCCCAGAATCTCTCCCCAATCATAAGTCCTTGGCCTTTTGCCCAATGGGGGCTTGATACTGTAGGAAAACTCCCAATGGCTCCTAGAGGTTTCAAGTTTCTGATCACAGCAACAGACTACTTCTCAAAATGGGTGGAAGCCGAACCTCTTGTCACCACATCTAAGGCCGACGTCAAAAGATTCGTGTGGAGAAACATCATTACCCGGTTCGGCGTACCATACGCCATTGTCTCTGACAATGGCACCCAGTTTGTTGACAACAGCATATCCAGCCTCTTGGAGGGATTTGGAATACGCTTCTTCAACTCTACTCTAACATACCCCCAAGGAAATGGCCAAGCCAAGGCCACGAACAAGACTGTTTGTGTTGGGATCAAATGTTGGCTAAACTACAAGCACGACAAGTGGGCAGGGGAACTACCCAAGGTTCTCTGGGCCTATCGTTCTACACCACGATGGTCTACTGGCCAGACTCCTTTCTCCATGGCTTTCGGCATGGAGGCCGTCATCCCATTGGAATCAATGTTCCCTACCCTCAAAATAGAGACCTTTGACCCAAAGACCAGTGACGAAGCTGTCGAACAAGAGCTTATCCTTGCCGAAGAGAAGTGTGATAATGCTCGGCTCAAGGTTGCCGAACACCAACAACAGGTGGCCAAGGGATACAATCGATGTGTACGAACCAAGAAATTCAAGCCAGATGATTTAGTTTGGCGAAAGGTGGTGCAAGCAAGCAAGAAAACGAAATTCATGCCCAACTGGAAGGGCCTTTTCGCATTGTCAAAATTGTTGGTGAAGGTGCCTACGTCCTTGAAGACATGCATGGGAAAGTGCTTATCAATCCATGGAATGCACAAAATTTGAAAACAGCATACATGTGAACAACTTTCTTATTCATCCTGCGCTTGACTATGTACTATCCCTGGCTAACTTTCGAGTTACCAAATTTTTAAGTGAGTTACCAAATTTTTACGACGCACTCGTCGTCACCGTCCAGCATTCTTTTTCTACTTTCTGTCTTGTACTCCAAAATTTCAATGAGAAAACGAGTTTGGCAATTGAATTACTGGTGGCCTCAGTTACCGAGCTCAGTAGCTTGGCCATATAGTGTGAACTAAAGCCTTAAGAAGGTTCAGCCCGCCGCTTAGTGGAATCTCCCCCTCGGTATACTGCTTGGTTATATGCTCAGAATCAGGCCGCTGGGTGTTTCGGTACTATCGACAGCTCTGTATCTGTTTTGGGTATTCCAAAACATTTCTAAGAGAAGTAGTTATGCCAAGTGGGTTCCATAAGATTCGTGCAGCAGGCGTGATCATTGGAATCATTCCTCCCCATGTGCTTCGTAACCGTTTCACTCCTTTCCTCATGTATGACGTCACCCGAGGCGGTTACCTGAGCGTCCCCTCCACGCGCCAGCTTGGAGGACAAGTAAACCTAGGTCTATAACTACAAAGGGATATTCACCTGAGAAGGTATGCCATTCGACCCTAATTCAAGACCTACACCTCCTTCCCTGAGATCTAACTTGATCGTCGAAGGGTCATTGGGCTTCCACAGCCCTAGTGACTTGTTGCAGGTCTAGCAGCGGAAGTGTGAAGCTGTGGAGGAAGAGGCCTAACCAGTGCCACAGACCTGATCCTAATAAATCGAACCCTTACAATTGGCGACTCTGCTGGGGATCAGCCATTCTCTCAATCGTTGATCTCTTTCCCTCCAAAGAGCTCTATCCAAGCTTCCGGTAACAGCTATGGTGGAAGTTGAAGATCCTCATCCCAGCAAAACCACCCTTAGACTCGGCCCTCTCGAAGACCACAACCTGGCCTCCAGCGGGGCCGGAGCCCTAGGGAAGGCCCACATGTCCTTCAGAGTAGGAGTCGGAGCCTCAACACAAGACGCGGGGGCCACCACCGAACTCCACACCTACATTTGCCACCTGGAACGGAAGATCAACGACTTATCAATAGTCGTGGAACGAGACAAGCACGTCCGGGATGAGCTAACAGAAAATCAAGCATCTCCTCCAGATCTCCATGTCTCATCCCTCCGGAAGCCGTGCCAGAAGAAGAAGCCATCATAGCCCTTCCCGATTTTGCAAGGGGGGCCGCCTGGTGGAGCACCAGTCCCGACCCTCTGTCAAAGACCGTCTCGAGCCCCATGGTGCTAAGGGTGGTCGAATTGAAAGAGGTGCCGGGCATAGGGAACGCTCCCGTTCCCCTAACCCCAAAGACCCACGTAAGAAGCGATCTACCTTCGAGAGGCTCAGCACCGGAAGCGTCTCTGCCTCCTCCACACACTCAATCAGGATTGGGAAGGGACATCGCGAGCCCATCCCTACTTTCACCAAATTTGCCAACGACGAAGATAGACTCCTGGAACTCCAAACAAAAGGGTATCGCGAGCGCCTCAAGAACTCTCAAGCAAAAAGCCCATTCGTCTCGCACCCAATGGAGAAGGGTGACAGAAGCTTGGTCACCGAGCACCTCGAGCCCTATGCTCGAGATAGCTACAAAAAAGACCGACACGAGCGCTCCCCTGAGAAGTCGGGAAGCGCCCCACCGAAGAGGAAGGAGTACGAAAGATTGGACCAGTTGGTCCCGAAGAAGCATATCGCGACCGAGCGTCCAAACGGTCCCGACCGTTCGATCCGACCTCATCACGACACCCCGGCTCGAGCGACTCACGACCTCCCCCTTCACAAGGGAGATCGACTCGGTCACTACCTCGAAAAGGATTTACCCAGCCCAAATTTGCCAAGTATGATGGCAAGATCGAGACGTATACACATCTGGTGCAGTACAAGGTTGTCATGTCTTTGTTGCTCTAGAACGAGCCCTTGGACGACACTTTCCTCTGTAAGGTCTTCTCCGCCAGCCTCGGGAACTTGGGCCTCACATGCTACAACCAGCTACCAGCCCGGTCAATATCCTCATTTGATTCCTTATGCGATGCCTTCATGGCTCGGTTCGTCACAAGCAACAAACACGAGAAGGAGATCAATTCCCTCCTTGCCCTCCGCAAACAACACGACGAAACACTCCGACAGTACGCCGGTTGCTACTGGGAGTTGTTTAATGAAATAGAAGGCTATGACGGCGTCATCTCGGCCCGAGGATTCAAGCTCGGTCTCACTTCCCAAGACGAGCAAGTCTACGATGACCTCACCCAGCACAAACCCGACTCCATTAAGGACCTCATGACTCGCATTAAAGGATGGTGCCAGCTCATCAAATCCAAAGCTGAGCAGGGCATCGGGAAGGCCACGAGCTCCAAAGTAACATCTGTCTCGACAGCCGCTTCGGTTCCCGTACCTGTTTCAACGCCAAGAAGCAAGTCAACAATATTAAGTAGTCCCCGAGAAAGGGACTGAAGCCAAGTGACTTCAACGCCGAGAAGACCATTTTTACAATTCCTATCTACCGAATTATCGACCAGGTGAAGGATCAGCCTTTCTTCTCCTTCCTGAACCAAAAACTCGACACCGAGAACGGGAAAATCAAGAACCCTATCATCCGCTATCACAACGAACAAGGTCACTTTACCACTGCCTGCAAGCCCTTCCAGGCCTACTTGGAGCAGCTTATCGCGGGTGGCCACCTCGGTAACCTCATTGATCACGAGAAGACCAGGGCTCGGGTAGAGCACGCCAAAAATCGTACCGACAAAGAAGTTCAGACACTCCATGTTATTCACGGCCCTCTGAACTCTGAAGCTGCTTGTATAATCCGTGCCGACTTGAATGACGCCTCCTCTTTGAAATAGGTCATGCTCGTCGGTCCCGAAGTAAAGTGCACCCGAACCGACGACGGTTCAAAATGGACCATCACCTTTACTGTAAAAGACCTCGACCGTGTCCACCTGCAGCATAATGACGCCCTCGTGGTCACCCTACGCATCGAAACTTTCAATGTCCGATGCGTCCTCGTCGACCAATGTAGCTCGGCCGAGGTCATGTACTACTCTCTGTTCAAGGACCTGAAGCTCTCAGACATCGACCTTCGTCTCTCCGAAGTCTCCCTCGTTGGCTTCAACGAGGCCCGGTATGGTGCCTCGATCGGCATGATTACTCTTGCCGTCCGTGTGGGCTCGGTTCTCCTCGATGTGGAGTTTGTGGTGGTCGATGTTCTTAGCCCTTACAATGTAATTGTCGAGCGCACCTGGCTCTATAAGCTGAAGGCTATCGCATCCACTTATCACTAGGTGGTCCGCTTCATTGATGCTAACGGACGAAAGGAAGACTTGTACGGGGACCAAACTGCCGTAAAGAGATGCTATGTTAATGCTGTTCGAAGCAGCAGGTAGACTTCTCGGGTAAATCTCATCGAGATCCCCGAAGCCCCAGTTTTGGAAGACGTCGGTAGACTAGCTAGCGAGAAAGCAGTCGAAGACCTTGTCACTGTCCCCATTACCGACGACAGTTCACGTTTTTTCCTTGTCGGTTCCTCACTCAGTGACACCGAGCGGAACGATATGGTGGACTTCCTCAAAAAGAACATTGAACTATTTGCATGGACCCCCTACAAAATGCCCGGGGTCGACCCCAAGTTCATTTGCCACCAACTCAACATTGACCGAACCAAGCGCCCAGTCATCCAGAAAGCTAGGAGATCCTCTCCGGTTCACTCCGAAGCTGTCATCGAAGAGGTTAACCGACTCCCCAATGCCAATGCCATCCGAGAAGTCCAATACCCAAAGTGATTGGCCAACACCGTGGTGGTCAAGAAGAAGAATGGCAAGTGGCATGTTTGCGTTGATTATTCCAACCTCAATGACGCCTGCTCGAAGGACTTCTTCCCCCACCCCACGGATTGACCAACTCGTTGACGCAACGGCCGGCCATGACCGACTCAGCTTCATGGATGCCTACTGAGGCTACCATCAGATTGCCATGAGCGAGGGAGACGTTGAAAACATGGCTTTCATCACCCCTCACGGAATCTTTGGATATCTTGTCATGTCTTTCGGCCTTAAAAACGCTGGTGCAACCTTTCAAAGAATGATAACCAAGATGTTCGAGCGCTTACTAGGAGACACCATGATGGCTTACATAGACGATATGGTGGTCAAAAGCAGACTAGAGGGTGATCACCTGACTCACCTCTTCGAAATCCTCAAGAAGTACAAGCTCCGCCTCAACGCCGAGAAGTGCGCCTTTGGTGTAAACTCCAATA